>CM021100.1:7443000-8061602 GCA_007115665.2 Sequoiadendron giganteum | reverse complement strand
CAACAAACCTCATAAATTTTCCCACACATGTTGAAAACCCAAAATATCTTTTGAAAACAAATTGCACAAAATCCTCTAGATATTTTAAGAGTTAAAAACATTTAATAATTCTAAAATATTTATTTATAATTTAACTTAATTAAACTAATTTAATTAATTAATAAATAATATAATCCTAAGATTAGACTATTTACCAATTAAATTAAGTTAATTAATTAATTAATTAACATCTTCTAACATTATAACCAAATTAATTTAATAACCATCTTAAATATTTAAATCAATTAAATTAATTTTACAAACTTTGCAACATAATAATTTTGAAGCAAAATAAAACAACACTTAACAAACAAAACCAACTAGACCCGACGACATACTGTGACTAGGGTAAAGGCTTGACACATGAATCCTAGCTACTATCTCCCAATCAACATTACCATTGAGCAATGGACACGATCAAAACTGTGAAGCCAGGTGGAGTCGATGTCATGTACCTACAAACCTGAAAACAAGGCATATATACATCATAATAGAACACACCATGAAGAGGGAATCGCAGAATTGCAGGGCGCTCGCAAGCAAGTGATGCAATTTCGTCCCCTTCACCAATACACTATCACAAAACTGACAATTCTAACATATATAATCTACTCATGTGCAAATAACATTGTTATTCCAAATAACCATTATGTTAATCAAAGGCATGCCAAAATGATAACATCAAACTAGAGTAACCTCACATCATAACATAAAATCCACATCGCTCTATAATTAACGATTAAAATAATAATCAAGCATCAAAGTATATCAAAGCCTAAGTGCAACCATAAAACAAAGAAAAACAAGGTAGAACACTATCTGATACAAAGAGCAAAACAAAAGGGTGTTACAAAATAACTCTTAAGTAAATATATCTCTATATAAATAATATTACTTGCTTTTTTATATTTTTAAGAATTATATTATTTATTTATTTAAAAATTATATATAAATAATGAAAAGGATAAATTTATAAATATTTTTAAAATAAATTTTAGATAAATATTTATTTATATATAAAAATAATGTTTTATTTTGATATCCATATATTATCTTGAAAAAATGATAGGAAATAATATCTATACACTACTTACTTATATAATGTTTATAAAATCAAATATTTCTATATAAAAACAATATAACTCACATGATATATTTATGCATTATTGATAAATACATTTATTTACTTAATTATTATTATTATTTATTATATTATATTTATTTATTTAATCATTATTATTTTTATATTTACATATAAATAAAAGTAATGTATATAAATATAAAAAAAGAGTATTAGTATGGAAGGGAGTATGCACATTGTACCAAGCAAATATGTTGAACCTCAAGATTGAAGTATATTAAGTGCAAAAGATAAGATGAAAATAAGAAGAAGAAAATGATGTTCAAACATTCTTCTATATTTAGAGAGCAATAGTTCCAAGTATTTTTCTAATAATTTTAGGTGGTAAGATAAAAACAATCATGGACAACGTTAAAAAGATCATATCAAAGTATAAATTAGATAAGGGTTGCAAAGCTTCAAACTCTAATAATAAATTTTGAGAATTTAAGAATGAATGATGGTGAAAAACTTGAAGATCATCACGTTAGAGTGATAAATACAACAAATAAGATGAGGTTTTGGATGGTAAAATGTTGGAATATGATGTGGTTGTGAATAAGATTATAAGGGCCACCTATTTCATTCTATGACACTATTATTAGAGATATTAATTAGTATGATTTAATTTTTGATTAGACAATTGTTTAGTTATTTTTTATTTTTTATAAATTATAATTTATTGATTGTATAATTCACTTGGTTATCATGGTAGGATGTTATTTATGTTAAAGTTAGAATTAGAGAGAAATTGCATGAAATGTTGATATTATATGAAATGTGTAAGAATAAATATATGTACTTATTTAAATTATTCAAATTATTATTGTTATTGTAATTTTTAAGATTATATGGATTATATATTGACAATGTTTTAAGTATGCAATATAATTCAAGCCAATGGAAATATTGGAGGTTTCTCAAGATAATTATTATTGTAAATTTCATTTTGATACCTATATAGGACTTGTGGGAGAGCTATGATCTTTATGTTTAAATTGTGTAGAGTGTAATGTTAAGTTTTAATTGAGGATTATAGTAGCGTTAAGTGTCCTCTTTATTTTTATTTTTTTGTGAAAACTTAGTCCCTATTATTTTTATTATGGTTATTGATCTATTTTTTATGTATATTTTTTAATATTTTAGTCTTGTTCTAACTTCTATTCAATCCCTTAAAAGCAAAGTGATGAAAATGGGGTATTGGAAAGAAGGTGATAGTGAGTATTCTATTTATTTTATTTTCTTTGGAAAAGAAATGGGTACTTCGGAAGAGGAGTCATTCCAAGTTTTATTTTAATAGGAATTTTCGAAAAAAATGAGACTTTTTTGGTAAAAAACCTCTACGTGTTTTGAAAATGGAGATTTATGATTGTGAGATATGTAAGTTATAGGGAAGGAAGATCTTGGAAAAATAACTCTACTTGTTGGGAAGTAAATTCAAGTAGATCTTTAAAAATAATTGTTTAGAATTTATGTAAGTTATAAATGTCTTTCCTTAGACTAATATTTTATATTTTTATGTATTTTTGATCAATTGGAAGTTGTGTTACAGTGTAGCTCTCAAAATTTGGTTAAGAGTAGTCTAGTGTGGGGTTTGAGGGAGGAGTGAGGCCTCATTTAAGAAAATTGTTACAATTCCTTGTGAACATTTTATTTTGGCAAGATCGACATACTTATAAAATTTATATTAAAAACTATTACAAGACACTGTGAAGAAAAATTCTTGGCAAGAATTTCATAATTATAAAATTTATACAATGTGAAGGTGGTGTTATGGGTGTGATGGTGTTGAGGAGAAATGGATGTGTGGGAGTATTTTTTTGTGTTGGTAATGATGGGAGAAGAATAGAGCTTATAAAGATGTAAAACTATTCTGATTTTCAAAGGAGTGTATCCCCACTTTTCCCCCTTATGAGGTTTTGTGTTAAACATGTATTTGTTGTGTATATTTTATGAAACTAGATTATCTTGGAAAATTTTGTGCTTGAAGGTGAGTTTATTTCAAATTATTAGGAAGGGTGGAGATTAATTTCTTTATTTGTTGTGCTTTTGTATGTTTATGTGTTCTTTAAAAAAGATTTGCATATTTTTGTTAAAAAAATATTGGTTATAAATTTCTTGTATTTTTCATAAAATTATTGTTTGAAAATTACTCATATTTTTGTAATAGTATTGTGTGTTGGTTATAAATATCTTGTATTTTTCATAAAATTATTGTTTGAAAATTACTCATATATTTGTAATAGTATTGTGTGTGTGTGTGTGCATGTACGTGTGTGTGTGTGTGTGTGTGTGTGTGTGTGTGCGTGCGCGCGTGTGCGTGTGCATGTGCGTGTGCGTGTGTGTGTGCGTGTGCGTGTGCGTGTGTGCGTGTGTGTGCGTGTGTGTGTGCATGTGTGTGCATGCATGTGTGTGTGTAGAGGTTTCTATTGAACATATCAATTGAACAACTTTTTGTAAAAGAAATAGTGGCTTTTCAATTTTTTTGTATGTTTCTAAAAAATATGATTGAAGAAGTTAGAAAAACATCATTTTGTTTGTAAGAACATTTTTTTTTTTGTAAGTTGTAGGTTTTATAATAAATGAAGAACAAATACTTTTTCCTATTTTGTTTTGTTCACTTTCAAAATCTAAATTTCCTATTTGAATATTATTCCTATATATTTTTAATGTTTTAGAATTTTTTTACAAATAGATCATTCTTTTTGTTGCATTAGAATTTTCAAAATAAAATAATATATATATGTATGCGTGCATGCATGTATCTATATGTATATGTGTGTGTGTATATATATGGGCTTTAGGAAAATTCACCGTCAACAACTCACCATCAAAGCATTCATCGGCATGACAAATTCATTTCATGGAAAATTCACCACTAGCAATTCATTGCTTTGGATAATTCATCGCATTTATGATAATAAAAATGAAAAAAATAAAATTATTCTAGTAGACCAATTATGCAACAATATTAGTCATCTCTAATTATTCTTTTGCAAAAAAATCTCAAGGTCTTGAAAATGTATATTAAAAAATGTGTCACGGTGAATTGTTGGTGGTGAATTTTCTAGAAGGATTTGTCATGATGGCAAATTATTGATTATATATATAGATAGATATGTAGATATACATATACATATGCATATATATACATATACATACATACATACATATATAACCATATATGCATACATACATACATATACATACACATACATATTTGTATATATATTCAAAATTATTGTGTAAGTTAGAAATCTAGATTTGGTTATTTTCATAATCACATATATAAACAAATTTAGACATATGTACTTCTTTTAAAATTCTATAATGCTATTTGTATGTATAAACAAATTTAGACACATGTACTTTTAATATTCATTTATGTAAGATTTCTCATTTAATTTTAGTATAATTTAAGCAATATCTTTTGTGATAAATTCATTAAAAATATTTTTAATTTTATTGTACTTAATATCATTTTTCATACTATTTTTGAAATTTTAAATTTTATTAAGAAAAGAGAAAGTTATGACTATGACTATATTTAGAGAGCTATTGTTCAATTCATTCTTAATTATCTTCTAAATTTAAATTATTTCACAATATGTTATTTATTAAATTGGAATAGATAACAATATTTTAGTTAGTTGGGTGAACTGGGTTGACAGTTGCATAAACACCCCCCAAATTTTCAATATTAATAAATGGTGCAACTCATGGCTTCTTCAAATCCACAAGAGGAATCAGACAAGGGGACCCCCGCTCCCCTTTCCTCTTCATCATAGTGGCAGAAGCCCTTGGAAGAAGCATAGCTATGCTTAGGGAGTCCAAACAGTGGCAGGGCATCATGATCACACCAAATGTCAAATCAATCACTCATCAGCAGTACGCTGACGACATAATTTTATTTGGCAGGGCCACAAGAGTTGAAGCAAGAACTATGAAGACACTGTTGGATGACTACAGCAAGGCTTCTGGCCAAAGGATAAACTAGAGGAAATCTGAAGTTTTTTTTCTAAATGTCCAACCTGGACTCCAGATAGATATTGCAGATATTCTTGGTTTGAGGATAGCTAACTTTCCAAGCAAGTTCCCGGGCATGCCATTGTTTGCAAGAGTAAACAAAAAGGCTTATTGGGAAAATCTAATCAATAGGTGCAAAGGGAAAATGGAATTGTGGAAAGGTAAATGGTTGTCTTCAGTAGGTAAAATAATGATGCTAAAAGTTGTTTTATTTGCAATACCAATGTATTTAATGGCATGCATGAGGCTTCCCAAAGCTATAGAAGATATGCTGATACAACTAATGCAATTTTTTTTTTGGAATGGGCTAGAGGATCAACACAAGATTCCCTTATTATCTTAGGATAAGATCTGCAAACCACAGGGTGCTTGGGGAGCGGGGTTGAGACAATTGCATATTATGAACATGACAATGGGGGCCAAATTGGTATAGGATATGTACAGAAAAGGGGAACAGAAATGGGTGCAAATTCTAAGGCATAAATATCTAGGCTCGGGGGACTCTTTAAGAATTCTAAACACAAGAGACCCACCGGAAGGTTTAGCCATATGGAACTTTATCCTAGAATGCAAGGAGATCATCAGGAAACACATCACTTGGGAAATTCGCAATGGAGAGAATGCAACCTTTTGGGAAGACTCTTGGGAAGGTCATCCAAAGTTGGAAGCCAACCCCCACTTGGAAGAAATAAAAACTGAATCCAAAAGAGTTTGGGGAGACAAGGTGTGCCAGTATGGTTCCATGAAAATGGAGGATGGTATCATGAAATGGAATTGGAAATCTCTAGACGAGCTCAATGCCCCGTAGGATCAAAAGGTTCTTCTGCTCTCCATTCTAAAAAATAGATGTTGTACACTCATAGGGCAGGAAGATATGATAAGGTGGAATGCATCACCGAATGGCATGTACAAGGTTAAAACTGGCTATAAGATCAAGGAAGCCATAGTAAATGAAATGGGGTGGCCAAAGGAGCTTTGCTGGGGTAAACACTGCCTCCCAAAGGCCAGGGTCTTCACATGGATAGTAGTACAAAACAGGATACTAACACAAGATAGACTATCCAAAATAGGTTTTGCAGGGCCACGCAGATGTGTATTATGCAAAAATCAAGAGGAAGACGCAAATCACCTTCTCCTTAAATGCCCATACACAAGAAGACTGGTTATATATGTGGCCGTCCAAATTGAAAAAAGGCATATTCGGTAGTTTTTTGCAAGTCATTCCATCATCTGTTGTCTGGGAGGTTTGGAAGGCACGCAATCGTAGGATCTTCAAAGAACAATCAATGACTAGAGAGAGAGTTATTGGCAAAATTGAAACTCTCATAGTGGAATTGGTAAATACTGCAGCCAAACGCCTACCCCTAAAGAATAGCATTTTTACCAATTGGGATAATGAAATATTGAAATCCTTTGAAGGCCTTGTGATTTCAAATGCTATTGGGAAGAACAATTCATAGTTAGCTAAACAAATGAGAGCAAACACCAAATGGAGTGTTCTTGACCCAAGATGGGTTAAAATCAATTTTGACGGAGCCGCACGTGGTAATCCAGGACCTAGCGGGATTGGTTGTGTTGCACGAGATGAATACAGATCAGTAATGACGGAGAAGAACGAATTCATTGGTTACTCAACCAATAACATTGCAGAATTTTGTGTTGCCTTATTGGGGTTGGAACTTGGTAGAAGAATTGGTGCATCAAAAATACATCTAGAAGGTGACTCACTCATAACCGTAAATGCCATTAGAGAAAAATCCACACCAAACTGGAAAATGAATAAATGGCTGGCTTTAATCTAGAAACTAATTGATGAATTGGCCGATTTCAGAGTAAGCCATGTATACAGAGAGGGAAACACACTGGTAGATGATCTGGCTAAGCGTGCAACAGAGGAAGATGAGGTGGACCGGGTATGATGCAAGCTTATGTGCATGCACTCGGTTGAAACAATTTAATGTCATATGATTGGCCTCCCAATGTATAGCATAGTCCTCGGTTACTCTCTATTGGGATCATAGATCATAGTGGATGGGAGTCCTGGTGCCATCTCGGCTATCTGTTGTACTTACTGTAAAATCCTTTTTTTGTTATTAATATAATGGGCGTTGGCCCTAACCAACAATTTACTTACCAAAAAAAATAAAAATTAGTTAGTTATTTCTTTCTTTATGAATAATAGGCTTGATATTAAATATTTTAAAAAATAATTAATTCATCAATTGCACAAATTAGAATATTTGATTTATGAAAAATAATTAATATTTATTAATAAAACCTAGAAGGTAAACATTGCTAGGTCAAGTATAATTTTTATTTAAAGTTCACAAATATTTCAACTAGATTGAAGTTTGGTGTTAAGGAAAAATTTATCGATGAAGTATTGGAAGATGCTATTCTATTAGATATGTGAAGAGTTGTTTTTGGCATCCCTTACAAGTTCAAGAGAAACAATGTTTTCTATATATAGAGAAATAAGTACCACTTAATCAAGGAATTTTTCTACTTCATTTTGCATACCCACACTGACAAGTTCAAGATATTTTGGGTCCTTAATCTTAAAGCAAGGAAAATACTCAATGGAAGCACTAGGATCATTCCCCTTGAGTGGAGGAGAAAGAGTCTTGATGCAAAAACTCTCACACAATTTGACAATTTAGGCATCTTTAGATAGTTGGAGACAAAGATTATCAGGCTCTTGGCTATAGTGGTGTAGGGTTGGGTGGCAGCCATGCCATCCACTACAAGGTCATCACTCATTTTGTGAGTCTTCATAGCTTTTTGGAACCAAAATCCTTCATATTGGGAAGGTGTTATCTATAAAAAGATTAAAAATATGTTTGTTGCACTATGGATCCATGACAAAGTGAGTCAATTTTTGATGAAGCAATGTAAGCCGAAAAATTGAATTTTGGTCATCTATGTGAAATTTCCAATTTTAATAAGGGCAATTACACAACTAGTAAGGCAACTACGGAACCATCAACATGTTGCAAGCAATGGTTGCCTTAAGTTTTCTCCCAAAATTCGAGTTCTTAGATGTAAAATCCGTGTTTCTTCCATTCTTGTATTGTTGATTCTTGTTCTTTCTTATTCATCTGATTAGAAGAATATTAAAGTAGTTTGATACTATGGCCATTTCAAGGAGCAGAGGAATTGTCCCCGTGATTCTCAAATCTTCCTCGTACAACAGATACTTGGTATTGCTGCCTTGAACACAATAGGGATGAATATCTCATAAAATTTAGAGTTGAAATAATGTAATTCCTGACGCCAAAGAATTAAAGATGAAAAATGTAAGGATCATCTAAAGTAAACAAAATCTGAAATCATTACTAATGAAAATAAATAAATTCTACATAAAAATCCAAAACTTTGATCGAGTTTGAAAGACTGAGTTCCCTTCGACTTACTGTTCTTGCTTCAATGGTTCAGCAGGTTGAAACTATCTTCCTTCATTTGAGAAAGTTAAGGAAGCCAATGAACTTGAAATATAAGACTTCTCTTCAGCATACCGCAACTTATTTGCTCCCCTGAATCTGGACACCCTCAAGGATGTTAGGGACATTGTTCCCAATTATCTAAAGTCATGAAAAAGATGTGACATTTTAATTAGGATAAATTATGACGACTGGAGGGCAAGAGAGATGAAGGTATTTTCTAGCCACTAACATTGGATGGTGAGTCAATGCCCAACTGGATGAAATCAAAACAGGGTATCAAAAATCTAAAATAGAAATGCTGAATTGCATTTAAAATTTGACAGTATCCAAGAAAACAAGCATTGACATGAATGCAAAAGACCATACCAAAATTGTGAAGTTTATTTCTGTTGCACTTCTTGGCCTTGGGATTTCCTCACTCGAAAGATTCCTGCTTGGAGTTTCTGGATAGATAAGGGGATTACCTACTTGATGACCAGAAGCATAATGAGGTGGATGACTGAATACAACTCCTCAGCCAAAACTTTAACTAGGTATACGCATGTTACGATGGGTAGATCTTCCCTTGAACCTGAAGTACCATTTGTGAGTCCCGTCTTCTGGAATCTCTGTTTTATTTATGTTTGAAGACAGAATGAGTAATATATTTTGATGAATCAAATCATCTTTGTCCAATGAAAATCTGAAATCCCATGCTTCATAGAAATGTTGTGGAATATAAGTATTTATCACCTGTATTCTAAATTGGTATTGTGAAAGAACTGTTCTGTGTCTGTACCTTTCATATGCTATTTACAGTTTACTCGCCTAGGTAAGTCATTCAAGGCAGAGGGGCCAATAGCGACCAGTTCATCCTTCATCCTGTTCCGAACAATCTTTCTATCAATAATACCTTTTTTTTGTTAATTCTGCATTGTCAACCAGACAACAATTAACATTTCATTAGGGTTAGAAATTTCAAATGCTAAAATAGTAGTTATACCTATTGTTTATGCATCATAAGGCTTGCTATTAAAAGTGGAAGCTTTCTTATTAGCATCTTTCTTACCATTCAAATCAATTCTGAGGATGCCATGAATTTTTTGCTTTACACACAAAGATTGTTTTCTAAGCCACACAATGTTAAAGTCTGGAACATCAAGAAGTTGTGCACTACCATGCCCTTCCCAAGTATTCAACATAGACCTGTTTTTTTTTTTCCAGCAATCTTTTCATCAGGAGATTTACAATATTTTTCCACTTACAAGTTCCATAAAAAGTATATTACACCACATAGAGTTGTCTGAAATGTGTATAGGTGACATACAGGGAAAACTTTTTCAAAGAGTGTAATCTAACAAGAAGCAAAAATATTTACAACATATCAGAATCACTCGCAACAAAATGAAGATACTACGATTGTTCATGAAAAAATCCCTACAGATCCTCATTTTCTTAAACCCTACATTTGACTTTAATTTATTAGTTGTCCATTTACCACTTTCAAGAAAACAGAAAACCAGTCCAAAAGAAAACCTAATTTGATCTCCTAACAATGTGAAACCTTAACTGGGTATCTTAAGCTGGAATAATGTAAGGCCGATGCAAGCAATGGGAAAGGATAACCTACTTTTTCTCACACTCCTGCCCAAGATCATTATTTGGGCACAATAGATCGCTTCTTCTTAGAAACTTTGAACTAAATGAAAGATGATATCTGTGTGTGCACATGCATAGAAATTCCTTGTTAAGCAACACCTCCCCTCCATTAGTTTTAACTTTTAAGTGGCTCAGCTGTCACAAAACAAATAATATTCATAGGAATTTCGTGTTAAGCAACAGCACAATAAAGAACAGAGCTCAAAAAAGCTCTGACTTAACAGAGTATTATTCAATGCAATGGGCTTGACAAAATGAAAGGTGAATGCCAGCTATTTCAAGAAGAGCGGGTATGAGAATGAGGTTCCGTATACAAAGCCATGATTGTTCCAAACTCCAATCAAAATTTGCTAAAATAATTGAGAAATTTGAATAAAAAACCTGTACACTGAAAGCATATAAACGTTGAACGGTCAGGAATAATATAGCCGGAGGCAAGAAAGAATTTATACACTTGTCTGAAACAAACCTCTGGTTGAACTGTAACGCTCCTTGAAATAGATAATAAACATACAAGACCAGAATCTTCAAAGTGTCCGAGAAATTTATCCACAATCCTCAGACTAGTATAAAATACAATTGAATAATTTATCCTTTCCACTCAACTCATTGACCTGCAAAGAATGATGTTGAACCAGTTTAGACATAAGCTGACTTTGATAACAGATATTATTATTGCAAAAAGACAATTTAGTTTGAAGTTTCACCGTAACAGGTCAGAACTTGTAATAATGTTTATCAAATGTTTGAAGTATCACCGTAGGCTTATGTTAAATTTTAGTTTGCTCTTGTATACTAAAAGATAGAAATCACTATGTCGATATCTAGCACCCACTATGTGGAATCAATATGGCAATTGAAAAACCAACGAAAAATCAGAATTGAACATGTAGACTGAAATTATTTTCTTCAGAAAAATTATTTTCTGACTAATTGAGTTTGTACCTATGTAACACGCCAACATGACAGTCACAGAACTGATAATGATATAATTATATGAATGAACTTGTTGTACTTCTCTATTTTCACATGAGGAAACTGCATTTATTTAGGACCAAACCGTGCTCCACTTGGGAATGTTAGTGCCTGATCTAAATATCCAACTGGATATTGCTGACTTGCAATTGAAACCTGGGCAAAAGACACATGAAGATTAACTTCAACAAACTAGTTTTAAGCTATTGTACAAAATCATCAACATTATAAAGAAAATTTGTAACTTACTCCAAAATCGTTAATAAAGAGAATCAATAATACCATCCATAACTCTGCAGCATTTTGCATTCCAAGGTTTGCTGAAACATAACATCCAAATTAGAATTGAAAACCCAAATGCATAGCCCATTTCCATTCTCACATCCCACCATATATCGTCCTCCAACTCTTCTTTATTTTTTTCGTCATCATTGGGAGAAGCAAGATGATTTCCTGAGCATGACATATTGATTTGTAGGCCACATAGATCTAAATTGTTGGAAAATGACGAGGAATCAAATGTCATCATTTGTCCTCCTTGTGGTATCATTCCTGATAGTTTATTATGAGACACATCAAAGTAGCTCAAATATGTGAGATATTGCAGTTCAGTAGGAAACATCCCAGACAATTCATTTCTGGAAAGATCAAGTGATTGTAGCTGTACCACATGCTTCCCAAGGATTTTGGAATCTCACCACTGAAATGATTTCTTGAAACATTGAGAATTATCAATCCTTTGAGGGATTCAATATTCCAAAGAATTGTACCTGATAAATTATTGTTTGACAGATCAAGGCACTTTACTAGTCTCAAGATTCTTGAATACTTCATATCTTGTCCTTTGTTCTTGATAATTATGCTATCTATATAAATCATATTATTCATATAATTTACTTCAAGACATTTTGTGTTTTCTGTCTGATTTGCCATTGCACTCAAGTTCATAAAGCCACTTGGAATAATGCCTGAAAATTGGTTGCTTGACATATCCAATATTTGAAGATTTTGCAAGTTTGATAATTCTGAGGGTAGTGTGCCAAAAAAATTATTAGATTTAGTATTAAGATGTAAAGACTTTTCAAACTTCCAATCCAACTAGAAATGTCCCCATTAATATTGTTATTCCTTCGATCTAGGATTTCCAAAGAACTGCAATTTGCAAGGGATGATGGTATGTTCCCTATTAGGCCATTGAGACCTAGTTTCAATGTTTCTAGTGAAGTCATGTTCCCAAATATATTTGGAATTGTTCCCTTGAGATTATTGTTTTCTAGATCTAACATGGACAACTTAGAGCACTAGTCTAAACTCGAGGGAATCTTACCACTTAGCCAATTATTTGACAACTCTAAAAAGTGCAAATTATTTGACTCACATATAGTATGTGGAATGGGTCCATCAAATAGATTCTCTGAAAGATCCAAGAAAAACACATTTTTTTGTAAAGAAAGGGGAATATCTCCTTGTAACTTATTATTATGCAAATCAATAACTAAGTCATAATAAGAATTGTGTTCAAATCCAAGCAGCTTGAAGGGTAAATTACCTACAAACTGGTTAGAAGAGAGGTTAAGATATTGAAGGGACATAGAATGCCACAACCAATTAGGAATATTTCCATTGAGAGAGTTTTGAGACAAATCTAGTGACTGTAAGAAGTATTGAGTTGAAATGAAAATTGGAAAATCCCCTTGTATATTACAAGAACCCAAATCTATGGCTTTGAGTTGAAAATTAGGAAGATAAGTGGCATTGAATTTTATAGTCAACATATTCCTTGAAAGATACAAATATTGAATATTGGGGATTTTATCAATAAATGAAAGTGTGTAAGTTCCACTTAGTTGGTTGTTGCTAAGATCAAGTTGTGTGAGTTTGGTGAGGTTATCCAAGAAGGGGATTGTACCTTTCAAAGAGTTGAAACTCAGGTCAAGATATGAGAGCTTTGACAACTTACCCAAAGATGTTGGGATGGTGCCACTCAAAGAGTTAAAACTCATATCAAGATATGTGAGCTTTGACAGCTTACCCAAAGATGTTGGGATGGTGCCACTCAAAGAGTTAGAACTCATATCAAGATATGTGAGCTTTGGCAGCTTACACAAAGATGTTGGGATGGTGCCATTCAAAGAGTTATCCGAGAGTTTAAGTTTTGTGAGCTTTGACAGCTTACCCAAAGATGTTGGGATGGTGCCACTCAAAGAGTTAGAGCTCATATCAAGATATGTGAGCTTTGACAGCTTACCCAAAGATGTTGGGATGGTGCCACTCAAAGAGTTATAACTCATATCAAGACATGTGAGCTTTGACAGCTTACCCAAAGATGTTGGGATGGTGTCATTCAAAGAGTTAAAACACATATCAAGATATGTGAGCTTTGACATCTTACCCAAAGATGTTGGGATGGTGCCACTCAAAGAGTTAGAACTCATATCAAGATACGTGAGCTTTGACAGCTTACCCAAAGATGTTGGGATGGTGCCATTCAAAGAGTTACCCGAGAGTTTAAGTTCTGTGAGCTTTGAGAGCTTACCCAAAGATGTTGGGATGGTGCCACTCAAAGAGTCAGAACTCATATCAAGATATGTGAGCTTTGACAGCTTACCCAAAGATGTTGGGATGGTGTCATTCAAATCATTATTATACAGATCAAGATATGTTAAGCTGGACATGCGACCAATCTCTCTTGGAATCTGCCCATTAAAGTTAGCGTCATAAAAGTTCACATACCTCAATTTGCTGAGCTTGTGAAACTGTGAAGGGATGGCAAGAGGAGGGAAGAAGGCATTCCAACTGAGGTCCAAGTGCTCAAGACGCTGCAGTTGGAATAGTCCCCAACGAAGTTCCCTCCACGACATGAAAGGCCAAGAGGCAATCCACGAGGCATTCAGGGACTGAGGACTGAGATCCAAGGAAAGGACATGGGCAGTGATTGGGTGACAGGTGACTCCAGGTGACTCCTTCCCACGCGCAGCAGTTAAATCCCTTCCATGATTGCAGCGTATAATGAGAAGAAGTGAAGTTGAGACCCTCTTTAAAATCTACGAGGGAATTTCTTTCATCCGCATAACATGCGAAAGAGCAGGGCATCACTACTACTAATAACAACAAGACCCACATCATCACCATCTTTATTGCAGATTGCACAACAGTTCTTTGTTCCTCCAAGCAACTTGCTCTCTGTGAAAATAATGGAAATCAAAGCTGATTTATAAGTGCATTTCTCCTATCACTTGAAACTTATTCTACACTTATTCTACCGGCGAAAGTGGGGCGAAATCTCCTCCATTCAATTTTCCACACTTGTTCTTAATAATGTAGTTGGAATAGTATATTTTAGAAAACTTGTTGAAAATTGAATGTACTTTATGGTGTTTCACTTAAGTTATTGCAAATTTCCACGCTTGTTCAAAGTCTATTGGAAAGATGACTTCCTACCGTCGGTTTTACGGCTTTACTAGTTTTTCTTCCCATACAAAATTCAATACAAGTTTTTCTACGATTCGTTCATTTTTTCTTCCCATAGAATTACAAGATTTTACTCGGTTTCTCAACTTACAAATTCAATACAACTTAGAATATTCTCCTTACCATTCAGTTTCAATAATTTTATGATCCTAATCAAATCAATCACTACCAATTTCTTAGAAATTTTCGGTTTAAAAAGTTGTTTTAATGAATTTTAAATTATGCAAATTATTTCTTTTAAAATATATATGGAAAGATTAAATGTATTTTAGTTGTCATATTTTGTGAAAGTTGTATATAAGAATAAGGAATTAATTATATTGTTTTAATAAGGATTGTATAGCAATTAGACTCTTCAATTGATTTTTTTTCTATTGTAGAAGGCATCCTAATTATTAATTTGTGGCATTACAATATATTTGGAAATTTCTCTTGTGAAATGATCTAAGGATGATGTCTTTTTATATTTGACTTAAACACACAATTTAAATGTTTTGACACAAAACATTATAAACAATGACCAATTAAAAGGTGATTGGCTTGAGCTCAAAAATAAATTTAAATTTTTAAAAAGAGGGTCAAATATGTGCCACAAAAATGACATGGATGATTTTTGTGCTTGCAAATTCAACATAATAATGTGAACTAATAGTATGAAAGTTAGAGAATGTATGAGGATAGGCTACGTTTAATTTTTGAGATTTAATTTGAGAACTTGGGTCAAAGGGGATTCCAAATTAGTCGAAATGCACTTTTCACCATTACATTTTGTGCTCACATGTGCATGTGAATCTACATGAACAAGCATAACAAAGTAAAAAGGTAAAAGGTAGGCATGATTAAAAGCAAAATAAAAGGAGCCATGATTTAAAGTTAACCTATGTGTTGGCGCGGTTTATAGGCATTAGGGCTTAAATTTGACGGTCGTATGACCGTATTTAGAGATTTTTGTCGTAAAATACAATCAAAACTTTAAGAAGATTGTATTAGATGAAAGGAGAGATTTTGGATAGACTGTCAAAATTTATATAGAATTATAATTATTTATATATTTGATTTATATATAATTTTACTTACACTAAGGTATATCATAAAGTTTTAAGGGCACCTTTGAATAGATAACCGTCATTAAAAAATTTGTTGGTAGGCAAGGTCGACCGTCAAATTTAAGCCCTAATAGGCATGCAAACACAAATACAATCTACCACAAATTTCATATCTCTTGAAAAATATTTAAATTTTTTAAGAAGAATTATTATCCCAATGCTTTGATTGTCAAGTCTTGACACACTAGTTTTTACTCAGAGTTTTTTATAGGCTGATTCAAAAGGGACTTACAATTTTTTTCTCATAATTTGGAGTCTAGGACAAAATGAATTTATAGAAATATTAGCAAACTTTAACACAATTTCACCTCTAGTCACAAATATCACAAGTTATTTTAGGAAATTTTTAGAATTTACATATAACTTTGATCAATTGTTTTGATAATTAATTAACAGATCTAAAGAAAATGAAAAAGGATACTAAGGGAGAATAAAGGATAAGGAATTATTTTTTAGCAATACTGCATAGATATAATTCATATTCGTAAAATGGACACCATAACTAGTTATTGTTAGAAGCATTCACAACTACACATAAACAGTGTTAATCTTCTAAGGAAAACTAATCAATTCAAGAAAGAGACTAGAATGCACCCAAACAATGACACAACACTTTGATTTTTTAAAACATTGACAAGGAATTTACAGTCACTTATGATCTACAATATTCATGACTCAACTGGTATAACATTATAAATCTTGCAAGTGCAAACAAACAATGCTAATGATCTAAATGAAAGGAAACCATGAAGTAGGAAAAATATTAATAATTCTTCAATATTTTCCCCACATTTATCCATAATTTATAATCCTTTTGAAAGAATAACAATGGCCCTTTATAAAAAAAAGATGTCAAAGTTAGTTACAAAGCAATGGTCAAGATTTGATCAAGATGATGAAAGATTATTTTAAAATGACTTGGGAATATGTTAAAGGCATTGCTATCTTTGAGCTTAGAATATAGATATTCCATAAGCACAAGTATCTTTGTAAAGTCTTCGAGAAATATTATAGCATAGAGGAAGTTGAAGGTGAAACCCTATAGATCCAATAAGCCGTCAAAATTTTGTAACATTGGTTGGCACTCAAAAGTTCACAAATCAACAACAATTATATCATCCTTTAATTGTCTATTGTCTTTGCACTAGTTATTTTGTTATTCTTCTCCCTATGCAGTCTCCTTTTGGGTCGCTTATTCTTTCCATTGTAATTCAACTTTATTCAATAAAATATCTCACAAAAATCAAGGACATTAAAAGTGGCCAAAAAGGAAGCCTTTGGTATTTTCTTTGCTATTCATTTCTACAAGATATTCACCATCCTTTAGGTTTTCCCTTCTCCTAAAATCATTATATGCAATGAGAGCCTTATTCATTTGTGTTCCATCATAATCTCTCACGAATTTCCATTTGTGCTTGTAGGACCCATATATCATGGAGATATTTCATAGATCTAGCCTTGGATTTACTCTTGTATTTATGTATCAATGCCACAGTGTTAGCTTTTTTTGTCATCACTTCTTTATTAACAGTGTCTACCTGATTCTTTGATATACTGTTAAACATTTCTTGTAGGTTGGCAATGGATACGTCTGCATCCTAGCCTTATGGATGTTAAAGCTCCTTTCTAATATTCTTTCAATAATTTCCATTTCCTTAAACTTAAGGTCTATGGTAGCCTTATTGAGTTCATCAATTTCATGCATGCATTATTTTATTAACTTCTCTTCCCACTTCAATTTCTCGATCTAGGTTATGATCTTGGGAAGTATCTTTTTAATAGCAATATTTTCCCTTAAGATTGACTTATCACTTAATTGCTCAATTTCCTTCAATCTAGGTAGCTCAATCTAGTTTTGTTCTAGATAGCCTTTGCAATGCTCAATTAGTTTATTTATTTTCCTGATCCAATCCAATGATTCTTCCTGTCCTTTAGTAGAAGATTTAATTATTTCTTCTCCCTTTTCAACCACAAATTTTATCCATTCCTCAATTGTGGTAATTACATGTTTCATCCTATAGAATAAAGAAATTTCATCTTGAGAGAGAAGTATCAGGCTTTTTGGGATTTGACCCACTTATAGTATTAGACCTGTAATTGTCTAATGTAATTAATAATTTCAAGTACATGTCCTTTTAACTCTTGATTCTTCTTCTTATCCTTCTCCATCCTTGCTACAACATCCACATTTTCCTTAAGCTCAACAATCTCCTTCTCTCTAGTGGAACACACCAAATGAATAGTAGCAATCTGGTAGTCGATAGGGTTCATATCACTTTGATCTTTAGCTACAATTGGTGTGAAAGTTTGAGCAATTCTAGACCTAGTTGTATCCCTTGTGATGGGAGATAACACCCTAGCCTTTCTTCTAGGTTTTGGTGTGTCAATTTGTTGCATTAGACTCTTTAGGTCCAAAGGAACAACTTCCATTTTCTCTGTTCTTTTGATTTTGTTAGTCATCCATGCAAGAGTATTGGGTTTCACTTTACCATTTGGTTTTTGTTGTCTCTAGAGAGATTTCATATGTTCTTGCCTTTGTTCAAGAAACACATTTTCCATTTGTTGACCTATAGATTGTTTAATGTGAACATCTATATCAATTTCCTTATTGGTTTCCTTTGGATCTTGTTCCATAAGTACTTCCTTCGTTTTTCCATCAATATTTTCCACCAAACCCTATGTTAGAATTGTGTTATATTTAATTTCAATCATATGAATGTGATTAATTGACATTAAGGGGCCCTACCTCCTTCACATGCCAACTAGAGTCAAAGGATTTAATAAGTGTATCCAAAGCCTACACACCATATCCATAGGTTGGATAGTGTACTTGAAGGTGGCGTTGAGGAAGTAGATATTTCATAGGCATACAAGGGCTAGAAGAATAATACATATGCACTCTTTTGTTGAAGAGTAAAACATACTTATGTCTCTCTTTTATGACTCGGTGTTTTTTATTGCAGGGGTTTCTCTATGTACATATGATATTATGTGTTTATTTATCCTTGTTTTTCTTATTTCTATTTGATTCCATATAAATCTATTAGTGAGTAATCAAATGTTGCATTAATAAAAATTTGATCACATAATTTTGAAGGGATAACACTTGTAGTGGTTTACCTTGTTTTCCCTAGGCCCTTTCTCACACCTTCACATTACTCAAAAAACATTACCCCATATTTTTATAATCTTTTAAATTCTTCTCTCTACAATCACGTATACTTCCCTTCATTTATCTAACTAGATACAAAATACTATAATATATCCTCCTATTACTATTGTTCCTCATGATATCACATCTTGTCACACTCTTGATTTTATATCTTATAGCAATGACATAGCCCAAACACCAACCAATGAGCTCTTCCCTTCCTCACATCTTTTCCAACACTCTTATTTATGACAAGCTTACCTTCATCCCACCACCAAGTATCTAACCAAAATTTCTACATAATTCTACTTTCCCTAGACCTCCACCTATTGTCACATTGCATCACCCCTTCCATTTTCTACTATTTTATTCCCCGATTACCCCCATTCAATCCCCTATATTATCCCCCCATGATATCTTAAATATAAAATATTATCATTTCACACTTCTACCATGCACATTATATATTATTATTTGTCATGTCCTCCAACTCCAACCTCTTAATTCATTATTTTCTCATTTCACCTACACAACCACCCGAACTCCTATCAATGCCATCCCCAAACCCATACCCTTTACCTCTCACCAACCAAAAATTATTCTAGATCCATTTATTAATATATATTCCACACTCACTTCACTCATCATGACATATTACCTAGATTTCCCATAATATTTATCCTTCCCTCATACCAAATTGGACTTATATACAAACAAAAATACAAGAACTATAACTATAGTTGGAATCTATTGTTGCTTTGTACCCTCATCTCATTCTATGCCTTCGTGGATAAAATAACCTCCTTCATCCACTATATTAATAGATATAATGGTTATGGGGATCCCATTAGGAATTAGAATTAACTTTATGTCCTTATTATCAAAATAGCCTCTAATGATTTTATCCCAACTAAATTATTTCCTACTACATTGATAGAGGATCCATTTGACTAGTTTTATATATTTTACCCTAAATCTATACTTCAGGCTTCTTGCCCAAGTCTCCATGCTACATTACAAATTTAACCTAAGGTATCCCTAATACAACTTGCTTATTGTAGAAATAATCCTAATGACATGGCACATGAATTAACTACTCATTTTTTTGCACTTCTTATCCACATGGAGTGCCAACCTATGATTCAACCATATAACCCATTTTTTGGAAAATATTTTACCACACATTTAGAAGATATAATTTTTCACTACTTGCACATCCTTTTCCAAATTAGCCTTAAGATACATTGATATTTATTGTCTATTTGTATAATATAGGGATACTCATATTCTTAGACTAAATCATAATAATTTCACATCAACTCATAATCCTCTATAACATATTTTACTGTTTCTCTTCAATTATAAAGTAGCCACTTAACCCTATAGTCCATTTAGAAGAAAAAAGAAGAAAATTTTTCAATTTTTTTGTCTTAAAAGTATACCATCGTGAACTAGGTAATTTAACTAATAAATATAAAATGTTAAACAATGGAATTTCAAACCTTGTTCATAATGATTACATTCTCATTGATGAAATACCATTTAGTAACAATTTTCATCAAGTCAATATTTTCACTCTACACATGACAACATAGCACCTAATATTGATAGCCCAAAATACAAGTGCACAAATATTGAAATGTATCACCATTTTAAAGACCTCACAAAATTATAAATAATGAACTTATTATTGATGAGCTTCCACTGTACTCATCAAGTGTGTCTCATACTATATTACTCTGCCTCATACTTATAGACTTCTATGTTTACTATCTCTTGTCATGTTATGGGATATTATGTCATTGACTATCAAGGGTAGCTTGTGATGAGTGTTTAATATCTTATACCATGTGATCAACTATTATTCCACACACTATTGGAGTGCCAATATTTCTTGGTATGTTATGTCTTTTTCTATTTTTCTTCTTTTCCCTATGTACTTATTCCTTATGATGTGTTTGTCATCATTCTTCTTTGTGTTATTTTCCTATATGTATTCTTTTTGTCTCTATGTCTATAAAAAATTTGAGGAAAATCCAAAGCAATAGGAATTCTCATTCTTTTTCATGTTGACCAAGTTTGTCTCTTCTCATCTATGTCTGCATGGTGTTCTATCAAGATACTTACATAAATTTTATCTTTCCCCTATGATGTAACCCTAGATCCTCTTCATTTTTATTTTGTCTCAACTTATTTCGTATTCTCGCCTTTATCCATTTTTCTACTCTTTGATAAATTTTCTTTTCTTTCCCTGTTTCATCCTCTAGTGCATATAATATTATTTTTATTAGTGGGTTCTTTAGGATGCCATATTTCACTTAAGCAATAATGGAAAATAAGATCTTTCCCAAAACCATCCTATCATATACACTTAATTTTTCACCAACTACCCTTCATGCTTTACCCCTTATCATACACATACATTACAATTTTGACCTAATTGAATACCCACTCACACCACATTTTTCTATTATGATTTTGTATCCATTTTTCATGTTTTATTTTTTTTATATGATCCCTTCCCAAATTCAGCTTGTATTTTTACAACTACCCTTATCCTTTTATCCATGTTACATCTAATGAACAAACTTAGGAACATGAATGATTTATCTACCCTCTATATTCCTAATATCTAAACTTAGTCACAAATATATAACTTAATGAGCGGATATCTCCCCCCTCCTTTTCTCATCTAGACATGAGTACCATGAAGCATGTAGATGTTTGTATCTACTACTAAATCAAGGGTAGGTGTTCTTGTGTTATGTACACTTCATCCTATATTTTCAATTATGTACTATTTCTTTTGCAAAAAATCAGCTCAAATAATGGATGGAAATTTACATGTTACTCCTTTAACTCCATTTAATTACCCTTGATGGAAAACAAAGGTTAAACTCATAATAAATAACAAGGGGTTATATAGAGTGATAATGGAAATTGAAAAGAACCATTTGATGAGAGTGATAAAGTTAAGTGGTTCAATAAATGTGATCAAGATTTTGGATTCTTGTGTCTAAATGTGTCTTTATAACTTCTCCTCCATGTTAAAGCTTTAAATACACCTAATGAAGTTTGGATATCTTTATAAAAACTCTTTGGGAAGCAAGATGAAATGAGAAGCCATGATCAGAGAATGAGCTCATTAGTTTTAACCCCAATTATTTCGATACCTTAGAATACTTCTTCACAAAATTTAAATCAGTAAGGTTGTAGCTTAAGGAATGTGGAATAGAGAAAGAAGATGACTAGTTAATTCGTTTTATTTTATTCAACCTAGGTCCTAATTACTTGGTTTTTGTTTTCACCTTCTAATCCACTAAGAGTGTTATGGTTGACACTTGGAAAATTCCCTCCTTAATTGACTTTATTGCTAACCTAACTAGGGAGAAAGATACGTTAATTTAGATGGGGACATTAAAGTCTACAAAACTCAAGACCTTATTATTGGGAATGGGAAACAAAAGGCTTCAAACCAAGGGAAGAAGAAGTCACAAAAAAGGACAAGGAGATTAAGGAGACTATGAAATAAAAAATTGAGTCCTTCGAGCCTAATATTGAAAGCTCTTCAAATCAAGGGAAACCTAAAAATAAAGACTTAAGCATGCTTACTATAAAAATACTGGACATGATGAACACAAGTGTATGAAGAAAAATATTGAATACCTTTATCATCTTCTCCACAAGAAAAATATAGGGGTCCTTGAGTCCATCAAGTCATCCTCATTAAACAAAGAATCAACTAAGGCTAAGGATAAAGAAAAATCTAAGGGAAAATCTCTAGTTTCTACATCTTTCACACCATCTCCATCTTGAATTATTGACTCCAGTGCTTCATACCATGTGGGCTCACCACAAGTTGAATTATCTTCCTAAGATCCTTCTAGCATGTCTACTATCACCTTGGTTGATGATACTCCAACTTCAGTTATAGGGAGAGGGTCTATTGAAGTTGAAGGAGGAACATTTACAAATTTTCTAAGTGTACCTTCACTTTCAACTAATCTCCTATCAGTGTATCTTATTACTCACATAGGGAAATGCGTGAGAATCATTTTTTCTCTAGATATATTTGAGATCAGAGAATTGGACAACAATGATTCAGTAGTTGTGAGAAGGGAATATCACCATTCTAGGTTATATACCTTCTCACTTTTTCTTCTAATATTTCTGCCATAACCTTGCTTACTCATTCAAATGAGATAAGAAATTTATGGCATGAATGGTTTGGCCACCTTAACTACTATTATCTTGAGCAACTTAGTCAAAAAGATATGGTCATAGGATTACCAAGAGTCACATTCTCTAAGGGTCTTTGTGAGGGTCAAGTACCCTTGTTAATCATCCTAAAGAAAAATTAAGAAAGGTAAATCTTAGAGGGCAACACAATATTTGGAGCTAATTCAAAGTGGTGTATCAAGGGAATTTCCCCATCCATCCTTTACTAAGGAAAGATATGTTATCACCTTCATATACGTTTTTTTTAATATAAATGGGTCTACTTTCTTAGACATAAATATAAATTCTTTAACAAGTTTTCATATTTCAAGGTACTAGTTGATAAACAATCAAGGAATATCATCAAAATTCTTTGAATTGATAATGGAGGGAATACGCCAATATTAATTTTGAATAGTTTTACATGATTGAGGGGATATACATGCAACAAATAGTTCCTTATACTCATCAACAAAAAGGTGTTGTAGAAGATAAGAATAGTTCCTTGAAAGAGATGACTAATTATATGATACACTCCAAAGGTCTTACGCCATAGTGTTAGTTAGAAGCAATCAATTGTGCTTGTTATATACAGATAGAGTTCCTCATAAATATTTGAAAGGTATCACTCTCTTTGAAGCTTGTATAGGAAGAAAACCATCTGTTGAACACTTTAGGATCTTTGGATATCTAGCTATGACATGAATAGCTTAGCAACATTGCAAGGATATGGATCCTCAATCCAAACCTTACATATTTGTAGGTTATCTATATGGGGTAAAAGTATATCGACTTCTCCACTCAACCACACATTGATTTGTTAATTTAGAGAAGTGTCAAGTTTTAGGAAATTTCAATTGATTTTAGACTTGACATTTCTCTTTTTATTAAGGACTCACTTGGTTTTGATGGTTCTTCTAATGACTCTAATCATCAACAATAGGTTATTGAGGAAAAAAATCTTCTTATTTTGATAGTGAGGATAGTGATGTGGAGCCATATTCATCCATTTCATCACATGGGGTGGAGTATGATGTTTTAGCACAATGTAACTCACCCACTTCTCACCCTCTTTGGGTTATAAAAATACTTGATAGTGCAAGAACTTGGGTAGGGAATCTAGTAGATGGTAGATGTACATGGTTAGATTATCAGAATGGGTCACATGTTTTCTTATCCTCTACCTCCAATCTATAGACATTTCGAGAGGCATCAGGCATACCTAAGGGTGATTGCACTACATAGGAGGAATATGATTCCTTACTTAGAAATTACACTTGGGATTTGACTTCACTTTCTAAATGAAGAAATATGGTTCAATGTAAGTGGGTCTATCAAACCAAGTTTGTAGTAGATGGGTTAGCTGATTGGAATAAGGCACAATTGGTTTCCAAGGGTTTTTTGTAGGTAGTTGGGCTTGACTACACTAAAACCTTTGCACTTGTGGCCAAGATGACTTCTATTCGACTCACATTGGTTATTTTTGTTACATATGGTTGTGATGTGCATTAGATGGATGTGAAGAGATTTTTTCTTCATAGAGACCTTGAGGAAGAGATCTACATGGAGTGATCCTTAGGGTTTGTTCAAGATTCCTCCTTAGTATGTGGACTTAGAAAATCCATGTATGGCCTCAAACAAGCCCCTAGGGATTGGCACACCAATATATATTCCTTTCTTATAGCTTCTAATTTTACTTGGTTTTATTCAGCTCATAATATGTACTTCATGTGAAAGGATGACTCATTATCGATATTTGTAATTTATGTTGATGATTTACTAATAATTGGGATTTATTCATCTCCTATCATATTCATGGAGTCAAATCTTCAAAATGGGTTTGAGATGACTGAGTTGGGTTTATTGCATTACTTCCTAGACTTTGAGATTTCACAATTCGACAGGGATCACTCTTGCTCAACCCAAGTACACCATTCATCTTATTTCTCAATTTCACATGGTTGATTGCAATCCATTTTTTATTCCTTTTCTCTTTAGGGTCAAGATCGAGGTTGACAGTACTACACCATTGGTTGATGCTACCTTGTATTATCAACTTGTTGGTAGTCTCATTTAATACCAAGCCTACCATTTCATATGTTGTCGGCATGGATTTAAGATTTATGTAGGAGCCCCATGATCTAGATCTGAAATCAACTAAGAGGATCCTCCACTATCTTCAAGGAACTATTAGATTTGGAATTCATTAGAGAGTTGGCATAGAGGTTGATTTGGTTGGCTATACAAATTCAAATTGGGCTGGTGATTCTCAAAATCACAAGTCCACTTTAGGTTATTGCTTCTCACTTGGTTTTGGTCCCATTAGTTGGTCTAGAAAAAAGAAACATATTATTTCTTTATCATCCATCAAGGTCGAGTATCAAGGAGTTGTCAATATAGCCATTGTGGATATTTGGCTTCAAGATATTCTCATTGAGTTTGGTATTTCCTTTAGACATCCCACATTCATTTATTGTTACAATAAAAGTACTATCTAAATATGCAAGTATCTAGTCCAACATTAGTAGACAAACCACATTTAGATTCATATGCATTTCATTTGAGAGTGCATTTGTGGTCAAACCATTGACTTAGTCTTTTGCTAGTCTTTAGAGCAAGTTGTTGACACCTTCACCAAATATTTCATTGAGAGAAGGTCCATTTATCTACAATCTCTTTTCGGGGTGTGGTCCACTTCATCAGTAGCATCATCCTTGGGGGCCTTCTAGTCCTCTTCATTTACTTTCATTTGGGTGATTTCTTCCCATAGGGCTTTCTCCTCTTCTTTATACGATGCATTATACTTGGGTACCTTATTAGGCCTTATTTTTGAGACCCAATACTGTGTCCCCATCTAAGCAATGCTTAAGGGGGGTGTTGATATAAATTTCATTTTTACATTTATTTATGTAAATTATTTTACTTTGTAGGCTAACCACTTGCTTAGGTGGTGAGTTGGTAGTTAGAGAGGTAGTTATCACTCAATTTGTTATAAATTTATTAAAAACCTTTCCCTCCATTTTTTGGAATTCAATTTGCTCAAAACTCCTTTATATACATATTATTTGATGAATACAATCAATCAATTTAGCCCATAATCTCTTCTATTTGGTTGTTTCAATATTTGTATTTTGCTCAATTTTCTTGGCTCGATTTTTACATATATAAGATGACTAGACTATTGAATGGAGGATCCAACCTAAGCTACAAAAATTGCATCCAAAGAATATAAGCTTAAGAGAAACTTAAAGTCCAAATTAAAGAAACTCAAATTATAAGTAAAATTAAAAAAAACACTCTTCTAGACTTGGTACGTCCTACTTCTTATATATCCATCCCTTTTATTTGAATATGTTTCATATGTCATTCTAGGATTACTATTAAGCTAGGATGCCTTTTAATACCTTTCTTAAAAGTATCCATGGCCTAGGTATGAGAATCTATCTAAGCATACCCTTTCCACCTTCTCCATTTATCAATTCTTACATGAATCAATTTTCCTATGATTCCTCAAAATCTAAGGTCCACGCAATAAAATCATGAAAAGAATCATAGAAAAACTCTCACATCTCTTATAATACTTTGTACACCTTACAATATTATTCATCTTTCCCATTTAACTTGAAAAGTTGTATACTAAATATGGAAGTAAGTAAACCTATGTTTTTCCTTGATGCATAAGCCTGCAACCACACTATTAGAACCCATTGATTTGGTTGTTATCCTAACTATACACTTTAGGAATTGTCACTTTTTTCCTTTTTGTTTCCCAATTTCATTTCTCTTTTTTCTTTTGGTATTTTATTTTCAATCCCTCACAATTGATTACATTTTGTCATCTCCAAGGAGCATGGGTTAGATAGTCCCCTTCTTCATCACTATTTTCCTCTTTTATTATTAAAATGTTTGGCAACTCTTCCCTTTCTCCTTTTCCCCTTAACCATTATCCTTAAAGTGACTATCTCTCTTTCTTGACATCTTCCTTCACCAATTGCATTAATGGAGCATCTACCTACATCAATTTCTCTCATTCCATAATATATTTGTATACTTTACCCTTAACATTGATGATGACTAGCCTAGTTCTATCACTTCGGGCCTAGCCTAGTCTTTTATCCAATTAAGTGATCACGTTATAACTATTAGTGACAACATTATTTTCTAATTTCCTTATTTGGGTGGCAATAATTAATATCCAAGGTGGTATCTACCAAGTAGCTAATACTTTGGGTGGCAACATATAGCCAAGGTGCTAACTACTAAATAACTAAGAGTGATAAAATCAAAGCCATTTTTTAAATATTTATTGCGTGGAAACCATCAAATAACCAAAATTGATAACTTGAAAGATGTTATTTATATGGTTCCTTTATTTTCATTAGCACCTTTATCATTGCTCTAACTTGACCTCTTTCATGGGTAGCATCTACTTTACAACCCTTTTCATCATTATCTCATTTCTAATACCTACTTCTAGTTATCCTTTACCTTTAGCCAAGGTCCTCCTCATATTTCTAATTTTAGTTAATGGCTGCTTTATATCCTTATTTCTATAGAGTGGATACTTATATCTCTAACCCAAAGAAAATAGTTAATTTTTGTGTGGCTCCTTTAACTATTCCACTAGCATATTATGGCAAGACATATTAGACATGTGTTGCATTTTATATTTGCATTTAATGTGTGTGTTTCCCTTTGTATGTGTTATGTGTTTACTATTATTATTGTATATTGACTACTATCTCTATGGATTCTTTTGCAAGGATAGGTACATGCACAAGTGTGAAGATCAATCTCAAGTTGAAGACTAGTATCTCTCCTTTGTATAACTTATCCTTCATATTTATTCATTTGTTGTACTCTACTTTAGCAAAATTCTTCCATAGTGAGCCATAAGTCTACTTTAAAGTGAGGGTAAAATCTAATATCAAAATTTGTGTACTTTATAATTTTCTTTATTATGTTTTCACACATTTGAGTAATCTTGTGTATGTGTGATTTTATCTCTTTTTTTACCTTACTCGTCACTTTACCTATCCTTGTCCTAGCTTTCCTATGTCACCTTGTCAGCTTTTATGTGTTTGTCCTTTTGATTCTCTTTTGTTTCCTTCTTGGTATTTTTCCCTTCTTCCCTCACCCCTCTTTTCGTACCACCTTTTTATAATTTTAATCAAATTATTTAATGGGATCCATGCCTTAAACATGTTCAATGACCAACTTGTAGCTCATAAAATCTAACTTTTCAAACCTCTTTGTTTATCCTAGGAAATTAAGCTTCCTCATCCACATCCTTAGATCATGCTCAAATTTTCACAACAAAACCATTTAATCATGACAAACAAGGCAAACTAAGTTTATGCTTAAATTTAAAAAAATTATAAAACAAGCCTCCTAATCTCAATTTTATAATTGAAACAACAAACTTTTATCTTGAGAGTGATTTTTGAGCAACAATTTCCAAAGAAATGAACTATTGTTAGTGATTAGAACATTTATACATGATTTAACTTCCATTTCATGTCTTGGAGAAGCTTTTTGAAGCACCATAATAACCTTTATAACTCAATCAATTAATTATGATATACTCTTTATTTATTTTTACATTAATTATTTTACGTTTATTGTTATCATAATTTGATTTTTACTTCATTTTATCTTTTAATTTACATACACCCACTTCTTTTCCATCCATTTCCATCAATCCACATATCCATTTTTTCATTATTTTCCTTTTTCCATCCTCTCCTATTCATTGCCGACCTAGATCATAGTAACTTCTAGTTTGTGTTTGCATTTTCCATCCTTGATCCCAATTGCACATTAGTGTTTTCATATTTGTATCTTTATCTTTCTATTTATGTTTTGTGTGATTTGTACTGTATTTGAGTCAATTGACACTTGTTTTCTAATTTACTCCATGTTATATTCATCTTGGTGGAAGGAGTCCATACTAAGTTTTTATTAGGAGAAAATTCTAAGCATACCTACAAATTTTGAAGGCCATGTGACCTCGAGAACTTTGTCTCAACTCTAGACTTCCCTAGTGGTGGGCACACTTGTTATTGGAGGGAAGGTCCCAAGCTAAACAAAATGATAAAATTCAATCCGATGCCTTTAGAGATAATATTGAGCCCACACTTCACTCATGAAAACCGAATCTCACTTCTGCCTCACCACCATTATAAATTTCAATGTACACACCACAAGCATTAACTTAAAATTTCGGTAATGAAATATATCAGTGAAAATTTAAGAAAAAAGTTCTCTCTTGTTTTTGCCTTTTTCCTACTATTTTAAGGACGGCTCTGCTTTTTTGTTTTTGAACTTAAGCGAAAGAATCAGCCTCCTCGTTTAACACGTTAATTGTTAGGGGGACGACAAGTATTCTCTAGTTTAATTTTGGGCTTTTTAAAATTATAGATGGCTATTTCTAAGTATTCTTAAACTTTTATAATATCGGGTAAATGTATTGTTTAAATTTAATATTTTAGATTTATATTATTAAATATGATGTCACATCAATTTATTTTTATTTAAGTGTGTTATAAAATATAAATAATAAAATATTATTTTAATTTCATTTTTATATCAAATGGTTTTTTAACTTTTTGGATGTGATTTATTATAATGAGTTCATTTCATTTAATTATTATTAATAATTAACACTAAGAACTTTGAACTCGCGCAACTAATAACATGCTATAGTATTAAAATACATGATCTTTTAATATCTCAATGCACTCACAATTATTGGTCTTCACTCAATTTTTAGATCCTCACCCTTCGTGAAAAAGTCACGTCCTACCTACTTTAAAGAGTTAAAAGTCCATCTACAAGTTGAACTTATTAAGTTAAAGTTTAGGTGTCGGTTTATTTTGTGTGTTGGTGTAATGTTTATTTTCATTTACTTAGCTTGTTATTTACCCATGAAACTTAGTGCCACCCTCTTGGCTCAAGGGTTGACTAGAGTATAAAGGTTTGATTATTCTAAAAAGAAAGAGCATTGAACTTCTTCCTTTCTTGGAGCCTTCATGGTTGGAGTTTCACTTAAGTTGTCGGCCTTTGGAGCATCATTTCATGCACGGAGGAAGAAACTGCGAACTTGGGAGTGGAAGAAACCTACAATGTTGTGTAGTGATTCTTTTATTGTTCATTGTACTATTGTAATTAGATAAAGAAGAACTTGATATAAAATGTTGAAAAATATTCAAGTGAGGTTGTAAAGAAATGTTCATTTGTCATTTCAAACAATTTTTGTATCATTATCGAGTTTATTTTTAATATTCTCACACATGTGTGAACATACTTCACACAAAGAAAAGTGGGAGTGGTCACATTCATTGCACAAAATGGATTGGGAGAATAATTGCAAGGAAGGTGTATGTCTTTCACCTTTCCTTCATGAAAGGCCTTCCTTCAAGGTATAACCCCTAGATACCCCACCTAGGGGATTTATAAGACAAAAAATAAAAAAAATATACTACTTAGACCCTTAAACATATATCAGACAAAAAGATTCCATATTCAATTTTATACAAGGGAGGGGGCCATTAGGGGTCCCTCAAACATATATATGACCTTAAAAAAATTTATACACAAGTTCTAAGACATAAAATCATAAAGTTTATGTAGGAATAAACAATGTGAAGGTCCTAGCCACACATGTTAGGTCTGAATGGATCTTTGAGTTAACACAAAGAGATCCCTCCTAATCTAGCATCAAGGAGACATGAGGCTTAACACTTGGACACCCTCTCGATTCCTTCTCAACCAACCTATGTCTTTTATACTCAAGACAATGCCAAATATATCCAATACCATGATAGAGAAAAATACTAAATTAGATAATCATTAATCAAATATCATTTAAATATGTAATTTACATAAACATTCCTATATCATTAAATTATAGGTTTATCACTAAATTACATAATATACAACACTATTATACACCTTTTGCAATGGTTAACTCACTTATTTATCCTCATTATATGTTCAAATGGTAAGTTTTGTAGACCATGGAGTAGTATTTTAAGGTTGTAGAAACCATTGCAGGGTTTGAAGCTCCATCATATTTATTGAAGATCTTGTGTTGGCATCATGTCAACTTACTAAAATGTATGCATGAATGTATTTAGTGCATTGAGGAGAAAATTGGCATTTTTGTTGGAGTTTTTCCTCTTTCAAGTTTTCTCCAAGGTAACTTGTGTTTTCTTAGTCATTGTCATGCTTTCTCTTTGACGTTCTCAATTTTTTACATATGCTTTATTTTGTTTCCAGTGCTAAAATTGAAGTAGGATGTTTTCAATTATTATTAAACATGATAACGATAGATTTTGTGGTGTTGAGATCAACTAATCACAAGAAAATGTATTGTTGATGAAATAATATAATACTATTTCTCTTATTTTGTGTATTAGTAAGAGGTAGTTTTATGCCATCCACATATTAGCCATTAAGATAAGGAATAAGAAGGGTGACAAGATAGGAGAGGAAAAGGTAAGGCATAAAATTTATCAAATCATAAGGATATAAAAGATGATTAGCCTATAAAATGAATGTGTCCATCATCATCTAATAAGTTGTCATATTCCTAATCATCATCCAAAAAATACCAAAACTAACCAATTGAGATTGTTATTTTGATGAATCCAAAACATGGTGTAAAGTAATCCCTTAACAAATATGTGTTCTAAAGGAACAAATATTTATACTTGTTTAACACCCAAGCATTCTTCTCTTTGTATTTCATTACCACATAATTTAATTGTTACATTACTAGATTTGGACATAGCCGCATATCCTTGCTTTTTTTATCATTGGGATGAACTCTTAGAGATATGCATGTTTTATATAACCTCACTCTTCTTTTTTATCCTTGAAACACGTATGCATTATAAAGAACATAATTGTGTTCATCTAGTGGATCCTTTGGCTTAGGCATGAATGCATCAATGATAAAAATAACATGCTCTAAGAGAGGTTGGTTAGGTTTTCTTGGTACTTTCACATATCATGCACTTACTAGTGTTGTGTGAGATCAAAGTGATTAAATCCTTGATATAGATCCAACTAAGGACCTAAACCCAAGGATCTAGGATCATCCACAAAGAGACCTGAAAAGAAGATCTCAAGAGTGAATCCTATATGACCAAGATGATTTAGCTTGGTGGGAATGATGGAAGAAGACCTATCTCATTTTTTGGATAAGGCCAAGGTTCACTAGGTGAATTTTACAACCACATCATACAATGTAAAAATAAAATTTAATTGTGGGGATGAAAGATAGATCAATGAACCTTAGAATCCTTGTGAGGCGATAAAAAGGTAATCATGAAAGGTTCTTCCAAGAATTGTTTATATCTAGGATATCTAAGGAGATGTGTGTGCTTATTTTATTCAGGGAGAATAAAAGATTAATTGAAAGCACTAATGAGAATCACTCATGTCAATAGGCCAAGGCAATGGATCAAGATTCAATGCCAAATATGTAATAGGCTCAACAAGAAATACATCACCTTCAATAAGGAATTATAGGAGGAGATCAATCTCAAGAGTTAAAATGCCTCCTTTACAAATTTATTCAATAATATTTGGCCATATCCCTAGGAACATGGGTGTGGGATGCAATGATGATAATTTCAAGTGTTTTTATTTTATAATATATATTTTTTATTTTATAATATTTTATTATTTATTATTTATTTGTTTTATAATATTTTAATCTAATAAATCTAATGAGGAAAAAAATTACCTATATGATATGTAACTAGAATGTATGCACTTTACTAAATGTGATTTTTCTTATATGACTCTTCCCTAAATAGTTTGTTTACTAGTCCAATTGTTCACTTTGAATGTAGGAAAGTGAGTAAACAATAATGCAAATGAAATCTAATGATGCAAGCTATGGTGTGCAAAATATTCGAAAGTCATAATTTCTCATGAATAATAAGTATTTGCAAAACTAAATGCTTCAAAATAAACTAAATATAGAACCTATATGAAACTATTATAATTGCTTCAATTCTGAAAACAACTAGATAAGTGTTCCTTTTAAACCCAAAATGACATGTAAATGTTGATTGTTCAATACAATGAATAGAAATAATATTTCAATTTATACTAGTTTACCTAAAGCATTAATCAACACATAAATTATATAATAGATAGGTACAAAAAACAATATGTCTTTGAAGATATTGATCAAGATGTACAAATTTATATTTGTTCTCCAACAAGTTAATACAATGATTTGATAATAAATTTTGTCATGCAATAGTTGCTACAAGAATAAGATAGAAAACTAAGAGAGCTTTAGAAGGTTATGGAAAAATAATAATATCCAATATATAAAAAGCTACAAGAATGATTTAGCAAGCTCAAAAAATGATTAAATACTTATTTTAATTCAAATGAGATGTTGTAAACACAAGATAGCTTACAAAAGAGCCTTAGAAAGTTTCAACAAGGAAATTATACTAATATATAATGTTCAACAACTTTGTACAATGATCTAGTAGGTTGAAACAATGGTTTTAATAATGTAGAAGTTGTCACAAATACAATGTAGCATGTAGGTGAACTTTAAAAATATTGTAGACAACTTCAAATGAGTGTTATATCTTCAAAATTATTTCGACAATATGGTAAAGTTGGTTGTCCAAGATAGGCACAATATTAAAGAGATCTTGGAAGATCAACCAAAAGATAAAACCTAAATTTGCAAAAAGAATTATGGTTCTAAATGAGGGGAATGTGATTTTAAAATCAAGAGACATTTGATCTAATTTTTTATAAGGAAAAGTTAGAATACAAGATTGTAATATTTAAGGGGAATATTAATGTCCCAAGATACTAAGTAAGAGCTAGAATATCAAATCCTAGCTTAGGAGGGGAAGGACAAAGTTCACTTTCTATAATTTGGACCTCTTGAAAGGTTTGCAATGATTTGTGAGAGCTTGGAAGACCTCACATAATTTAAAACAAACCAAATGTAAAAAACACAAAATAGAAATCAAATTAATCTAAACATACACAAAAAAAAAATTACTCGATAAAATACCATAAAAATGCTAAATTAAAATACATGTCCAACATTTTATTTAACAAAGCATAACAAAAAAGTACACATTTACCTATCTAGTCATAAAGTGGATGTATATAAATTCAAAGCTAAGTTTTGCTACAAAATATGAATACAATTAGGTCTTTGGAACATTCAATAGTATCTAATCTCCTTCATTTTTTTGACTCTTTGGTCTACAAAAGTTACCTTTAAAGATAACGGGCTAGGTTGAATAGAGACATAACCAAATTAAAGGAAAGGAAGGTAGCTACATAGTTGTATAATGGTAAAAATGAAATGTAGAGAAAAAGTGTAGATTTTTTATTGAATGAGGACATAGAATCCAAATTGAATATCAAAAATTAAGTTAAAGAAGGCTTGGGGGTCATCCAAAATGTGTTACAAGGTAGGTTCAACTGGGAAAGATGTTACAAATTGAATGGGAGAGTTGAAGGGACACATTTTTTATTTTTCTTCTAGATTGAGAAAAATGATTAGTTTTAATAGATATGCAGTTTCAAAATTTTCTTGACTATCAAAAGATTGATGAGTTAATAGAGAAAGCATTGAGGTAGTCACAAGATCATCTTGGTGGTTTTGAATTAAACACACTTCACTATCACCACCTAGAGGCGTGAAAATATACAAGAGTTGATAAGTGGCCAATTTTATTTGTATGTTATACAAATGGATTTTATGGAGATATACATCATCCTTGGATGTAAATGTTAACCCAATATAATTTTGCAAAATTGAGAACTTATAGAAAAGAAAGTTACACAAATAACTAATTTTTTATTTCTAAAGCATTAGTTCTTGACCCAGTATCATCTTAAAAAATAAATAAAAAATATATCATGCCTACAACATGGGAATGTGAATAAATTTTAAAATAAATGATAGGACAAAGGGAAAAACTCATTGTTTTAGTGGGGCTAATGAATACTACCTATACTAGATACATGTGGCTCTCTTGCTCTAGCCCTTAAAAATGACAAAAATAAGACTCGCATATAGTAGTGAGGTAAATATTGGAAAAATCCTTGGTGAAATGAAGGGTTAAAGAATTTACCATTCATAAGGAGTCTAGAAGATATCCTACCTATACATCACAAAGTACCTACTGTCATATGGTAAACTTAAATGATCAATTAACAATGAAATTGAACTAAATTTAAATAATTCAAGCAAGATATTGATCAATTAAAGCCATATTCAATGAAATTCAATTTAACAACACTAGAAAGACACAATTGAACATAATTCAAAGTAATTGAACCTAAGTAATGATGCAAACCTCCCAATCCCATTGTGGATTTGAAGCAAATTAGAGTGATATGGATGTGGATTGCTCAAATTTTCCCAATCCATGTTGTAGCCAAAAGCTTGATTGATGAATGAGGATGATTCACAAAAGAGGGGTTCTCAAATTGCTCAAAGGTGAGTAATCAATTTAAGAGAGTGAATTTGTATAAAGGTTATGAATCCCTTTTTCATGTAAAAAGGCCTAGTATATATAGCTTTTAGAAACATTGATCAATGGCGAGGATTCAAAATGCTAATCAAGGGATGAAATTGAATTGAGGGTGAGTCTGGATCAAATATTTAATCCAAGGTCAAAATCCATGAAGGTGTGGATCAAAGATTTAATCAAGGACCCATAATCCATGAGGATTCAATAAATCCCTTAATTTTAGGAAACATGTTGGAGATATTATTCATGTGGAGGGAAGAATTTGAATTTGAAAAGGGAACATTCTATGAGAATATTCTTTATGAAAGTTGGAGGATTGGAGGAATAATTTGTTAGTTAATTTTTTTAGGAAAATCATTTAACTATACAAGTTAGAAGAATTGGAAGTTTTAATTAAATAATTTGTGAATTATTTAATCAAGTGGGATTTATTAGCATTTCAATTAAATAATTTAACATTATTTAATCAAAAGGGGAGAAATTAGTATGAAAGTGATGAATTAATCAAATAAAGCTAATTTTTTAATTAATAGGAGAAAAAGATGAATTTAACTAAATAATTGGACATTATTTAATTAAATAGACAAAATAGGTGAATTATGAGAGAAATGGTGTTAGTAAGTGAAATTAGGATGTGTGATATACTTAGGACATTTTTAGGTGTCTACATTTTGCCCCTCTTTGAAGCAAGGCACATGTTGTGTTGCTTCAAAGAACTGATACTGCTGAGACCAAAATTTAAAAATTTCTTGATTTTCCTTGATGCCCCGTTGTGCTCCAGTGGACGAAGGAATGCTGGTATGTTGCCCCCTTGAGAGATCAAGTGGAAAAATTGATTTTCATATCAAGATCACGATAAGGTTGTGGGAGTAGTTTTGTTGAACAAAAGATAAAAAATAAGTCCTAGGAGGCTGAAAAAGTGACCATGATTGGATGTGAAGTGAGAGAATTGAGTTGCAAGGTAACAAACCTAGGTCATGCTAGGCATATATACTCATTTGGGTGATTTCGAGCTCATTTGCACACTTTTCTTTTAAGAGTTCAAAGATTTTGTGAGATTTGTGAGTTTAGAGCCTCCAGAGCACCAAACACTATGGCCCACACAGTTCGTGTAGTACACCGCATAGATGAGGTTCGTGAGTTCCAATGGCCAGCCAACACAACCCCCAATACGTACCCCGATAAAATTTTCTTACACACATTTATAGATAGCTAAAGGTAGGCTAGATTTAGGATAAAAAAATGCATCACAGTTTGGTGTTACACTTTTGCAACTCGACATGACACCTTTGCAACAAATAGCGACGCATTTGCAATGAATAGTGATGCACTTGAAATGGACATCACAACTCTGCATATGCGTGCGAGTTTTGAATTTTGGTGACTCCTTTGCAATTTGGGTGATGCTTCTACAAAATATGGTGATGCTTCTACAAGATATATCAATGCTTTTTAGAGGCCTGCTAAAATCTAACTAGATTAGTAATAAATCTTTTCACACTAGCACCCCCTTTAAGTCGTACTTAGGGGGAAAGCTAAACACTAAAAAGATGAGTCCTGACAAAAAAGCTTGATAAGGTACCCATGTACAAATGAAGATCTCTCATAAAATGAGTAAAGAAACAACCCAGTGGGAACATAACTCCTCTCCAAAAGATAGAACGAAAAGGAATGAAACCTTATCAAAAGATATCCTATGAAGATAGGAACATGATGATAAAAACTTCCATGTAGAAGTTGTAAACACTGCCAAAGATGAAATGATGGTGCTTTTTGGAATGAACAAACCTCCAAAGACTATATATCAAGATAGGAGATAGAAAACACTATATGAGTGACATACAGTACACTGCTCAACCATGAATACATAGATGGAACGAAGAAAAAACACCCTGTCAAGCTAAAGATGTGGATATTACTATGATCAAGGAGCACAAAAATATTACATGAGTGACCTACAACACACTACTAAATGTGCATGGTGTTATACATAAGTACCAAAATCTCATAAATTATGATCAACAAAAAAAATTAGAAGGTTGGTCCACTACTCCATTGAAATCAAGGAAGCATTAGCATAACCATTTGATGATACCCCCATTAATGTTGAAAAGGGAGAGGTATAGGTAGATCAAATAAAATTTGACACAAAATTTTGCAAATGAATGTAGGATGCAACATCAAGTCTAATACGATGTATAAGCAACACTAAAAAGGATGTGCAAAAGCCAATGCACACACACATGAAGAAAAAAATCACTAGGATTTGTTATTTTCATGAAGGGTGACAAAAAAGTGATGGAAAAAGACAAGGCACTACACAAACCCCATGACACTTTATAATTTAGTGCAAGTATAAAAGAGGCACAATAGATGTCCAAAATACCCCCTAAGGAACACAATCAATTAGGATTTTCTATGAGTGCATTTACAAACATATATACTTTTTTAGAGTTCCTACAAATGTCCTTGAAAAGGAAAATTTTAGTTTATGTTATGAGTGGACAATGAAGACATACACCAAGAAAACCTTATAAATTTTAAAAAATAAATAAAGATAAAGATAAAACCCCCACTTATTCAAGACATGATCCTCCTAACAATTTTATAGTGATGTAGCACTTTATATTAGTGGATTTACAATTTCCGCAAAATGGAGTTGATGTAAAAGTCCTCAAAAAAGACATTCTAAAATTATATTTATGAAATAAAGTCAAGAAAAACTAATTGCACCACTATGTAATGCTCAAAAAACTAGTCAAATTTAAAAAAATACCAAAAAAGAATTTCGTATGTGCCCAAATGAGCCATATGAAGTTCCATAATAGGAACTATGTAAGATGACCTCCAAGAATTTGTTTTACAAAAATCTTATGTATTAAGAAATAAACTACATCACTAGCATGAAAAAATACTTAGAATAAATAAAAAATTCACCAAAAATGTGCACATATGGTTGAGAACAAGGCCCCTAAATTTGAGCCAAAATTTCAAACTAGCCAACGACAAGGTGTTTGTGTTGGGGAAGAGAAGGATGATGTCATGCTGAAATCAGTAGATTCACATGTTAGAATATTCTCTCCATCAATAAAATATTCTATTGATGACCAAAAAATGTCCAATTTGACGAAAAACCACATCCATTCGATTGAAAGTGGTTTGAGAGAACAAAACGGTGAGTTTACTACCAAAAATAATAGACATTGCACGAAAAATTGCTAATGGACCAAAAATAGCCATGTACATTGGGGAACCATGGAAAATATTGATAAGTAGGAGGTTTCTTCCACAACGTGTCAAATTATGATATTGCTATCAGGATTCAACCGTGTAGTTTTCGAGTCAAACTCATTGACCCATGATTCATGAGTAGTGGTTCACAAGAACCCATCTCTCATGATAATGAATGGTCCACTCAGCACTCATTGCATCTAGGTGATGCTCATAGAGGTGAAGCATTGGTCCATCACGGGAGGTCATCCATACACACACTTACTCTCTAATGCATATTAGCATACATACACACCTTGCTACCCCTTACTCTCTTATGTATTAATAGTCCTTTTTATCTCTCATAAAAATTTTAACCATGAAGTTTCCCCCAAGGTTAAGCCCACTTAGCTTGCTACCCCATTTGCAAAACCTTCAGGAAGTGTTATGCCTTATGGAAAATATTGTTTGACAAGTGGTTTTTTATGAGGAAAATAGCCAATCATGGTTTTTGGTTGTTGTAAGTCTCTAAACTGGAGAGTCACCATCATATGTTGGGGAATTCAAACATAGCCAACAAAGGAAATATAAAGCCATCAGGGGTTAAAACTAGAACTTGCATCTAAAGGAGGTTCAAGGATTACGTTGATAGCAAATTATATGTATGTTAATATGTATTAGAGAGTAAGTGTGTGTATGAATGCACTGAAAATTCTAATTGCGTGTAGTCTGATTAAACAACTGATAATGAATGCTCAATAATGAAATGAAATAAATTAAAAAAGTTAACCGATTCAAACAAATGTCAATTAAAAGAAGGTGGTAAGATCAACATACAAAAATTATTGCTTTAATATGTTCTCCAATGATTTTTATTTCATTTTCATTATGTGCCATCTCTATAAGTACATCTACCAGGGCCTTTATATGGTCTTCATTTTCCTTATTTTCCCTGTACCTGCCCTCTTACATGTGTTCATCTATAATCTTCTTAACAACTGCATCAAAGAAATTGTGGGCCTTCTTCATCTTCCCATTTACACCACTCAACTCATCAATCCAAGCAATGGAAGGAATTAAGTTTCCAATTTTCATACTTGAGACTTGGTGTACCATTCTGTTAAGCTCCCTGCCTACCAAATCATCATGTTCAGAAAATTTAGTGCCAGCCAGTGTCCTCCAAATTATAGATGGAATGAGAGATGCTTGCTCTTCTCCCATACATGACTTTCACCGCCAAAGAGACCTCCTCCTCTCGTACAGACCTAAAACTCTCAATTCTCTCAGCGCTCAGCAACTCCATGTGACACATACTTTCCTCATGTGCCTCCAGTAACCTCCATAAGGAACCAAACCCACATTCCTTTTATTATAAGCTACATATTTTGAAGCAGCAAATTCAGGCCTGATGGCAAAAACCAAATCACAGGCCTTTGAAAAATAATTGGCCATCCCAGAGGAAGAGACCACCACAGTAGGCGCAGAACCCAATCTTCAAAAATATAATGGGACCATATTTCTTAGTAAGGTCCCGAAGAGAGGTTAGGGAGCTCCCGCAATTGATGCATGTTTCCTATGATGGGCCAAGCTAACAATTCAGGTAGCAATATAGATGGTTTTCCAGTCCCCTCTGTAAACCTACAACGTGTACAAAATTATGATATTGCTATCAAGATTCAAAAACCCAATTCAAAAATCCAAGATTGTAAATGCTATGGGCATGAACAGAGACTCTCTTGGTGGAGCTCCGACAATTGCAGGTGGAACAACCACAGATGAAATTACTGAACCAGTGCCTTCATTTTACAGATATAAACATAATTATTTTTACAATGAAATAAAACACAACAAAAAATGATCCTGCATGTACATATTCCCCAAAACAAATTTACTGAAATCATGACAAGTGATTTACCTCAAGATTTTGCACAGATTGTGTTGTGTTGTCAAGGATGCCAATGAGAACAAATCGGCAGAGTTTGCAGGAAAAATTTTACGGAACCCCATTATAGCAAAAATTTCTTAAAAATGGTCTTTGTGCATTTGCTATTTCAATCTATTTATGACAAGTGAAAGAATATCTAAAAATATCGAGAGTTTAAAGCTACTGGATTCTTGAGTTCGAGATAATGTTTTTGCATGTCTCTAAATGAAAAAATATTGGTTGTAAATTAAAAGCTGCTTACACACATGACACAAAGAAATCGATATAATTTTGGCAGATCTGATTTTGTTTGAAGTTTAACAGCCATTCAAGAGTTGTTTAGCGGCATCTGACAAGTTTTCGATTGAATGTTCACACTATATAGCCTATCGGCTAATTACATTGTCATGGACTATTAATGCCTAATGGACATGAAAACTTAGATTGTTGGAATAAGCAACCCCAACAAATAAAACTAGCGATGTGGCTTCTAGAGGCCATCACCACCACCTAGTGAAAAATAAATTCATTGGGAGAATAAACTACCAAAACTGAAAAATGATCACTACTAATTTTTTTTTGAAAAAAATTGAAGTACACCAAAAATAAAACCAATCTATCATTGCTAAGCAAATTGTCAAAAAATGTACTCATTTGCAAGTCGAGGGGATTCTTTTCTACACATGAATGTATAGTACCATGTAGTGTACGAAGGTCATATGACCATATGGGTCCATACGTACTAATTTTTTTTTATATGGACTCCATTGTTGGTAGTTCGAAAAACACAAAAGTTTCCTTGTCACCTAAAATAGAAGTGTTATATATGAAACTTCATTTCTCAAACCCTTTGAGCATAATGGTGGTGTCCATTTTTCTTCAAGATGCATCGTTTGAAACCTAATTCCCACTATTATCAAGAGTTAAATTCAAGCCTATTTGGGAAGGCATTTGAAAGGAGGATATGATAGCATGTTGGAATAACCTTGATAACTTACAAGATAAAAAATACTTCCACAAATGAACAATATGCAAGATGAAGAAAAATATCATAAGCAACATGTAACATGTAAAATATACAAAAGAAACTTGTATATAAGGGTAAGGATGAGGAGGTGAGAAGGTAAGAGTGAAACTCCAACTACCCTTCAAAGAGTGAAACAAATTTAGGACTCTATGGACAAGTGTTGGGACACAAGTGATGAGTCAACATGAGGTGAGACAAAAAGTGAGATGTCTTCCAAGTGAGCTTAAGAGTAGTGTGAATTAGACTCTCCTAGATACACTAACATCTAACTAGATTAGTAATATTTTTTTCACACTAAAAATTGATAAGTGGAGTGATGGGATGCATGAGATGGGATTGTAATTAGTTTTGAATGTGTTGGTTGTGGTATAGATAGAGGGGGTAGTTAATGAAGTAATGGTGATATGGATGGAAAGTTTCTTTGAGGTGGATTAATTGGAGGAGGAACATTTTAGGTGGCTAAATTGGAATAAATATTTAGATGAATGGGATTAGGTGAAATTTGGATATGATGTGAAATGGTGTGTGATGGGTTAGGTGGAAAACAATCATGTGTTTCTTGGTATGAATTCCATTGGAACTTAGGTGTATTTATAATGGGAGGTTGAGATGATGGAGTATGAAGAAAGGTGGAAAATACCCTATTAGGTATAGTGTAATTGTTGGATGTGTTATGAGTTGAATGTTGTGGTTTTCTAATTGATGTAGGTTCTTGTTGGATAAGGTTATTAAGTTTAGACCTATCAAAGTTTGGTGGTGTAGAGGAGGAAATTTGACACCCTTGAGTCTCAGGACAAGCAAGAGTCTTCAAGGAGCAAATGGTCCTCGACTACCTCAAGTGATAGGATAAAAAGGCAAGAGTTCCAGAAACAGAAAGGGTAGGTCACAGAGGTTTTCTAGATAGACTGACAAAATCTTGGCCAAGGATGATAGTGCAACACATGGACGCCAATGTGATGTGGTGGTGTCCCCAAGGCATGTTGGCATCTCGTATGGACCAAAAATTGAGAATGCCTCAAAAAATGGCTAAATAACTACTAACAATTCTAATTAGTAGGAACTTTAAGAATACAGAGTAATGATAGAAAATAACAGAGCTAAAGTAAAGAAAACTAAATGAAGTGTAAACTAAATAGAATGTAGATGATAAAACAAAGGGAGAGAAAGAAGGTACTCACAATAGACCAAGAGATGAAGCCTCCAACAAAGTAATATCTCTAATACCTGCACACATAATACTGAGAGAAAATGTTGGGGTTGTTTAGGGGCTTTCCTTAGTCAAACCCGTATTTTGGTGTTTCCACCTCCACGAACAACCAGATAGAGGGATAGAGAAAATAATAAACAGTGAAATAGATAAATAGACAAGATAGAAAATTCATAGATAAGGGATGCGAAAAATCCCAAGATGCTCAAAGGCACAATACAAGAGATAGGTATCACTCGCAAGGCTCGAGGAAGCCAAAGAGAGAGAAAGAAAGAGATAGATGTGAGCCAAGAGAATTGCAAAGTGTTGTGAGAACGTGAGAATGTTGTAGCAAGAAAGAGACTTGTGCAAACTTGAGGGAAAGAGAGAAAGAGAGATTATCTTTATATTGTTCCATATAATGGTTATCACTATGTACCATAGGATTATCTTTATATTGTTCCATATTTAGTTTCTCTTGTGACCTAGTAGTAGGTGACATGAAAATAAAGTATAGCTTTTATGATTTTTTTTGAGATTTTTGGACTTATTTTTTGGGGGTTTTGGGATTTTTGTTAGGTTTTTGGAATTTTTTATTTTTTTTAGGTCTTTGGACTCTTTTTTTGGATTTTGGGACTATTGGTTGCTAAGGATAAACATGAAAATGGAAATATGGATGATGTTTGACTAAAGTTGACGATGGAAATTTATAATGATTAGTGTGGAAAAGGATAGTTAAAGGTGGGTTAGGATGAGACAATGATGTGGAGAACATACGATGAGGTTGTCTAAATCAAAGGTACATTATAAATCAAGACATAAGATAAATGATTTTTGATTTGATCTTCCTACTTGAGATATAAGCAAGTTCTCAAGCTAGATTGTCTAGGATTCTTAGACTAGTTAACTTAGGATATGCAAAGTTCCTAAGTTAATTTTGTCCAAGGTATTAATATAATTTGGATTCATCAATTAACTTGCTACTTAATGTGAACAAATTTCTTAAGCATAAGAATTAAGGATAAAATAAGATATGGAGTCTTGATTTTTGAAGACAATTTTCAAGTTAGATTGAAATGGACGATGATGTGAATTGATTTGCTATGTGTTTTGGATTAGATAAGTGATATTGTTTGATGTCTGTGTTTGAATGGTCAAGATTTGATGTGGTTATGTAGAAGAAATGTTTGGTGGGGTATGATGGTGTTATGGTAGGGATGTAAATAATGGTGTTGGACTTAATATTTGGTCAATATTATGTTATGATATAGATGTAAGTGATGGTGGTAGTATGACTTGTATGTAAGATGTGAAAAGTAAGATGTCATTATGGTATGAATGTAAATGATGGTATTGGACCTAAGATGTGGATAGGATAAATGTGAGGTTGAATTTAAAAGACAATGTGATGTTATGGTATGGATGTAAAGAATAATATTAACCCTAATATTTTAATAAAATGATGTTGTGATGGGGATGAATATGAGAGTGTTGATCCTAAGATTTGGATAAAAGTATGTTGTGATGGGGACGTCTATGAGATTGTTGATCCTAATATTTAGACAAAATAATGTTGTGATGGTGATGTATATAAAGGTGTTGATCCTAATATTTGGACAAAATGATGTTATGGTATGGATGTAAGTGGTGGTATAAACTTAAGATTTGGAAAATATGATGTATGATATGGATGTAAATGATGGTGTCAATGTAGGATTTGGAAAAGATGACGTTATGATATGGATGCAAATTATGGTATAAACCTATGAGTTGGAAAAAACGGTTATAAATGATGGCCTTATCCTAGGAGTTAGATAATATGATGTTATGATATGGACATAAGTGATGGTGTAAACCTATGATTTAGATAAGATAATGTCATGATATGGATGTATATAAGGGTTTTGATCCTAAGACTTGGATAAAATGATGTAATGACGAGGATGTAAACCTAGGTTTTATATAATATAAGTTATAATATGGATGTACTTGTGATGGTATAAACCTAGGATTTAGACAAGATAATACATATTATATGGATATAAGTGATAGTGTAAACCTACGAGTTGGACAAGATGAAGTTTTGATATAGATGTAAATGATGGTGTAAACCTAGGAGTTGGAGAAAATGATATAATGGTATAGATATAAAGGATGCCGTTAGACCTAAGATGTGGATAGGGTGAATGTGATGTTGGAATTGAAAGACAAGAGAGTGTTATGGTATGGATGTACAAGGGATGGTGTTTTTATCTATGGTATGTGGTTTAAATTTTTTAACTTTTTTTAGATTTTTGATATAAGGCTACAAACATGCACATGGAATTCACAATACATAGTAAAGAAGACACATTAACAATCCTAAAATTGTTCAATGAAGGGTGTGTACTTGGCTATAATCCCAATGATATGACTTATCCAACCATGATGTGTAAGTCCTATGTTAGTGAAGCTAACTACTTTTAATCACTCCTAATGTCATGTGGGGAGAGAATATGTAACATACACATCCATTTTTTAGGGCACATGGTGTGTAACTTTCTAAGGCTAACTGCTTACCTTGCATTACAACCAAGGAGAATTGAAAGGTTTTAACATAGGATACATAAGATTTATAGGGAATACTTAATATACGTAAAAGTATGAGGCTTAAATCCCTAGATGGGCCTTCCAAAAACAACACTAGGAAGAAGTGTGTGTTTATAATTCTCAAGATCATGCAAGTGCATGGGAGAAGAGCATATGCACCTCACTTCGGGATTAAAATTCACTCATTTATTTTAAAGCCCAGAACAGAGTTTGAGAGTAAGTTTTAACCCAATTTCTAATGGTGATAAAGAAAACAATGAAAATACAACAAACAAAAATTAAAGAGGTCTAAAATAGTCTTCAATAGGGTGTCCTAAAAACCACAAAATAACAATTTTATATTTATTTTTTGACCAATGAAAGATGTTAAATACGAATGAGTAGTCCAAAAGCATAAAATAAGTTATAAAAAAATAAAAGTAGACTACATAATTATACTCCTTGCAAGTATGATAATTATTTTTAGAAATATCGACATTTGAATTTGTATATAAAAGTTATGAGCATTTGAAAATTGGAATTGGAGCACAAATATTAAGGAAAATTACTTGATGATGGGTGTACAATCTGAAAAAATGACTTATGCATAATGTAGAGATCCAAACCAAATTTACAATGCCTATAAAAATAAAAAATACGATCGATGTTGTAAAAGTTATGCATGTTTTCATAAAACAAGTCTATTAAGTAGTTCAATAGGCAAGGGGGGGGTCTTTTGCCCCCTATGCATTGGATCCTAGTCGCGCACACGACCATGGGTTGGGAAAAAAGGCTTGAGTGTTGAAACTAGGCCCCTTGTATTTAAGGGATATGAATCACATGATTAGGGGCTAGGTCAAGTGGAGCTCTTGGCCGCCCATATGACCAAGGGCTCTTTGCAAGAAAAAATCAAATAACAAAAAAATAATAAAATTTAAAAAATAATAGAATGAAATAAAAAATAAGCCTTACTTATACAATCGTGTAGGTTATGTATATACATGATTGTGTATATATGATCTTGTATATATAAATGGTTGCATGTATATAGGTGATTGTGTATATACATGGTTGTGTATACACACAAAATTTGTATTGTATATGTTCTCATCCCCCTATAGTTATGTATATATATCCAAACCAAAATAACAAAATCATTGAAAAATGATATACACTATGTATACAATAAGAAATATGTATATATTGATCTATGAGTATATAAATTATGTATATATCACCTTTATTTTGACATAATTTATGTATATACTTCTACTACATATACACCCAATTTTTCTATATATCAAACTCAAGCCTATGATGTATATTCTATGTGTATATGTTAGAGGATGGAACCAATCCATACATATATTATAGGGACTATATTTATGAGTAGATTTATGTGTATATAATTTTTAAAAACCCTAGTCACCTATGTATATACTTGCATCTCTACAACCTATGTGTACACATTTTCCTACAACCTATGTGTATACATCTATAGAAATAAAATGAATATATTTCAAAACCCTAGACTAGATAGTATGGTCATTCATCCATACAAAATATGCATGGATGTATAGATATTTATAGTAAGAAAATTTAGAGGCCTAAATTTTTTTGCTAAATTTCACAATGAGCAATTTAAATATCACATTATATATTAAAATGCATCTATTTGTCTCCTTGAAGAAACTTTGACATTTGTTTCACGATACAAGAATCCTAAGACCCTCTCAGAAGAGCACACACTTACAAGGTTATAGTATCAAAAACTCACAAGCTCACAAGTGTTAGCTATATAATCAACATATATTTCACATCACATTCATCAAAATGAATGCATGTAAATAGAATAAACCAATAAGCATCAAAAATAAATAGTCAAAACAATCAAATTCTACACATGTAATCCTTAGATCGAGCATGATGTGAATATTTTCTTGTTTTAGAATGTGGGTGCCCAATTTGTCAGCATAATGATTGCATTACCTAGATATGAAACTAATAGAATATGGATGTGTGAAATGATAGATAATGGGGTTTGATTTAAAGATTTTTTAGGAGAATTGGATGAATGACTAAGTTTCAATCTAGGATCTCAAGTTTGATCCATGATTAGGGGAGCTAGTGAGGAGTGATGGCAACTATGGAAGAGTTGCATAAAATTTTGATTTTTAATTAAAATAATTGTTATTGATCAACTCAAATTGTCAAGGGAGATGAAAAATTTGATTGATGGGTTAATTGTCTATATGGAGAAGTTAATTAAATGCATGAGAGAATTAGGGGAGTTGACTATTTACATGAAATAGTTAATTGATTGCATGGATAAGTGACGTGGATTAGATTGGTGAGTTAGACTAGGAGTAAGTTTGAGTGTATGATTAGACTTGACAATCAACTTTGTGAAGTAGATTTTAATGATTCAATAATTAATTAAATGAATTATAGGTGCATACGAGGTGAAAATTAATATTAAATTAATTTATTAATGGATAATGGATAAAATAAGAAAATAAATAAATGGATAAATATTTATTTAATAATGGATAATGATGGCCTAATTTAATTAAATAACTAGGTGTTAGGAGTCCTAGGAGATGAACCTGGGTGGTCAAGCAATAATATGTATTGATGAAATACATGATGGGATAATGATGGAAAAGGTGAAATTAATTTAGTTTTCTATAAACTTCACTAGGCTTAGTCAAATTATTTTCGGTCACATACCAAATTGAAATCTAGATGAGAGGTGTATGAGCTCTGCTAGGGTTTTCTTGTGTCTGCGGTCACTCTTGGCCCCTCTTGCGTCATACTGCGCTCTTTGCGTAGGAAATACCTTTTTTCCGTGTCTTTTCCAAACGCAATGATAGGGTCAGATTTGCACAAATCACCACGAAAATTCAACTACCTCTAGGATCTAGCAATTGTAATCCTCAACTTGAAACCCTTGTAGAACAGTAAAATAAAAAAAAAAAATGATTAAACAAAAGGCAAACCTGATTTTCTCTGACGCCCTAGATTCAACCACAGGGTCCTTGAAACCCCCAATTGCACCCAACAAAATTTTCAAGCCAAAATAGGTCCCTTAGATCTAGGAAGAAGTTTGCAGCACTGAAGCTCTGATACCATGTAGGAGTCAATGGTGAAATCTTCAATGCCCCAATATCACCTATAAGACAACAATAACTTCCACAAGAGAGAAATGACAAAAATATTATGCTATGATTATAGATGCAAGATTGCTAGATTGAATATTTGATGTACATATGATGCCTTGCTTATAAAGGCAAGTTGTGATATAGGATTAGACAAGATCTTGGCATGTGTCTTAATCTTGTATAATGAGATAACTACTCCAATAAATATTAAATGATTTAGGACACAAGCATTAAATAAAATCCAACTAGATAAGATAAGATCTTATCTAGACAACTAAGACTTCTAGAAAAAACAACTAGGACTTAAGTGGACTTAACATGTAAATAGGGCCTAGATAAGTAAAACACCTATTTACAACAACAATAATATGCTTAGCTCTATTTATCACTCTTGGGTAGGAATTAATTGGGTTTTTGATATAGATTGTGATCAACAATTGAAAATTTCCCTCTAAACATATAACTTTGCATACACTATCACAAACCTGACTATTATGTTTGCTTTGCTCCCTCACTAGGTTGCTCTCACAATCTAGTCCTAGTGCAACTTTGTTATTGTGGCACAATTCTATCATATACTCATTTTCTCTTTAGCACCTATGCATGTGTGTATCTATTGATGGGTTTTGTTTAGAAGCACCTTGGATAGACTACAAGTTTATGTAGGAAAAGTATGAAACTTCCTCGACAACTCATCAATCCCTTTTACTTGTGAACAAGATCAAATACATATCAAGTAGAAATGTAAAATGCCTAGATGATGAATTAATAGTATAATCTATCAATTATACAAGTGTTAATGTGATGACTTTAATTTTTATGAATGAAGTTTAATCACTTGATTTCCTAATCCATTTTGATCATTACTAGTAAACCCAAGACTTAGTCTCTAAATACTAAATCTTTAACACTTAATTTTTAGTAATGTATAAGTGACAAGTCACAATCAAATTATTAAAAAAAAAACTCAAAAATATATAAATAACTATTTATAATGTGGGAATGTGGGAGTAATTAGGAACTTTCATAAATAACTATTTCTCTACTGGTTAGAAATGTTCAATTTGACTTTCTCTCAGTATAAGAAATTAAACTGTTTTTAAAGAGAAGCCGCGTTGAATCGTATGTACCCAGTTGATAACAGAAGTTTTTATACGAAGGAATACGAGTTCTGTGCAATTGTCTGAAGGATAAGTTTAATCGTGTGTACCCAGCAAATCTAATAGCCAGCAACCAAAACAAAAACAAAAATGAAGTGCAAACCAGACCAAAAGTTAGCCAACAAAATCAATAGATCTTTATCATATTTGTAATTACCATGTACAGTAGACACAAATTCTACATCCAAAATCAATAGCTGCAGCTGCCCAGACCCAATCCATACAAGGTATTTGTATACTTGTCAATGGATCTCTTGGGAAACCCCTCTTTCAATTTCATGAAAACAGAGCAGGTAAGCAGGCTATCAGACCCTGCTTGGTGGCATGGTCCAATTCTCTCTACTTTAAGCAGCTCAGCAACTCTGTTAAGACCTCCATACAGTCCATCACAGAACTTGATCATATGCTTTACATCATATACACTTGGGAAATACAATTTCATCAGACTGAAAAACCCCTCTTGGGTACAGGGCAGCTTGTTGCAAATGAGAAGTTTTATCAGGTACCCAAAATCATAAGCACTATGAAAGGCAACCCATCTGACACTCTCATTCAAAACTATGCCAGACGACATCAGAAGCTCAGCAAAACGATTTGAATCGATACCCATTTTGTTATTTTTCCTGAAATCAATACCACTCTGTCTCAACAGCTCGATAGAATCAGGGGCATGGATGTCTTGACTGGGGTTAAACTCCCTGAGATTGAATTGCCAAACACAGTGGCGCCCTGTGCCACAGTCTGGCAGGTTTCCTTCCTCATCTGAGAAAGTGAGGCCTAACTGGATCAGTTTGAGGCTGTCCACATTAGCTTTCAACGTGTGGTAATGGTACTCTGCTCTGCTCTTGAATCTCCCATCGGGCCTTATCACAACCCCAGGGAACTCTGTATCCATGGCAACATATGGGTATTGGTCTACCACTTCTCTGATCAGCTCAAATTCTTCATCCAGGTTATCTGCCCACACCTCTCTTATGCAAACTGAATCCCTCTTCACCTTAACCATCATGTACCCAACCCAATTCAACTTCGGGCTTTTTTTTTTGAATCTTGGCTTAATGAATGAAATTGAGGGGCTGGGATGAAAACAGGAGCAGGGAAATGCAGAGATCTAGGAAGGCTTGGTCGGTTTTAATGGTGAGAGAGGTCTGGAGAAGGGGGGAATAAATAGTGGGAAGGGGGCGTGTGGAATATGCAGGTGGAAAGCGTGAAGAAAAGAAATGGCCGCCGGGGTGGACGCGATTAGTCTGGTCAACACGTCGACCAAGAACAAGTCGCGAAACTACGTTTGGAAACTTAGTGAAGGCCAAGTTGTGTGAAAGAGCCGCGATATACACTATTCTAGTCTGTACACTGTGCTACGGGCTACTTATTTATATGTTTAACGTGTTGCAAAAGTAAAAATATATTATTTTTATATTTGTATCCCCAAAACATTTTTTTGGAAATTATTAAAATTAGTTGTGTATGAATGGACTATTTTTGGGCATAATGTAAATGTGTAAGAGATAAAAGTATCTATTTTGCATGTGTATATTTATGTTTAATATTATTTTAGGCAATGTTAGTAAATATATTTGTCTTAGTATTTTAATTTGATTTGTTTGGTGTGTAAATTGATCTTATTTGTGACTATGTTTTGGTTGACGCTATTCAATTTGTATTGATAATTGTTTATTAATTTGGGCTGACAGTTTGTACACATTTTATATTTTTTTGGGTTGACATGCAGTTGATGTTAACCCTAGATGTGGATATATATGACTGATTGTTTATATCATTTGAGACATGCAAGAAGAGATATGTGGGAGTGTTATGTGTGAATAAAGTTTAGACATTTCGAAGGTAGAAGTAAAGTGTGCAGAAGATGAGCAGAAGAAAGAGTATTCATGTGCTTAACTAGAGCCGTAATCAGGCATTAGTAAATGCTATTTTCTCAGTTCAAGATCTCTCAGATGGATATAATCTGAATGTGATTGTAAGACAGTGTGTCTTCCTTTTGGGCAGTAAGCCTTTTTGTATTTGAGCATTGAGCTCTAGGCAGTGTGCCTGAATGCATGTGCATTCCCCATTTTCTATACTTTTAACAGAGTATAAACTTGTGGATTAACATCCACCATGGTTTTTCCCTTAACAGGGTTTCCATGCAAAAATCTTGGTGTTATGTGTTTTTCTGATGTGATGATGGTTTATGCTTTCATGTTTATTTATCAAATCCGAGAATAAGTTTAATAAGTATAATTTTTGTGACAACTGTTTCACCCCCCCTCTCAGTTGTCTGCCCTTGTGTTGCCAACAATTGTTATCATAACAGGTTCCTCTGGAGAAGCTTGATCGCTTGAGGTGATCCAGGATGGCAACATATAAGAAGGATAGTCTGAGATTTGATGGAACAAATTATTCTCTATTTGAATGGAGTGTCATCTGAGATGCATTGGTGAACCCTACTAGACAATTACAAAGAACATATATACCATCCCTCAGAATGGTCCTTCTACTGCAGGTGAGATCTAAGGAAGCCGAGTACAATATCAATTAAGGAAGCATTGTTGAGTGCTCTGATTGATTCTTGACAAATGTAATCGAGCTGAAGACTACTTATGAGATCTAGAAAATTTCCTTGTATGAATGATACTCATGTGAAGATTGCTGCTGCAAAGCCTTGAAATAAACATTAGAATGCGAGAAGATGAGAACATTACCTTTTATGTAGAGGTGAAACCTTGTGTGTAGTACCATTTGTGTGGGTGGAACATTGGAAGAATCAAAGATTGTTGCTAAAGTTCACATTTGCATACAAACCAAAGTTGTTGCTTCTGAATTGTATGTAGAGATATTTGATTCAGCTTATTGCTTTTCAAGTGTTTGGTGAATCTCTTCCTAAGATAAAATTATCAAAGCTACTGTATCCAGGAAAGACAAGTAGAGATATAATCCGAGAGGTTCTTCTAGAATGTCCAAATATGGTAGGAAATGAGAGAGATTGAAGAAGAAGAGAGAAAGCTAGATGAGTTTGAAGCACTTCTTTTGAGTAGCCAAAGGAGAAGGTAAGTATAAAGGTAGATTTCCTCTTAAATGTTTTTCTTGCAATAAGATTTCACTTTGCCTCAAGGTGTCCTGAAAGAATTCCTAATCCAAGATCTAACAAGCCTAGATTCTAGAGAAAGTGTTATTTTGTTGTTGATGAAGGTGTGACAGATGATGAATTTGATCAAAGTGAATGTGTGAGGATGAATTTGTATTTATTGCTATCATTGTAATCCAGTACCTACTAAATCTAATAGTTGCATGAAGGAGAAATCTTTAGCTGCCTGAGTTGAAGAAAAAGATGAATGGGTGATTGTGATTCTCTCATCACATGACAGGTCATAAAAGTAAATTTGTGTTTGGAAAATATGATGGTGGTGTTGAATTTGGTGATGACAAAGCTGGTGTAATCCGTGGCAAAGGATCCATTTATTTTGATGGTAAGCATAATATAAATGTGTTATATGTGGAAGTGAAGCATAATATTTTAAGTGTTGGACAAATGGTTGACAAAGGATATAATCTTCAATTCAAGGATGGAAAGTGCAAAATCTGAGGAGTTCTAGAAATGTGAAGCATCCAGTACAAAAAAAAAAGGTAATATCTTTCATTTACTGCTAGTAAAATTTGTTTGATTTCTCAAGGATGAAAGTTGGGTGCATAGAAGATTGTGTCATGTAAAATTTGGCAATATATCAAGTTCTATCAAGCAATGACAAATCTTCTAGTTGAAAAAACCTACTAACACATATGCAAAGAATGTCAGGTGGGAAGCACTAGAGTCTCATTCAGAAGCAAACAATTTTTTCAAATGAAATATTGGAGCTTGTGCAGATTGAGTGTGGTCCTTTTAGGATCAGAAGTTTACAAGGTGAGAGCTATTTCATTATACTTATTGATGTTTTCTAGATTTATGTGGGTCACTTTTTAAGGGCTGAATCGCTATTTTTTTCAGGGGCTATGGTTGAGGACATGTCTAAAGATTAAATGTCTGATCAGAGGTGGTGAATTCACTTCCGGTGAGTTTGATTCTTTTTCTGAATAGATGGGATAAAGAGATTTATCTATTGTCTCAACTGAGTTGTGAAAGGGACATTTCTGTAGAAGGAAATGTTCTCATATCTACTGAGAGAAAGAGTATTTACCCTTTTATGTCAAAGGTGACTGTTTTTGTAGATGGCATAAGCAGTTAAGATCACATTGGAATCAATTTTATATCAAAAGAGATGAAGATATACAAAAGTTTCCTTGAAGGACTTTCTTTTTATTCTACTAAAAGTCTACCATGCTACAATTAGAGATTGAGGAAAGTAATTGAAATTTCTAGTGTTTGTTGTTTTACATATTTAGACCATTTCCATGCATATGATTCAAACAATTTTCTGAGTGATGCGGTTCAGATAAAGGAAAGAAACTTCAAACCAATAATTGGTGAATCACTGTTTCAAGAGGAAGAAACTAGTGAAAGTACTTGTTAAATAACAAGATCCAAAGTTAGAGCCTAAACTCCTTGTATATGACTAAATGATCCAAGATCAGAATATAAGAGGATAGCTCAGACGAGAAGAATTGCAGAAGAGTATTGTATGATTTCTTGACTAAACCTAATCTGTGTGTGAAGGTGAACCCTACATTGGATGGGAGCAAGAACATATATACCATTGAGAATAATCCTTCTCTTGTTCCTCCTAATTAAGGAACCGAGGTCTTTCGAAATAAACTGAATGAGCAAGGTGAAGTTGTCCAAAGCAAGACTGGTGTGTGAAATCTCAGATGAATTTTTGGAAATCCTGTTAGAATTGAAACCATGAGAATTTCTTGCCTATACTCATACAAAAACTTCAAGGTTTATCAGAATGAAATATGAAACATTGAGAATCAGAGAAGATGAGAACATTACTTCTTTTATGTAGAGAGTGAATGACCTTGTGTGTAGTACCATATGTGTGGGTGGAACATTGGAAGAATCAAAGATTGTTGCTAAAGTGCTCAGACCCCTGCCTGTTGCATACAAACACAAAGTTGTTGCTATTGAGGAGATCTGAATTGTGACAAATGTAACTAGAGATATGTTGATTGGTAAGCTTATTGCTTTTGAGTTAAGTGAGTTTGGTGAATCTCTTCCTAAGATAAAATCTACATTCAAAGCTACTGTATCCAGGAAAGACAAGTAGAGATATAATCCGAGAGAAAGTTCTTCTAGAAAAATGTCCAAATATGAGTAGGAAATGAGAGAGATTCTCCCCTTTGAGTCCATCATCTAAAACCTTGTGAAGCACTTCTATGTCTCCCAAATGTAGCCAAGGAGTTAAATTGATCGTTATCCTACATAATCTTCCTTGTTCTTCAACCTAATCAATAGGTCCTATCTTGAAAGGATTTGTGTTGAAGTTCAACATCATTGGCCCAAATCAATCCCCTTCTATCTCAAGTGTGGATTAGGTTGTCATAATCATTGATGACATCCGATCAACCAACGTTAGTGAGTCACCTAGGAGGATGCTCCAAATATTTATTGTAGGATCCCTTTCATCATCCAGTACATAATCTGAATCATAGTTTAATCCAATCACCAGCCAATCAGCAAATCCAATCATCATCCAAGATCAAGTGATGACATCATCACTTGGCATTCCTCATCACTCCAATCACCAAATCCAATAAATTTCCAATTTGGAAAAGTACATCATGGTTTGTAAAATTCAAATCCAACATCAAGGATATGTCATCACAATTTGACCCAAATTTATCCAATGGTAAGCATAATCATCAAGTTGATTATCATTATCCAAGCATCAGATAGTGATATACATCATCAAGGAACATCAATCATCAATTGATATAGTCTTCATCTAGAAGATGAATCTTGAAACAATTGATTTTCTATGTATGCCTCAAAGAGGCTCACAAACAAAAAAGCTTTTACAGATCAACTGCACAAGGTTGGATGAAAGAAAGATCCTAGTGATGTGCACATGATCCCCATAAGGATTTCATCCCAATAAGAATCCAGAATACCAACCGCTGAGGCAAATACATGTTGCAACAACCTGAAGTCACTATGGACGAAGCAGTAATCCTGCCAATGTCAAATGTGGATGAACCTCCTAAATAACGTGAAATAAATTTCCAGAATCTGGGGAGTCAAACCACCAGCATATATCACAATTGGCCTTTTTGAGAGCAAATTCAAAAATGTCAGAAAGTCTATGTTCCTAAGGGTGATCGCAGAAAATTTACCACCCCAGGAACTTGGATGTATCAAGATCAAGCCAAGAATATCCCCTCCAACCAAAATTGAATTCCATTGACTAATGAACATCTATGTATTCGTCATACTCCCGTCTGCTCCGCCGCTTCCTCCCCCATATTCTAATATTGGGGGCACACCTCCACTTACCAACACACTACCGCCTGCATTTCAACAACCTCCAAATAACCCACACCAGTCCACCACACCACTAGCACCACCACAATATGTTGCTACTACAATAGCTTCATCTCAACACTTACATCAACAACATCCGCAACATCCTTCCATTCTCACACAACCACCACATCAAGTGGTGCAACATACATCTCAACAACAACAACACATCCCACCTAACCCATCACAACAACAACAATACATCCCATCTCACTCGTCTTAACAACAACAAGTCTTACCTCATCCACCTCATCAACAACAACAAGAACCTCCACAACAACATGCGCACATCCCTACGCAAACACACCATAACCCGCTCACCAAATACCTTTATCATCCCTCTAGCACATACACTATTCCATCCCATACAAACCCTCCTCAGAATGTGCAAAACCAAACACGTACCCAAGCACCACCTTACGCCAACCCTACACAACCTCAACACAATTCCCATCAACAAATGTTAAACCCATATCCATATGCCATGCAACAAACCACCATTGCACAACAATACCAATCCTACCCACCCTATTTTCAACAACAACCAACTCACCAACATGGGGCACCTTACACTTCCTATTATCAACAAACATCATCACATCAACAAAGAGGCCCTACCACTACACATTATCAAAATGCTATGCAACAACAGGCCCCCTCTCTTGTGTCTTACTATCAACAACAAGTGGCTCCCACTCAACACAACCAATCATCCCACCATCAACCTTCTTACAATCAACCAATACATTCATACCCGAATCAACCCCTTTATGATCCAACAATGGGAGGGCCACCCCCATCATACCCACAACATTATCCATACACTCAATCCACTTTGACTCCCGTCAACAAAGACTTGGAAGAAGTAAAAGCCACATTAAAGGACTTACAAGCTGGAACGGGAAAACAATCCTTTAGTTTGAGGACATATGTCTTATTTCTTGATCCCTCCTTTCCTTGAAGTGTTTCCGAACATTTAAGAACCCAATTTGACAAATATGAGGAACCAAGGTCCTAGAGCTCACCTTTGTAGTTTTTAAGCAGCCCAAGAGTCATGCACAATGACTGGACCTCATTTGTTTTTCCCTAAAAGTCTGCAAGGGGTTGCCCTAACTGGTTTATGGGTCTATTGAGGGATCTAAGAGACCTTGCACAACTATTGAACAGATGTCACACACTTCTCTTTTAACTTTTGAAAGATATTGACATGATGATCTCCTCAAAGAAAAACAACATCTGGAGAGACCTTTGCAAGCTACTTTTGGGATGTGTGCCTTGGCTAGCAGGATGAAATCCCATAACATAAAAAACATGTAAATTGTTTATCGAAAACTTCACCCGGATATTCGCACAATTTCCAACTCCTTGGTCACTACTTTTGTGGGACTGTGGAGAAGGCCCCATCTTAGAACGAGCTCTATCGCAAAGGACAAGTCAAACATTCAATTCCGATAGAGAAAGTCCTTGGGGATAAACCTTCATTTGGAATAGAAAAAAAATGCCGTGATGATGGTGTCATGACACTAAACTATCCAAGGGCCAACACCACACAAAGATAACTTTGAGCAACAACCATCCATCAAAAGCCATATCCTTCTCCAAGAGCACCACACAACAAGCTATCAAAAGACCAAGATGGGAAAAAGACAATTCATCAGCACTTTTACCCCTTAGCAGTTGTTTAATGGCTTCTTCAAGCCAGTACCCCATTCATATCTGTGCCAAACCCCTCGATATGTTAAACCCAAGCCTGTTGGTTTAAAGACAATGAAACAAATGTTCCAGAAATTAAGGACATACCTTGATAAATTCAATATTAAAAAAAACATCCAAGGTCTCCTTCTTTTGAGACATAATCTATAGACCAAATTTGACAGCCAGGAAGCAAGCCAAAATTGCCTACATGTTAGATTGTTGTGTCTCTATGAATCATGCATTAGTTGTACAAGCATCTCAAAGAAAAGGGCAAGAAGAATTGCCTAAGGCTAAGATCTCGATCAAGTCTAATGAGTCCTCCACCTCTGATCAATCAAGTGAGGATATGCAAGCCTGAAGAAGGATGTGCCATGTTTTGGACCTTGTAGTCGTCCATGGTTGTGTGTAGTTGCAATTGTTGAAGAAAAGCTCATGGGGGCACCATCGAACACCAACTCTGTTCCATAGGTCCATCATAGAAGATTGATGGAGCCACCTTTCACATCTTACCATTTAGAAGAAAAATATTGCACTACCCTCATCTATGACTCTTTCTTCTACAACCTCTCCATTTGCAGCACCTCCACCTTCATCCAAACGTACATAGTCAAGGAATGCAGGATTCACACTTTGTAAAGGATATGCATTGGTAAATTCTAAAGTTCATTCTAGTCGTGATAGATGGTTTTGGATTTAGGAGCATCTCACCACATGGGTTTTACTCCCTATCCTTTTTTGGGTTTTCATCCTATTGATACTTCTAAATTTTTTGGGATTGGGCTATGTATTAGATGCACAAAAGGGTATTCCATTGCTAACAAATCTAACATTTAGGTCTGACAAAGTTCCCTGAAAATACCAGAGGAGGAATCATCATACAAGTCGAGGTTTGAATACATGACCTCCCCGCCTTGTTTGAATTTATCCGTTTGTCCATCTTTATGCCTTAAACATCCTGTTGCTTGTTGATATGACCTACAAGATAGACACCATTTAGCAACTTTTCCTCAGAAGATCTATGTCATCTAATGGGATTGGGGGAAGATGAACGCCCTAATCGCAAAAGCAAAAAGAAACAAAAGAAGAATGGGTCATCAAGTGAAAACCTCACCGAGGCGCTTTTTGACTATGAAAAAGTAAAAACAAAGGATGTATCTGACAGTGAAAACCTTGATACGGCACTGGAAGATGGGGACGTTCATCTTCCCCTTAGGAACACGACTATCTGAGCAATCTTCGATTCTCATTGAAGAAACACAAGAGGTAAACCTGGGGACAACAAAGATTCCAAGAATAACCTATGTGGCTAAATCTTTATCTGAAGCAGAGTACACCACCATTGTTCGAATTCTCCGTGAAGGGATTATCAACTTTGCATGGGCTTACTCTGATATGCCTAGCTTAGATCCTAATCTTGTTGTCCACCATCTGGATGTCAGTCCAGAAACTAAACTTGTCAAGCAGAAGCTCCAAAAAATGCACCCACAAGTGGCATTATTGGTTAAGAAAGAACTGGAAAAGTTACTGGATGCTGGTTTTATCAGGCCTATTGACTACTCTGATTGGATCTCTAATATTGTACCTGTTGCTAAACCCAATGGAGACATCAGGATTTGTACAGATTTCCGGGATCTCAACAAAGCTTTCCCAAAAGATGACTTCCCCTTGCCTAACATCGGCATGTTAGTTGACATCACTGCGGGACATGAGATGCTATCCCTCATGGATGGCTTCTTTGGCTATAATCAGATCCGGATTGCCCCTGACGATCAACATAAAACCACTTTTACAACACCTTGGGGTACGTTTTGTTATAATGTCATGCCCTTTGGTCTCAAAAATGCAGGGGCAACATATCAACAAGCAATGACAGTTATATTCCATGACCTCATTCACATCATCATGGAAGACTATGTTGATGACCTACTGGCAAAATATGGAACCAGGGAAGAACACCCTACCATTTTGAAATGGATCTTTGAACGCTTAGAACAATACAAGCTTTGATTAAATCCAAAAAAGTGTGTATTTGGTGTCACATCAGGGAAACTCTTGGGCTTCATAGTGTCCCGCAGAGGCATCGAGGTTGACCCAGCTAAGGTGAAAGCTATCATGGATATGCCTCCTCCAAGAAACTTGAAACAATTAAGGAGTCTCCAAGGGAAACTACAATCCATCTACCGCTTTATAGCCCAACTTGCAGATAAATGTCAGTCCTTCGCCCACCTTCTCAAGAAAGACACCAGCTTCAAGTGGAATCAACAGTGTCAGTTGGGTTTCGACATGCTCAAAGGATATTTGGCCCACCCGCCGATCTTGATGCCACCTATCCTTGGAAAACCTCTCTTGTTGTACATATCGGCCACGTCATTAGCATTGGGGGCATTATTGGCACAACATGATGAATCTTCAAAGGAACGGGCAATCTATTACATCAGTCGCACCCTGGTCGGGTATGAACTCAACTATTCACCAATGGAAAAGGCCTGTCTTGCTGTAGTTTTTAGCACACAAAAGCTATGCCACTATATGCTAAGCCATCCTATAAAATTAATATCCAAAGTCGAACCCCTCAAGTACCTACTATCCAAGACAGCCCTGACTAGTCGAATGGCTAAATGGATCATGCTCCTCAGTGAGTTTGATATAGAATATGTGGATAGAAAAGCCATTAAAGGACAAATAATAGCTGATCAGTTGGCAGATGCCCCATTAGTGGATGCTTATCCCATAGAAACTAAATTCCTAGATGAAGGAGTATTTGCAGTCTCAGAAACCACCACCTGGACATTGTACTTTGATGGATCACACACCCATAATGGATCGGGGGCAGGAATCTTGCTTATCACTCCTCAAGGCGACTACATACCAAAATCATTCAGACTGGCTTTTCCTTGCACCAACAACATCTCTGAATATGAGGCCCTTCTCACCGGCCTCAGAATTGCAGTTCAATGGCACATCACCCACTTGCAAGTTTTTGGTGACTCCCAGTTAGTCATAAAACAGGTCAACGATGAGTTTCTGACAAAAGATGAAAAGTTGTTGCCTTACAAACACATGGTGGATGACTTCAAAAAATATTTCACTACCATCCAATTTGAACAGATCCCGAGACTCCAGAATAAGGCAGCAGATGCTATGGCTACCATTGGTTCTCTCCTCGACATGCCAAAAGATTGCACAAATTGTCAATTCCTAGTTGAGCAACTCCTAATCCCAGCATACGATATCCCTGAAAAATGACATGGTGTGTGCTATTGTAGGCCCTGAATCCCCATGGTACCATGACATTTACACCTACATCCATGACAACATCCTCCCGCTTGATCTCACAAGAAACCAACGTAAATCATTTATCCAACGCACAACTCGTTATACCCTTATTGGCGATACACTTTATCGACGTGGGTATGATGGAACTCTCCTCCGTTGTCTAGATGAAACTAAGGCTCGCACAACATTAACAGAAGTGCATAGCGGTATTTGTGGGGCCCATTCTAATGGTATGGCCCTAGCCAAACGGATTCTCAGAGCAGGATATTACTGGCCCACAATGGAACATGATGCTTGTGAATATGTCAAAAAGTGTCTTCCATGCCAACAACATGCAGATCTGATTCACGCTCCAGCACAAGATCTCCAACCCATCACGACACCTTGGCCATTTTCACAATGGGGTTTTGACTTGATTGGCAAGATCTACCCTCCATCTTCAGATGGTCACACCTTTATCATCACAGCCACTGAATACTTCACCAAGTGGGTGGAAGCCATTCCACTCACTCAAATCACTGGTGTTCAGATCTCTAAGTTCATCCTCTATCATATTCTCTGTAGGTATGGTATCCCCTTAGCCATCATCACCAACAACGGAAAACCCTTCAAAAATAAGTGCATGAAATCCCTTTGTGACACATATCATATCCAACATCGTTGGTCCACTCCCTATTACCCCCAAGGTAATGGACAAGCAGAAGCAACAAATAAAACATTGATCAAAATCATTAAGAAGATGGTCAATAGCACTGGTCGTGATTGGCACCTCCATATCCATCTTTCTCTTTGGGCCTACCGTACATCCATCCGCACCCCTACTGGAGCCACTCCATATTCTCTTGTCTATGGCGCTGAGGCTATCTTGCCAATCGAAGTTGAAATCCCTTCACTCCGCATCTCCCTCAAGAATCTCATCACTGATGAAGACACCTAGGTGGCACGCTTGGCACAATTGGAATTGCTCGATGAAAAGAGAGTCAAGGCTTATACCCATCTACAAGCTTATCAACATCGACTCAAAAGGAGCTACAATAAGAAAGTCTGCCCTAGCCAATTCGAGATTGGTGATTTAGTCCTAAAAGAAAATCAGCGGAATCAGCAAGATCGAGAGAAGAAAGGTAAGTTTGAAGCAAATGGTTGGGCCCTTATGTCATCACCTCCAAGTATGGTTCTGGTGTCTACAGGCTCTCCACCCCTGAAGGTGAGCCTTTGGAGGAACCCATCAACATCGTGCATCTAAAGAAGTTCTACACTTAGATCAGCTGGGGTATCCTTCATGGTAAAGGTCAAAAATACAAAAAAAATAAAAATTAAAAAATCCAAAAATCCAAAATAGTAAAGAGAAATAATTCGTCCTATGGTGAAAACCACCCCTGCGTGGCACCTTGGATACATACGATTGGTGAAAACCTGGCAACGGGCGCCTCTCATATAGGGCTGAATCGTTATCTATCGAGCGTCCTGGTTACTCTATGGCTTGCCCACCGATTCCTCAATCCCCATATCCTCCCCTCTGCTTGCATCACCTTGTCGCTTGGTATATTTTGATTGAGCATTGGACAACTATCATCCGCTATCCCATGTTGAAGAAGCCCCCAAGGCATCTCATTCCCATTAAGTGCATCCATTAGGCTAAATCCATCCATAACCATGCATTCCTTAGATGCTTATATCAACAAAAACTCGACCACTTCCATGCAACTTAATGATGGGGAATCCTATGATTATAATGCACACCTCAAATTATTTGAGACTCAAAAGTAAAATGAAATAACTACTCAAGGGCATGTCCAAATTAGATGATGATGAACAATCTTCTTGGTTGATGAACTCTATTGTCTACTCTTGACCAAATCACATGGGTTGGTCAAAATAAAATTTATAAGTTAAATTGTTGGGATACCAGTTCCCATAATGGTGTTAATTTACCATCACATTCACCTATCTCTTCCACTAACCTTCTCTCTAACTCTCAACCAACTGTATTCAATCTTATACCTCCAACTCCTTTCATCACTAACCCTATCACTTTGGAAAGTCTTAAACATCCTAATTACTCTTGCATTCCCTTGATCATTTCCTCTACCATTTCTCCTACCCCACATTCAAAATTCCCTATCCATCAATCATATGCTAACCCCCATTACCAATCATGCACATAAATCTTCCACTATTTCATACTAATCTACATATCCATATCCTATTACTACTCAAATATACATCTCATCTCCTACCCCTTCCAAATCCACATTAAAAAGAAAAATGGGGAACTCAATCAAGTTAAAAATAACCTAAAAAACTATCCTTCTAGCTCTAAAATGAGCTTTTCATATGATTTTAAGGCACAATCCTCTATAATATGACATCCTTACCTATCCCTTTTGGATAGATTTTTGGAGTTGAGTCAAAATGTGTAATGCTAAGGAAGGTCATATGACCCATATAAAATCTTTTGATGATATATATTTAGATTTATTATATGATGATTAATTCTTGCCCAAACTATTCCTTCACATTAAATGAATATGAACCAAAGTGGTTCTTTTCACTTCCACATGGTTCAACACACTCTTAAATGATTTAAGCTAACTAGTTCATTTGTGTATCATGTCTAAATAAAATTTGGTCTTAACATAACCTTTACTAAGCTAGTAAAATTCAAACAAGTGAGAAATGGACATATTAACGATTGTTGTAAGATTTCAAACATTGCTCACCAATACAAAATATTAATCGCATGTAATGAACAAAAGGCTTGTTTATCAAAATTTTAATTCCTTTAGTTAAAGACAATTTTTTCTTGAATTTATTGGTGCTCTAGGATCTATTCTTGTAATCCTAGAAGGTTGCTAAGGAAATACCCCTAGGGATATGTCATATATTGTGCTAATTAATCTTCACTAAAAAATATACCTATAGATCTAAGAAAATTGATAGGACTGGGTAATTCCCCTACACTTTAGACTATAATAGGTCAAGGATGATTTTCCTATAGATCCCATGGGATAATTAAAGAGAAATATTTTAAAAATATATAGACAAAGAGAAAACCCATTTAGCCTAGAGAACTTAATGTATCATTAATTATGTTATCTACAATTCTTTAACTTTACAACTTGGGATCCAATGCAACAAATTAAATAAAAAATAAATAGTAGCATTCCATTTGTAAATATAATTTTTATAAAATTCCTATGGATGATAATACATTCTAACTCCCTATGAAATATCTACATGTTGGTAAAGATCAAATTAAAGCTAAAGCTAAAAAAAATGACATATTAGTTTGACTAGTTACATATAATAATTAATGCCTTGTTTCAATTGACAATAAAATAATACCTCAAATGAAATATTAATATAAGTAAAAAAACCTTTACCTAATTTGGTTAGATAGAAAGATACTTAATAGTGAGCTAAAATGTATTTTAGAAATCCCAACAATAGAAGAGACATACATATAGTAAATACATCCTTAACTATATACATGTGATCCATAATATCTCATATATATTATGAATGAAAATATTTTGCATCTATTTTTAATTGAATACTAATTATACACAATAATAGGCCAACAAATATGACTTTGGAGACAACAATAACCTCCTAAGATACTATATTACATGTAGGAAAATCCTTACTAATGAGAGGTCTCAGTATTAACATTCTTCACAAGACTTCAAAGACATAATTGACATTAAATTTTAAGATAAAACATGCAAAATTTGACACTAGATAACAATTTGAACACAAGACACCTATGTCAAAGATAAAAATATCCCAAATTAAGAAATTGAGTCACAATTTATAATAATGTAATTAAAGCACGCCGCATTGAGATGACCAATAGTTATCTTCTGAGTCAACAACTAATCAAACATATCAAGATCAAAATAATTTGGGAAAGACCATCATTCTCCAAAACTATTACAAGTTGGTTGAATAGATATTAGCCATAAATAATTCTCAAATAAACTAATTTAAAACTCACAAAACTAGAAATATAATATCAACACATGACAAGATTGAATTGGAAATAGCCCCTAATGACCTATGAGGAAAAATATAACATTCTTTAAATTTACAAATGGTATTTAGGCACACTATAAACAAACATATATTTGAAAAAAGTGGCACCCATAAAAAATTGTATAACAACTTTGAATAATCAAGTGAAACAATTATCTAGATCTTCCATAGCAATAACAAAAAATGCAAAGATTAATCCACAAGATAAAAAAATCCCCATCATATAAAGATAGATCTCTGACATATTTTCCACATGTTAAATAATAGAGAATCACTAAAAAACAATCCATGAGTACCTTGATTTTCTAAAACCAACATAATTTAATGAGAAATGTCACTTGGAAACCTCTTTCTTTTAATCTAATAAAAACTAGCTTATGCTTTTATCATGAATGATTAATATCAAATAACTTAGAGGAGATCAATGGATGTTAAATATCTAAATAAAAAAAGACACATGCCAAGAAGATCTATAGATTTATAGACTTTAATGGATGGGTGAAATATAGCACAATCTAATATATCATGCTATAATATTGACTTGAGAAGATTAAAAAAAATTCAAGGGGGCACAAATACTATCTTATAGTCCATAAAACTCATTAAAAATATCTCATCTCTACATTATTACTTGGATCCACTAAATAATAAATAATTCTGCATCATCACGAGGAAAATCTTGGAGTAAATTAGGTTTTAAACCAATCAATAGAGAAGAAAGTAGTCTGAGCAAATGGTGTCACATCACCAATAGATCCCTAAGATCCAACTTATTGGATGTCCATAAATAAAATCATAATCAACTAGGGAATACATAAGAGTATAATATATTTTAAAATTATTGTAGATCAAAGAAGGAAATTGCAACATGATCAATTTATGACCAATGAAAAAACTATAAACCTCAAGTTGCTCACCTATATATATATATATATATATATATATATATATATATATATATATATATATATATATATATATATATATATATATATATATTACACTTGAACCAACTAGGACTAGCATTTTCCTTCAATACAAAAAACTAAAATTAACTACATGAAGAATCAACATCTTTGGAAGATCTATAGATTAAAATTTTCTTACCAAGAAGATCTATTGATATATAAAAATTCACTAATGATTACCATGTTAGAAACTAATTCAATAAGAGTGAACATCAACTCAAAAGATTGAAATATAGAAATGATTGCTTAGGCTAGTCTATAGATCTATAGATATAGATTGTTAGTTACCCTTAAGAAGAATATCTAACACTATACAATACAAAACCATTTGGAGTAGTAAAAAAATTAAGTGAAATAAAAATATAACCATTGACAATATTTTGTGGCTATAAAATTTAAGGATGCCTTCAATATGGTTAATCAAGATCAATTTGTAAGGGATATCAATGAATTTAGAATATTTATAGATCAAAATATGATCATTGATAAGTTATATAGATCTATAGAAATTCATGGATGAGTACCAAATGGTAATCCAATACATCCTACCAATGGATCATTAACTTCAACATATCTATGTATCAATCACTAGGAGGGGACCATGTGGCCATCTTCCAATCTATAAAAAAAACCATGTAACACTTGTATTTGGATCCAACCAAGACCATTTCCTATTTCTATCACATATGATCAAATTTTTATAAGAGAAATCAATAGTTTCAAAAAATATACAAAATTAAAGGTGCACACACAAACAATCCATAAATCAGCAGATACCAATTAGAGCATGCCACTTGGCGTAATTGAATGAATGCAAAGGGGGTCAATGACACAAACAATGACCTATAGAGTTACCCTAAGCTCAAAATTAACATTTATATATTTATAGATGCTAATCATAATTTACTACATTGTTGTTTAACCTTTCAAATCATAAGATACCACCATCTGTTGCTAGCTTTGCTTTGTTAGGTGACACCAGCTCCAAAATAATTTAATTAGTACAATACAAATTATTGCAAGAAACTTCAAAATAGTTTACATGGGATCTTCTTGCAAGGATGGCATGAACCATTTTGGAGGACTAGAAGATATAAAATGACCACTTAGGTTATTTTATAGATCTATAGATATTATTTTTAAATCAATATTAATACTAAAGCCTAGCCCTTTATATTAAAAATGACCAATTTGACTAGTAAGCATTGTCATGTAAACACAAAATTTTGATAGGTGTATTTTTTTTAATGAAACATAAATAAATTGTTGTTGAGGATCTTATGACCAAAATATTAACATTTCTAGGCATAAATAGGGTATCAAAGATAAGATGGAAAGAGGAAAAACACACAACCACTATACAAAAGGTAGACAACATAAGAACAAAATAATCTAAACTCAAGCCTAAAAATCTCTTAGATTGGTACTCAAGAATGTCTTTGGTTGGGGATAAATACCCCTAGTAGGCATGGAAAGAATGCATATGATATATAGTATCACAAACCAAAAACAAAAGGGTTCATAAAGACAAGAAAGTACAAACACACAAAACAATCACCACAAACAATAAAAAATTGCCTAAAAGGAAACTAGCACTCCACCATGAATATATGCACAATCATGGTTGTACAATAAAAAATAAGGGTTAGGATATAATACATGGATTTTAATAATAAAAATTAAATAAAATCACCACTTTAAATAATTCCCATAAACTAACAACTCTATGAGTTCACCATTTAAATTCCTCAAATCTAAAGTTTCTTGTCCATAATGATTTTCTATGATGTATCAAGTCCTAAATAAAGGGCATAAAAATGACCATACTTTACTTTCTCATTTGATCTAACATTCCATGAATGCCTTATTTCTCTCATGAGCCATTCATCTTGCCTCATCTAAATTTATACTAATTGATTAACTCTTTGAATCATAAAATTAAATTTGATCTCTTTGATTGAAATATCCAAATTCACACTTTCTTGAATACATGTTTACAACAACTCATAAGTATGGATTTGTTTGGGGTACTTCTATCTACCTAGATTGAATTCTTAAGATTGTATTCTCATCTCCTTTTGTTCTAATCAATGGTTATATTTATGATATTAATCAAATTTTGTTACTTTATTTTTTCTATTAACTTCTCTAAATATGGTATGGATAAGAATAAGTAATCTTAAACCCATATTTCTTAAAAATATAACTAAATTGGTAGGCTTGAAACACATTGATTTATCAACAACAATCCTTTATATAATTCCAAATCTAGTGATAATTTGGCGTTTCATAATAAATCTATGACAATCTTAGTGGTAGAGTTTTTTGGATCACCTCAAACACTTAGTGAAGTAATCAATTTTCACTAATATGCATATGAAACCATTATTATGTTTCTCAAAAAATCCTATGAAGTATATTCCCCTTCACTTAAATGGAGACTATAGTATAAGTGTTCTAAGAGGTAAAGCTCCAAAAGTATTTGGATTTCCTAAAAATATGTAGCATGCATTATATTTTCTATCAATATGTAAATATCACTAAAAAGATATGGTCATTGGTATCTTGCTAGCAAGATTTTGTGATAGTTGTCTTAGTAGCGAAATGCCTTCCATAGATTCATTGGTGGAATTATAATACAATTATTTATGAATCTACTTTATCAACGTACTTGAGAAATAATCCCATAGGATTTTTCCATGTGAACTATCCATTTAATATGAGGTATTTATATGTATTTGTTGATGCCAAAATTTGACAAGGTAACGACCCTTTATGGGGAACTCAATTAAAGGGGGGACCTATTGCGCTAAACTGAGTAACGTCTAGATTTTAAAGAAGTCGAATTCTTCTATAACTAGGGTTTTGAATGGGAAAAGGAAGAAAATATAAAAATAAAAGGATCTAACTAGGGCGACGCACCAAGATTTAGATGTAAGGCACAATAGATCTATCTTGTAGATGCAATCTAAGGGCCCGTTCAACAATTTGCTATTTCCTAGAATGACAAAAAAATAAAGATAGAAGTTTGAATGATTCACCCAATGACATAAAATAATATTCACGCACATTTACTAAAAAGAGGAGTCAAAGACATGATCTAAACCAACAAACTTGCATTAAATTTATAGAAGTTATGCAAATGAAACATTCAGTACCATAACGACATAGTAAAACTTATCAAATATCCTAAGAAAATAGAAAGGTCGAAAACAAGCACAGTCTATAAGTTCTTTGCAATAATACAAAATTAATAAAAGGCCTACTTCTTCCACCAATTTCTTTGTCAAAATCTGAACCCTTGCTTCGAAAAGAAGAAGCAGTATTTATAATAAAATCCTAGCCCGGTGAGCCAGTAACAGAAAAGATCCTACCATCATGAGCAATGATGTATTAGCAATGATTTTCCCTGGCCGTTGCAATGAAAAAAGATTCGAGCTATGAATGAGGACGCCTCAAAGCCAGATGCATCCCCTACGAATGATGGCCATGGTCCCAGTAGACCAACGTGTCGACATGTGTCATCCACTCATGACGATAGTTATAATACATGGAAACTGTTGTGAGGTTGTTGCTTGCTTTGTTCCCCTATGTGATGAAGCCCTTAGAAGATCCACATGGCAAGCGGTCGGGGTTCGAGGCTCATTCCCCCCTCCATGTGATGAAAAATTGCATGGTGAAAACACGTGGAGATCTCCCAAACATACTATGTTGAAGGTGGGGGCAGCCAAGGAATGTGCACGGACTAATGCTACGTGGCATGCGGTTGGGGCCTGAAAGGGGAGCGACGGGAAGAAGCACTGAAGAGTGCGAACTACCTACACATGGAAGCATGGGAACAACTTTTTGAAAAGTGAAAGAAAGGAACCTTGCGAGGAGCGCCCAAATGACAAGTGGCAATATTCAGATAAAGCCTTGCAAAAGGAACCTGGTGTTGCTTTTAATAGGAGGCGTGGACGGTACTTAAGCAAAAAATAAAATAACCTAAAGGGATCCTAGGAAATTTATATTCACTGCTTTTGGCAACTTATCAGGGGCATTTCACCTACAGAACAAGGAACCCAAATGTTTTTTGTTTTGCAGACTAGAGCCTTATCAATTGGGTGGCACGATTAGAGCTTAGAGAGGGTGGTTTGTAGAGGAATCCATTCAACCTCAGATGGAGTCAATATGTCGCATTAACTTTCTTACGCTCCATCCAGATTGATCATTTCTTTGTAAGGAAACGTTGTTGATATACCGACCCAAGACTCAAGTTGAAGAAGAAGTCGTGCAATTGGTTGAGTGACACTCTCAATATCTCCTACAACAAGGGGCTGACTGAAACTCTAAGAAGTAGATGCATCCCATTCCTTCTCTTCGATCCTTGTTGCAATGTGCTCCATCGTGGCCACCAATCCATCTTCAAGAAATGGGGATGGTAAGCCCATTTGAGTTAGGTGGGAGAGCCTTGCCCACATTCTACTCATCATCTGATCCAACATGGTGGTGCACTTGCTAGAATGAAGGATGGTTGTGTGGCAATGGATGAACCTATTAGTTTTTTTAGCAATGGCCTTCCATTCTTCAACCCTTGCACTTGCCAAGACTTCATCTGGGACCATATATAGCCTGTCTAATAATCTCCTGGTCTCCAGATTTATCTCTGTGATGGACTGAGGAAAATGCTTGATTGCTTCATGAACCCCTCTGCCCAAACTTGTTGCCTCTGCCATAAATTGGAGCGTTGGATGTAGAGTTAGGTAGAAATCCTTCACTCTCTCCCAATATGAAACATATAATTGTTGGGTTAATCAAAGAAGTTTCAATTGAATGACAGGAGGTTGGGCAGAGTTCTTTAATAGGACTATCTTTGCATCCCTTAATTCTATATTATGCATGAGCTCTGTAAACTTTTGGTTCACCATGATGAGTTGTCCTTGCAAGATCTATGATTCTGTGATCCAACTAGCCTTGAATCATTCTTTGTTTGTTGCTTCCTTCTCCAAGGAAGACCTCATTTCTTGAACCTCACTCTCTAATTGGGCTCGGTGAATTTTGAAATCCTCATATTTCTACTGCATTGCTCCAGTTGAGCGTGCTGGCGACAAAACTCTTCATCCTTTTGTTGCACTTCTTGCCCCAACCGCGCCAACTGGTCTTGATATTTCCGGTTCTTCTACTGAAGCTTAGCGACCAAGTTAGGATCGAGGGATTGGAACTTCACAAGTTCCTCTCAGAGATTTGCTTGCTCCACCTCTGCCTATTGGGATAAGCGCTTAAATTCTACATCCCTAGCCTTTTCCTTGGCGAGCAAGACCTCGACTCTATCCTTGACACTTTTCAGCTCTTCTTCCCTCTTCTTTAGCTAGCGAGCGAACTTAAGAAATCCGGTGGTTACCACCCGCTACACTTCCTCCATGACCTCCACCTTGTCCTAAGGTCGGGCTATGCTTAAATCGATCCCCATGGTGTACATGTTGTAGTCATTCGGTTGCATCTCTCCTTTCGGTTTGCTGACAATCGGGTACATAGTCGCAAAATGTAGCAACTGCTAAGCCTCATTAAAAATAGTTTGTACTTTTGACTCTGCCATCTTCTTAGCATCTTTAGCTCTTTTCTTTTGGACTTTGACTGCTCGTGCCTACTTAGTTTTATCACCTTATGATAAGAATTTTGAGGGCGACCTGATGAGTCTGCTTGGGAAAGGTGCACTGGGAGGAAGGGTGAAAGGGAATGAGAGGGCAGCGGTCCCATGCAACTTCTTCTTTGTAACACTAACTATTTGAGGTGAGAAAGGAGGGATATTCCAATACCCAAACTGCGAACCAGTAGGAGGACTCGAAGGAAATGGAGTCATGGCAGTTTCCATCTGTTGGGAAGATTGGATTTGGGCCAACATGGAAATGGTAGGAGATGTATCAATGAAGGCAATAGAGGCAGAGTGTGAGACACTTTAGGATGCGAAATGGGCCAAGGAAAATGGTGAAAGGGTCCACGAAGGAGTAAGGGAAAATGGGGTCACATGAGAGAACTGTGTGAAACCCCCCACGACCATTGAAGCAGAGGTTGAAAGGCAAGGGTCAGCGCATGAAATGAGAGGTGCCATAGACACAGTAGGGGAAACTAAGGTTTTTGAAACAAGAGAAGAGGGATCAAAGATACATGCGGTGTGGATTATTGTGATCCTTGGTTTGTCGCTAGCTCTTGGCTCGTCTCAAGGTCCTATGAACACTCTCCAAAAGATGCCTCGATGTGTTGCCGCTTTTCTGGTGGTGAGTCTTCTATTGCTACGATTTTAGATTGTTGTGGTTGGGTTGTCCTGGTCCTCCTTGCAGTCTAGGTGTGAGTCAGTGAAGACCTCGCACATGATATGTTTACCCGTATGTTAGAGGAAACCTTGCTAGGTTGTTTCACGAATTTCCCTTTTCGTTGCGTTGAGGAATTTTGTGTTTCTATGTCTAGTTCTACTCCTTCATCTGACTGTGCCTTGGCCTCCTTTGAACTAGAGTATTTCTCATCACTCTCATTAGAATTTGGATGCTCATCATTCCACAATTTGTCAAGCTTGTCATCCATCTCCTCGCTATCATAAGGGGCGTCAATGCGTTGGGTCTCCTGGTGATATATCCAAAAATCATTAATCTTCTCTTCTTTCCAGTTGTAATTTTTTATCAGGTTGTTGTGAAGAGCAGCCCCAATCTACTTTGTCTTATCATACTTCTCATTCTGATAGTAGAATATGAGCCAGGGAGGTAGACCACCTTCAGTAGAGATATGAGCTAGGTCGACTATAATTTCATCTGCATCCAACATTGGATTTTGACGCTTCTCCCAGTAAGGTTGGGGGTTGTGTGTTACCTTGACATACTCATTTTCCAAGTCACCATCGGGGTTGTAATTCCACTTATCACAAATCCATACCAGCCCCAGATGAGCTAGCTTTGCTTCTAGTGAGTCGTGAGCCTTCCTCTTGGCCATGATTACAGTCTTGAAGCTCATCGAGCAACTAAAAAATCCCTTCTTTAATTTTCCACTGCAAAAGGTGAAGTCAATAATTGATACCTAGCGGAATAATTCAAGCACCAGTATCCGATATATAAGACATGCCAGAATTCGGAAGGGCTCTCCTGTGAAGCCGTGCAATCAGATGAATGTGAATTCCTCACCTAGAAACCAATCACACTTTGGAGTGAAGTTCTGCATGAAATCAATTTGGTCTGCGTTGAACTGCAAGACAATGTTGTCTTCCCTTAAATACTACAAAATCAGATTTAAGAAATAATCCGAAAATGTGTAATAATCATATGTTGCAGAGAGGAGGGGATTCCACGTGGAAACCAACTTCTTCCTTTGATTTTTATCAAAAATGGATAGCCCCAGATGCTTCTGGAAGAAGTAAGGATTCTGAAGCAAAAACATGTGGGTGAGGTAAGATGGAAACCTGAACCTCTATTGAAGTTGGTACTCTACTATCTAGTTGAGCATCTCCTGCATGATAAATTCTACGAAATCGTACCAGAAAAGAGAATGTTGCTTACGCAATTGAAAACCCAAGCCTAGTTGAAACTCTTGGACCTCTCTGTCAGTGTCTAGGCTGCAAAAAAACACCATCATTGAGAAAGAATCCTTCATATCATCTTTGAAGCTCTTGTGCATTGCTGGGATCTACATTATCTTTTTTTGAGCTTCTTTGGACCTTTGTACCTCTGCGTTATAAAGGTTCAGCGCAAGGTCTCTAGTCCTCCAATAGGTCTCCCCTTTTGCTAGAGTGAATGAATCCATTTGAGGCACTTTGGAGCTTTGCTCTGGGATCCACAACATATCCTAGATAGCCTCCTTGCAGATAATAACACTCAACTCCCGACCCTCAATGCTGTTGGTATCCGGGTTGAAGTGTTTGACGACCTCGTTGACCAATTCAGGGCAGTAGTGTACAGATGAGGCCATATATTATGGAAGCCCACTGAACCAACACTTTTGTGCCAATGAATCTGGGTCGCTATTCCTTTTCATTCTTTCATAGGCCACCTCCCTAAGTTCCTTAGGGTTCCTTGCAAGGATGGGGTCATGAATATTACCCCATTCTTCTTTAATTTGGTTCTGATCTCTGTGAGGGCTCTTCTTTTTTGCAACCCGTTTATTCACCCATGTTAAGGTTTTTTTTGCAAACCTTCCACCCAGAAAGAACATTGAAGTGGTATAATGGAACCTAGAACACAATGCAAGGCTCTAAACTCAAAACCAGAAAACCTTATGTTTCAAGTTTAATCCACACCGAGGTAGTGAATTTTCTACAATTACCTCTACGTTCAACTCCTTTGTTGCTAGATGTGCCACACCTGGTTGCCTTAACAATTCTATTCTTCCAATTCCCTTTGCATACTCAAGAATTTTTATGCTTTGTTTAGCCTTTGCATGCGACACTTACCTTTTTATTTGATTTCTTTCCTTCAACCGGTAGACAACAGTTGCCTTTTTGCATTTAATTCAACATGTACTGCCAACTCCTCTGTCCATGTGAAATGAACTACTTGCCTCTTTTGAAAAGACAAAAATTCATAATTACATTAGTGATAACGTCCCCTCAGCACAATTTTTATGGGAAATTGAGCCACCAGGGAAATACTTGCCATCTTCTCGCACGCCTTTTCCATTAATATCCCTGAAAGCATAATTAAGTTGAAACCGCAATGAGAACTTTAGAAATATTTGCGCTCAACCTTAGAGCTTGAAATGACATGCATCGTGACACCTTAGCATTTGTCCATATGAGCCATCACCTAGGCTTGCCACCAATTTGCACTAATTGATTGCCGCTCCTTAATCTTGCATGCAATAATTCATACCTACAAATGTAATTGAATTGGAATATTGAGTTGGCCTTTTGGTGGGATTTTTGAGTTAAAACTTGATTATCACCATGCTTGGGATGTAGGCTACCTCAGACATTTCTATAAATGGTTCCTAATATAGTAGCAGAATCACACTTAGTGATTAGAAAAAGTAGCATTGGATGGTTAGGTAGGATTATCGTTTAGGCGGATGAGTAGGTTTTAAATTTGCATAGGGCTTAGACTCAGGTAATTGAGTAGAGACTGATATAATGAATACTCCAATCAGAATAGTGAGCAACAAGTCCCTAAAAACCTTTCTAGGAGATATTTCCAATAGGCGCCTCAAACGCATGACTAAAAGTAAGCACTCACTGGCTATTATAGCCATGAAATGGGTTTTGGGCAGGGATTGTATTGAGTATGAAGACAAGTATCGGGTGAATACCGATATCTGCTCCCATTTTGTTGCCTCACTACTTGATTTTCAGGCTCCAAAAGCCATGATTCTTCACTTGACGCTCTAGATTTTTCCAAAGAGGTACCTCGAAGGCCTTGGCGAAGCAGTGACCAATGCAGTGTATGGCTTGGGCCTTCCTGTTGCTAGTGACCTGCGAAGGCATATCGAAGAAGACATGGTGGTACCATGGGTGCCATTCCTGAGTGGGTTCCGACTTCATTCGCTTTTTGAGCATCATGAGAGAGCCACCCATGCGTGCCACTTTCTGTTGATTTGATATAATGTAGTGTTGTTCTATGACGTGGATTGGTACACTGACTTCAGGAACCTTGTGTTCCCTCCGTTGCTCATTCTGGGTGTTGATGTTGCTGCTCCAGGTCCCATTATTTTTGGTGATAACCCTCCTGTTACCTCTAACAATGCTCCTACTGATCAAGACAATGCTCATGTTCCAACTACTTGAATTTTAACACACTTTTTCTCTTTTTGTATATATATGCTTGAGAGAAGGCTTGCGTATAAATATATATAAGGAAGTTGTATATATAGTAATACTTTTGAGTGCATGGCCACTGCACCATTTTGACAATGTTTCTATCAAAGTATAGATCTAACAAATATACTTTCTTATCTTCAACTTTGTCTTCATTCATGTGTTTTCTGCAATATGGATTGAATTCGTCACATATGAACTTAATTTCTACAACATGAGTAGTATAGTCTTTCTCTGTTCTTGTAATAATGAGTCTAATGAATTTTCTTGTTTCCTGCATATGTGAAAATGTTGAAAAGACCGGCCGACAAAACACGAAAGGGAAATTACATTATTCACATATTTACACCCGTACGAAGTAACTGAAGCTTAATTGAACAACTTTAAGTGAATCTCGTTAATCAGAATTCCCAATGCTTCTTATTCCATTTTCTCTAATTCAAATGCATTATTTTGTTTCCATTGAATTATTTTGAAAGGACCCTCCCATAGTTTGTTGAATTTTCCATGTTGGTCAGGCTTTATGGCCCTTTCGTTGAACTTTAGTACTAGGTCTCTACATTTTAGACCTTGGTCTGAAGATTTCTTGTCGAACCACATCTTAACCACCTACTGGTAGTTAGAAATGGCTATTAAATATTTCTCCCTTTTTTCTTGTACCTCCAACAATTCAGCCAACCGAACCTCCATAGCTCTGTTCTCTTCAATTTATAGAGACTTGAGTATATGTAACATAGGTATCTCTATATAGATAGGTAAAAATGCCTTCTTCCCATAAAATAGCTCATATGGCGAAGTCTTCAGGGCTTGCTTAGGATTTATGTGGTCTTCCCATAACACTGTCTAAAGATTCTCGTGACATTCCTTTCCATGATCGGACACAATCCTTTTAATGAGTGGGACTAGATTCTTGTTAGTTGACTCAGCCAGGCCGTTCCCTTGCGGGTAGTAGCTTGATGATGTTTTCAAGAATATGTTGTGCTCAAATGTGAACTGACATACCTTGGAGCCTAAGAAATCTTTGGAATTGTCTGAGATGATAGCCTAAGAAAGCTTTAGAATTGTTCGAGATGATAGTCTTTGGCGCACTGAATCTCGTTACTAGCCCCTCAAGAAATTCCACGATTTTTGCCTCTGTCGCATTCTTTAGGGGTAGGGATTTAGTCCACCTTGTGAAGTAGTTTGTGGCTATGAGAATCCACTTGTGACCGATGCTGGAGATGAGGTTGATCATCTTGATGAAATCTAGCCCCCATTGCGTAAACGGTTCGTCCGCTACTATCGGATTGAGAGGCATGCTGAAAAATTTCCTTCTCCCTGCGTAGAATTGGCATTCTTTGCAGGCTTTTATCATTTTGTAGGAGTCATTGAATAATGTAGGCCAGAAGTATGCAACGCGTAAAATTTTGATGGTGGTGGTCTTCACAAAGAAGTGTCTTCCTTCCAGGCTGCTGTGGAAGGTATCGAGAATTTTCTTTGCTTGCTCCGTGGTGATGCATCACAGTAAGACACCATTGAAATTCCTCTTAAAAAGGATTCCTTCAATAAGTGAGTATCGACTATTTTTTAGTCGGTAGAATCTTCTTCTTTGAGAAAGAAGTCCTGATGGATGTGTGCATAAATCTTACCTTATCCGCCAGCCAATAGCCTTCAGGTTCAGACTCATTTGTGAGGACTAGCTTCACTTGCTCTTCCTCAATTTTTTTTTTCTTCATCATGTGCCAAATATTCTCACAACCCTCTTCCTTTGAAAGTCTTTGTAGGCTTGACCTCAATGTCATATTCTAGGATCTTAGTGATCCAATTGACCCTTTTTTTGGTGATTTCTCCTTCCATGATGTACTCGTGCACATTGGAATGCGCAACATAAACGATCACCTTAGTGCAAGCTATAAGATGTTAGAACTTCTTGAGTCCCTTTACAATTGCTAACACTTGCCTTTTGATGAAGTTATAGTTTGTCTCATACTCCTTCAAGGTCTGGGAATGAAATGCTATAGGATGTTCTCCCTTTCCTTCATCATCCTTCTGAGTCAGAACAATGGCGATGCTTATCTTGCTACTAAAAACATTCATTATGAAGTCTTTTGACAAGTCTAGATTTGCCAACACAGGAGCTGAAGAAATAGCATCTTTCACCCTCTCGAAGGCTTCTCTCACTTCTTTTTTCCATTTGAACAATTGGTCCTTTTTTAACATCAAGGTGATTGGTCTAATTATTCTTGCAAAATCAGAAATAAACTTGCATACAAAGTTAACCTTCCCCAAAAAATATTGGACTCCTTTCTTGTTTACTGGAAGGGGAAATTCTCTGATTTCTTTTACCCTTTCGGGATCAATAGCGATTCCTTCTTGGGACATGCTGGGTGAAAATAGTGTAATCAACTTTTCAACAGATTACGCCATCTAGACTTCAACCACAACTATGTGAGATATGATCTCTCCTCTCAGAAAGGGGAGGTGCCCTTCTTACTGCTAATTGGAAGCTATAGTAAACTTAAAGGAATACTTACAAAATGTACACTGTACTCATGAAATGGGGGGGGGTGTGTTACATTCATACTTCTCTCTTTTTTCAGAGAAGATGTTTACAATGCTTCGCGATGAAAAGCTTTAGATCTGATAACTTAAACTTAAACAACAACAGTAATGTCGATATTTCTATCTTGTCAAAGCACAACGTAGAAATACCAGGTATGATCTATAATAACAAAAAGAAAAAGGAAAAGGGAAGGCGCACGAAGGCACAAAGTCGTTTTGTAGCCTTTTCAATGTTGCATCCTGTAGTAGTATCGTTCATTGTATTAGAAGCATAAAGTCTTCTTAGATACAATGATTCCTCGAATAAAATGAATGATTACAAGCACAAAGTCTTGTAGATCCCTCAACAAAAACCTTCAAACATAAACAAATCCAAACGATAAATGTAACACAAAGTTTACATCAACCACTTGAAGCCCTTTCAATCTCATACACTAGTCACTACTAATATAATCAACACACAAGACAATCGATTCCAACACAAAGTCTGGCATGCGATCCTCTTCTTTATTGATTAGATCTAAATTCACAATATTGAACACAAAGTCTCAATGCTTGTTTCAAAAGAGCAACACTTCGTTGCAAAATATCAAAAGGTAACTATTACAAAATAAATCCCTCTTATTTATAGAAAGGAGGGAAAAGAAAAATTAGGGAATCATATGAGTAAAAATAGGAAACCCTAATCTAACTAAGTGTAATTTATTTCTACGTAATTGCAACTCATATTTTCGGTGCAATTAAATTTTACAAAAAGACATCTAAGATGTCAAAAACTATTTACAATGTGCAAAGTAGGGGACACCAAAATTGGCGAACACTAGAGACAAAAAGAAGACTATTGTTCTTTGCACTGGGCGCGAAAGTCTTCATATTTCTTTGCCATCTCTCATAGGAAAGTTTTGTTTGGCCCGATTGTATAATCCACCAGCGTGTGTATTTTGGTAATCATGTTCTTCGCAGAGGAAGAAACCTTTTTACACCTTTGAAGATGAGCCTTAAAACAATCAAGTGAAAGCCGCAGATCACATACAATGTGCATGGTGTTTTTGGTAAAAACTTTATCATCCACCAGCTTCATGAAGGCCTCTTTATACACTTGAATAATCTCGCTGAGATGAAGAAAGGTGTGCTCATCATCAAGGAGATCACCTGGTAACTCTTCCATCCCATTTACCAGGAGAACTCAGTAACCTTCTACATCGTCCTGTACCTGGTGAATGTCATCAGTTAAAAAATTTAATACCTGGATTTTATGTTTGAGCGATTCTTTCACCTCCACATATTTCTCCTTGTCAGGTATTACTCCATTCTTTACCAATTTTTGATCTTGGATTCTTTCATTTTCAGCCATGATGATAAAGACCTTTCCATCTCATGTAGATCCTTCACAAGTGATCCTTCCTCTTTATTAAGCTTAGTTTGTAGTTGGGCTATTTGCATTTTATTTTCACTTGCAGTGGTGATGACTTGTGTCCCATGATCTATGATTTCTTCAATGAACTCATTCAAGACTTTACCCTTGGTTGCAAGCTTCTCTGCCTTTTATACAGCTGGTTCTTCGACATTCACCAAGGTCATAGATTGGGCATCACCCATTGAAGATCCCGCTATGTTTCTCAATATGTTCACATAGCCTTCAACCTTCTCCTTGTATAGATTCTTAGCTTGCTCCATCTTGTCAAGCCTTCCTGCAAGAGCATCTAATACTACTTGGGCATCTGCTTTAGCACTTTCATTGGTTACCTTCCCAAGTTGTATTATTTGTATAGTATAATCTTCCATATTTACATCACCCTCTGGTTATGAAGGAAAACCTACCTCAACAAAATTTTGGCTAGCTTTATCAACATGGAGTCTTGACAACACCTTAGCCTTTTTCTTTTTCTTGATCTTGGGGGCAGGTATTTCTTCTAGGTCCAGCTCATCGGGGGAGATCATCTGCTTCTTGCGCTTAGGAACCTGCGACACCAACCAAGGAGGGAGGGAAGAAGTATATACATCTCCTATTACTGCTAATTCCTGAGCTGCAGGGGCTCCTTGAGGAATAGTTGAGATAGTAAAAATGGGCGCCGTTGTAATCATTATGGGCCCAGTTGTCTATACAAAAAGTTGACTCTGTAAAGATTCATTCATGAATCTATTAAATTCAACCTTTGAAGAAATGTCAAAATATGGAGATGACAAACTGGGGAGAGAAACTGGAGAACTAGATAGATCATTGATATTTTGTGTTCGGTCAACTGCAGAAGAAACCAACACTGTTGACACTATTGGCGGGGAAGAAACATCTTCTACTCCTGTAACCATGGTAGGAAGAGGAGAAGAAGGAATGGGAGGAACAGGAGATTTATGAATTGAAGGAGTGTGAGGAGGTGAAGATATTGGGATCTGTTTGGTTTCATTCTGAGGAGGGGACAAAATCTGCTCATCCTCTTGGTATTCCTCAACCTCTTCTGCAGATTGCTCTTCTTCTTTATTTGATTTAGTTTCTCCAGATTCTTCATCATCTGATTCTTCGGATTCAAACTTTGTATCTCCTCCTTCCTCATCTGAAGATAATCCCTTGGAAACAAGCTCCCTCTCTTCTGCATGAGATGTGGTAGCCCTTGTTTCTTGTATTTTAGTGGTTTGTGGAGTATTTTTGCCCACAGTGAACTTGATCCTTGGCCCTTTTCGGGATGAAGAGGGAATTGCGGCCTATTTTTCTTTGGCGAGGGATTCTGGCCGTGGACTGGGTTTTTCTTTGGGAAGCTCACCCTTAGAATCTGTCTTGAAGGCTTTCATCTGATGGACATGCTTGTGAAGCCATTCTGTTGTGTTGTGTAGGATAGGGGCTAACCTTTCCCTCATGTAAGTACATTCTTTTTTGGACCATTGTACTAGAGGCAAAGGTTTCCTGGTGATATTATCCTCATCATAGGCAAAATTGAGGACGTCTCCTAGATTTGTGAAATCTTCAGGAAAATCAGCTATATGGAGGGCCCTGATTTGTTCAACTATTAACCTACAAAAATCCATTTTACATACATCCTCCTCATCTCTACATTCTGCCCATATGTCTTCAAAATGGTAAACATGGTTGTGACCTTTCTTGAGTTTCTTCTTTACATCTCTGAAGTCAAAGTCATGCCTGTACCTGTAGGTCTTGATAGTCATTATGTGCATCTCTGCTGAAACATTCTTGGCCTTATGCACACTTCTGATCATGTATCTGCCAATGGTTAATGGAAACTTAAAACCTGGCTTATGATTCTTTTGTCATTCTTTGTGCACTAAAATTGATTGCCTGCACAACTCCATAAGAATCCATTTGTCTGAGGGGTATCTGGGAAGCATGTAAGGACATCCCATGAAACAACCTACCCTTATGTAAGTAAAGGTTGGGAATTGCAGAAAAACACATCCAACCTTGTTGACTGCTTGGTAAGCTTCACCTGAAATTCTCTTCTTCTCCAGAGTCGGGTCAAAGGTGAACAACAAAGGAGCGAAGAAAGCATTTGTGACTCTCCTGAAGTGGTGGAAGCTTTCCCTCAGGTTCAACTGGTAATAGTAATCATAGATAGGGGTAGAATGTCTATTACCTTTGGTAGATAAACCTGGAAACTGCCTCATTACTGCTGTTGCGTACACCAAGGAAGAAGTCATATAAAATTTCAAGGTGGTGGGCACCTTGATCAACTGCTCATGGATTTCGTCACTGATCTGTGTTCCCCAATCAATGTGTACTTTCCTCCTTCTGATGATCCAGATGTATTCATACATCCAATCTTGAAAATGAGAGGATTCAGGCAAGCCCTTAACTCTGCTTAACAAGGTAATCATGTCTCTCACATCTTCTTTGAAGTCACTCCTGGGGAGTCCCTTAGGCCACCTAGAAACATCATGTCGGGGAGTCTTCAACCATTGTGAGTTGATCAATGTCTTGGCCTTGACTGAATCATTATCAAATATCTCTTGAGCCTTTTGGATCATGATGGGAGTGTATTGTTCCATCTGTGGAACTTTGAATACCATATCAAATAATTCACCATCAAGCCTCATTACAACTTGACCTATAGAATCTCTCACAGTTTTGTCTTCTTGGATATAGTGAGCAGTAACTTGAAGTACGAACTCCGTGTGATGAGCTGACATTGGGAAAGTAGATACCATATGAAGATTGCTATGTACAATGGCCTTCAGAGTCACATCCCATGGCCTCTGTTGGATCCTCTTCACGAAATCTGCCAGATCTTGATGACCGATCTCGGTGTCTTTGATCTCATTCACCTTGGACAACATCACGGTCGGAGGGAAAATGCCCTGGTACTTATACTTCATCTTACCTTTTGCTTTAGGAGATGGTGATGGTGTTTCAGCTGACATTTAGGGGAGAAGAGACTGATGTATTTCTTATCTCCGAGGATTTTTTGATGGAACTTTGGAAATTAATTGCAAGAATGGTGGATGCAATGATTGTTAGGAAATACATGTCATATTGGGAAACGTTAAATGAACATGGTGATATGGAGTCACAGTGTTTTGGTTGTAGGGAGTGGAAAACAAGGTGCAAAAATGAGCGTGGAGGCAAAAATGAAGAGAAAACACATTTCAGAGTGTTTAGAGAAAAAGTGCAGATTTTGGTGCTTGGGCGGTGAAAATCACCGCTCGAGCACCGAAGTGATATTTTGGTTTGGTGTCAAGGCAGTGAAAATCACTGCTCGAACACCGAAGTTTGAGACTTGGAGAATTTCGAGGGATGACAATGCTAGTGTCGAGGTGGTGAAAATCACCACTCGAACACCGACATGTCAAAACTGTTGGGTGTCATGGCGGTGATTTTCACCGCCTCGACACCTGGGTATTTTTTGTGAATGGGTGTCATGGCGGTGAAAATCACCACCAAGACATCGGTGCATGACTTAGCACTTTCGTGTGACGTCGGTGAAAAACCTCGCCTATACACCGATGGCGAAAAATAAAGACCGATGTGCATGAAGGCGGGGAGAATTTTGCCACAACAGTTGCAAAGGATACGAGGAAAAAATGACAGCAAAGAGAAATGAAAAAGACATGAGCAACAAGAACAATGAAAGAAGAAATGCCAAAGATTGACGAGAAACCGAAAGCATTCAAATTTAAAGAAAATTGACAAGCTGAAAAGAAAGTAAAATGCGAACATACCTCAATGGTGTGATAACTATGGCAAAGATGACTGTGAAAAACTGTGTGCTGGAGGTAGACACCAAGGTTCGATCTCAATGGGGGCAACTCACGAAAGCACAGGAGCAAAGTGTGGAGAGGAGTCGCTAAGCGAAAATGAGAAAATAACTCATGTTAGAGTTAATAAAAACCTAAAAATCAACCTAAATCGTGTGCATTGAATGTGGCAGGCGAACTCAACTCAACTAACAATTAGGTGCTTGGGCGGTGAAAATCACCGCTCGAGCACCAACATGTCAATAAAACTTTAGGTGCAATGGCGGTGATTTTCACCGCCCGAGCACCAAGAGTTAAAACTTTATTAGGTGTGACGACGGTGAAAATCACCGCCCATGCACCAAAACAGTCAGAGTGAAAAAGGTGCAACGACGGTGATTTTCACCGCCCGAGTACCAAACTCTTAGAAAAAATGACTAAGTCCTGGGTTTCAAAGGAGTCAAACTGTAAACTCAAAATTCGAGCCTATCGTCACCTACGCAGACTAGGTAGGATTAGAGACCTCATAAAACAAGTTTTCCTCGTTTTACGTGCTTGAAACACACGGTTCTAGGAAATGAACTATTTTCGTAGGGGGGTTATTCGTGAATCGAGCACTGCTAGATTCTATGATAATAGGACACTACATGCCCCTACAATTTTCCTTGTGGTACTTTGAAAACACATTTTTTCGGGTTCAGAGATACCCCAAAGTCTGGAATTTTTTGAAAACCATTTCTAGATGATCAAAATGGTCATCTTTGGACTTGGAAAATATAGTAAGATCGTCTAAATAGATGAGGATGATTTTGTTGATTAGTTTGCTGAAAGCAATGTCCATTTCCCATTGGAAGGTGGCTCTCGCATTTGATAGGCCGAAAGGAATTTTGGCATATGCAAATGTTTCCCACTTGGTGGTGAACATGGTCTTGTGTTGATCTTCTTTTTTAACTCAAACCTGATTGTAGCCCAAGAAGCCATCCAATAGAGAAAACATCTTTGAACCTGCCACAGTCTGCAAGATTGATTCCATGGAAGGAAATGGATAATGATCCTTCAATGATGCCCTGTTTAGGTCGTGGAAGTTAACACAAAGAAAAATGTCTCCATTTTTCTTTCGGACCGGAAAAGGGTTAGATACCCACGTACTATGCTTGATTGGAAAGACAATCTTGGACTGGATCAACTTTTCTAGCTCTTATGCCATTAAGGCTTCAGTCTTTGGATTGATAAGCCTCTATTTTTGTCGGACAGGTTTAGCACCCTTCTTTTAGTTTGATGGTGTGCTAGATGATGTCAGAATCATATCCCCTGAGGTCATCATAAGACCAGGCCATAACCCCTTCATATTTTTTGTAGAAGTGTATAAGCCTATCTTTGTCATGTTGTGGGACTTGTTTCTTGACCTTCATTTTTCTTTCATTTCTAACCTCAAGGTTAGTGTAGTCTACCTATTTTGATACAAATTTCCTCCTATCATTCCTTGCATCATCATAATTGAACAAATTTTTGAGAGTGATCAACCCTTTCAGAAGTTTGTCTAATTTCAACTAGATGATCTACCCTTCGTATGCTTCTTCAATTTTTGGCTGAAACTGATCGGTGAACTCTCTCGACTATTGAATGAACGAGGCAATGTGTTCACCACTTTCAAATACTTTCTAGCTCTGATCATTATTGGGAATAAAGGGTTAGACAATCACTCGCACAAAGTATACATTCTCAATCAAGTTGGAGATAGGATCGAATTGAGATCCTATCGTTGCCATGCAATTCACATCTGAATTCTGCTCTCTTGGAACCACGTGGATGTTAAAAGCTTCGAAACTTTCGATGAGGTCCCATACCTTGTGCCTATAAGACCACGCATAATTTTTTTTTGTAGCGGATATGTTTCTGACTTGATTGATTATGAGTTCACAATCTCCGAACATCATTATTTGCTTGATACCCATGCGCTCCATGAGGCTTAGTCCTTGCACAAGAACCTCATATTCGAATTCATTGTTTGAGCAAGAAAACTAGAAGCAAAAAGATATGAGAATCTGCTCATTGGATGGAGATGTTAGGCATTTCTCGGCACCAACTCCAACTTTGCATCTTGCACTGTCAAAGTGCAATGTCTAGAGCTCTGAGGCTTGTTCGTCCATGGATTCTTTCAATACCCTTGAGAATTCTTGATCTTCATCATAGATGACATAGGTGCCCAACCTGGTAGCATGATAATTTCTGAAAGTATTGGTTCCTACATACTCAGTTAAGAAAACTTCTTCTCGATCAGCTTTGTCTTCGGTTACCCTCTCATATCCCAGTAGCCTACTACCACTAGCTTCTTCTTTGGTGAAATAAGTATGAGTGTCTTTGATCATGGCTTCATCAACTACATGTTCTACATGCAGAGTGTTATGATATTATCTTCATTTTAGCCTCATGCTTAGTCCTGAGAATTAGGTGGGACCAATCCAAGGAAAGGTATTTGCCTATCTTTGAGGTGAATTCTTGGGATAGGTAGAGGTCGAACATGGGAGGGACATCAATGATCACGGTATCTTGTGGCAGTGTGATGCTAGGACAAGAAAACAAATTCAAGGAGAGGTCTTTAATGAGGCCTATAGTTTTGACCTTGTTCCCATCCAACTGCATAAATCCTCTCTTTAAGGGCTCATAGCTAAGCCCTAAGGATTCAACTATCTGCTTGTGCATGATTGTGGTGTTGGCACTAGAGTCAATCATGGAGTTGTGCAGTAGTTTCTTCCCCAGAGTGAGAGTTAAGAAAAAGGGTTTAGGTTTAGATTTCTCCTCTTTGACTTTGGTCAAAGCCTCCTCTACAATATTCACAAGAAATTTGGTCGGAGGTGATGAGTCAGTACCCCTTTTGGAAGCTTGTTCTATTGACTGTACATCCATATCTTTCTACACGGCCTTTTGTAGTAATGAAGTTTGCTCTGGAATGGATAAGATATCCCAAAGGGATACATTAGTAGAATATTTCTTCAATTATTCCACCACGTTGAAAGGTGGTAGATTTGGAGGCCTTTGTTCCTTAGACCTGGTGATGACAATATCCTTGCACGGCTGAGGCTGTGGAGCGATTGTGGAAAGGCCAGGGGGTTGGTCCAAGATGCTTTTGGGCTACAGAGTGACCGACTCGCTTGTGAATCTCCTTTTTGATTGATTGTTGTAGTTAGACTATACTTGTGGGGTCACCGATGTGGATGCTTCATAAGTGAACACTACTTCCTCTCCTTCCATCCATGAGAGGATGGCATGGTTAGGAGCTATGTCATTTTCTTGTTCTAGGGACATTCCCTACATCTATGCAGTAAGAACCACATTCTCCATTTGGGGAGAGGCACATGTATATCCTCCTGAATTCGGTGCCATGCCTTGGCTGCGCTGTTCTCCAAATTTTTGCTACAAATTTCCACGTGGACAATTTTGAGGCATATGCACTTCGCCGTAGGGGAAGCACCAAGGATTGAAATCTTTGATGATATTGTTCTACCCTATGATGAACTCTCTACTTGTACTTGTTTGAGCAGCTCCCAACGGAGTTGGTACTGATACTATTTGGTTATTTGTTTGAGTCGGCAGATTTATGCGCACGACTCCTTGATATTGGTTTTGTTGGTAGGAGGGTCTTTTGCTTTGATAACTTTGGTAGGATGGTCTTGGAGGAGCAACTTGGTTGCGCTTGATAGTGGTTACTTTGTTTGTTAAGTTTCGTAACATCTCCCTTATGTCGCTCATCTCATCCTTCGAAGCACTGGATGTAGAAGCAACATTTTGTGGCGCACTTGGATATGTGTACATAGATGAGGGTGGAGTAGGTGTGTTAGTAGATGGCATCTCCTGGGTAGAAATTGATATTTCATGGAATATTAGCATAATGGGCCAAGGTGGCAACTTCCCGACATTGATCAGGTTGTTCTCCGCCTTAACTGCTATGTTGTATGCATCTGGTAATGTGTTTCCGCCAAGTGACTAGATCATCATGGAGATGTCGACGTTGATGTAATTTAAGTAGAACATAAATGCTAACTCATCTAGTAGTCAAATGGCATTCTGGATTCTCTGCCAGGTTGTATGGAACTTGGCATTGAAATCGGTCATGACTTCAAATGGGGCCTGCTTTATTGTTGATAGTCGATGATATAGCGAAGAATTGTCTCCATCATTAGAAAATTTTCATAAAAAGGATCTCCAAGCTGATCCCAAGTACTGATAGTATTAGTTGGCAGAGTGTGATACCAATCTAATGCTCTTCCTCTGAAAGAAGCCACAAGCAATCTCAGTGCTATATTCTAATCTATAACTCTGTGTACCAAACACATGTCTGCAACATCTTGCAGATGTTTGGATGGTGTTCTTGAGCCATCTCTGATAAAATTTGGAATAGCTTTGAGAGCAGAGATTGGGATAGGGGCCCAAACGACAGGTGCAACTGGGGCTACAAGGGGACTTTTGGCATCCCAAACTACATAATTTTGGTTCACAATTTGCAACATGGCTAGGATCCGATATTTCTATTGGGCGAGTTTGGGTATGTAATGTTACTAGAGGAGGCACTAACAAGCCAAGATTATTTGTGATTCATGACCTAGTAATAGGCTGATGGCTTATACACCCTCTTTGATTTGGTATATTTAAGTGGTCCCATCGGGCGTGCCAGGGAAAAGAAAAATTATTGATGCCAAAATTTGACGAGGTAGTAACCCTTTGTGGGAAACTTAGTTAAAGGGGGGACCTATTGTGCTAAACTGAGTAACCTCCAAATTTTAAACAAGTCGACTTCTTCTATAATTGGGGTTTTGAATGGGAAAATGAAGAAAATATAAAAACAAAAGGATCTAACTAGGGTGATGCGCCAAGATTTAGAGGTAAGGCATGATAGATCTATCTTGTAGATGTGATATAAGGGCCCGTTCAACAATCTGATATGTCCTAGAATGACAAAAAATAAAGATAAAAGTCTGAATGATTCACCCAATGACATAAAATAATATTCATGCACATTTACTACAAAAAGGAGTCAAAGACATGATCTAAACCAACAAAATTGCATTAAATTTATAGAATTTCTGCAAATGAAACATTCAGTACCATAAAGACACAGTAAAACTTATCGAATATCCTAAGAAAATAGAAAGGCCGAACACAGGCACAGTCTGTAAGTTCTTTGCAATAATTTAAAAGCAATAAAAGGCCTAATTCTTCCACCAATTTCTCTGTCAAAATATGAACCCTTGCTTCGAAAGAAGAAGTAGTATTTATAATAAAATCCTAGCCTGGTGAGCCAGTAAATGAAAAGATTCTACGATCATGAGAAATGATGTATTAGCAATTATTTTCCTTGGTTGTTGCAACGAAAAATGATTCGAGCTATGAACGAAGATGCCTCAGAGCTAGATGCATCCCCTGCGAATGATGGCAGTGGTCCCAACATACCAATGTGTCGACATGTGTCATCCACTCATGACGCCAGTTATAATATGTGGAAACTGTTGTAAGGTTGTTTCTTGCTTTTTTCCCCTGCACGATGAAGCCCTTAGAAGATCCATATGGCAAGCGGTTGAGGTCTGAGGCTCATTCTCCCCTCCATGCGATGAAAAATTACATGATGAAGACACGTGGAGATCTCCCAAACATACTGCGCTGAAGGTGGGGGTCACCAAGGAATGTGCATGGACCGATGCTACATGGCATGCGGTCGAGTCCCAAAAGGGGAGCGATGGGAAGAAGCACTAAAGAGTGCGAACTACCGACACATGGAAGCATGGCAACAAATTTTTTAAAAGTAAAAGAAAGGAACCTTGCAAGGATCGCCCGATTGACAAGTGTCAATATTCAGATAAAGACTTGCAAAAGGAACCCAATGTTGCTTTTAATAGGAGGCGTTGCCGGTACTTAAGAAAAAAATAAAATAACCCGAAGGGAGCTTGGGAAATGCATATTCACAGTAGCTAAGATCAATAATTTTTTCCTTATCTTGTACCAATCATATGAACAAGCTATATTCTTTAAGTAACTAATAATACATTCACAGTAGTTGCAACTACTTAGTGTGTAGGGTTCAAGGTCTTCATGTTCATCTATTATGTTTATTTTAACTACTTGTAGGTTGGAATCGGTCATAGGCTTCACCAAGCCCCATCCTCTTATTAAATTTATTTTTTGGATCTCCATATAGAACTCTTAGATCTTGTTGATCAATCAATCTTAATATTTTATTGAGTATTTATATTGAGTGAATATACCCTTCACTATTGAATGTGGGGCATATGCAAAAGCCTTGACCCTAATCAAGTATATTAATCAACTAGGATTTTCCAACATATGTTGCCAAATATACCTCTATTGTAGTTTCTACACTAATACCATGGAATTCTTATGATTCCATGACACAACACTTCCCAAATGCTCTAGAAATTTTTAAAACAAACTGTTTCATTACTTGAAGGGGCAGAAAATTGATTAAAGCACTTGAATATAGCATATATTTATGAGCCACCCATCCATTAATCAATAAATAAGTATAGAATGGTCTACATACAATTGGATTTCATCCTAATATGCAATCAAGTATACTTCAAGAATATATTTTGGTGCAACTTTAGTGCTAGTTGAATATTCATGTAATTGACTATCTTGGTTTGCATGATATGCCTAGTTTCTATTCTCTAGGATTCTAAAAACATAAACCATAGGAACCTATAGTTCTAATTGATTAAGAAATAAATCTTATCAAATATATTTTAATCTAGAAGTGGGGTATGTTATCCTAAAAAAAAAAGTCCCTAATTCTTTTCAATTTTCACTCCATTATGTAGATCAAATTTATATGATGAATTTTCACTATAAAAACTTAGTTTGAAAATTTAATTTTAAGTACCAAAAATTTTAGTTCGATTTAATCTCTACTTGGTCGATCCAATTATCCCCAAAATTCCAAATTATTAATTTTTTATTTCAATGTCTGATAGGATTGAAATTCTTAACTTTAATAACCTAATAGTTTTGATAACGTCAACATTCCTTGACAAAGATAAATATATTAAGGGGAGTGAGTGAATAAATATTTTATGCCTAAGGATAGAGAGAAAGAGTAGCAAGAGCATAGATAGGTCCAAAATACATAATTAATCAATAGTCATTCCAATAACTTCATTAATTTTTGACGAAAATATTTTTTTTGACTTTATTGATTACTCTAAATTCAAAGATCATTTTAAATTAATAAGTGTAGACATGGTAGATAACAAAAAAAATCAACTAATGATATCATTCCTACGAAAATGGTATGATTCGTGATAGATCCTAAAAGGCTAATATAATAATTCAAAATGGTAAGAAAATAAAATTTGTTCATTCTCATAGGCCTTGCATGGCTCAATGGGTAAAAATTATTCCAAAATAGTTTTATTATCATTTAAATATAATGAATATGCCTATAAATAACTTGAAGTTCTTATTTGATTAAAATTTATCGAAACTCTCCATTTTGCTCTTTTATTGTGTATTCCACTTTTAGTTCATGTCAAAACCCCACTCCTCTACACTATTAAAATAGTCTAGGAAAAACTCCATTCTTGGGACTCCACAATAGGATCTTTCAAGTTGTTGTGATTCATTTTCCCTCTTAACTTCACTATTTTCCTCTTGCCCTAGTTTTGGGATTTACCTACATGATTGAGAAATTAAATAATCAATTAGAAATATAGATGATAGAAATAAAATGAAAACAAATTACATAGAGACACAAAAAATTTAAGGTGGTTCACCTAATGTGGATACATCCAAAAAATGCAGTCATCCAATTTTATTTAATCTCCAAAAAGAATATAGATTATAAAGTATAAATCCGCAACAATATCTGCAACTACATGCAATTTCAATAATGCCTACAGTTTGCCTATGCACAATAATTCTATTGTTGTGAGCTCCTTTTCAAGATATGATCTATACACTCATGTGTTAATACATGTTTCTTTTCTCCAACACATGATTTTTTTAATCCACATGTTGCATGTTGCTTCATCTTCACACCACGACCCTTGGCTTTCCACATTCACAATAAGGGGTTTGGGTAGTTACAAACTGATTTTTCAATCGAATTAATAACCAAACTCTTTATTAAAATATGACTAATTTTTATTTTGAGGGCACTTCCCTCGAGAACCTGACTTGGGGAATTGCCCCTAGACCCCCACCTTGGTCTCTGCCCCTAGGCCCTCACTGGGGGGATGGTCCCCCTGAACCCCACAAGAGGGGTTTTGATCCCATTGCACCCCCCTGTTAATTTATTTAGGGGGAAAATGCGTCTTCCAAAGTCACCAAAACTTAATTTAGAGCACGATCAAGCTCTATAGACAAACACCTAGGGTTGATCATAAAAAAGTATTATTTTATCTCATCCACCTTGTTCCCTACTATATTTCATTAATGATTATGCAAATTATTTCACATTTGAAGGCTTGTGTAGAAAATTTTCCACTAGAGCTCTTAAACCATATTATCTTTTATACACTAGTCATTACATTTTTTAGTAAAATCCTATATGAACTCTATTGAAAGCCCATTGTGTTCATTTAATCATATTTTCCCTCATGATCCAATTTGGAAAAATATATCTAGGGATTAGGGAAAATCATATTGATTTTGTTTTGGATAAAATATAAGAAAAAATTCCTTCTTATGAATATTTGAGAAAAGTGATTAATGGTGGATAATGAAAATGTTCCATAAAATATAATTCCTTCTAGGTAGAGCTTGTTTAACTTATTGATGCTATACACACATTAATAACAATCTAACAAGCCTCAATAAAATATGCAAATATACTAATGGTTCAACATCTAATCATGCGAATCAACATAATAATTCTTGGGGATGTGGAGTTGGTTATGTCATCAAGATAGGTATCTAAGACAGTAGTGCCTTAGTGATATTAATTCAAAATCACATCAAAGACACAAAAAAATATGCCATAAAGCGGAAGCAGGCACATATGATCCCCCATTGATCCTACTGAGGAAAGTAAATGCTTGACAAGAAACAGATTCAACACAAACAGATAATCATGAAAGATAAAACTATGAACACACAAATATACGTGGGAAAAACCTTTTCAGGTGAAAAACCCCACCTCCAAAAAATTTAGCTCACTTGTATTATTCAGTTACAATACAAACACAAAGCTATGCTCTTCAGGATATTACATCTTGTCCATCTGGAGAAAGAATACAGGCTATACAAACCAGAATCTCACACAGTTATAATGTACTCAAGAAATACTGTGTAGATTCCCTTCATCTCCTCTCAAATGAGTGTCACAGCTAGCCTCATGGCCAGCCCAGCCTCTTGGCCTCACAAGTTCACATCTTACCATATCTGAGAGTTTAAGTATTTATAGTTGAACCGCTCGAACACTCTTAACCTCTCTCTGTTATTGCTCATTCATCTTATCGATCTACACACCAAAATACATATACTATGTGCCAACCTATTCAACCAGTCCAGCCTTCAACGGTCATTAGGATAATTAAATTATCCACCTAAAAGCTTTGACAATTCCCTGATAACGTGCATCGCTTAATCCACAATCATCGAGCCACACAACATTAAATCTGGTCATAGACATGTCCGTCAACCTCCATTCAATAATGCAGCCCAATCACACTTAGAAAATAACCATATGACCAATTAGATCATAAAGATCTTCCACGTGTTGCCAAAAAATTCGCTGTCGCACTTTGACTGTTGGTCCAGCTCGGTCAAGCTTGGTCAACTGAGCTGTGAGCCCATTTTCTTTCTACCGCTACACTATCGAGTCCATTCGACCCAACCGCGGTATAGCAGTGAGCTCACCCGAGCTCACCCAAGACTTCACCGTGCTCTATCCCTTCTTTGTCTTCAGCCAACCAGATACAATCAACCTGCCACGTGCCAACTTGTCATTCGCCTGTCGCACTATCACCGAGTCCAACTTGGTCAAACTCTGCCCCGAGCTCATCTGAGCTCCTATCGCACTACCGCAACCCAGAACAACACGCCTTGCGGTATGGTGGTAATCCATTCGAGCTCCTTTAAGCTCTGGCCCACAAACCACCATCGCGCTACCACAACCCTGTTGGCATTACCTCGCAGTATGGCGGTAACCACCCAACAGACCATTAGTGGTCTTACCGCGACCACTGCGGTCACACCGAGCACCGACTATGGTAGGGCGGTAACCGCTAGCGCTGACCGCCAGTGGATTTACCCTGGCCACCGCGATCACATTGAGCACCAACCATGGTAGGGCAGTAACCGCCAGTGGTCTCACTGTGGCCATCGCAGTGAGTGGACCCACCACCCACGGTATGGCGGTAATCGCCAGACCCGACCATAGGCGGTCTTACCACAGCCACCGCGGTGAGTAGACCCACCACCCACAGTATGGCGGTAACCACCCAACCATCGTTGACAGCTTCACCGCGGTGAGGGTCTTCGCTGACCACGATATGGCGATAACCACCAGATCTGTCACCGCGGTACTGCCAGGGGTAGAAATAAGGCAGGCGTAGTATGGCGGTAAATTCCAAGGCCGAAAGAGAAACAAGCTAAAACGTTGAGGCATAAATTCCCAACAAATCTCCCACTTGCCGAAGACTTTCAGGCTTCCTCCAAACATCCAAACAAAGACCAAAACCATGCTTCCATGCTCCAACCAAGACCCCTGCAACGACATCAAAATATGTCCACCATCTCAAGCTACAACTCAAAACATCCAACATAGGAAAAGGAACAAGCCAAGGCGTATATGCACCAGTCTCAGGAATGAAAGCAAATGACCTTTTAGGCGGAAAAGGCAAAAAAATAGCAAACAACAAGGCACCACGTGAACACATAACAACAAACCATCTCTAGAACAAGAAACCAACCAGCTAGAACAACAACCATAAAATTGACAACCCTCCATCCAACTGATCAAACCCACATGAATGAAAACCAACACCCACAGATTGTGCTGAACCGTCCAACCACCCATACCTCAAAGGTATAAAAACCTATAGCAGACTCATGCCATCATAAAACCACCCATCTCAGTAGCAAACAAGCACCCTGTGTCAACCAGTCAAAAGACCAAACACATCCAGGTACTCCCATTGCAAGGGTACTATCCAAATGAATGCAAAAAAAAAAACACCATCACACATGATCCAGGCATAGTAAGTCCACCAAACCCTACACAAAGAAATATAACCATGTAGTTCCAAGGAACTGCCACACAGATCTGCACCACCTGCAACCACCTATTGCAAGAAATGTTTCTCTCAACTGTCTTCCACAGTTCTTCCAAACTCCTCCAAACCTAACTGAAGAAAGAAGCATAGGAACCTTCGTGTCATCACCCAAGTGACAACACATGACCACAAACTGTGACCAACTCGGTACCACAAAGGCAACTCACATATAAAGTCAAAAGAACAATTAGGAAGAACAAGACCAGATTAGAGAGAAATAGAAAATCAAAACATGTAGCATCCTCCTACATACACTTCTCAATGCCATTTGTGACAAGAATGAACTTCTTCACATCCCAAAGGAAAAGCCTTAACAACATCCAACAAATACATGGATGTAAGCACCTCAAAGAAGATCAGACAAACCCATATAAACATCTCCTACCAGTTCTCAAAAGGTACAAGGAGATCCACTATGCTATCAACCTTCCATTATGAATCCTACAAAATCTCAAAACAACTCAAGATTCATATCATGAAAGATAAAGCATAACACACATATGAAAGATATAATAGGAAAACACCTTTCAAAGTGACATCGTTGCCGAGCAGACCAAGAAGAAAAGAAAGCATGCTCATCCAAGATATACAAGTCACCGTGACTTACCCAAGAGCATTCTCCTTCAAGGTCTCTATTGAATTCACATTCAACCAAGGTGCAAGCTACTCAGACTTTCAGCTGTAACAACAACATTCTCAAAATAATTCTAGCCTCACCTTATTCTCCATGCATCCATGAGTATCAGCTCTTGTCATCTCATGCTAACTCCAAACTGCATCACTGCAATAGACATGAAGTCCTCCAGCATATGACCAATGTACTCAAAACAAAGAGAAACCCCAGACCATTGTAAAAGCTCCAAACCTAGGACAGGAACTTATCATGACACCATGATCTACACATCCCCTTAGGAGATACCATGCTTCAAGTGAACTATCTATGGTATCAAGAGAAAAGCAAAATGCCAAAACTCTAAACCAACATCACCTGTCAAGCACCACCAACATCTCAACCAAAGACTACCAAGGCCCTTCATGGCTCCAAGATGCTGCACATCTTCAAATAGTGACCATGTAGATGCGAACTAACTCTTCTGCAGCAATAGGATCTAAGAGTCCTCAAGAAGCATATACAACACCAAAGAAGATCATTCATCACCAAGTGATGAATCCACAGTCACTGCTAAAGCTCCCACTAAACTATGACACCGGGCTCTCCAAGCACCATGACCGACCACCCCATCACTATCAAAAGATTACACTAGCTAGTGTAACCAGCTCTCTATGACATCATGATTCACATGCTTCAGATCCCCATCACTGACTATTCAGGTACTCAAACGCCATTCCTCCTCTCATCTCAAAAACAGCCATGCCAATGCATAAGTGACCACAGGAAAGGTCAGCTAACAGATCTGCACCACACAATTACAACCTTGAGGATATTGATAGTCCACATCCGAGTTGTCTCACAACAAACATGTAGGTAAGGACACCCCGCAACATTGCACAACTCGTGGATGCAACCAAAAGAAACTGCAAATCTATCATTGCACTGGAAATGCAAAACTGAGATAATCAAAGAGAACAACCAAAGTAGACAAGCATGACTCAAACACCAGATTAGCAACAGATCTGATTTTCCAGTTATGTCCACAACTCAAGCACCATAGTCTAGGAAACCATCAAAGCATACCACAAGAATGCTAAAAGAGAAAATCATACCAACACTCCCATGTAGAGAAGACATCACACCTCCTCAAAGACACGTTGAACTAAAACTATATCATCCAGTCACATCCCAGAAGCCAGGATCTGGAAAATAGTAGACAACAGCTCCACACAAAACACAAGTTTTCCTTGACCATGCAAAACCACAGTGTTTCCAAAACACCCATGTATATCCATCTTCATTGCTCATCTGGATGACTCAGGAGTTTGCACACAACCATCACAGTTAACCAGAATAATGAAAGAACATGAAAATGCAACAGAGACTTTCTAGGAAAGTCTACAGAAAACCTTCAAAGCCAAAGACATGAATCTAAAACCATGCAAGTGCAAGACATAGGCACATAGGAACAAAAGGTCCATTTCAGACCATTTCCAATGCCATAGTCATGCACAAGAAAATGAGAGAGTCAGGCTATCCAGAAGCTGTAGACCACTGAGGTCACTTCATAGCCTCCATGCAATTAGAGCACCAGAGAAACTGCCTTCAGTGCTAAGTCAAAAAAACCCAGCACAAGAACAACACTCCATAGCTGATCAGCAACACAAGCAAGTCCATACCGCCAGGGAGCCTCTCACACATACACCCAGTATGAACACCACAATTCACTGCAACACAACCATGAACATACCTCACGCCCTTTGCATCAGGAACATTTGCTGCGAGCTAGGAGCCTCAGATCATGTTGCCACAACATGACCAACTCCAGTCATCTCCAACGTCTTTCAACTTCCACTCATTGAAGGATCAATCACCAACCGATTTCTCTAGACTTCCTCAAGCTTGTCAAGCTAAGAAATCTTCGCAAGAGAAAAAACCAGAACTGCAGTAACCAAGAGAAGACTTTGATACCACTGGTTGGTATCCTCAAGCCTTGACCTCCTACAAACATGCTTTGATACCACTTGTTGGTATCACGAGAAACAAGCTACTAGCTTTGATACCACTTGTTGGGGATGCAGAGTCGGTTCTATCATCAAGATAGGCATCTAAGACAATAGTGCCTTAGTGATTTCAATTCAAAATCACATCAAAGACACAAACAACTATGCCATAAAGCGGAAGCAGGCATAGATGATCCCCCATTGATCCTATTGAGGAAAGTAAATGCTTGACAAGAAACAGATTCAACACAAATAGATAACCACAAAAGACAAAACTATGAACACACAGATATACGTGGGGAAAATTTTTTAAAGTAAAAAACCCCACCTCCAAAATATTCAGCTCACTTATATTATTCAGTAACAAAATCAGTTACAATACAAACACAAAGCTATTCTCTTCAGGATATTACATCTTGTCCATCTGGAGAAAGAATACAAGCTACACAAACCAAAATCTCACACAGTTACAATGTACTCAAGATATACTGTGTAGATTCCCTTCAACTCCTCTCAAATGACTATCATAGCCAGCCTCTTAGCCTCATAGGTTCACATCTTACCAGATCCGAGAGTCTAAGTGTTCAAAGTTGAACCGCTCGAACAATCTCAACCTCTCTCTGTTATTGCTCATTCATCTTATCGATCTGCACACCAAAATACATATACTATGTGCCAACCTGTTCAGCCAGTCCAACCTTCAACGGTCATCAGGATAATTGAATTATCCACCCACAAGCTTTGACCATTCCCTGATAACGTGCACCACTTAATCTGCAAACATTGATTCGCACAACATTAAATCTGGTCACAGACATGTCCGTCAACCTCCATTCAATAATGCAACCCAATCGCACTTAGGAAATAACCATACGGCCAATCAGATCATAAAGATCTTCCACATGTCGCCAAACAATTTGCTGTCACACTTTGACTATTGGTCCAGCTCGGTCAAGCTTGGTCAACTAAGCTCCGAGCCCATTTTCTTTCTACTGTGCTACCGTTGAGTCCATTTGACCCAACCGCGGTATAGCGGAGAGCTCACCCGAACTCACCCAAGACTTCACCGTGCTCTGTCCCTTCTTTGTCTTTGGCCAACCAAATATAGTCAACTTGCCACGTGCCAACCTGTCATTCACTTGTCACACTGTCATCGAGTCTAACTCGGTCAAACTCTGCCCCGAGCTCCTACTGTGCTACCACAACCTAGACCAACACGCCTTGTGGTATGGTGGTAAGCCATCCGAGCTCCTTCGAGCTCTGGCCCATAGACCGCCACTGCGCTACCACAGCCTTGTTGGCATTGCCTCATGGTATGGCGATAATCGCCTAGTAGACCGTCAGCAGTCTTACCATAGCCACCGCAGTCACACCGAGCACTGACCACAGTAGGGCGGTAACCGACAGCGCTGACCTCCAGTGGACTTACCGTGGCCACCATAGTCACATTGAGCACCGACCGTGGTAGGGCAGTAACCACCAGCACTGACCGCGAGCGGTCTCACCATGGCCACCGCGGTGAGTGGACCCATCGCCCGCGGTATGGCGGTAAGTGCCGGACCCGACCGCAGGCAGTCTTACTGCGGCCATCGCAGCGAGTAGACCCACCGCCCGCGATATGGCGGTAACTGCCAGACCACCGCCAACGGCTTCACCGTGGCCACCGCGGTGAGGGTCTTCGCTGACCATGGTATGGTGGTAACCACTAGACCTGTCACCGCGGTACCACCAGGGGCATAAATAAGGTAGGCGCGGTATGGCGGTAAACGCCATAAACAAAGGAAAAATGCCAAGGACAAAAGAGAAACAAGCTAGAACATTGAGGCATAAATTCCCAACAATAATATACCATTTGTTCCTCCTTTTCCATGAAGTGAACAAGCCTAGTGGTGATATTCATACAAATTATGATGTTGTCACTTGCCAAACTCCCCAAGTTCAAGAAGAGGGTAGTCAAATTCAAATTTTTGTTTCTTGATTGGATTTTTCCATTCGAAAAAGAGTATTTAGATTTTATCCATTAAATAAGGCTTTAGTGAAATGTGTCATTATGAGTCTATGTTATCACTTTTGGGTGAGGAAAATTTAGATTGATGTGAAGAGAAAATCCTTCTAGAATTTTTTTATCATTTCAATATTTCTTCCATCCATATTTTTTCTAATTTCCTCCTCTTTTCATCCCATTATTATGTTGTACCTATGGTACCTATAATTAATTCAAGTCCAACAACATAGAAAGCACAAGATTTCATTTTTGAAACTATCACTCCATCATTCAATCAATACATACCTAATGATACCTTGGAACCTATTTCAAATAGGTATGATTATGAAGAAGTTGACTTAAAAAATGGTAAAAATCACGCAATTATACAACTTCCAACAACCTAGTTTGGATCTAAGATATTGTGCTTCAAAAAAGCCCAAATCAAACTAGAATGTGAAGGGGCCTTGTTCAATAAAAAAATTCACCAACAAGGCCATCCCATAACAACATGTATATACATCACCACCCAAATTGAAAACAAGGTGATTTTCTTGGAAAAGAACTTAGAGGAATCCTAACTAGCTCAATAATTCATTCATGTGGCCTTTCAAGATGAACAAACTATAAAAAAGTAAGGACTTCCTAAAATATTCATTAAAAATATAACCAATGGAACTAATCAACCCCCATACATTGAAAAATACTCACCTCTCAAGAAGGAAGTAAAAAATGTAGGAGAAGATACTCATAAAGAACAAATGAACACTATGGTTGTATAGATTAGGGCTCTTGAAGCTGAGATTATTGATCAACAACCACAATTTTATTCAAATGAATAATAGACAAAGGTAACTTATGCACCAATCTTACACCACCATTTCACAACTAGGACAATGTAATAAAACTAAAGAGGGAAAATACCTCCCTATGTTAACTTCTATTCTTTAAAAAATCCTTCATTCCTTCCTTTCTATTATCAAGCAACATGGAAAGCTTCAATCAACTAGGTGAGATACCTATCATGCAAAATCAAACTCAAAGAACCTTGCCCAAATTTTAAAATGTAGAAAAATTATGTCTAGCTATCAAATCTTTTTAGGGAACCAACAACCCACGCACTTCCAAATGCATCAAATACAATAATATGCATTTGTAGGGATATTTTTTGGAAGGAAAAATCCTCTACACATACCCTTTTTTGGGGAAATACCTCAAATATCTTAAGTATCCTTCAGATCTTAATATTTATAACATCATGTTATTGTGTTCACTCCATTAACTTCCAAAATTCAAGGAATTAAGAAATGTTAATTCATATATAAAATCATACACTATTGAGAGATGGAGTGACAGTTTTTTTTTTTTTTAATAAATAGAAGCTATTGATTTAGATTGGTATTATCATATCCCATAGAAATAAATCCATTGTTTTTGATAACTAATTAGTGATTTTTTCACTAAATTTGACATGAAAAGATTAGTCAAAACAAGGATTCAAGAATTCTAATCATTAAGAAAGATGTCAATGACTAAGTGGCACACTTTATCACATGATGGAGGCAAGTCCTCTACTCTTCAACTAGTGCATAAAATATGGATGAAAGGGAGATGTTTGGTCTCTTCTTACATGCTTTTAATAAGGATACATGGAGAAGATTTGTAAAATCCACTATATATCTTATGAAGAAGCTTTTGAAAGTGCTCTAATAATCGAACAAGTCACTATCAATAGTGGAAGAAAGGGATATGGTGCCAATAAAATATTGGTGACAGCAGGCTCCTCTTTTGTGCCTAAAATATTAAAGAACAATAATCACAATGAAGCTATCGACACTAATAAAAAATGTGAATAGAGACCGTTCTAGGACTATCAAGCCAATAGATCAAGATCACTTAAACATTCTTTTTTGCACGTGAGCAAACCTTTATTAATCATAATTTTAAAGAAAAATCTATTTTGTACGTCGCACCTTTTGTGAGGGAGATGTTAAATACGTTTAAAATCATTTATCTCTACCTCTTAATGTAGTGAAAACATTTGAAATGCTTTAAATAATTTCAAAATTAACTTTTTCGAAATTTCGTTGGCACTCTTGGAAAATTATTAAAAATTCCTACCAACCATATTTTCAAGATGAGTTTCGGATTTCAAAATTTTAATGTTAGAAGTTTTAGACCAACTAGATGCCATACGGCTTAAAAATATTTTTTTGCCACCAATACAAGGATGACTACACTAAAAACTCATCAAATTTGTAGGTGCCAACATGCATACCATGGGGTCTACATAGTTAATGCAAACAAGTGCTCATTTAGAAAGGGTCATTAATAATTAGACCATCTGCAATCAATGTTAGTTTGGAAATAAAATTAGCAACTACATTGTATTTTTCAAGCTTATCCACAATGGTTATGCCAAATGCTTGTAACAATAATAACCACTAACTATTGGTTTATTTATTAAATAATTAATAGTGGCATGATGAATGTGGACAAATAAATGTTGACCTGTAATGTAATGCCAATGCTTATTTATAGCATAAATATAACTAGCATCTCACTCTTAGAGATATTATAATTTAGCTCAACTACTTGTAGATTTTTGATTATGTAGAAAATTGCATATTAAAATGTTCCTTTTTTGTCTCAACACAACCCTTATAACAAAAATTAAAGGAATCCATATAGATATGGAAAGGGATGGTCTAGTTTGGTCCTCATAATACAAGTTTCATTGTTAAGGAGTTCTAAAGAGTCTAAAGGGCTTCTTGATAGGCAATTGTCCACGAGCACAATCAACATCTTTGGAGAGAAAGACAAACAAGGGAGTGAATTTATTGCTAAAATATTTGATAAATATATAATACTACCATACGTGACCAAGAAAACTTTGTGCATCCCTTTTTTTGGTAAGAGGTAAATTTGTGATGACTCCAATTTTGTTGGTGTTTATCTAAATATCCTTATGTGAAGCATAAAGACCCATAACCACATCCTCCTCCATTATCATGTAGCATCTTTTATTCCCGAGAGATAGGCTATGGTCTTGGCATCTCTATATCACTTTTTCAAGTTTAGTCAATGCTTCATCATAGGTATTTCTATATGTTGTGAAGTCATCTATATAAACTTCTATACAATCACGAGAAAGATTAGAATAGATGCTTAATATAGCTCTTTGGAAAGTGGTAGGGGTTGTGATCTCTAAAATGTTATGTCCTAATATAAGATGCTAAACAAACTAATGATGCAATAAAAAAAAATAACACAAAGAGGACACCTCAATGATTAGCCTAAGGAATGATAAACATGAAAGCAAGATGAAACAAATTAAGATTGATTATACCTTCATGTTGCTTCTTCCTTGGTTGGCCCTTTGATCTTTGAAGATTTGTGTGCTCTTTGGATGACAAGATAAATTAAATATGCAAAGTAATATGCAATATGGGTGAAGACATGGTAATGGTGAGATGATAAATGCTATGGTGGGTGAGAGCTTCAAATAGCAATTTTGCAAGAGTTTTGATAGCAAAAGATTGATTCTTTTTTTTTTAAATGAGAGGAAAGAGGGGGTATTTATAGAGCAATTTGAATTCTCTAGAGAATTTAACGGTTGAGATTAATCCAACAAAGCCAAGACGGAGGACTATGGTGAGTTGAGGACTCACAAGTCCTCACATCTTGACATGTGGAATGTGAGATGGCCTAGGGTGAGATGATGTGGGAGTGAGGTGGAAGAGAGGTACATGAGGTGGAGGAAGTACAAGTACCTTGTAGGTACCTTGAGGGATGAGAAGATTCCTTGGAGGAATAAAAGTGAATTAAAAATTCACAATGATTGGAAGAATCTAGTGGATAAGAGAGGGTTTCCAAAAAGGCGAGGATTTGCCACATGTGAATTATGTGACAAGTCCAAGGTTCTAGAAGACTTTGGCACATGTGATGTGACAAGTCAAAAGTTCTAAAATTTTGCATGGGGAAGAGAAGATTCCTTGGAGGAATAAAAGTGAATTAAAAATTCACATGGGGAAGAGAGGAGCCTTGGGTGAATAAAAAGGAATTAAAAATTCTTTGGGAGATGGGGAGAGTTGACCAAGGTACTGATTAGGCTTAACTGATAAGTAATTAGAAGATAATTAGTGGTTAATAAAGATTAGAAGCCAACTTGCAAAAGTTGGAGGATGTGACACATCCTAATCAAGGATTAGGCATGTGCACATCCCTAATGAAGAGATTAAAAGGTTGATTAAGATTAGGTGAAGGATGTGACATGTGAAGAATTTAAATAAATATCATATTTATTTAATTCATTTGATGAAAGGGGAATTTAAGGGGTAAGATATTTAATTATTAAATTAGATACCTTTGGAATTAGAGGAAATTTAGAAGTATTAATTAAATAATAGTGTTATTGTTTAATTAATGTGGATAAGGGGATATTTAGACGAAAATGGGTAAATTTGGACAAATTAAGTGTTCAAATTTAGGTGTCTACATTTTTCTCCTCTTTGAGATGGTGTTACGAAGTAGCATCATTTCAAAGAATATTAAAACATAGAACCTGGAAGAAGATGGTTAGATTGGAAAAGATGCCCCAATCATTCAAAGGAGTGAATTAGGAAGGAAAAAGAAATGATGAAGATTAGGGATTGAGGAAACCCCCTCGAGAGGACATGCGGGTTCAAGAGAACATGGGTGTGCTCTCGAAATGGATGAGATGATGAAAGAGGATATGAGGATGATGATGTAAAGTGGTGGATAAGAAAGGAGGATAAGAAATGGGAGATGAAGGTGAGCACAAATGGATTCCAAGACAAATATGATGTTGCCCCAATCAAGCTACAAGCCAGGTTGGGTGGACGGTTGATGGAGTGTTGTGGATGAGGGAATGATATATCTCAGAACAACACAAGGATAGGGAAGGATACATCTTAATGAGGATGAGGATGAGTGTTGTTAACGAGGGAAGGATACATCCCAAAAAAACACCAAAGGATAGGGAAGGATTCATCCCGATGAGAGTGTTGTTGATGAGGGAAGGATACATCCCAAAACAACACAAGGATAAGGAAGGATGCATCCCACGGATGATAATGATGATGATGATGATTGGATCAAGGCTTGTAGCAAGGCTGGGAACAAGACCAAGAGTGTGATTAGATTATTTGAATGGATGAGGATGGGGGAGACATGCAAGATGATGGAATGGAAAATTAAATTCAATCTTAATGCAATTTTCCATCTTTGGAGCACTGATTTTTTCTATAGCATAAGACACGGGGCATCAGGGTATGTAAACCAAGACGGATTACTGTCTAATGCGTAAAATAAACACAACAAACACAAAGGCTATCCCAACACCCCAAAGTCACAAATACCTTGGTCGAGCCAGGTACTGGGATAACCACAAGCACAAAAGGATGCCCCAACATAACACAAGACCCCAGGGATCTTAGTGGGTACTATGTGGGACAACCAAGAAGACAGAAACAGAGAAAATAAAAAGAAATATACGGCCCTATTTTTACTAGTCAAAGCACATCATGATATGATAGATCAAGGCAACCATGACAAGTGATGATAGGGAGCTCAGATGATAAACAAACTATCAAAAACATCAAGAGATCACAATCAAGTTTCAAACGTCCTTTTCCATAGGATCAAAGGGATGGATGGGGTTGATGCGGTCTGTTAGGAAGGATACATCCTATTGAGACCAAAGATGGAGGATTATGATGGGTTGATCAACATGACACAGGATACCGAAAACCGATTGGATCTCGTGAGACTAATGAACTTTATTTGTAAGCACCAACTAGGATAGAAACATTCTTGATGACATGACAAGATGACAGGATGACAAGAAAAAAAGGTAGTAAAAACCCTAAAGACCTAGGGGCTCGAGGGTTGACCAAAGATCAACCTTGCCTATGTGAAAGCACAGAGCCCTCATAGTTCAATAAAAGACCATGGATAAAAGTGGAAAGAGGGCAAGGGTGACTAATGGTGGATGGCGAAAGACATGAAATATACCCAAGGGGTAGACAAAATGTTTTAGCCTTGCCTACGGGAGAGCGCAGGGGTGACGTAGTTCAATTCAAGGCCAAAGATAGACGATGTAGGATGACAAGACAAAAAAAAGATAGAACCCTGGGGGCAGATCAAATGATCAAACTTGCCTACGTGAAAGCGTAGGGGCAACATAGTTCAGAACAAGACCAACGATAGACAATGGATAAGGGATGATGAGATGACCATGATAAATGGATAAAAGGATGGAGCCAATATGATGAGATAGGATAGGCCATGTAGAGGGGATGGTTGATATGTGTAAGATATGTATGATGTGAAGCTCAGGGATGGGATAGGTATTCAAATTATTAGAATATGAATTGGGAAGGTGAGACTATGGATAGATAGCAATGAAGAGTAATAGGATAGGAGGAAGATGTGAGGAAATAGATAGGAGTGATGATAGTGAGATAGCAGGGCATTGGAGTGCATGGGGGTAGTGTATAGCTAGATACCAATGATAATGGATTATGAGATAGGAGGAAAAATAGAAGTAAATGGATGGATGGATACAGATGGGGAGATAGAAAGATGAGAGGATAGGGGGATAGAGGGATAAGGAATGGGAGGGATGGAATGGATATTAAGGATAGGGAGATGGGTGAGATGCTTATGTAGAGGGATGGGTAGATAAGGATGAAAGGATGAAAAAGGACTAGTGGATGAGAGTATAGGAAGATAAAGATTTGGTAGATGGTATGGATTATAGGATGGATAAATGGATGGGGAGGTAAGGATAGGCAGGATGGGGAGATGGAGAGGATTACCTGGAGGGATGGATGGATGATGTCTCCAAGGACCCAATCACAAATAAGGAGATGTCCCCACTCTAGATGTGTCATGCCTGACGAGGCAAGAGGGATGGGTGGATAAGGGATTGAGATGGGCAATGGAAGAAGGGAATATATGCCAAGAGGTGTCCAAAGCATGTATATAGGTTTTACCCTATCTTTATCAAGATCACAAGGAAGATGGAGGGATTGGGATGAATGGGATAGGATGCAAAAGATAGGAAGATGTAGGAGATGGAGGAAAGGAATGCGTAAGTGGATGTTGCCCCAATCGTGGAAGGAGAATAAATGGGGGATTTACACATGACGCCTATTTGTCAGGTTTTCATCATGGTACTTATCCAAGGTGCTTGTTCACCAAGTTTTCACCATTGGACGAATGATTTTATCTTTACTAATTTTTTTTGTATTTTTTCTGATTTTTTGGACTAGGATGTCGACGAAGATGGATAAAGATAGGGATATGGATATGCGGATTTAGAGGATAGTTGATAAGGAGATGGATGAAGGACTCAAGCATCAAGTTCCATATTAGGTAATAAGAGCCCATGTGTAAAGTGACCATCGAATGTTGGTACAAACTTAGCAGGAGAAATGGATTATGCAAGAGGATGAATCAAAGGGATTGGATAGGGGAGATAGGGGGTAGTGGATGGGGTATTGGAAAGGGTATGGATGGAAGGATAGAGTGGATGTGTGATAGGGGAAAGTGTTCAGGACCAACATTGGCACATGTGGGGGATGTGAAATGAGAGGAGGGTTGATGGATGGAGAATGTGGTGAGACTAGAGGCGTTGGGATAGTGAGTTTTGGGACATAAGGACCCAAAATAGATTTAGGAGATGGAGGATGTGAATTATGAGCTTTGGGATTAGCAACTTTGGATGTCATCATGGATTTTTCATTTGAAGGCATTGTCTCTTTTTTCTTTGGGATCCACATGGTGTTGATTTTTTCTTTGATGGGCCTTTGTGGTTGTTTGGATTAATTTGGATTTTCGATTCGATTTTTCCTTTTGTCAATATGTCTTTTAGAGGGGACATGAGGAGCTGTAGATTCATGTGGATGTTTGGATTTATATATGTTTGCTTTGGCATCCAAAGTGCTTTTAGTAGCAAGGGGATAGGTGCGAGGAGATGGATGATGTGGAGTGATGGAGGTAGGGTTATAGGGATTATGTGTAGGTATGTGCCTTTGTTGATCTTGATTAGGAGTTATGAAGGTAGGAATGTTATGTTGTGTACGAGAGAGAGGGGGTGGATGAATGAAAGGATGAATAGGATAAGATGGAGGGGGTGATTTTGGGATATAAGGACCCAAAATAGACTATGTGGAGTTGAATGGAGGGCTATAAGAACCCATAGTAGATGGAGGATGAGCAATGATGGATGGAGGGACATAAGGACCCAAAATGGATTGAGAGGATGAGGGAGGAAGATGGATGGTTGTTTTTAGGTAATATGATGGAGGAGGGGGGATGGGGGAAAATGACTTGTTAGAATGATGGAAAGTACCTCTTGTGCCTTTAGAAGAGGATTGTTTAGGATGTACGAAGGTTGTACCAACATCTTTAGAGTGCGGGTTTTGGGAGATATATCCAAGACCATGTGTGCCTGTATGTTCTTTGACTTGGATGGGCTCTAAAGTACCTTTCTCATGAAGGCCTAAACCTTTTCCTTGATAGTTCATGTTCTGTAGCATGTGATTTATGGTAGGATGCTTATTCTTTTGGAAGCATGATGCAAGCACATTAGTAGGTGGAAGAGGTAGGGTGGTGCATACACGTTGTTTTTATTTTGTAAGAAGGCCACCATGGATAAGTGTAATGTGACCAAGGTGATACAAAAGTGGCGTTGCGATGGTAGGACTAGATGGCGATGAAGGATCATGAGATGGAGATGAGGGGATAGCAACATCAAGAGGAATGAGTGATAAGGGATCAGGAGAAGAATTAGGGAGTATGATGGGATCTGGATTTATGGCAGTGGATGATAAGGGCTCATGAGATGGAGTGATTGGATCTTGAATGCAAAGGGGATCATGGGATGGAGTGGATGAGCTAGTGTGATCTTGAGATGGGGTGGATGGGAGGATAGGATCATGACTTGGTTGAGGATAGTAATCATGAGATGGGATGGATGGGGGATTATGATCTTGGAATGTAGTGGGTGGGATGGTAGGATGTTGATTTGGAGGAGGGGATATGCTTGTATGCTTTGGATCAAACTCTTGGCATGAATCATCTTGTGGGGGATGTATGATGATGGAAGAGTGTTGGAGGGACTCCTCAAATGGGGGAGATAGGAGGATGGAGGATTCATGAAGGTCATGGGATTGAAGTTTGTGAATATTAGGACTGGGGGGAGGGGATTGGATGTCTTCAACGGATTGGGTGGATCTAGTAGTAGAAGATGGGGATTCAATGGATTCGATGGGTTTGACCGGCTCAACCATTTGGACGGTGTTAGGAATGGTGATGGGAGGGATAGGTTTAAGAAGGAGGAGGGCCTCATTACTAGTGACAATACATGATAGAGTGGGAGGGCATCGTGTCTCTTCTGTCATGAGTCCTTGGGCGACATTCAGAAGGGATGTAGGATTAGGTAGAGTGATGGGAATGGAATGCGGATCAAGGATGGATGGAGGATTAGGATTAGGGATTGGTGGATTAGGATTAAACGTGGGGATGGGATTGTATGGAGGAATAGGAGGATATGGAGGATTAGGATTAGGAATTGGTGGATTAGGGTAAGATGAGGGGATGGGAATGGATGGAGGACTAGGAGGAGATGAAGGATTAGGGTTAGGGATTGGATGATTAGATGAGTGGATGGGTGGATGAGGATTAGATGTAGAACTAGGAGGAGATGGAGGATTATGATTAGATGAGTGGATGGGACTAGATGGAGGACTAGGAGTGGTTGGAGGTGGGTTATGTTTAGATGAAGGATTAAGATATGATACGGTGAAAGGGGGAGTGATGTAGGAGGATATGGATGTTGGATTAGATTGGGAAGATTGGGATGCTGAGTGATAGTAGGAAGATGTAGATGAAGGATTAGAATGGGGAGATGTGGAATTAGTGTAAGGGTATTGGGATGGGGGATTGTGATAGGAAGGTGTGGATGTTAGATTAGAACAAAAAGATTGAGGTGGTGGACCACCATAGGAAGACATGTATGGTGAGTTGGAATAAAAGGATTAGGGATGATGGATTAGGATAAGGGGATTGAGATGGTGGATTAAGATAAGAGGAGTATTGGGATGGGGGATTGTGATAGGAATGTGTGAGTGTTGGATTAGGATGGGAAGATTGGGATGGGTGATTAAAGTAGAGATATTGGGATTGTTGAAGATGATGAGGATAAGAGGATGTGGATGTTGGATAGGATAGAGGTTGAGAGGGGGGACATGATGAATATGTCAATGGTGAGGATGTTGGATATCCCTTGTCAAGGGTAGAATAAGACTGTTATTAGATGTGGATGAAGGCATAGTGGGATAGTTCAGAGAAGTAGTTGGATTTTGGGAGGCGATTGGAGAGAGCTTGCTAGCAATGATAGCGTCGAGGGGATCTATATAACACTCTTCGTGATCAACAAGACTTTCATTATTATCGTCAACGTAATTAGGATTTCCCTTTACTATTATTATTGGTCGTGCAAGAGGGGGGTAAGCATTCATGATGGATACAAAATGGATATGGACTGAGAAGATGGAGGGGCCTAGATGATGGAATGATAAATAGGATGGATTGGAGGAAGATGTAGGTGGACTAAAGCTCAAGTTGGGATATTGGATTAAAGCTCAGATTCAGATGATGGGATGAGGGAACAACACTTGAAATGGGTAGATAGATACTCAATTTGGGTGAATGGATACTTGAAGCAGGAGAAAGACAATTGGAATGGGAAAACAATTTGTCAGAACGGGTGAACGGTTTCCCAGAACAGGTGAACAGTTGGTCATAAAGAGGGAATGATTGCTCGGAACGAGGAAATGGATTTACGGATGGTTGGGATGAGTAAACGCGTCCCTTGGACAAGGGAACAACACTCAGAATGAGAAAACTGGTTGTCGAAATGGGTGAACAGTTTCATGGAATGGGTGAACAGTTGGTTAGAAAGAGGGAACGATTGCTCGAAACGAGCAAATGGATACTCAAAATGGACAGACAGATGGTTGGCTTGGGTAAATAGGCCCCTGGACAAGGGAACAACACTTGGAATGAGAAAACCGGTTGCCAAAATGGGTGAATAGCTTCATGGAGTAGGATCGTGTTAAAGCTCAGATTTGGGTTGGATGAAAACTCAAATTAGGGTTAGATTAAAGCTCATATTAGGATGATGGGACTAAGGCTCACTAGGATTGGATCAAAAGATATGATAGAATTGATTTGAAACCAAGATCATGGGTTTTAACTAGAGGATGTAAGGTGTTGACAATCAAATTTTTGCCATATTTGGCAATTTTCAAAAATTGTCAAATTTTGCCATTTTAGGAAACTTCATAGGAATACGTTTGAGAGTCCAAGTTTTTTTCAAAAAATACCCAATACTAATATAGGATGAATTTCCAACTAACATCCCAAATATGAGACATGCATTTAGAGTTATTAACAAAAACAATTTCTCAAAAACTGGAAAACTGGAAAAAAAATGCTAAACTGCAATTTTGAGGGTCAAGATGAAAGTTTGAGGCTCCGAAAATGTGTCAAAACTGGATCCAATTGACTTTCCATTGTTAGGGAATCCACATGCCACCTCATAACGCAACCACCCGAAAAATTTCAGCCAAAACCAACATCCGAGTCAAAAGTTATGGCCTCTGGAAGTTTCGGCATAAAAATCAAAACCTTCAAAACGAAGTCTAGATGATTGGAATGGATGATTTGATGATAGATATGGACTCCAATGATGTTCTAAGAAGCACCCATGCGGTTTGGTCAATGAGATGATGACTATCAGAAAATGTTGGTGGATGCTCGAAATAGAGAAATGGCCACTCAAAATGGGTGATCCGACATTCAGAACAGACAGATTGATGCTTGGGAGGGTGAAATGGAGGCTTGAAATGGCCAAATGGATGTTTGGATTGGTTAAAGGAATGTTTAGGACGGTCAAACGGAGACTCGAGGTGGTTAAACAAAGGCTTGGAATGGTTGAATGGATGAAACTATCCATTTAGGAGGGCGTATCTACCCTTCTACAGTCAAAACAATGGATCGGGAGGGCATATCTGCCCTCCTGCATGAAAATAGTGGATCAGGGGGGAAAATCCGCCCCTCTATAGGAAACCAGTGGATCAAGAGGGTGTATCCGCCCTTTTGTAAGAAAACAGTGGATCAGGAGGGCGTATCCGCCCTTTTGCAGGAACAACAGTGGACCGGGGTGAAAAATCCGTCCCTCTACAGAAAAACAGTGACTTAGTTTATGGCAAGGACTTGAAATGACTCAATGAGGCGGACTTATCAAGATTTACCTATTTCTCACAAAAAAACACTTCAAACAAGCACAATCCTATGATTAGTGTTAAGGGTTATGGCCAACAAAGCTCTTAATTTAGGATGCAAAAGGTTTCTAGAGAGTCCTCGATATACGCTCGGTACGTGAGGCACAACCGTGAACACAAGCCCGTCACAAGTGTGAGTCGAGAACCCCAACAAAATACTGAAAGGCTCAGACCAACTCTTCACGTCTATCTAGTATCACCCTAGCTTTGACGTTCCGCAAGACACGACGTGACTAGATTGGGGTACAACTTTGGCTCTCCAACCTTTTTATACCCCGTCGGTACGCGTGGTTGAGATCATCCCTTGGGGTTATAAAATCCCCAAGCAGGTCCCTCTAAAAAGAAGGCACTAATCATTTCCAACTATCCCCCCCAGTCCGCACAAAGTGCAAAGGGAAGATGAAAACAAACTAATGCCCCCTTAGGGTAACACAAAATAGGCACACCACACAATAAATATTACTTTCCCCCAGTTAAACTAAGTGCCTAGATGAAACAAGAAGGAAAAACTTTAAAATTCGAGTAAAAAAGATGGTCCTGCAAACAAATGTTAGTTGTTTTCTCCTCTTTTTTTTTTGTTTTTTCGAATAACCACCAAATGCTACAAAGTATTAGTAAGAATTCTAGCTACACCCACAAACAAGCAAGGTTAGGGGGTTAGAACTTCAAAACAACAACAAACTGAGACAAAAAAAGAGCTAAAATGCAATTTTTTTACCTTCCCAAATGTGTTGTTTAGGGCAAATCCGCCTCTCTGCAAAAAACTGTTAAAAACGCTGAAATAGGAGGGAAAATCCGCCCCTCTGCAGAAAAACAGTTAAAAATGTTGAAACAGGAGGGCAAATCCGCCCCTTTGCATAAAACTGTTAAAAACGTTGAAACAAGAGGGTGAATCCGCCCCTCTACAAAAAAATGTTAAAAATGTTGAAACAAGAGGGCAAATCCACCCCTCTGCAGAAAACTGTTAAAAACGCTAAAACAAGGGTGCGAATCCGCCCCTTTGTAAAAAACTGTTAAAAACGCTGAAACAGGAGGGCAAATCTACCCCTCTACAAAAAAATTGTTAAAAACTCTAAAACAAGAGGGAAAATCCGCCCCTCTACAGAAAAATTGTTAAAAATGCTGAAACAAGAGGGCAAATTTGCCTCTCTGCAGAAAAACTGTTAAAAACCCTGAAATAAGAGGGCAAATCCGCCCCTCTACAAAAAACTGTTAAAACCATTGAAACAAGGGGGCAAATCCGCCCCTCTGCAGAAAAACAGTTAAAAATGCTGAACAAGAGGGCAAATCTGCCCCTCTACAGAAAACTGTTGAAAACGCTGAAACAAGAGAGAAAATTCGCCCCTCTATAGAAAAACAGTTAAAAATGCTGAAACAGGAGGGCAAATCCACCCCCCTGCAGAAAACTATCAAAAATGCTGAAACAAGAGGGAAAATTTGCCCCTCTACAGCAGACTGAAGGGCAAGTCTACCCCTCTGCAGCGCACGAGAGGGCAAGTCTGCCCCTCCACGGGGCAAATCCGCCCCTCTGCGACTTGGATCTGCAAACAGCTTAAACAACAACAAACGTAAAACAAAGAGACCCATTTGTGGGTCCCACTGGGCGTGCCAAAAATGTAATCTCTAAAATGTTATGTCATAATATAAGATGCTAAACAAACTAATGATGCAATAAAAATAAATAACACAAAGAGGACACCTTAGCGGTTAGCCTAAGGAATGATAAACATGAAAATAAGATGAAACAAATTAAGATTGATTATACCTTCATGTTGTTTCTTCCTTGGTTGGCCCTTCGATCTTTGAAGATTTGTGTGCTCTTTGGATGACAAGCTAAATTAAATATGCAAAGTGATATGCAAGATGGGTGAAGACATGGTAATGGTGAGATGCTAAATGCTATAGTGGATGAAAGCTTCAGATGACAAGTTTGCAAAAGTTTTGATAGCAAAAGATTGATCTTTTTTTTTTTTAAATGAGAGGAAGGAGGAGGTATTTATAGAACAATTTGAATTCAACGGTTGAGATTAATCCAACAAAGTCAAAATGAAGGGCTATGGTGAGTTGAGGACTCACAAGCCCTCACATCTTGACATGTGGAATGTGAGATGGCCTAGGGTGAGATGATGTGGGAGTGAGGTGGAAGAGAGGTACATGAGGTGGAGGAAGTACAAGTACCTTGTAGGTACCTTGGGGGATGAGATTATTCTTTGGAGGAATAAAAGTGAATTAAAAATTTACAATGATTGAAAGAATCTAGTGGATAAGAGAGAGTTTCCAAAATGGTGGGGATTTGCCACATGTGAATGATGTGTCAAATCCAAGGTTTTAGAAGACTTTGACAAATGTGATGTGACAAGTCAAAGGTTCTAGAATTTTGCATAGAGAAGAGAAGATTCCTTGGAGGAATAAAAGTGAATTAAAAATTCACATGGGGAAGAGAGGAGCCTTGGGTGAATAAAAAGGAATTAAAAATTTCTTAAGAGATGGGGAGAGTTGACCAAAGTATTGATTAGGCTTAACTGATTAGTAATTAGAAGATAATTAGTGGTTAATAAGGATTAGAAGCCAACTTGCAAAAGTTGGAGGATGTGACACATCCTAATCAATGATTAGGCATGTGCACATCCCTAATGAAGAGATTAAGAGGTTGATTAAGATTAAGTGAAGGATGTGACATGTGAAGAATTTAAATAAATATCATATTTATTTAATTCATTTGATAAAAGGGGAATTAAAGGGGTAATGTATTTAATTATTTAACTAGATACCTTAGGAATTAGAGGAACTTTAGAGGTATTAATTAAATAATAGTGTTATTGTTTAATTAATGCGGATAAGGGGATATTTAGATAAAAAGGGGTAAATTTGGACAAATGAAGTGTGCAAATTTAGGTGTCTATAGGGGCATTACATAAATAGAATGAGAGGACCAAATAGGAATAGATGCCCCAAAGATAAGTAAATATCATTTTTTCTTAGTCCTCTAGTGTGATCCCAATCTAATTATAGGCATTAAATCAATCTTGAAAGGAAAATTATTTCTTAAATCTACGAAAACACACCATTTCCCTCCCTTCTTAGGAACTATCACCAAATGAGAGACCTACTAACTATCTAATATTGGATATATGAATCCAAAATCCAAGAGTTTTTGCAATTCATTTTTCACTATGTCTTAAACTATAAGATTCATTCTTCTTTGTGGTTTCCTAATGGGTCTAAAATCATCCATGATGTATACATAGTTTGTATAGAGGTTGGGATCAACTCCCTTCATATCATGGTAATCCCATACAAAGGCTATTTTGTGAGTGTATAGCATGGTGATCAATTTGTTTTGTTTTTGCATAGTCAATTGGTTGTTAATATTGAGTGACTTGCCAAGAAATATTTTGACTTTCTTTACCAATGCCATCATGGAAGAAAATCTAGACATAATATATTAAGGCTGAAACATTGTGGAAATAAGTGATGAAATGTATAACTATTAGAGGCATGATTTGACAAATGTGCTACAAGGAGTATACTATGCAGTAGGAAAGACAAACATACTAAATAATAGTTCTACTACGGGTCCCTCCCATAGTTATTTTGCATAATGTTCGAGAGGACCATCTCCTCAACTTGGATTTCCAATAAAGGGGTTTTTTCAATATTCATTAGTGTTTAAAGTGAATATTGGTCATTATCATTAATATTTGACCAAATTGGTTGTTATAAGTCAACAAAAAGTTGTGTTGGAGGATACAAAACCAAATTTTTGGCCACATATTCCTTGACCTATAGCCAATGAATCCATTAGTTGTATCCAACCATGGTCAACCTAATATTAGAGGCTATCTTGCTAAGTTAGTCTTTGGTTGTAGAACCATAAAGTATGTTAGATATTCCGAAGATTCAAATGTAATAATCAAGTCCTGAATGACCCCTTTGGGTTTAATATTTGACCTATCTACCAATTGCAACATTATGGGGGTAGGACATGTTAGGAAAATGGTATCTCAACCTTGCAATTACATGAGGTTACTATTTATAGTAGTTTTATATTTGAGCATAGATTGATGCAAAATTTTCCCCAAAGCTTTGAATTGATTAAATAAGCATGCTCGTAAATTTTTGTCACTGGATTTGAAGATATTAAAGTTATTATTTCTCAAAATTTGAAAGTCCATTTTGAAGGCCTTAGAGGAATTTTTTGGGGCTAAAAGTAGTTATAAATAGTGTAGCTAGTTATAGCTTGATAGAGCGCTTCATGAGCTTTTCAACGGTCCATCAATCAGATACCCAGATCAAAAGTTATGGCCTTCGAAAGTTGGGCCTCTTGAAATGAGAGATATAAAAATGTGTTGGGAAAATAAATGAGTTGTAAAAAGGGAGTTACATGTAGTGGTGTGTGTTTTGACACACCATGCACATCTTTTATTAGAGATAAGGATGGATATTACTTTTAGGTGGTTTTAGCTCATGGTTTTGTAATATCGTTTGACAATTTCATGTATTGTATCTCCTATATATTAGGTGCATGAGATGGAGGTTGTATGAAATAGACTTATAGCTATTGAGTTTCCTCTGGATCTATGGTTGGTGATACTATTGTGAGAAATATTTATCTACAAGTATATTGTAATCTTGTTGAGTGACTTTTGGAGTGTGGAGTTTTTCTCTTGAAAGGATTTTCCCCACATAAATCACTGTGTTGTGGTATGAAAGTTATTTATGTTCATTTTTGTTTAAGTTTTTGTAATTGTTCAGATCTGATATTTTTTTGCATAACACTCATCTCAAGATTAATGTAGGAATGTTTTTTGCTACCTTAGCTTCCTTACAAGTGATATCAGAGCTTGATCACCTTTGGTTTTAGTTGTGGGTTGTTGGGTTTTTTTGAACCAATCCAAATTTGAGTGGGAGCTTGTGTAGAAGATACTTTGTGATCTTGTTGGAAGAATTTTAGATAGAAAAAACATCAAGTATAATAGAGGTAGAATTTTTTTTCAAGGAATAATTTTGAGATTTGGAAGGTGAAGATGGAGGATTTGTTAATAGATTGAGATCTATGGGATGCTCTTAATGATAGTGTTATGAGGTCTATAGATCCTAATTTGGTTGTTCAATATGATGTTATGGACCGTAAACCAAGGGTTTGGTCAGATTATGCCTGGTAGAATCTGTTCTCATTAATGTCCATGAAGAAACTATTGGAATATGAAGTCAATTTTATTATTATTCCAACAATGATGGATAGTCGACATATATATAATCTAGCATTCATGGTATGCGCCCAACGTGGATGAAGGCCTACTATTCAATCAAAGGTTGAAGTGATGGGGGGTCCCAGGGGGGCTGTCATAGTCCCTTTGCACATCGAAGGTGTTTGGTGTAGGCAACCACGTTGAAGGTGTTTGCCGAAGGCAACCATGTTGAAGGCGTACGTTGACAACATTTCTGGCAACACCAAAAAAAATTGGTTGTTTTGGACTCTATTTTTTACCATTTTTCCAAATGTTCGACATGTAGTTGCATGAGTCACAATTTCTATTTTTTGAAAGTTGTGTTTGATAAGGACTCTATAACTCAAATTTCTTATACTCTGTTGAAGTCACATTTTCTATAACTTTTCAGAAGATTGTTGTAATTGCAAATTTTCTAAGAAATAAAATATGAAAGATTTTTTCCCATGATTTTTATTTCGGTATAATTTTACCAGGTTTTTCACATAAATATTGTGTTAATATTGTGCTTATTATTTTTCTCTATTTTTTGCACTGTAAATTTTCTTACAGAAACCTTTGTATAGAAACCATGGAAGAAACTTGGTGAGATGTATCAAGCCAAATCTTTAGTGAATAATATTTTCTTGAGGAAGAAATTATATTCCTTGAGGATGAAAGAGGGTGGAATAATTAAATACCTCTTAGAAGCATTCAATATGTTGGTGGTTCAATTGGCATCAGGGTGTGTACAAGAAGTTGAGTCCACTTTTTGGCCGAAAAGTGGAAGTGTTTTCCTTGATTTTCAAAATTTGTCACATTCGACCTTAAAATTTGAAGCACTTTGAGATGAAATTTTGAAAGAAGTCATTAATCATAAAATGTAGTACTCAGAGTCTAGTTTCCAAATATGTAATTTATTTTAATACCCAGATGATACAAATTGATTTTCAATAGGCATGCCTAAAAACCACTGTTTAAAAGTCATTTTTTACCATGCCATGCACATGTACGCCATCCATATTTTGACGTAAATAATTGTATTTTTCCAAATCCTTTTGCGAAAAATATTTGTAACACATTGAAGAATATTGATGATATTTTTTTATTTATTTTTTAATATTTTTTGTGAATTTTTTATTGGTCATATTTGTCGTTTTGAAAAATCATCATGTACATCATGCATAAGATGGCCTAAACTTATCATTTTTTTATTTTTTTTCAAATTGAAAAGAATTATCTAAATAATGTTGACATATAATTCGTTTCTCAAAAAAATATTTTAATATAGTTATTAAAATACTAAAAAACCTTGATATTTCAAGTTTATGGACTAGTTTCATCAACAAATATTTCAAAAATAGAAAATATAATCTAATTGTAAAAAAAATACATATTTGGAATCTACATAGTCTCATCTATAATGGGTTTTAATTTCATCAAAAATTTATACAAAAAAGGTCTTCAGACATATGTCCAAAGTCACTCTTTTCTACTAACACTGACATGACCTTTAAGTTGCAGGTCAAACCAGGTCCAAAACTAAGGGTCAGCTCCCCAAGCCTTTTTTTGACCTAAAACCCATAGCAAAAATTGGGTCGAAAATTGTTTTTTTAGAAACGAGATCTCGTTTTGTTTCTTAAAAATGGGATGGCATTTTTGGCTTGGGGCCTCGAAGTGAAACGAGATCACATTTGCTAAATAACGGGATCTCATTTCATTTTGCTCGATTTCAAATTTTTTTTCTGTTTGAAACTTCCACTTGAATTAGAGTCGCCTTCTTTCTTTTACCCATTAGTTGATGTCAAAGTGGATAAGGAGGATAAATGTCAGATCTTTTTTTGTTTTTTGCCTAATTCGCGGGATTCTCTTGTTATGGCTATTGGGAGTACTCATGTTATCTTGAGTACTGAAGACACGTGGTGGGTTTTTTGCCCCCTAAAGAGATGGGAGGAAGGTATCCATCAGTGTCAGTGAAATCCTAAATATTCATGGAAGACCTAAGGAAAAAGGCATGAAGAATGAGAAGTGTGATACTTTATCCAAATCCAAGGGGAGATCCAAAATCTCCTAGAAATTCCAAAGTTATTTTCTAGAATTACGGTAAGCCTAGACACTTCCAAAAAGAGTGTAAAGAAGAAAAGAAGAAAAGAAGAAGAAGAAGAAGAGATTTGCTTTTGATTCTAAATCTGATAAGGAATATGGTGATGCATTCATTGTAGCTTTGGCCACTTGTGCAAACCATAATGATGCATGATTAATTGATTCGAGTGCATCTTTTTGTATGACCTCTAATAGTGATTGGTTTTTCGAATATGAAGAATTTGATGGAGGTAAGGTGTACATGGGTGATGATCCTTGTTTAAATATTGTTGGTCATGGTATAGTTAGAATCAAATTTATTGATGGTAGAATAAAAGGAATTAACGGTGTGTTGCATATCCTTGGATTACCACAAAATTTGCTATCTATGGGAAAACTAATAGATGCGGGTGTGTAGGTAGTATTTTTTCATGCAATATGTAAGATGGTTAGAGGCACTATAGTGATTGCTAGAGGCATCAGATATGGCACATTGTATAAACTTGATGCATTTTTTGTTGAGTGTAATAGTAATTTTATCAAAAGCAAGATTGCGGCTACTTCATTAGAATATATGAGGGTTTCATCTTTATTGGATGGTCATGGCTTCTAGATACCCAAGGGTGCTCTTTATTCTGAATCAAAGTTACCTACATAGAAGACTTTTTCATGGCACCAAAGATGACCATATTGGAGAAAAGGGCCTAAGGACCTTGAAAAATAAAAACCTTGTTGAAGGGTTATCTGATTGTAATCTTGATTTTAATTTTTTTGAGCATTACATTTATGGAAAACAAAACTATGTTTAGTTTTACTCAAGTTCTCATAAATATTGTGGTGTATTAGATATTATTCATTCTAATGTGTTTGGTCTTTTAGATGTTCATTCAATTAGAAAATCCACATATTATGTTTCATTTATTGATAATTATAGTAGGACATGGGTATATTTTCTAAAGAGTAAATATAAAGTTTTTAGTCAATTTAAAGAATTCAAAGAAATGGTTGAGTTATAGACTAGAAAGAAAATGAGGCATATCACTATAAGAGAATGGAAGTTTATCACATTTGAATAAATGTGCTAAAAAGTACCTCTATATGGCTAAGAATGAGCCTCCTAAAGTTGGCCTCTTAGACTAAAAACTACAATGGGGAGGGGGTCATTGCTCTAGTGTTGAACCAGTGGTGCGAAATTGAGCTTCCAACTATAGTGGCACAAATTTGGTAGATTGGTAGCACATAGGTTGGGTTGCTCAAGTGTGATTGGGCGGCTCTTTTAAGTAAAGGAGAATCAAATTTCTAATGGAGTCACTAAGAACTAGTAGTGGATAGGCTTAGTATAATGATATTTGGGAGCCTTGGGGGTTGGTTGGGCTAAGCTCCTAAGGGACCTATGGATTCTTTGTTGGGCTCATGAGTGATCTATGCAAGTTACTCAACTGTAAATATTTTTTGATATTTTTTGAAAAACTATATAGTGTAGACTTGCATAGATGTATGACCTAGATTTTTTTCCTCTAATTGTCCCAAATCAATACTTGATGATATTTATATATGGATCTATGGGTTTTGATGTCTTTCAGATGTAGTGGTAAGGCCCATTTTGTGACAAAGTGCTTTGAAAAACTAGCTACTAGCAAAAATCAAGCATGTGAAAAACATACAAAACCTTAGTTGTTCAATGACTTCCCAAAGTTCAATTTGAGTGAAACAAAATCCAAAACCAAAATTTTTAATCCTCTTAGATGCAATAGAATAGTAAAAAATACTACTTGAATAACTTAAAACTAGCACACATCCAAAATGTGGAATATCAAGAATCAAATTCTAGATATATTATTTTCTTGTCAAATCATTCTCATTCTCTAGATTATTTGAAGATGTAATAGAATAGCATATTAGGATCTAAAATAAAACATGCAAAGTGATTAGCCCCCAAATCTCTCAGCTTGAAAAATTGATTGGTCTATATCCTAACACCATGGCTTTGATACCATGTTAGATTCTATAAACAAGCAAGAAGCTACCTAAAACTTAGTGAAAATATTAGATACAATAAAATTGTAAATATATTCATTTATCAAAATAGTATAACAACATTAGTTCCCAACAATAAGAGAGAAACAAAATAGCATATGGAAAGCTCACAATAACAATGCTTAAATATGCAAGATGAGAGGATATGTATATAGAGAAAAGAGGAGGTAAATTGACCAATGAGAGATGTAACTCCAACTATCCAAAAATATCGAGAGTTACATTCATGAAAGATGCCAGCTACCCTCATAAAGATCCACTCCTAACATTAATGTAAGTAAAAAAAACATGTAGGAGAAAACATAATATCCAAGTAAGGAAAATAAAAAATATACATTAAGAGGCTTGACCTTGGTCCCTTGTCTCTCTATACTTAAATTAATCCTTCCATAAGACCTAGAGTCCCATATGGAGTGTGCATCCACTCAATTATTTGATTCTTCTTAGCTTCATCTAGTCTCCAAGGCCTCCATTCTCCTCATCAATTCATTTGGATATCTCCTTAATCCTCTTCTACCTCTTCTAATCCCATGAACACCAAATTCTCTTTCATCCATCTCTTCATTCCCTACTCTCTTGCTTGAAAATGTTTCTCTCTCACTATCATATTTTTTTAGTTTTCTCTCTACCAATGGAGAACAATTTCACACATCATTCTTCTCAATCTATACCTATATGATACAAACTAGCTTTAGTAGCAATATATGTAGTGAAAGATAAGGGTCAAAGCAATGTCAACCTTCTCCTTGCACCATGGAACCACATTCAATGCAAATGACGTAAAACATACATTCAATTTAATATTAGTTGTTTTCTCCTTCAAAATAATATAAACAAACTTAAAATGAAACAAAATACATATGTCAATAGCAAACTTTGTTGTTTTCCAAGCACACATTCATTAAAAAAATCATAAATCAACTAAACCTATCTCCCCAAACAAAATAGGAAATGCAAAAAAATTAGCTAGGAATTTTGTCAAATATAGTCTCAATGTCGACAATTAAAATCTTACCACAACTAAATTGTTGTTAAGAGTCAAAGCAATGACAACCTTCTCCTTGCAACATGGAACCACATTCAATACAAATGATGTAAAACATACATTCAACTTATGATTAATTCTTTTCTACATCAAAAGAATATAAACAAACTTAAAATGAAACTAAATACATATACCAAAAGAAAACTTTGATGTTTCCAAACAAACTTTCATCAAAACAATCATGAATCAACTCAACACATCTCCCCAAACAAAATAGGCAATGCAAAAATTTGAGTTAGATATTTTTTCAAATATAGTTTGAATGTTGACAATTAAAATCTTACCACAAATAAATTATTGTTAAAGGTCAAAGCAACAACAACCTTCTCCTTGTAGCACAGAGGCACATTCAATGCAAATGATGTATAAACATACACACAATTAAAGATTAGTTGTGTTCTCCTTCAAAAGCATATGAAAAAAACTTAAAATGAAACAAAATCCATACACCAATAGTGAACTTTGATGTTTTCTAAGCATAGATTCATCGAAACAATCATAAATCAAATCAACCCATCTTCCCAAATAAAATAGGAGATGCAAAAATTTTAGTTAGATATTTTGTCAAATATAATCTAACTGTCAACAATTAAAATCTTACCACAAATAAATTGGTGTTAAGGATCAAAACAATGACAACCTTCTCCTTGTAGCATGGGACCACATTCAATGTAAATGATGTAAAACACACATACAATTTAAGATTAGTTGTTTTCTCCTTTAAAAACATATTAAAAACTTAAAATGAAACAAAATATATATATCAATAATGAAGTTTGATGGTTTCCAAGAATATATTCATACAAAAATCATATATAAACTTAACCCATCTCCCCAAACAAAATAGGCAATGTAGAAATTTTAATTAGATATTTTGTCAAATATAGTGTGAATGTCAACAAGTAAAATCTTACCACAAATAAATTATTGTTAAGGGTCAAAGCAATGACAACCTTCTCCTAGTAGCATGGAACTAGATTCAATGCAAATGATGTAAAACATACATACAATTTAAGATTAATTGTTTTCTCCTTCAAAAGAATATAAACAAACTTAAAATGAAACAAAATACAAACACCAGTAGCAAACTTTGATGTTTTCTAAGCATACATTCATCAAAACAATTATAAATCAACTCAACCCATCTCCCCAAACAAAATAGGCAATGTAAAAATTTCAATTAGGTACTTTGTCAAGTATAATCTGAACATTGACAATTAAAATCTTACCACAAATAAATTTTTGTTAAGGATCAACAACAATGACAACCTTCTCCTTGTAACATGAAACCATATCCACAACAAATGATGTAAAACATACATACAATTTAAAGGTTAGTTGGTTTTTTCCTTCAAAATCATATAAACAAACTTAAAATGAAACAAAATATATATTACCAATATTCCAAGCATATATTCATAAAAAAATCATAAATCTGTTTTATCCTTCAAAAACATATAATCAGACTTAAAATGAAACAAAATATGGATACAAATAATAAGCTTTGATGTTTTCCAAGCATATATTGATAAAAAAATCATAAATCAACTCAACCCATCTCCTCACACAAAATGGGCAATGTCGAAATCTCAGTTAGATATTTTGTCAAATATAGTCTTGAACGTCGACAGTTAAAATCTTACCTCAAATAAATTGTTGTTCGAAATTCAAAGATAGATTCTTAAATAAAATTAAAAAATTAGATCAATTCTATCCTCGGCTTCCCTTAGAACCTTCGGAAACTCCAGATCTTCCATTTTGCTGGAATATTGCTTTACTTTTTGCTTAAACTGCTCAAAATATTTGTCTCATGCCATTGAGAATGAAATCAGATTTATTTTTTGCTTAAACTGCTCAAAATATTTGTCTCATTGCATTGAAAATGAAATCAGCTTTAAACAGCAACAAATTGGATTGGCTATCTTAGTCTCTTCCTAGATTTTCCTCCTCCATTCCAACCACACCTCATGTGATCCTCTTTTTTCATTTTTTTGGGCACTATAACCCTTTGCAAGACAAAATGAAACAAATCCAGCTATATGGTTGTAAGTGAACTTCATGTGGTTTGATTGGCTCTCAATGCTATGATGTTCAGCTGTTAAAAATGATTAATAATAAGTGGGTAATCAGGATGGTAGTAGCGCCCTGGTTGACTCAAATAAAAGATTAAAAGAACTAATCTTACAACCTTCAATCAAGGATTTGATCATTAAGAAAAATGGGAGTCTTTCTGAGTTTATTCAAATAAAGAAATTCTTAACTAATGGGCACTGCTTATGGTAACGAAAGATTGCCTTACCAACAAGGAAAGATTGTCTTACTTATAGTTCTGGGGAAACATGATTATAAACTTTCACATGGGCAGTTTGTTGTTTCTGCTATACATTCCCTTGGATTAACCCATGCTTATCTCTTCTTTAAGGATAGGCATGTAGAAACATACTCTTCAAGGTGTGCATGCCATTCATATTTTCACTTTTATGGCAGCCTCTCATAACTTCTCGAATGGAATTTTGAAGGTAGAATCCCTGTATGGTCATTAGAGCATAATTAATTTGTTGAGTCTTTTGATAAATTTCTTGAAGACTCTTGATCTTTGGAGGACTACATTCTTCAACTGGACTACATTCTTCAACTGTACTAGAAGTTTCCTTAGAAATTTCATTGGTTTCAAACGATTTAGAGAATTCGTCATTATCTATGTCCACTTGTGGAATAGGAGAGATTGTATCATATTCTTAAACCCTTCATTAAATTGACATCCCTAATTGTGAATATATGCTCCACACTAGGATCATACAATTGGTATCCTTTCTTTTGATCATCATAGCCATCAAAGATGCACTAAACCCTCAAAATTCCGAGTTTGGTTGAGAGAAAGCCATGAAAATAACATCAAAGAGGTGAAAAGGAAAATGATAAATTACTGAAGATTCTATTGGCCTTTGGCTTTTCCTCTGATTGGGTGAGTTGGATATTAAGCTGCGTGACCTCTTCTTCCTTTTCAGTTATTGTGAATGGGGAACCGTTTGAGCTATTTGGGGCTTCTAGGGGCCTTCGTTAGGGGGATCCGCTCTCTCCTTATTTGTTTATTATTTTGGTGGAGGGGCTGGGTCGGCTTCTTAAGTCTCGGGTTTCACAGGGATTGATTCATGGGTGGCAGTGGGGGATGGGCTTGCCTTCACTTTCTCATCTCCAATTTGTGGATGACACCTCTCTTATGGGACTGGTTTGTATTAGGGAGGTTGAGTCCTTGAGGGCAGCTTTGGACAGCTACCTTGCGGCTTTGGGCCAGAAAGTCAATGAGCAGAAGTCCTCTATATTCTTTTTTAATACCCCTCAAGCTATCCAGCGGAGGATTGCAGCTATTCTGAGATTCCAAATTGGGTCTCTTCCCTTTGTTTACTTGGGTATTCCTCTTGCTGTTGGTCGTCAACCCAAATCATCCTGGTAGTTGTTGCTTGATAAGCTTAGGCAGAAGGTTACTCATTGGACCCATCGTTGGCTGTCTACAGCTGCTAGAGTGACTCTTCTTAAGTCTGTTATCTAGGCACTTCCCATCTATAGGTGCTTTGTTCAAGCGGCTCCGATGTATTTCCTTAAGGAATTTGATGCCCTTTCTCGCCAATTTCTGTGGAGCGGTAATCTGTTGTCTTCAAAGTGGAGCCTTGTTAAGTAGGATACTGTGTGTAGGCCAAAGTAGGAGGGAGGTCTTGGTTTACGCTTTGCTATTCTGAATGGGAAAGCTCTTGCTGCCAAGCTTTACTGGCGATGGTGTACTAATCAACATCAAAATTATGGGCTCGTATTCTCAGCCATAAATATCTTTCGGGTGTTGCTTCATTTGAGGTTCCTCGCTATCCTTTGGAAGGGAGTGGTTCTATGATTTGACAAACTTTGAAAGTGGGAGCACAATTGATTAAGTGTGGGCTTTTTTGGATCTGTCATTCGGGGTCACAAGCTCTTTTTTGGTCTGATTCTTGGGATGATCACCCTCCTATTCTATCTTCTTTTCCTCACCTCCAGCCCCTTTGTGATGTTTTTATTGCGGCCGGCTGGGATACTGTGGAGCAGTATAAGGTGGAACAACATGGTTTGGGTTTAAGTTTTCGCTGGAAGCTGCCTTCGGAGTGGCCACTTGGAGGATCTTAGGGGGATAGGCATGAGCTTGCCTTGATTCTGGCTTCCCGTGCTTGTAAGTCTTTGAGGGGACCTGATGTCTTGGCTTGGGATGGTTCAGAGTTGTCTGGAAAGTACTATGTGGTGGTTGGCTATAAGCAGTTAGGTAGGCAGTTGTTTGGGGACATTGAGGTCCCTTGGTGGAAGCAAGTTTGGCACAAGCTGTCCTGGCCCAAGTGCAACTTCTTTATGTGGTTAGTGGCTCAAAACTGGTGTTTTACTTGGGATAACTTATGTAAGTGTGGTTTTCATGGCCCCTCTATGTGTGTTTTGTGTCATGGCTATGAAGAGAGTGTCTCTCATCTCTTCTTCCAATGTTCCTATGCTAGAGAGATTTGGCATTTCTGGTGGGGAGTGTGGAATATGGCTTGCTGGCATGCTTCCTCATTGGCGGAGTTTGGGGAAAGGTGGGGCAGAGCCCTTGTTTCTACCTCCTTTCTTCAGGCTTCTTGGGCTATTGGGCCATCCTTTATTATCTGGAACTTGTGGTTGGAGAGGAATAGGCAGATTTTTCAGGATTCGGTGTTGAGGGCCCCTCACCTGTGGTGGAAAATTCTTCACTCTTTAGGGGAAACTATTGCGGCTAAGTGTGATATGACTGTGATGGTGGACCCTCATGATGTTGGTTGTTGTAATCGTCTTCATCTTCCTCCTCCGTAACAGCAGCTCATGTGCAACAGATGTAGACATCCACCCCGAAGGTGAATAGAGAGGGAAGATGGACCCCTCCTCCTCATGGAGTCCTAAAAATCAACTCTAATGGCTCTTCTCGTGGAAATCCGGGTCATGCTGGCATTGGGGGTGTTGGCAGGGATAGCTTTGGAGATATTCAGTTTATCTTCTCTGTGTATAAGGGTATTCATACTAATAATCTTATGGAGGCTCGGGCTATTTTACTGGCTTTGGAACGGAGCAGTCAATTGGGATGGCGTCGGATCATATGTGAGTCTGACTCACATGTTGTGGTGAACTTACTGAAAAGGCAGTATTTGGATGATGTGAGCTGGCAACTGGCTTTGATAGTTGAACAAATTCTCACTCTATGTGCTTCTCTGGAGGATATTATTTTCACTCATATTCCTCATGAATGGAATGGGGTGGCTGATTGCTTGGCTAAATGGGCTTCTGACCATATTCATGATTGGAATTTGGTGGATCGGGGTCAACTACCCCCTGATTTGTCTCATCAATTGGATCACTTGGTTGATCTTGATAGGGCCATTTAATGCCCGTGCTTTGTAATGTTTCTTTGATTTAATAAAATCTTTACCCCTCCTTGATGTTTAAAATGATAAATTACTACTTTTTAGACGATGCACACTTCTCTTTTCTAGTCTGGTGGATGGTCTGAAGCTCAACCAACTCCTGGATGATGGTGTTCTTTTTGACGAGAACCCTCTAATGAGTGTAAAAATGTTTGAATTAAAGTAATCAAAGTTGAGAATTACTTAAATGAGCCTCTACAAACTTATTTCGAGCAAAACTTACACTCTGTTTGGGAGAAGAATCTTCAGTGGATTGTCTACTTAAAGCTTTAAGAGGCACTGGCTGGTCCACTTCTAAGCTAAATGCTTTGTAAGTAGCTCAAATGATGGGAATGCAGATTATTATCTTAACTGCAAGTGAATACTATGGCAATCCATGAGGACATGCTGAGTTCGGAGTCATGACAATGCTGGAAGATGTGTAAAATGCAAAAAGCAGTAGTCAAATAGAAAATTGTATGGGGCAGGGAGCTCGATGCTATAGGTGAAAGATTGAGAATTGATGTCAATGAGATGGAGAAGAAGGAGAATGAGGAACCAGGGTTACTAGAAGTTTTGGTCATTGTGCAATCCGATGAAAATGCAATATGAAACTTGGCCAATGGTCCAATTAATGTGACTGATTTCAGTGAGGAAGAAGTGGGTATGGAGGTTTAAAGTAGGTTGTTGTGCACACTGCGTTTGTGGAGGTTTTAGCCCTTTAGCTGAAATGATTCTAAGCCCACTTGAAGCAAAGTTTATTACTGTTTTATGAAATTTGCACGTGTGGTAATAGGAAGCAAGAATAGGGAGATTGATAGCTACATCTTGGCTCTTGCTTCCCCAGTGTGGGATGATATTTACCAGTTGGAATAGTGTCTTACTATGGTAGTCAGTCTGGTTTATAATTTGTTTTGGTGCAGGTTATGCTTCTAATAATCCAATGTAAATAGGATGCCTGATGTTGTCAATTTGTACTTAGCCAATTTGACTTAATAGTCTATTTGTAGTATACTTGCAGTTCCATGGAGTTTAGAGAATGTAGAGGAAGACTCTTTGTTGAAGCAATACTAATTAAAAACTTCTTAACATTTTTGTGTTGTCATCTTTATGATAAGCAATTAGTTTATCAGATACTGAGGTGCCCGGGCCTTTTAATCAATCACTGGATCTTATTAAAAAAAATTTAAAGGATAACTAAAAGAATCAATAGCTCACTTTTGTTGATCATTGTCGTAATTACAATGTACAAAAGAAGTCAGGCCAGAATGAAAAAATACTTATGCTATTCAATAGCTAATTTCCAAACCTAACCCATACAAAATGTTTTTACATTTGTCCATGGATCTGTTGGGAAACGCCCCTCTCAATTTCATGAAAACAGAGGAGGTAAGCAGGCTATCAGAGCCTGCTTGGTGGCATGTGCCAACCCTCTCTACTTTGAGCAGCTCGGCAATCCTGTTGAGACCTCCATAGAGTCCATCGCAGAACTTGATCATATGCTTCACATCGTATACACTTGGAAAATACAATTTCATCAGACCAAGAAAGCCCTCTTGGGTGCAGGGCAATTGGTTCCAGGTGAGAAGTTTGATCAGATACCCAAAATCATAAACACTATGAAAAGTAACCCATTTGACATTCTCATTCAGAACAATGCCAGATGACATCAAAAGCTCTGAAAAACGCTTTGCATTGATACCCATGTAGTTGTTTTTTTTGAAATCAATCCCACTCTGTCTCAACAGCTCGATGGAATCGGCGGCATGGATGTCCCTAGTGGGGTTAAATTCCCTCAGGTTGAATTGCCACACACAGGCCTGCCCTGTACCGCACTCTGCCAGGTTTCCCTCCTCATCAGAGAAAGTAAGGCCAAGCTGGATGAGTTTGAGGTTGTCCACATTAGCTTTCAAGGTATAGTAATGGTACTCTGTCCTGCTCCTGAATCTCCCATATGGCCTTATAACAACCCCAGGGAACTCTGTATCCATGGCAACATATGGGTATCGATCTACCACGCCTCTGATCAACTCAAATTCTTCTTCCAGATTATCTGCCCACACCTCCCTTATGCAAACCGAATCGCCCTTCACCCTAACCATCATGCACCCAACCCAATTCAAGACAGCTTCTCCAAACTTCACTAATTGTAGCAGGCAGGGATGAGAGCAAATATATAGGGATCTGCGGAACAAGTAATGCAAATGCAGAGGCAGAGTCCACAGATTTGAGAAGCCTTTCTCTTGATTTGAGAGAGTTTTGGACAAATTAAATACAAAAGCGAGGGGATTCTGGTTTTTGTTTTGTAAAGAGGTAGAAAGCGTGACGAAAAGGGGAAGGCGGCCTCGTTGAACGGTCAATATAGCGTGGCAGATAATATACAAACCCAGGGCGAAATAGCCAATGTATGCTTGTTCTTTCTTTTGACTTATTTTAACTAAATCTTGATCCAGTTAAAGACATCTTCTACGCAATATGTAGTTGAACAATTCGGGTCTATGCAATGTCTAACCCATCTCTCACGTTTATTGTGTTTATTCTTTGCTTATTAATTCACCTACTTTTATATATTTATTCTTTGCTTCGAGAATATTACTACTTTTATGTTTTAGTTTATTTTTTATTTTATAATATTTGGATTTGAATTTAAATTTTAAAGTTTAAATTAATTATTATGAGTTAATAAGTAAGGTATTTTCTAGAGCGTGTCAAATTATGATATTGACTCGAAAAATTATATGGCTGAATTTGATAGCAATGTCATCATTTGACACATGTGGAAAATACCTCTTATTTATCACTTGATGAGCTAAAGGGGCTATATAATGAATGGTTCATAAGGCACAAGACTTGCTGAAGGTTTTGCGAATGGGGTCGCAAGCTAAGTGGGTTTAAGCTTGCAGAAAACTCTATGGTTAAGTGCACTTGAGTTGGAGTAGTACTGGGATGGGTGACCTCATAGGAATGAGTATCACCTAGATGCAATGAGTGCTAAGTGGACCATTCATTATCATGAGAGATGCGTTCTTGCGAACCCCTACTCATGAAACTTGGGTCAATGAGTTTGACTTGAAAAACTACACGGTTGAATCTTGATAGCAATATCATACTATGAGTTAATTTGGTATATGTTTGTCCCATTATTGTTATGTTATAGTATTTAAAAGTGTTGAAGTTTTTGATGAATAAATGTTCTATAGCTTTTTGATTAATTAAAAAAGATAAAATATTAGAATTTTGAAAATAAAAAGAATATTTAGAATACATTGTGATTGTCTAAAAAGCCAAAACATCTTATTTAGGTTATTTATATGTTGGTGAAACTTTTCTTCAAATTTATATTCTAATTCATTAAATCAAGTTAGCTATGGATTCTCTCCAAGAGAATTTGATTCTACAAAGTCTTCATATTTTCCAAAAATATTTTACAATCTTACCATACATCAAAGATCAAATAAATAGATATCAAAAGTTCACATTCCACTAATTTAAATCTATACACTGTAAATCAAATCTACATCATATGATTTTTCTACATCAATTTTGATTATAAGATAATTATCATATTAAAATCATTAATTTATTGAAAATAATAAATTGATTTTATACCTCAAATATTATTCTTCCATTATTGATTTTAAAACTAACTTTAATCCTCACATTTAATTTCAAATGTTTATTACAATTTAATATAATTATTCAAAAAAGAAAAGCAATTCCTCATAACCAAGTTATGCATTTCTCCATAACTTGGAAAACGATAAATGAGTATATCATGTATGAAGCATATATACCAAGGCTAGCTAGTGTTACTTCCTTTATGTTCCAAAAAAAAATGGGAATAATATAAATGATAAGATTTAGTAGATTCCTATAAAGATTCAAAACCATTTTTCTTCTTAAAAAATCTTTGACTAACCATTTTGACAACTCGCAATATTTATAGATATCAAATAAAATCGAATACAATGTCTTCTCCTTCACGTAGAGCCAAGATGTGTCACATTTCAAGAATATCAATTTAATAAATGTTTTAAATGTTTTAAAATTTGTGAGGTTTTTTCTGAATTAATAATTGGATTCTATTAACTTATCTACTATGGAAAAGAGAAAGAATTTATAGAATCATTTAATTATATCATGAATACGAAATTTTATATTTAGTAAAACAAAATATTTATATTTATTGAATATAAGTATCAAATCTTATAATTTTATATTTTATTAAGCAAATAAAAATATTAATTTTAAAAAAAAATCTAAGATCAATGTAAATATCTTAAATATATATCTAGAAAATGTTTCTAGATATTTTAGAATTATTTTATTTACTATATGGATATATACACTTTTATTTTTATGTAAGAATTATTTTATTTTATTTTATTATTTGTTTTACTTTTATTTGAACAGCTATTTTACTTTTGTGTGTAAATTTTAAGTTTACTTTTGAAAAAGTCATCATTTATTGTTTTGTTTTGTTTTAACTTTGAAAAGATTAGTAAACATTATATAGTTATATGTCTATTATAAAATATTTATTAGTTTATAAATGGTGAAAAATTTAAGGAGTTGTTTATGTACACAATTATAACAAGAGACTCCTTGCTCGTGCTATAGAATGTGTCTTAGCATTATTAACATTCATAAACAATAGCTAGAAATAATAGCCTTATACAACTAAAACAAAGTGTTGATTGCCAAGGATAACTATTCATAGAGACACAACTATCCCCTCAAACAAAACATAGCATTACAATGATATATAGTTGAACAAAAGAAATGTGTAGGGCCACCACAAAGCAAAGAATAATCATAATTCATTAATGAGAGGTAGTTAGGAGAAAATTATTTCTTTGAGAGTTCAATTGATTTTCAAATTGAAGTCTTTATGTTGTCCTTTCAAGGTTTGAAGCTAATTCTAAAGCTCGTGCAATCGATTCTCTTCTTTTTCCACTTTTTGTTTTTTCTTGAGAATTGTAGACAAGTTAGTCATATAGAGTAACAAATTATTGCTAATCATTTGTGTAGATGCCTAAAATATTCCCTAGACATCCATCACCTAACCATAATCGATCAATTCCACCACTTAGTCCTCATCAATCTAATTACATTCACTTAATCCTAATTTCAACCAATTCCATCACCTAAGACATGTCCCCTTTACCGAAAGTCCATCACTTAAATTAAATAACCATATTATTTAATTTATCACCTTTTTTATCTCTTCACAAATAAGTAATGAATAAATATCTATTTTCACCTATTATCCACCTCACACATGTGGTTAAAATGTTTAAATAATAATATTAAATTTAATTATGTTTATATTCCCTCACCACTTTCCAGCAATATTAGGAACCTAAGAACACTTGTCCTTATGGTCCCATTATTCTCTCAACATATTTCAATAATATTGGGTACCTAAGAACACGTGTCATTATGTTTTCATTATTCTCTCTACATTTCAAAGTTATAACCTTTTTAGGTACATATGTCCCTAATTTCTCTCATGCTCACAACTACTTACTAAATTTGGTAAGTTAATCCTATCCATTCACATTCTAACTACTTTCATCTTCGCCCTTCATCATCTCCTTGATCCTAGGGAATTGCTCTCAACCATTCTCCACCCTTGATCTCACAATAAAATCTTGGTTATCCATTCCCCATTCCCAAAATCTATAAATTCAGACATTGTCTCATCCAAATTAATCAATTATCAATTATGCAAGTATATGCTTTCAAATTAGTGACTTTCAAACAAGGAGCATCCACATCCAAAAGTCATTGGAGAAAATCATTCAACAATGGAGGATTTTGGTAACATTTTATGACTGATTTTGATGTTATTATCTTATTTTTCTTTTGTTGTTGAACTCTATCTCTAGAGTTTTTCTTAATTTGAAATAAGAAGCTTGCATTGTTTTTTTTTTTAATGTTTGAGTTTCAATCTTTGGCATCACATTTTAGTGACTCTATTAGGGAATACCTTCATATTTCACTCCATTTGCATTCTTGTACATGTCTTCTTATTGATTTGTACTAACTATGTTCAAATGCCTTTTGAGTGAGTTTCAATGACCAAGTTCTTATAGGTATCTCCGAGGGAAAATCAAATTGCACCATTGTGATCAGGTCGGCTAAGAGACAAAGTTTGACATAAAAAACTTGATAAATTTATTTGATTGAAAAAATTACAAGTGTTTGCAAGGTTGGTGGAAAGTATAGTGGTACGAAATTATGTATGGTTGTATAAAATTTGTACCACTTGTGTTGTATGTGTTCCATATTATTCAACAAAAAATACTAGGATATATACTCACACTTACGAGCGTATACATAGTCGAAGGAAAATACATAAACGAGCATATGAACCTCAAAGATCATCTCTAGTGTGTATACAACCATTCATGGACAAGGTAAAGTTAAATACATGATTTTTGGAAGTACATATAGTTTGGATATACATCCACACTAAGGGTTTCTAATGGATATAGGTGACACATATGCATCCACCTCCAAGAACATTTGATTGTATATGCTCGGGAAAATGGTGTTAGTGTAATCATGCATTAGCTAATAGTTAATCAAAGGCTAATTGATTATTAGTATGATTTATTCTCATGTACTTAAACTAAACTTAGGAGTTCTTTATTCAGTTAACTAAGTTATTTTCTATGTTAACTAAAGTGAGCTATTATTAGATCATTCTATCTCATCGCATGTGATGTTGACACTTGTCTTGATCTAATCCTTTTACCATTTAGGGTTGCTCCTATTTAACAATCAACCCTCATTGTATTATCTCTTTTGTACTCTCAAACTCTCAACCTTTGAGGACTCTTGTTTTCCTTGAAGTTTCTTAAGGTTCTTCTATAGCTTTTTCTTGTTGAGGAATATAACATATTTTGTTTGTAGATCTCTTATGTGGAAGTTATCTTTGTTCGTTGTTTGATCTTGTGGCTCATATTTTTCATAATTCTAACATGGTATCATTGCATGGATTCAATGAACCCCTTTTCGATTTATGAGATTCTTTTCTTCAACAAGGGTTATAAGCTTCGGATCTGGAATCAGATTTATTTTTGCAAATTTTGGAGGTAAGCAATTTTTAGGTGCATTTTGGCATGAAAAGGATCTCACTGTTGGATTAAAGTTGTCAAGAAAGTCAAATTTGGATTTTGTTTGGCCTGATTTGGAATCCTAAGGTCAAATCTGTGAGGGTTTGAAGCAAATGTTTTCTTTCCAGATCAAGAGGGTAGGTGCGATTTTGGTGCATTTTTGTGTGAAATTGACCTCGTTGTTGGACCCAGGAGGCCAATTCCATGAGTTTTGATATATAATTCAACCTATTTTAGTGTTAGGAGCTTCTGAGGCAAAAAAAATTGCCACGAAAGCCATATGACCTTCCCAACACGTAGATCAAGGTAAAACTTTCCCAAAAAAATAGTTTTTTCATGTGATTTTTTTTTTTTGGGGGGGGGCTGTAGGTTTTTATCTTTAAAAAATATTATTATTATAAGTATTTATGGTGGTACCTAAGGGTACTTGCCACCCCTATAGTGGTAAGCCCTTGGGCCCTGCCCCTCTATGGAAGGGTACCGCAGGGGATGTACCGCCCCCCTGCCATTTTGGCAAGGTGGCGGGCCCCTCCTCGAGCTCTACCCAAGGGCGGCAAGCCCCAAGTCTTTATAATACTTTTTAAAAAAAATGAAACATTTTTTTCTAATTTTTTTTTTAAATATATATTTATTCTTTTTGCTGTTTTTTTAATCTTTAAAATAAAATAGTTTCATAAAGGCTTTTTTATGCATTTTTTTTGCAAAATAAATCTTGCTATCTACTTGGAGGAGATTTTTTCTCAAACTACTAAATTTGGTGGACCTCCACATTTGGAGGTATTTTTGACAAATTTGGCGGAGGAGTTTGTTTTGCCCTACTCAACCCCTCTCCATTGGGCTTTTCAGATTTGCACCCTATCTTCTAGAGGCCATATCTTAGTTGTACAACAATATTTTTCAGTGCATTTTTTTTTTAAATGGGGTAGAATTTAGAGCTCTTCACAGTGGTATAGGTGGTTTGCAGTTTTGGCTTCTAGTATTTTCCAAATTCTATTTTCTCAATTTTGTTGTTGTTCAGTACTCATTTTGGAGACTTCGACGAGCCATATCTTTTGCATCCAAACTCCTTTTTGGGTGCCATTTTTTTTGAAAGTGCATTTTATTTTGTGTACTTCATCATGGTTCTAACAATTTACTTATTTTCTATTAGAGAATTGTATTTTCAACATGTAGTCCTTTTTTGGACATTATGGGCTTCCACTATATGCACTTCTTAATTTTGTAGATGCACTAAGATAAAGTGTCATTTTAGTGCATACTTTTGTGGGGATTTTGCACATCTTTTTGTGCCTTTTGTAATCACACTATGATATAAAGTGCCATGGGGGATTGATATTTGCCTTTGGTTTGCCATCACACCTTTTTCAAGTGAGTGTCCCTTCTATGATAACAATGAATCCTAGTGATTCTTGCCTCATGTGTGTGCTCCTTAGTTTGCACACCCTTTTATTTGCAAGTCGTTTCTCCTACATGCACTTCTTGGTTTCACACAGTTTCAATGTACCTATCTTGGCTCTCCCTTTTCAACATTATGGGGGGGTTTCTACTATTGATGCTAATGTATTTAGTTCTTGTTCCTATGTACTAGTTAGATGCAATGTGTACATCAACGGTTGGTTACCCATGCATTTCGATGAGATGGATATTTTACCATATGGATACTCTTGCATTCTTGTTTATGGAGGTTCTTCATTTCAACACTATATCAGTCATCATTCGACAACAATCTATAACTTCTTCATGTTTTACTGATGTTCTACATGTTCACCTTGATTTTGAGGCTTTTTTAGTCCTTCATTCGCCTTTCTCTCTTTTGGAGAGGATTTTTCTCCCACTGTGGTTTTTCTCCCTTTCTCTAGTTTTGAGAGATCTTTTGTTTGTACATGGGTACCTCACCAGGCCTTGTTTGCCAAGACCCATCATACATTCTTTTTAGGGTTTTCAGCTACTCCCTAAGTTCATCTTAAGGGGGGTGTTAGAGTAATCATGCATTAGCTAATAATTAATTAAAGGTTAATTGATTATTAGTCCAATTTATTCCCATGCACTTAAGCTAAACTTAGGAGTTTCGTATTCAGTTAACTAAGTGTTTTTCTATGTTAACTGAAGTGAGCTATTATTAGATCATTTTGTCTCATCGTATGTGATCTGTTGACACTTGTCTTGATCTAATCCCTTTAATATTTAGGGTGTCTCCTATATAGTGCTCATCCCTCATTATATTATCTCTTATGTACTCTCAAACTATCAACCTTTTAGGACTCTTGTTTTCCTTGAAGTTTCTCAACCCATTCTTTTGTAGCTTTTTCTTGTTGAGGAATATAGCATATTTTGTTTGCAGATCTCTTGCATGGAAGGTGTCTTTGTTCGTTGTTTGATCATGTGGCTCATTTTTTTCGCAATTATAACAAATGGAAATACAACTTGCATATCATATTTAAATCTATAAGTTTAGAGATATTTTTCAAAAACAAAAAATGTGTCTAAATATTGTTTGAAATTTTCTATTATGTCTAGGAAAATATATTGTTTTAGTTTTTATCAGAATGTAGGTTTACAATATGCACAGTCCAAGACATAGTTTTCTATTTGATTGCTTTTAATTGGGATTTCAAATTTGTGGGAAGTTTTAATTAAACTTGGTTTTCAAATCCATCCACTCCACTTTGAATGTCATGATTAAATATTTAACATAGTCTCTTAATATCCATAAGATGGGTTAAAGAATTTGGTACCAAAATCGCGATGTGGTTTTTAATTTTCCAAATCTAGAACCCATGGTCACATTAGGAACTAGGAGCCTTACTTGAACCTTAAGCCTCAAGTCACCTCAACCATTAGCCCCAAGTCACCTCAACCATTAGGCCCTAGTCATTTTCAGACCATAGGGGCTTAGATTTAGCCCTCATAGACCATATGCCTAGAGACTGGTCACCTATCTGACCAGGTGCCATATTAGAAGGGGCTTAAAGCCTTCTTTATCACCATATATTTTTGTAAAAAACACTCTTTAGTCAAACAAACATAACTTTTGCAAATTTTATTAGATTTTTGAAATTTTACAGGCATTGGAAAGTTGATTCTGCCACAGATGTTGTGGTGTAGGTAATTTTTATAATTTAACTATAAAATTTAGGTAGAATAATTCAAAGTCATATTTTCATTTTTAAACTTCATTTGGGCATAACTTTCGCATTTTTTTATATATATTTTTTTCAATTATTTTAAAAAAATTATCAAAAAATAATAAAGATTTTATTTTTGCAATTTATTTCTCTATAGGACTTACTATTTTTGTTTTTGATTAAATTTTTGTGTGCAGGTATTTTCGTGATTTCAAGCCTTCAATCTTGCACATCACTAACTTCAATGGTTTTGTAGGATGTTTTATTGAAGACTTTGATGATTGTAGACATTTTATTTTTTTGTATGCTTTGTCTATTTTTTTTTTTCACATTTAGAATTTGGGTTGAAATTCACTTCACATTTCAATTTGGGATAATAATTTACAAGTTCATTTTAAACCCAAAGCACACTTATGCATGCTCTCCTCTTGCACCTTAGGGTGATCTTGAGGATCAAAAATAAGTGTTGTATTGTTTTATTTTTAGAGGGATCACTTGTGGATTTTATCACCTAGGGGGCGACCTCACTCTAATGTTTCAATACATGATAAATAGCGGGAGGTGAATAAAAAGACACACCTCTTGGAAGTTATGCTTTTGTCATTCAACCTAAGCCCCCAAGAACTTTAAATCATGGTGAAGTGAAGGAGAAGGATGGGTTAGCCTCTTCTCTCGACTATTTGACATAATTACACTTTCAAATTCACGAATTAGGCCTCACATACCCTTGAGGTATTTGGAGGATACCCCTAGATAAGCTTTGTATAGCCTATTATAAGACCTTTTGACTATTTCTTATTATGGTGCAAGACCTACAATATCATGCCTAAAGCTACTCAACCCATACCTTTTTTAGTAGAGTAGAAGCTCTTTGGTCAAGGTGTAAAAACCTCCAAAGAAAGGGGAAAGGTGAGCTCTTGTGCCACTAGACCTCTACCTACCACATCTTGAAAGAAAGGTGTCTCACACCAATCTTAAAGTATTAATAGATTAAATTCTATGGTAGGCCCACACTAAGTTAACACTCCTTTTATTGAATAAATTTAAGCTTGTATTTTGTCTTCTTTTTGAGTGTTGTATATAAACCATACTGCTTGTTTATAAACCTTCACTACCAAGTTTGAGTCAGTTCCAATTTTAAGTCCTTTTATTTGTTTGAAAACACATTGCCCATTGGTATTCTTCAAACATAAACATTGAAGCCAAACCTAGGATAACCACAATTTAGTGAAAAACCTATTTAAATCCTTGATCATCACCAAAATCATTGCCTAACATCTCTCACATCAAACAAAATAACTTGTCCATTTTATATTAGTCAAAAACCACATGCCTAGTCCTCATCCATTATCCACACTTTGACTTATCCCATTGTCCAACCTTTCACAACACATCTTGAGTGCAAAATATGCATCATTTTGTCACTCATTATCCCATTGGTCATAATTGTAGTCACCTTTGAGTCACATCCAAGAGAACATTAAGATACCATTTGATCATCATATCATCATCATCATATTTTATCCACATCATCCTTATAGCCCACACCCATCATCAATCCAAAAAAATCCCCAGTCATAGTTGAAAGCACCACTTTTGGATCTCTTAATCAAAATCATCACCTTAGTCCAACCTTTGGGACATTTAATCATCCTAAGGCTCATTCCTCAATCCTTGCAAACCCTACACCAATCCTTAAAACTCTAAATTCAAGCCATAATCAAATCATCCTAAGATCCAAGTGTGTAGACTTAAACTATAATCCAAGTTTAGTAAGTCAAATCCAAATAGTCCACCTAATCATCTATTCCCCTCCACGAGGAAGGTTAGAACTAAAATTTCATGGGGCATCAAAAGTTAACCCCCAATTTTTCTAGAGCAGGGAGCTTGGTAAGAGATGAGAAAGGTAGCTTTGTATGGGCCTTAGAAAAATACATGGGGTTGCACCTAGCAATAAAGTTGAGTTGGAGGCATTAGCAAGAGGACTGAATGAATGCAAGAGGAAGGGGATACGACAAATAGATATAGAAGGTGACTTGATGATATGTATCAGTGTAGTTCAAAAGAAAGGAAAAATTAACTAGAAACATCAAGCATGGGTGGGGAAAATATGGGAGTTCCTAAGTGAGTTAGAGGATTTCTCAATCAAGCATGTATATAAAGAAACTAACAAAGTGTTGGATCTCCTTGAAAATGTTGGAGCTAACAATGAGACTATGGAAATAGTGCAATATAATCTATTACCATGGGAAGGCCTCAAAAATTTATTAAATGACAAAGCTATCTCGAGGAGCATAGAGAACGATGCAGGTGATTGCACTAGACAATCTGACCAATACCACACACATTCTCTATTATGCCAGTGTAGATGGCCAAAATTCACAAGCATCGAGAGATAAAGGAAATTCTTACTACCCCAAGGTAGCTTCAACAATGGTACTTGTGAGACATGGAAATTGACAAAAGGCATACATGGATGATGAAGAATGAGGCAAAATCAACTTCAAGATTTATTTCCAAATCAACCATATCCCAAGGAATTAAATTAGACTTAATTAAAGATAGGGGCAATGAAAATTCACATACATAGTGGGGAGTAGAATATTTAGGATCAAATGCAACTATAAAGAAGAAACGAAGGAGGCATAAGTGCAAAGACTCTTCAAGGTAGAGATAATATGCGTTTTGTTCTCATTTTCTTATATATAATTTATATATTATATACTATTATATTATATAATAATAATATATTTTATATACCATAAATACATTATTATTTAATATAAATTATTATGATTATTTTATGTAATTTTTTTGTTATAATAAAATATAAATTATTATATATTATAATTTAATATATAAAAAATATATAATATTATTAAAAAAATAATTACATGCATATTATTATTTATATAATATATTATTGTTATTATATATAATATATAACCATATATTATATATTATTATATATATGATTTATATAATATATATTACTTTGATATCCGTTTTTGAGATATTTTCATATTGAAAAAGCTCTCCAGAATGAATATCCATTTTGGAAAGAAATATATAAGGAAATTTGTGTTTATTTCTATATAATTTTTATATAATAATATATATTATTATTTATATAATATAATAATATTATTTGTATAATATAATAATATTATTATATATAAATTATATATTATATTTTATTATTATATATGGTTTTATATAAAATATTATAAAAATATCTAATATAATATATTACTTATAATATTATAATATATAAGATTTATATATGATATTGTATATCATATAATATAATAATATATTAAATATTAAAAAAAAAATCCATTTTGGAGAGCTATATATAAGGCAATTTTTATTCATTTGTACATGACTGCGGGCATAGAAAACGTAATTTGAGGAGGCAAAAACTGATATATGCTTTGAGAAAATAGATATTTGTTTTGTTGCATCCATATTTGGGAATCGGATTTTCCAGGTAAGTCAATTGTTTCTATTTATCATCATTTTTTTATCACAATTTCTTTGTATAAATTAGGTTTTGGTTTATCAATTTTAATAATTAGTTAAAAAAATTGCTAATTTTTAATTTTTAACTACAAATAGGTTCTAAAATGGTTGAAGAAATCGACAATCAAAACCCTCATTTAATTCAAGACTTAATTGATAGAAATGTTACTGAATTGAAGAACATTGTTGAAATATATTGCACCCTAGATTGTCTTTGATGAAACCCAACTTAGAGGGAATAATTGATCATGTGAAATCCCTCACAAGGCAGCATAATTCATTTTAGGAGTGGAGAGAATCCAAGATGTTACAATATGTTGATGGTTTGTCTTATGATCAAGTCAAAGAATTAGAAATATCCAACCAATTAGCCCAATATTTTATGAATCTCAAAAATAGACAACCTATAGATGTACGCGAGCCCAAATTTTCAATCAAATGGTGAACACATGAGGGTATTAAAAAAAAATTGGGATAATTGGTGGATGGTTTTCAATAAACTACCCAACAATAATCTTGATGACCCTCTTTATTTTCTCCATAAATTATATGTAGACTTTGTTTTAGGAAAACATGTGAATTATTTTGACTTTAGACAATTCCAAGGAGTAGGTAGGGGGATGCCCCAAGATAGACCTGGGGAAATGCGGAAAATCTATATTTCAAGTATTGGTATTTTCATTGATGTCAACATGAAGTCTATTGACTCATTTTGTCATTGATGTCAACTATGGAATGAAGATGTTGAGGATATTGAGAAAATTGTGAAAAAGAGAAAAAACAAGTTGTGCATATATAGTCGAGACCTTGAGGAAGTGTTGTGAGTAAATGGAGTTATTATTTTTGTTGCAGAGTCTGAAGATGAGTTGGAATGAAGTAATGAGCTAAGATGATGTCTTTGGTACTTGGTTTCCAATTGCTTTTGAGAAAATTTAATAAAAAAGGTAAATTATGTTGTGTACATTTTCATAGTGTTCTTTGGTATTGTGCTTCTCATTCTTTCGGTGTTGATGCTATGCTTGTGTTGATCTTATAGGTTATTCAAGGTTGAAAGAGGTTGTTATATTCATAATTTGAGTTTCAAGATTGTTGTACAGTGCGAGATATTTTCACTAGTTTGTGAACCAGTTGTTCAGTGATGTTTTATGTGGTCTAGGAGAAATGTATTTGCTCCATGTTTCTATATTTTTGGTTTCAGATTGTGTAGATTTGGGAAGTTTCTTATAATGTTTTTATCTTTCTTTATTCAAGTTTTTACTTGATTTGGTGTAGTACAATGAGAGTTTCATTTATCAGTATGCAATTAAGGGTTATTAGTTGTTTTGAGTTAGAGTATTTGTTGATGCGAGCTTGGATGGAGTGTTTGATGAATCTTAAGTAGTTCATGGATTATTTTGCATTGATTTCAAGTGAATTATGCTGTCCAAATTTTTTAGCTTGGTTTAAGGAAGCATGCACTTAATGTCTATGGTGTTTTGCACGAGTGTTGGCTGACCTTGTGTTTAACACTACATGCAAATCTTGTGGAAGTGTGTTGAAGTGTGTTGTGATTTGTTTGGATCCTAATTAAGGATTTATGTAGGTCACATTTTGTTCCTTTCTACTGCAAGAATGTTTAGGTGCCGACCTATTTCAAATTTGAATGTATAATGGCTAGTGGACAATATTGGAGAATTTTTTTGAGGTAGAGCTTGATATAAATATGTATGGTGTTGATGCAAGAGGTGAGAAAAAGAATAAGAAGCAAGATAGATGTGAGATTTATGCAAGTAATTTCTGTGATGCAAAATTGAGTATACCAGAGCAAAATTTATTTTAGGGTTCATGAAGGCAGTGAGCTGAAGGCATCCAAAATATTTCATGTGAAACTGCGAAAGTGTGTGAGCAATTGTGGTGGAATCCTTGTTGCATTGAGAAGTGTTTTCTCTGTGTTACATTCTTCTTCTATCTTCTTGTAATCTTTCTGTGCCAGTGAGCCTTGACTGTGAGCCTTGACTGTGAGCCTTCTTGGATAGTGTGTCCCATTCTGATAGTGAACCCCTTTATACCAATTTTTCTATTACTTAGATTGTGATCTAATCCTCAAGGTAGTTGTTCCATCATTAGGTTTTCCATGTAAATATGGTGTTCTTGTGTATGGTTTTGCGATTTCAATTTTTTTATCTGCATTTCATGTTTAATTAATCAAATAGTGGGTAATCCCACAAAGTTGGTTTACAATTTTTGAGAGGAACTAATTTTTGCTGAAATCACATATTTTTAGAAAATATAATGATTTAAACCTTAAAAAAAATCATTTTAAGGATTCCAATTGAAGAGGGTTTGATCAAACCACCTTAGATCAAACCCCCTTGGATAGAACCTCGCTAGTTTTAAACCATACCTATAAATGAGTCTCCTTTACACCTATCATAATGCTGATAAAAATTCACTTTTGATTTACCTTTTTTGGGATCAAATCAATTCATTTAAAATTTATTTTAAATGATTATGGTAGTCCTCAGAATGAGCTATCCAATGAATATAATTTTAATATGTTTTGGTTTTATTATGTATTTTTTTTAGTTTTATTAAACATGGGTTTTTCATCGAAAATGAAGCTCTATGTTCTACACATGTGGAAAAATAGTAGATTATCAAAAAAAATAAAAAAATAAAAAATGAGTGCAGTAGATATTGAAGTCTTTGATCCAACAAAAAAAATAAAATTGAATTTTGATGTATACAAAAAAAATTATGCGTTATACGGTCGCGCTATGTCTAAATTGTAATCGGTTTGACTTAAGAACTTGATTAAAGAAAAAATATTCAATAAAAAACTATCTAACCAAGTGGAAGCACTAGATGTTAGACTTAAAAATCTAAATTTGAAAGAATTAGAATTTTATCTTTCATGGAAAAAAAGCTATGCGTTATACAGTGTGTGTCACTTTTTAAAAATGTTGTTTTCTGAAGAAAAAAACAGTTTTCGTAGGGGATGGAAAAAGAAGTGCAATCTAATTCGAAATTTTTTGAAAAAAATATTTTTCGAATCTATAGACAAAATGTGATGAGACTTTAGTTTTCATCATCTTCAAATTCCTCACGGTTTAGCCGCTATAGGTGCCCAAATGTGAAGATTTAGTTAAAAAGAATAATTTCAGTGTCTAGTTTGGCCAAAAATTGTAAACCACTATTGTGGGATCACCCCAGTATAATGGTTTAATGAATGCTTGTGGATCCGATTATTGTTGAGGGTTTTGAAGGTTTAATTTTCTACAAATTATTCACCCCCTCTTAGTTGTCTTGTTCATTTCAAAAATTGGTATCAGAGTGAGGTTCCTTGAAGCAAAGATTAACCGCTTGAGGTAGATCTAGGATGGCAAACAAGATTCCTTTGGAATATCCTAGATTTGATGGCTCAGACTATGCATTTTGGAAGATAAAGATGGAAGTATATTTATGTGCTTAGGGTAATGAGATTGAGAAGGCTTATCATAATACATACACTCCACCTTTGAATGGTTCAAGTACAAGTGCAAAAATCAAGGGGCATGCGATCAATGCTAGGGAAAGGTGCATTATTGTGAATAGTCTTTAAAATACTAAATTAGTTAAAGTTATGAGTTTGAAGACTGCTAAAGAAGTTTGGGATAAGTTAAAAATAATTTATGAAAAAAATCCGAAAGTAAAACAAGAAAAGTTGCAGAACTTGAAGGAACTGTTTGAAATGATGCATATGTCTAAAGATGAAACAAATAAAGGCTACATACAGAGAGTTGATGAATTGGTAAGTAATATGAGAGGCCTTGGTGAAACAATTAAAGAATCTAAAGTGGTGAAGAAAGTTATTAGATCTCTTCTAGATTGCTATAGTGAAAAGGTATCCTCTATTGAGGAAACAATTGATTTTGATAATTATTCTAGAGATCAGTTGATTGGTACTTTGGTTGCATTTGAAATGAGAAAATTGAAGAAAGGTATAAAAGTAGATTGCTTTCAAGGCTGGCGAATTAGACAAGGTTGAAGATTCAAGTGATGAATATCTTGATGATTTGGAAGCTAACTTCATGAGGAAGATGAAAAAGGGCACTGGTAAGTACAAAGGTAAATTACCTTTCAAATGTTTTAGTTATGGTGAGATAGGTCATTATGTTTCTAGATGTCCAAAGAGAGCTGTAAATAATAAAAACAAGGAAAAAAAGGGAAATATGATTAAGAAATCTTACTATGTGAAAGAAGATGCTGGTATTTTTTATGATGAATTTAATTATGGAGATTTTGATGATAATGAATGTATGTTTCTAGCTATAAAAGAAGAATTTGGTTCTATTAACCTTGAAAGTTGTGTGAATGAAAGTATTTTGGAGATGAAGGATAAGGTTGAAGGTACTATGGAATTTTATTTTCATGTCAAAGAGGATAATAATTACTGGGTTGTTGATAGTGGTTGCTCTAATCATATGACCAGAGATAAAAATAAGTTTTTAAAACTTGAAAAGTATGTTGGAGGATAAGTTAAATTTGGAGATGATTCAAGAGCTAAGATTTGTGGAATAGGTTCAATCAGTTTCGATGGAAAGCATAATACTGGTCCAATATTTACTATGTTAAGGGCTTGAGACATAATCTCTTGAGTTTTGGTCAAATGTGTAGCAAAGGGTATAATCTTGTTTTTAAGGATGAAGCATGTGAGATCCAAAAAGGGTCTGAAACTTTGATTGTTGTTGGTAAAAGAATAGATGGAAACATCTATCCTCTTAAGGGTGTTGATGGCCATTGCTTTATGTCACAGATTGATGATAGTTGGTTATGCCATCGAAGGATGTGTCACATGAATTTTGATAATTTGGAAACAATTAGTTAAGTTCATGTTGTGAGATATTTACATAGAATTATCAAACCTATCAATGATGTTTGTCAGAGTTGTCAATTTGGAAAAAAAATAAGGAGTAACTTTAAGATAAATGAACAATATGCTATCGAACAGTTGGAATTAGTGCATACAAATCTTTGTGGTCCTACAAGGTTGAGAAGTCTACAAGGTGACAAGTACTTTATGCTTTCGATTGATGATTATTCTAGATTGACATGGGTTACTTTTCTTAGAGAGAAACCTGATGCATTAGATAAATTCAAGACATTTAAAGATATGGTTGAGAATGAAATGGATTTGAAAATAAAATGCTTGGCTCTGATAAAGGTGGTGAATTCACCTCCAATGATTTTAACATGTTTTGTGAAGTTCATGGAATAAAGAGGCATCTGTCTGCCCCTAGAACTCCTCAACAAAATGGAGTTGTTGAAAGAAAAAATAGAACTATTCAAAAGATGCAAGGACTATGATGAAAGAGGAAAATCTACCACAATTCTACTAGAGAGAAGCTATTCATACTGCTATTTACATACTTAATAGAGTTCAAGCTAAAGCTAACAACACAAAGACCCCTTATGAGCTATGTCATGTAAGGATTCCTACTGTGAAGTAATTTAGAGTGTTTGGAAGCAAATGTTACATCAAAAGAGAAGAAAAAAACTTAGGAAAGTTTGATGCAAGGTCTGATGAAGGTATCTTCTTTGGATATTCTATCAGAAGTAGAGCTTATAGATGTTACAACAAAAGGTTGAGAAAGATAGTTGAAAGTGAAAATGCTAAAGTTGATGAAAACTTGTAGAATTCTATTGTAGTAGATGGATATGTGTCAAATGAACCTGATTGCAGAGAAGAATAAAAATTTGATGAAAAAAAGGGCATAATAAAGAGGAAGAAGGTTTAGAGAAGACCCCTAAAACCCCTAAGTATGTGAAAAAGAATCATTTCTAAGATCAAATCAGTGGAGATAAGAGGAAAGGTGTATTCACAAGAAGCAAAATTGCTGAAGTTGAGGTAAATTTGTGTTTACTTTCTAAAGATGAACCTAAATTAGTGAGTGAAGCATGTAAGGATGAAAATTGGATGAAGGAAATGGAAGAAGAAATTATGCAGATAGAGAAAAATTAGACTTGAGAATTGGTCCCTAGTCCGGAAAAAAAAAAGAAAAATTGGAACTAGATGGGTATTCAGGAACAAGTTGGATGAGAATGGAGTAGTAAGAAACAAGAAAAGACTTGTGTTTAAGGGTTACTCACAAGTAGGAGGTATATATTTTGAGGATACTTTTCTCTTGTGGCTAGGATGGAAGCTATCCGAATGGTTTTGGAATTTGTAACACATAAATATTTTAAAGTCTATCAGATGGATGTGAAGTCTACTTTTGTAAATGGAGAATTGGAAGAAGAGGTTTACATGGAACAATCATAAAGTTTTCATTTGTCAAATCAACTAGATATGGTATGTAAGTTGAAGAAGGAACTATATGGTTTGATGCAAGCTCACAGAGCTTGGTATGCAAGATTAGACAGGTACTTGATATAATAAGAATTCATCAAGGGCTCCACAGATAGTAATCTTTATTTCAAAATTAAGGAAGACAAAATCCTAATAGTAGTTTTATATGTGGATGATATTATCTTTGGTGGAAATGACGCTATGTGTAAGAAATTTTGTTGAATAAATATAAAAAGAATTTGAGATGTCAACGTTTGGGGAGATGAATTATTTCTTGGGCTATAAATCAATCAAACTGATAAAGGGATTTTCATTTCATAGTATAAATATGTCTAAGAGATGTTGAAGAAGTTTGGAATGGATGACTCCAAACTGGTATGTACTCCTATGGTGACTAGTTGTAAATTGAGCAAAGATGATTATTCACCTAAGTGTGATCAGGTTGATGAGAGAAAATATAGATCTATGATTAGTGGACTACTATATTTAACTGCTACTAGACTGGATATCATGCATGTAGTTTGTCTTGTGGCTAGACTTTGAGAAGATCCTGAAGAAACACATGTTGTAGTAGTGAAGAGAATATTTAGATATTTAAGAGGTACACCGGATTATGGGTTGTGGTATCCTAAAGATACCGATTTCACATTAAATGCTTATACAAATGCATATTGGGCTAGTTGTGTTGATGACATGAAAATTACAAGTGGTGGTACATTCTTTCTTGGATATAGATTGGTATCTTGGTTAAGTAAGAAACAAGATCTATTTTCTTTATCCAGTGTAGAGGTTGAGTATATTGCAGTGACATCATGTTGTACATAGGTATTATGGACGAGGAAAACATTGAAGGATATCAGAGTTGTATATGACAAACCTATATCTATCTTATGTGATAATACAAGTGCAATAAATATTTCCAAGAATCCAATGATGAATTCTTGAGCACAAAGCATATATCTATCAGGGATCACTTTTTGGGAGAGAAGGTTATGGATAATGAAGTGAAGCTTGAGTATGTTCCTACAAAGGATCAGATTGCTGATATATTTACTAAGGCTCTTCCTAAAGATACTTTTGAGTATCTTTGGGAGAATTTGAGAGTTATTGCCCCTCCTTTCTTGAACTAGATGCATGCAGAGATACATCAGTCTAGTGGATCTATGGATCTATCTCTTTTTTGGATTGATGTTGGTTGCTACCTCTCAGGGGGAGTAGGTAGTGTACTCCTAAGGGGGATTATTCAGAGAAAGTATTCTTGGTTTAGTGTCAAAGGGGGAGAGAGAATCATGTGAAAAATAGCTTATCTACTAAAGGGGAGAGATAATCATGTAAGGATAAAGTGTTCAAAGTTGTTGTGCGATATTTGGTGGCTTTTCACATCTTGTGTTGCCATCAATAACAAAGGGGGATATTTTTGCAAGTATGATGGTGTTTTCATTGATGTCAATAGGAAGTCTACTGAATAGTGTTGTCATTGATGTCAACTATGGAATGATGATGTTGAGGATATTGAGAAAAATATGAAAAAAAGGAAAATAGGTTGTGCATCTATAGTTGAGACCTTGAGGAAGTGTTTGGAGCTATTATTTTTGTTGCAAAGTTCGAAGATGAGTTGGAATGAAGTAATGAGATAAGATGATGTCTTTGGTACTTGGTTTGCAACTAATTTTGAGAAAATTTAATAAACATGGTAAAATATGTTGCGCAAATATTCATAGTGTGCTCCAGAATTGTGCTATGTTTTCTTTTTGTATTGGTGCTATACCTATGTGGATCTTATAGGTTACTCAAGGTTGATAGAGGTTGATATATTCAAAATTTGGGTTTCTTGATCATTATATAGTGCGAGATATTTTCACAGTGTGTAAACCAAATTTTTAGTGATGTTTTCTGTGGTATGGGAGAAATGCATTTTCTCTACATTTGTCCACTATTTTGCTTCAAGTTGTGCAGATTTAGGAAGTTTCTTATAATTTTTTTTGTAAGGAAACTTGCAGCCATCTAATGACAATTTCCACATAACCCAAAAGAGATATCAATGCAAATAAGTTCTCAAAATCTACATACAAGAAAATAGACAACAGACCCATCAAAGATGACATGAGATATACTGTGGAAAATCCCTCAAGAGGGAAAAACCCAACCTCCAAAATCATCCATACTCCATCATATTAATCAACCATAAATCGATACAAAAATTACAATGAACACCTCTAAAGCATCAAACCATCTAATGCATTCCCATGTGTCCAAACATGAATCCACACATCCCATTCCACACTTCACAAATACACTCCTCAAGAAGACTCAATAATGAAATCTAAACCACTCTGCCCAACCTAAACCACTACACATGCATTTTATTTTAGACACAAGCTCACACAAAATACAACTAGTTGTAAGGTAAACCATGTACCACAAAACCATCTGAATACAAAACCACTAATCCCTTATTTAATATTGGATAGTAAGACATCACTTTATTTAATATTCCCCAATATTAAATTATTATCACATGTTTCCCACACATTAAATAATAATACAATACAACATCAAGTGGTCCCCAAATAATTACCTAGTGTGATTATCCACACCACCAAGGTGCATCACAACTAAATAATTATTTAATTACAATATTATGATAAATCAATTTATGTAATGGTGTAAACACCATATCTCAACATTCTCCCATTTTTTGTATACATTGCATAAGGGATCAATGCATGATATACATCATCATAGCCATACATGTAATCACATGAATCTCCAACATTCTCTCATGCTTCATCAAGATACCTATGATAAGAACAAAGTGACCACCATCTCAAGCAAGAAATCCTCATCCTCCAATGTGCCACCTATGAAAGAAAAGGAACATGCCAAGGTGAAGATGCACCAATCCACGAGCACACACATCAAATCCAAGCGATAACAAAGGCTCCATAACAAGTTTTTATCAACTGAAAAACCCACAAAATCAGAAATAGCATCCACAACACATGTTAATACATCCAACTATCCATACCTCCAAGTTATCAATACATTAGTAAAATCATGCCAAGAATATATGCAACTTGTAAATTGCAATCAAACTCCCTATATCAAACCTATCAATGAACAAAATACATATCTAGGAGCTCCCATTGTATAGGTAGTTTCAAAGCATGTAAATTCTACCAATCAACAATATACATCAAGGTGTGATAAGTAAATCAAAGCATGAAGTACCAAAAATAATGACAATGAACCACACATACAACCCAAAGCTACATAATCTCTCACAACATGTTGCCACCATCCTCCCCAAAACAAGAACATCTAGGAAAGAATCATGAAGAGAGAAACCTATAAACCATAATTTCCTTCTACCAATACTTCAAAAAGTGTATTGTTGTGTCAAGTATGATCTCGTAACAACTCCAAATGAAAAGCTTCAACAACATCCATAACACTCAATCTCATAGACCAAGTACAACATATGAATCAATGTAACAATACCAACATGGATGTAAGCCTCTATAATCAAGAAGATCAAACTCAAAGTAACCATCCCCATAACTGGAAATCAACCCATAAACCATCTCTTAACAATCCTCGTCAATGAATGATATCATAAAATCAAATGCACAAGGAGATAACTGTGCCATAACATCCCTCAAAATGAATCCTCCAGAACTAACTATCAATAGCTCAAGATCCATATCTATGAAAGATAAAGAATATAAACTCATGCTAAACCAATCCTCAAATGAGTCTTTAAAATCAAACACCATGAATCAACTCAATCCCATGAGAAATAAAAGCACAAAACTTGACACATCTGAAAGATATAATGGGAAAATACCTCTCAAATAATAATCTGCCAAGTCGACCGAGAGTGGGGAATGAGAATGCTCCTCTAGGATAACCAACTCATCATGAATCACTCCAAGAAAAATCTCCTCTATCAGTCCAACATCATGAACTCAAGTGCATATCCAGGTGAAAGCTCCTTAGTCTTCTTGCTAAAACTTCCAAAGAGTAACCATCTCAAGAAAATGTCTCTAATCACAAGAGAGAACTACAACCATCACCTAAGTCTCCAAGTATCCATGAGTACCTATAACCAATCAATCCATGCTAAACTCCAAATGCAACATAGCACCATCATGAAGTAACCAAGCAAATGATCAATGTACCTAATACAAAGAGAACCACATATGATCAATGTCAAAGCTCCAATAAAAAATTAAGAACATAAACATGACATCCATGATCTAACCATCTCCTCCTAGGAGATTACATGCACCAAAACATATACATACATCTTGGTCTCAAGAGACCAAGTACCATTCTAAACTCTAAACGTGTATCGAGAGTAATCCATGAGATAATAAAAAACACTCTAAACCAAGAAAACATATCTCCAATCACATGAAGATAACCATACCAAATGATGCATCCACATCACTACCAACAACTCCCATTGAATAGTGATATGACCTACACATGGCACCATGAAAACCATCCTCTCCATGAAGATCATCCAAGTCTGAACACACTCAACTACAATATTAGTAACATACAAGTGAAACCAAGATCTCCAAGCCAAGAAGATACCTACAACCACCAAACCATCATAAACATATCCATCACCATTAAACCATAACTGTCAAAAGATCCTACTGAAAGTGTATAACCAATGAATGTAACAAGCTATCATGACATTGTGATATCAATCTCCTAATGAAGATCAACCAAAGACTCTCACACAATCAAAGAACTCAAATGCAACATGAGCTCCTCAATAAAGAAGTTAATGTAAACTATGATTCTCATACCAAGAAGATACACTGCCACAACTTGAATCAAGAACCAATCCAACACCACCAACAATACACCTACATAAACCATCATTACATTCCAAAGTCTTCAAAGCACAAGAAACATCCATGTCACCATGATCACCACCAAATATACCAACAACTCAACCCAATCGTGTCCCACATATTTGCATAACATAGTCAACTACATAGGTCTCACATCATGACTGTACCTCATAATACCATCTCACCTCCTCAACATGACATCAAAACCAACAAACCAAGTGACTAAACCAAGCCACCAAACTGAAAAATGCATCAACACTAAAATATCTATGGGCATAAACAACCCATGTCCAAGTCATTGGTGCAACAAGTAAGTATAGACCGCCTACAATGTTACACAACTTGTAGATACAACAATGAAGCATAAAAATCCAGCCAAATATTGATAACCATGTCAAATGAGAATAATTTGAGATGTACAACTCAATATACAATGAATCCAACATCAAATCTCCTAGATTCGACAATCCATAAGCTCATAGTATCACCATAGTCAAAATAACCCATAAACAACTTAGGATAGATTGTTAGAAAATAAATCATGTCAAAAAAAATCCAAACCCGATCCATTGTGTAGTGCTCTGAACAAGCTTTTTGTTGACTATTTGAAGTCCAAAATCTAACTTTGTATGCACCTGATATGGCCTCTCAAAGCTAAAAAAAAACACTTGACTTCCAGCTAGAAAAACACTATCATAACTATAAAATATCCAAAAATCTCTAGCACCACAACATAGAGCACTGAGTTAGCTTTCCAATGAGCCCAAGAAGAGAAAAAACAGACAATCTAGGCAAAAGTTATGCCCCTCAGAAGTAAAAGCATAGATTGAACATGAGGCAAAAAAATTTAGGCCACCCCTAGTGGCTGGGCGGCGGCCCCACTCGGGCGGTGCCACTCCCCCGATGGCAGACTTGAAATCTTATTAAATTCATTTAAATTTATTTTGCATAAAAAACCACCATGAACCTTTTATTAAATTACCATTGGTATTAATTGATTCATGGGTGATTAAATAAAAAATATATTTTCTTAAAAGTTTGGGGTTTAACCCCTGACGGGGGCCATCGACCACTCACCATCGGTGGGTCCCTATGTTGGAAGGAAAATTTAGTTGTCAACGTCATCTAACCCTGCTAGTGCAAGCCGATGGTGGTAGGGTCGGGGACAAGGGGGTACCGGTAGGCCCAACCCCCTTCCCTTTTTATATATATATATATTTTTAAAAAAAATTCTATTAAAAACTTTCATCGGTATTTTTACCAAAAATTTTAATTTTGATTTTGATTTTGACTTTTGCAGTGACAAAAAATTTCATCGACAAGATTTTATTTTTTGATTTTTTGTATTGCTCTAAGTATAATAATGATGATTGTACAACAAGAAAAGGGGGTTTGACTAAAAAAAATTGCAGTTTTTTTCAACTTCACCAAAATAAATCAAATTTATATCAAAATTTGTCTCTCAGCCAACTTGAATCCAACCATGAGGTCCGTTTTGTCCTAGGAGGTCATTTATAAAAATTTCTCGACAAAACCCTCATTTGAATGCATAACCAAGAAACCCATTTTAGCCAAAAAAAATTACACCCCAAATCTGCAAATAACCCATCATAATAGCAAACCCCAAACCCTTAGATCTGCAATAAACAACCTGCAAAACCCTCATATCTTTCCTTTTCTTTCATTCTCTCATGCAATAGATAGATTCAAACTTCAAGCAATATTTTCTCAATCTAGGGTTATAATAAAAAATCTTCAACCATGAAAGCTCTGATACCATTTGCAGGGAAACTTGCAGCCATCTAATGACAATTTGCATATAACCCAAAAGAGATATCAATGCAAATAAGTGCTCATAATCTACATGCAAGAGAATAAACAACATACCCTTCAAACATGACACAAGATATACCCTGGGAAAACCCTCAAGAGGGAAAAACCCAACCTCCAAAAGCATCCATACTCCATTATATTAATCATCCATAAAGAAATACAAGAGTTACAATGAACACCTCTAAATCATCAAGCCCTCCAATGCATTCCCATGTGTCCAAGCATGAATCCACACATCCCATTCCATGCTTCACAAATGCACTCCTCAAGAAGACTCAATAATGATAACCAAACCACTCAGCCCAACCTAAACCACTACACATGTGTTTGATTTTATAGACACAAGCTCACACAAAATATAACTAGTGGTAAGGTAAAACTATGTACCACAAAACCATGTGAATACAAAAGCACTAACCCCTTATTTAATATTGGATACTAAGACATCACTTTATTTAATATTTCCCTAATATCAAATTATTATCGCATGTCTCCCACACATTAAACAACAATACAATGTTACAATACAATATCAAGTGGTCCCCAAATAATTACCTAGTGTGATTATCCACACCACCAAGGTGCATCACAACTAAATAATGATTTAATTACAATAATATGATAAATCAATTTATACATGGTGTACAACACCATATCGCAACAGTTTTTATCTTTTTGTATTCAAGTTTTTACTTGATTTGGTGCAGTACAATGAGAGTTTCATTTATCAATATGCAATTAAGGATTATCAGTCATTATGAGTTAAATTATTTATTGATGCAAGCTTGGATGAAGTGTTTGTTGAATCTTAAGTAGTTCGTGGATTATTCTAGATTGAGTTTGAGCAAATTATGTTGTCTGGAATTTTCAGCTTGGTTTAAGGAAGCGTGTACTTAATGTCTATGGTATTTTGCACTAGTGTTGGCCGACCTTGTGTTTAACACTACATGTGAGGCTTGTGGAAATGTGTTAGGATCTATTTGGGTCCTAATTAAGGATTTATGCAGGTCTCATTTCGTTCTTTTCTACCACAGGAATGTTTAGGTGCCAATTTTTTTTTAATTTGAATGTATAACGGCTACTGGCTAACATTGGAGAATTTTTTTGAGGTAGATATTGATATAAATATGTATGGTGTTGATGCAAGAGGTGAGTGAAAGAGTAAGAAGCAAGATAGATGCGTGTAATGTGTGTGATGCAAAATTGAGCAGAGTAGAGAAAACTTCATGTTAGGGTTCCTAAAGGCAATGAGCTAAAGGAATCCAAAATATTTCATGTGAAACTGTGTGAGAAATTATGGACTCCTTGTTGCATTGAGGAGGTGTTTTATTTATGTAACTGTTATCACTAAATAACACACCCTTGCTAAGTTGCAGAACTTAGCTTACTGGTAAAAATTGGATCTCTTCTAGGTTTGTGGGTCACCTATGACGGAAGAGAACCTATAGATAGGGTTGGTTCTCTAGTAACTTCACCTAATCTATCTAAACTAGTGATTTTTTGAGGAAAGGAGTAAGAAAAGAACATGAAAATGAACCTACTTTTTCCTAAGGTGATGCACCAAATTTTTTACAACTTGTTTCTTCTATTTTGGCACATAAACTTGTGTTTATTCAACATATGTTCACACAAATCACATGTTCAAATGCTCAAGCATAAGTGTTTCATAAGAAAGTTTGATATGTTTATAACCTCTAGAAGCAAAACCTGATGTTTTCACAAGTAAAGAGTTTAAATATTAACAACATAACTTATGGTGTGCAAGAAACGTATATTTTTTGCCTAAAGGTATTGGAAATGAGACAATATATTTGAGGATTTAAACATAAAACACATAAATACACATCAATCATCAGTTGCACACAATAAGATAACCATTGAGAAGGAAAAATCATTGAACTTTATTAAAAGAAAGGTGTTCTTACAACTTGCACAAGTCTGAAAAATGCTTCTACTTTCTTGAAAATGTGTTACAAAAAATTTTCTCAGTTGTTTATGAGAAAAATGAGTTACAATGCTCTATTTTTTGCTTCTATAGCTTCAAAACATGAAAGAAATAACTAATGAATCATGCCTAAGGGCCCTATATCTCATCCTAAGCATAGGAGAGAATATAGGGACTATTTTTGATAAAGTTACAAAGCCTAAAAGTATGGTAAACTATTTTACATGCCCAAGATGATTGTGCTTTGACTTGGTCCTTTTAGCTCCTTGAAAAAGTGCTCCAGCTGATGATGAGGTTCTTAAATGTTTGGGAAGAAGTTGAGCTACTCCTAGATACCTTCAAACTGCCCCCAAGAAGCTCAAACTACCACCAAACTACCTTGAATTCTTTCATGAATGCCTAAACTTCCCCCTTGAAAAGCATAACTTTTTGTCCTTGTCATCTTTACATTATTTTCTAGAAGCTCTGGTCGTGCAAGGAAAAAAGGTCCTCATTTTTGGGTTCAAAATGTTCATAACTACAATCTTATGGGTTAAAAACTTCCCTTAACTGAAGTCATAACCTTGTGGCCTCCTATTAACTCTCAAACTCATGATAAGTGTCATCAAACTGACTGTTTAACCCCTCGACTATTTTAACTCATGAATAATTCAATGATCTCCTATTCATGCTCTTTACCAACTGTCTTTTGAATGCAACCTTATCATGCATAATACTCGCTCTTGTTGTATCTTAATTCCTTTTCATGGTGTCTTGATAGGAATATGAGTTGTTCAACATAATTTTATCGTTCTACCCTCTCACTCTCCACTGATTCTTATCTTGTAGGTTGTCTTTAATAAACCTTTCATATTGTTTCTCCTTTTCAACTTGCATTTTCAGCCACCACTAATAAATAAGCCATTCTTAAAACCATCTTCTTATCCTCAGATTTGAGATCACCATAAATTTTTTTAAGAATGGCATTCTTGACATGGTAACCATGGCTTATTTCTAATGACCTAAAACCCTATCATACAATTTAGCACTGAAAACCAAATGCAAATGGTAGTCTACTGTAATATCCACTTGAAGTAACTTGCAATTTTGGATTGAAACTTAAAATATTTTTACTTGTTTAATATGTTGGACTTGTTAAATAGTTATATTATCCTAACCCTCCTTTTCCATGCATCTTAAAAAATTCATCCAATATGACTCCTTTCAATATGAGGTCTGAAAAAAAGTCTTGTTTACTGTCATGAGGTTATGCAACAAGTGTGTGACTACCACCTCCATCATGCCTTCATAGGGTAAGCATTGGCATGTTGGTCTCTTGACTATACTTGTGAAAAAATCTCTTTGTATAGGACAAGAACTATCATCTTAAAGGCTTCTTATCACTGCCACGTCTTAATTGATTGTCACCTCATTTAATACTATGACTATCCTTCTACGTTCTTCTTATGGAAGTAGTCACCATAAAAATTTCCTTATTCATTATTCATTGCTTGGAAATTTACTTATGGTGTTCTCAGTCATAAAGATAAACCACTGTCACTGCCATACTACCACTTCTATACAAGTAAATTACAAATGTGATCCTTTTGACCTATGAGCATTGCTTTGTACAATGTATTTGTCATAAACTATGATTGCCCAGAGATAGGACTATCCTTTTGAGAAATATTCCCTTCTAAATGTCTAATAGAAAGGCATAACAAAATCCTTAATTTTAAATCTCAAAGGTATGAATAAGAACATTGAAATGCCTCTCAATAGTAGGAAAACAAACCAAGGAGTCATTGCCCTTTATGAGTTCAACTATTAACTCTTCCTATTCTGAATGAGCTGCCCTAATCCCAACTCTTGAGTCCTAGTTGTCCATTTCAAAAACCTTGATTCATTTGGACCATAGGCATGACTATCCATACAAGTCTAACTGGCTTAAGTTCCTTCCATAGGAAAGTAATCTTTATTGATTGTGTTTTGCATGAAACTTTATCACATTCTAAATATTATATCTCACTATCATATGACAATCCATGATTGTTCTTGACCTTTCTATTGATTGTGAGTGCATCTTATATGAGGTTACGACCCATTGTTAAAGCCTTCAACTTGACCATTTCACTGTTTTTAATCAGTGTGATTCTATTCATGCATGTAACTATCCTCTTCATTCATGGCTATCATGAATTCACTTGAAACACTGTGATTTGAAACTATAATTTCCCTCTTCAATAGTGAAAAAAGTTATTCATGAAACCTTATCACTATTACCATATTCCATTTCTTGCTTTGCATCTTTTAAATCTCTTTGACTGTCTACTTGGAATTGCAATGTCCTCTTTAATGGAGTGATTTCCCCTTTTGGTGAATGATGACTACCTTAGATGAGTGAAGATGCACATGTTATCTTCATTTCAAAGTGTGACTTTCCCTTTTTCATTATGAAGTCATTGCCCTTTGACTTCATGCATGAATTGTTATTCATTTGATTTAAACTAAGACTATCTCTATATGAGGTGATCATGAATCATTATCTTGTGTCGAGGTGATTATGTCTTGTTTTTGCACTGGACATTTGACTGTTCATCATTAAACCCTTATTCTTGAGAATTCTCTTATCTTATGGCCACTATAGAGTCTTGTAATAACTATCTTCATCAAATAGAAATTTTCCCCTATATTGTTGTGTGCATACAACTATCTACTATGTCATGTGCTTGCTTTTGTATATGTTGTCACCATACCCATTGTCCTCTCTCTTTTGAATATTGATCATCTTGATTAAGTTCATTAAAAAATAGCATGAAATCTATTTTCAAATATTGTGATTTAACTATTACAACAAAAATTACCAAATTTGATGTAGTAGATTGCCTAAACATTGACATATCATCATATATGGACCAAAATTTTGCCTTCAATAGTTCTGATGCACTTGGGTATGCAATATGAGAAGCCCATATACAAAAAAACGTGTTGTGAACCATTCACAAACAACAAGCCTCTTCACAAGATTTAGAAACCAAAACCTAGAAAACACTTTAGATCATAACATGTATTACTCACTTCAAATCAACCTTCTTAATATTGTCAATACATGTGTGTCAGTCTTCCTCTTGAAGAGATTATCCCTATATAATTATTTTCTCCTTTCTTCATGAATGATATAAATATTTTACTTCATATATGCAGCTCATTTCAAAGTACTTCCTTTATTTGTAGCACACCATAGTTGTTTACTAGAAAAAAATATTAAAACAGTGAATGACATTACCCAAAAACCATAAAAATTAATTTGATGTTGATGCCAATGGCAATGAGTATCATTATAGAGTTTGTTAGAAATGAACCTTGATGTACAATAAAAAAAGATGCAATCTAACCTTTGCAAATTATTCCTCATCCCAACTGACAATCAAATTTCATCTATTGTGTCATCTTTCACTTAACAATTTTTTATGACTTTTTTAGTAATTTTGATCTATATGATCTACCTATGGATGGTACATATGAATATCATAATGAATATGAATTTATTGTGTATAGGAATGTCCTTATAGGCTTGTCTTAATCGATATTTAACTCTTGGAATTTTTTTTTCTCAATAATCAGTGAAAACGTTCTTTTCAAATACATGTAGCTAAATATTACAGAGGAGTAAGGAGCTATTGTTTCCTTTTTCTGAAATATAGGGGAATAATGTTCTAGATGTGCATAGTGATCTTATTTATCAAAACTCAAGGAAACTCTAGGTGAAACCCTACAATGGAAATTTTAATCCCTTTCACACATATGGTTTGAAAGACAACCAAAATGATATTAAAAAAACCCTAAATACTTCAACAAAGTTTAAACCTTCAACAATATAGGACACATTTTGGGCATACCTAGCAAAAAAGTGCAAGGAAAAGTGACAAATACTTTGTAACACGAAGGCTTTGAATTCTTCCAATATCTCAATGTGCCCCTATCTTCTTGTGAGTATTTGCAATGTGGATGAATACTAGAGCAACCAACTACTGGTTTTGTGCCATACCTTTGGAAATTCTTTGGAATTCTTCAACAACAAAAACCAAAAAACTCTGGCTTTCTACTACGTGGTTAGAAAATTAAAGAAAACAAACTAATTTGTTTTTTTTTCCCTCCAAAATTCTACTTTAGTGCTGGAAAAAGTAATAAACTCTTGACCTTTTCTCCTTTTGCAACACCGATTTAGCAAACAATTTAAAATAATAAATGATTTTTCCTTCAAAACTTTGCTTTAAACTATTCATAATGATAAATCATCAATAGTAATATTCTTCTTCTATCTTCTTGTATTATTTTTGTGGCAATGAGCCCTGGCTATGAGCCTTTTTGGACAATGTGTCCTATTCTGGTAGTGAGCCCCTTTGTACTGGTTTTTCTATTAGTTATATTATGAGCTAATCCTCACCATGGTTTTCCCTCATTGGGTTTTCCATGTAAATTTGGTGTTCTCATGTGTATGGTGTTGTGATTTCAATTTTTGTTGTTTTCATTTCATTTTTAATCAATCTAACAATATAAGGGTTTAATGAATGCTTGTGGATCTGATTATTGTTGAGGGTTTTGAAGGTTTAATTTTCTACAACTGATTCGCCCCCTCTCTCAGTTGTCTTGTTCATTTAAACACTCTAAGGTCCATATATTCCCCCTCCTCCTATTGCTCCCCACCTCCACTAGTATACCTACACAATGTTGTAGATGCGACAATGCAGAGCCTCATGGCCATACACTCTTTTACTGGCCATTTGATTACACAATCTTCTCAATTTTCCTAGTTTCCTGATAATGATAATCTCAGTGGATCAGTTGATGTTTGTGGACCCTCTTCATCTACACATATGTGCAATCATGTGTGTTTAGGTCCTATCTGAGAGACTATCGAGCCTCCCCTAAACACAACTGAGTGTGAATTCCATCATATGACACCTATAGGAGATGATCCAATAGGGTGTAGTGGAGACACCTAAGGAAAGAACACAAGGAGAGCCATCAAGGGCCGGAGAAGGTGAGAAAAGGCAATCTTATGTATAGGAAAAATGTAAAGTTATTTCATAGTGCATTTCATTTAAAATTAATATAATAAATAGTAGTACTAATGTATATTTAAGTGGGATTGAATAGTTGATGAAAAAGGATAGACTTAGAGAAGTCCATCATGGTACTCTTTTGACCATTAAATTTGGCCTAGACATGGTATAATTTTTTGTACATGTTTAACTTTTTTTATTGTATGCAAAACATTTAAATTGTGATTAATTAAATGTATTAATTTATATCTTTACCTTATTTTACTTTTGTATTCTACTCCAAACGTGAATGATGTGATGCATTTTCCAATGTATTATACTAAAACGCCTAATTGTCCTAAGGGACTCTCATTAATAGAATGACTCTTACAGAAATTAGAAAGAGTTAAGGTAATTGAACTAAATTTTAATTGAATTAATAATTTATTTAGAACTTATAGAACTTATTATAGTGATTTAGATGTTAATTTCAGATATATTATGATTATATGTACATACATTTATAGTCTTACATTCTTGTCATTTTTTATACATGAAGTTGCAGTTGATGCATCAATGATGAGTTCTTGTCAAACAATCATAGAAGCATCAATAGTCCAGATATATGGTTTTTTTATATCTAGTTAGATATATAAGTTTAGATATAAGTAGATATATGTCTAGTTTATGTTTGTTTGTCAATAATTATATATTAATTTTTTCAATTTTATTTCACCTTTTATAGAGTATTCCACCATCCACCTATTCAAATCATCTACCATTACAATATGTGAGGACTCTCGATCATCCTAAGGGACCATCATTTGCAGAAAATTTATCAACAAAAAACAAAGGATTGAGGTAATCAAGAATTAAATTTTTAATTGATATTTTTGAGAAATTATAATTTAGTATAGTGATTAGATGTTAATTTTAAAGTTATAAAAAATAGTAGATAAGTTTCTATTTAGTAGTCTAAGTTATTTACACTTGAGCTAATTAATCTGATTTGTGGTTTAAATTGTTATTGTGTATTCAACTTCACATCCATCAAGTAGCATGAAAAGGCTACATTTGGATGATCCACCACATGCTTAGGATTTTCTTGAGATGACATAGTTATTTGGGATGTACATTGTATATAGACCTTGAGATGGTAGGTGCCTTATTTTATTATATTTTTGAGTTGGCATATATTTCAAGTTTATATATATACACACACATAATTACTCTACACTTTTATATATACAAATTGATAATCAATATAATTTTCTCTTTGTGTGCATGTTTTCCTAATTTTAAACTAAAAATTTGAATGCATATTCACTTTATAATGGTTGAGCTATGATCAATAACATGTTATAAATTGATTTCTTGCAATCTTGCACTTTAATAGTTTATGAATTACATATCATTTTCCCTCATAAATTATCATTAGTCAATTACAATTGGTAATCCATCTTGATCTTTGCACTACCACCTCTAATAGAAACAATCTTTTTGTTTAAATATTTAGTTAAAGAGTAAATAAATATACATTTATCATCTTCTTTCAAGTTAACATCTAAATAAATAAGTTGACTCAAAATAAAATTAAAAGCATTCAAATGTTTCTCTCTAAACTATCATATTTCATTTACCAATATTATAACTATTTTTTAAGATATAATTTATTGGCTAACATTTTACTTAGGTAAAAATTACTTGTCCTCCTCTATAGCTTGTGTGTAGAGGTCCCCATCCATTTCAATTAACATCTATACTAATATTAAATTTGGTTGCCTTGATAAACTTCACTGAATCTGATTCCTTTATTCTTAGTCTCTATAGTTACAACATCCTTTATCCTTTGATTCCTTGACCTGTTAGCATCCTTAGTCTCTATAATTTCATTTTGGTTTTGAACCTTTGAATAAAGTTTAATTTCCCTTTTAGCAATGATGAATTTTTCAATTTGAATTTTCCATCAAAATAAGTGACATGGAATTCCAATTCTAGGTTGCGATTGATGATAAAGTTATATAAAATTTTATTTATCAATATATAATTTGTCATGTTACCTAGGGCCCTCCTTGTACTTCTCTTTGAATTATTTCAAGATCTTGAAGAAGGAAGGATCGAACAAAATATGTGATATCAACATAATTGTGTAATCCTTTCACCACATCTTTCATGTCTTTCTACTCTTGGTCAAGAGGTGAGATAAGTAGTAGTGGAGGAGGTTGGAAGTATTAATGAGAGTGATTTTGGGTGTATTGGTTTTGATGTGTGACCAAAGGAATTAAGGTGAGGAAGGATAGGTGTCTAGAGAGTTAGGGTACACTATTTTTTTTTATCTTGGAGAGGTCATATCCTTGTTGAAAAATAATGATTATAGTCAATCAATAGTATAGCCATGTTGATTAGGATTTTCATTATTAATTTCATAGGTTTAGGGCTGCTATAATCCACATAACAATCCATTGTCATGTTGGGATAGTCATAACATACTACAATATCATCAAATCCCATGAATACATGATAATTGAATTATTTTTTTTGGTTGTCTAGGGAAGTACACACAAATATATAGCTACGGGGTGTCATTATATCCACAAAAACGAGAAAAATAGGATAACCCTAGGTTCCCATGGGAAAATGATTGTTCAAACAAAAGTTGCTATTTTGATAAATTGCAAATTTGTTAGTAGGTTTAAAAATATGCCATGCCAACACTTCTAGGTGGGTAGGTAAATTCTAGAGAAGGGATTTTTTAATTCTCCAAGTCACTCGATTATTTTGAAGTGCACTATTTTGGTATAGTCTCTTAAGAGCCATAGGAGAAAATAATTGCTAAACTATGACGGAGTGGTTCTCAAAGCTTGTGACACCTAAGAATGTTTCATCTGCACTTACAATTCAATATGACATCCGTCCATATTAACGTCTCTCGATTTTGGTCAACTCAACACTATTTGAGCATGCCAACTTAGAATGCATACTTACAAAAATTATCAAGGAAGAGCAATGCAAATTTGGCAAGAAGCATATTTTTGTTTCATGCACCCTAGACCAAATCCGACTACTCTAACACATACAAGTGGGTAGGTAAATTCTAGGGAAGGGATTTTTTCATTCTCCAAGTCACCCAATCATTTTGGAGTGCCTATTTTGGTATAATCTCTTAAGTGTTCAAAGAGAAAGAAACTACCAAACTATGAAAGAGTGGTTCTTGGAGCTCGTGGAACCTAAGAATGTTTCATTTACACCTAAAATTTTATATGGAACTCAATTTTTTTCAACTCAACATTATTTGACCATGCATAAAAAGAATGCATACTTGTAAAAATTGTTAGTGGAGAGCGATACAAATTTAGAAATAAGTATATTTTTCATTTCATGCATCTTAGACTAGAACCAAATACACCAAAACATCTAGGTGGGTAGGTAGACACTAGGGAAGGGATTTTTTCGTTCTCCAAATCACCCAATCATTTTAGAGTGCACTATTTTGGTAGTCTCTTAAGAGACCTAAGAGAAAAAAATGTTAAACTATGATAGAGTGGTTCTCAGATTCCGTGTCACCTAAGAATGTTTCTTCTACACCTAAAATTCGATATGAAATCCCTCCACATTAACATCTCTCAATTTTTTTCAGCTTAACACCATTTGACCATGTTGAAACTTAGAATGCATGCTTGCAAAAATTGTTAGTGGAGAGTAGTGCAAATTTGGCAAGAAAGAAATATTTTGTTTCATGCATCCTAGACCAAAATTGACTACGTTAACATGTCCAAGTGGGTGGGTAAATTTTAGGGAAGGGATTTGTTTGTTCTCCAAATTAATCGATCATTTTAGAGTGCACTATTTTGACATAGTCTCTTAAGAGACCAAAGAGGAAAAAAATGATGAACTATAATAGAGTGGTTTTTAGAGCTCGTGGCACCTAAGAATGTTTCATCTACACCTACAAGTTGATATGGAATCCCCCCACATTAACCTCTCTCTATTTTAGTCAACTCAAAATTGTTCGACCATGTCCACTTAGAATGTATACTTGCAAAAAATATCAATGGAGAGTAGTGAAAATTTGGAAAGAAGCATATTTTTTGTTTTATGCATCTTGGACCAAAATTGATTATGCCAACACGTCCAAGTGGGTAGGTAAATGTAGGGAAGGGATATTTTCATTCCCAAGTCACCTGACCATTCCAGAGTCCATTATTTCAATGTAGTCTCTTAAGAGCCTTATGATAATACACATGAGATACATGCACATGAACATGCATATACATGAGATTCATAAACATGCATATATACACATTAGATTACATACACTGTGAACACATATGAACATACATACATGTAGACATGAACATACATACACATGAGATTATATACATCTTGAACACAAACACATACATACATACTTACACATGAGATTAAATAAACCATGAACATAAACACATGGAGATACATACACATGATATTCATGAGCTTACATACATTATGAAGTTAGCTAAAAATTATCTCAAACCAAATATGATGCAAGATTAAGAATCACTACTTAGAATTCTATCGTAGATGTCACCTTATGTGGATGCATTACCATCATAACCTCATCGTAATCATAACACAATGGTGGATGTATTGATTTGAATTGCTTGAAAAATATACCTTTGTTCTCCAAAAAACCTACATTTTTATATACAAGTGAATTTTTATATCCTTTCAATGTACTTTAAATCTAATGCATAATAAACATGAAATTAACTAAGATGAAAATAGCATACATGTGTTTCATAGAAAAAATAGATCTTCTACTCAAGTGTGCTTGAGGGGTCATCTCTTACCTTCAAAGTATCCAATATTGCTTCATGATCAACATTACTAATTGTCCATAGTTCTTTTGTTCTTGGTTTTGTATGATGCTTCAATAAATTAACATTCATCTCTACAACTAGGTATGAATACATGAGTATGGTTTTGTGATTCTCAAAGTCCTCAAATGCAAGAATGTCATTCTATCTAATCATATATACATGTTTGCAACCAAGTTCCAAAAATACAAATTGATCCTTTAGGATATGTGAACCCATAATCATTTTTCATAGGTTGTGTTAGCTTTTATTTTCCTTGAAAAAATTGTGCCAACCAATAGTTTGATCTCTCTTCATTCCCATATGGTGCAACAACTACATAAACATGTCCTAGTTGTACAAGGTTTGAAATATGGTCATAGTAAAATGAACTTTCCATTTCATTGAGTAAAGATGAATGGGCTCAATATAAAGGGTTTAGCTATTATGAAATCCATGTATCTACCCACTCACTTGACTCACAATTATCCCACTCACATTAATACAACTCTGACAAAAGCAAGCTAAATCTCATGTCCAAATAGTTGCTTCAAAATGAATGCATCTTTGATGATTTCTTGATTTTCTAACAATATAATCTCTCTCCCACTATCCCCTCATCAAAAAACCAAAATAACCTACACAATTATAAATTAAGTGTCTCTCCTTGTGACAATGCATAGTTACACCACTCAATAATTGAACTTGCATTATTGAATACAATGCCACCTCTAATATTTAGTTATTCTTTTAAGTAGAGCTCTCTTTACACATCCACGTACTCCATAATGCTCCTCTTTTCCATGCCCAACTTCAAAATATCTCCATATATGAGGTATACCCCTCTTTGCATGAATTTTTCTCAACTAATAAAACATACAAACATTCTTGAATTGACTAGTGCAATTATCTAACCAAATGAGATGTTGAACCATTCTAATATCTTTTTCCTACAAGAACTCAAAAAAGGTTTGAAAATAATATTGAACATGCTTTAATAAATGAGATTGATCACCACTCATGTAAAAATGGTACTTCTTGAATATATTCATGTTCTCTTCTATACTATCAGGGGCATGTCTATATGTGATTTGAACAAAAGTAGCAATCTAAATTGAATTATAATATTGATATTGGAGTTCACTTTGTAGTTGCAATGTGTAGTTTTCTAAAAAATCGACTACAAATATAATAGTTCCAATAAAAAAAATCCTTACACATCTTGAAATGTTGATCTAACCATCTAGACCTATGATTGTGTCTTACATACTTGTAAAAAGTATTTTTCTTAAAATCTAAAAAAAAATCAGAAACACTTACTTCTATTGTAACCAACTCATCTAGAAACTTCACCTCCACTCTTCAAATTGTATTTCACTATCTAAAATCTCTTTTTTTCAATCATTTGGTTTCCAAAATCATGCTTGTTGCCCTCATGAATACATGATATAAACTTTGATAACCTATTACATTGCAAACACTTTTCATTTAAACAATCATTTTTATAGAAAATGCAACCATCATCTCTAGCACATAAAAATAAATCTAATAATTCCCTTGATGAAATTGGTAGTTGCATTGCACCACACTCCTATAGTATTTCATTAGTGTGCAAAGTAGAATGAATATTGCATAATAGTTCATGATGTTAGGATAGGCGACATTAAAATTTCTATCCTAAGTTGATTTATGTGTCAAAATTCTTTGGTTAGGGGACATGAGGGGAAAAACATTTATTATTTATTTTCCTATGATGAATTGTAATTGCATTCAAAGAGGTGTACCCATTACGGTGGCAATTACAAAGAATTTTGGAGGCATATTACTCTTGGGCATCCAAATTTATGGATGGGTACCACTTTAGTGTGCATGTCCTTGCATGCCATTTGCATTTTTTGCATGCTCTTGAATGGTTCGACGCCTAGGTTTGCATGGTTTTGCATGTTCATGCTTGTAGCCTTTGGAGCCATCGGAGAGTTATGGAGCACTTGAGTTTGACCAATTCCTATTGGTTGTGGGTTAGGTGCCCATTTGAAGGCCATGCAATAATTTAATATTTTATTCCATGTTTATGGGTTGTCCACTAAGGGGGGCATGGGTTTTAATATGTGGTCTTGCTTGTTTTTTTGGGATACCATTTGTGGTATTCTCTCCCACAAACTTCTATGTATTGGAGGCTTGCGATGGTGGTTTAGTTTGAGCTCTTTGTAGGTTATCAAAGCAATGAAGTGCTACCAGATTACATAGAGGATTGATGTATTGATGTACTTCCTTGAAGATTAATAAAAAAAATTGGATCTCTTTGGTTGTGGAGTTTTTCCTCGTAAGGTTTTCTCCACATATATCTTGTGTCACTTGTGTTGATGACTTGTGGTATTTCAAATTTTTCTTTCATTGTTGCAATTGTCAATCACATAATCTTTCTATGATTATCTTGAACACATAATTTCAGATTTGAAATCACTTTAATAAGTTCATATTGCTGCAAGTTATACCTTTATTTCCAATATTTGGTATCAAGGCTAATGGTTTTGTTAAGAGGGGCACCTTTATTTTGAGTGTTGAAGGTATTTTGGTTGTGGTGGGAGCTTGTGCATTGTGGGTTTTATAGATTTGTGAAGAAGATTGTAAACCATGGCTTCTACCTCTAGTCTAGATATTGAGAAGTTCAATGACACTAGTTACAAGATGTGGAAGTTGAAGATGGAGGATCTCCTTGAAGAGAGAGCAATGGCTGGTAGTTTTGAATGAAAAGAAACCAAAATCAATGTCTGATGAAGATTGGAATAAAATGGACAAGAAGGCACAAGGAACCATTCAATTGTGTCTTGTAAATTTTTTCCTCTTAAATGTTTCAGAAGAATCCACCACATACAATTTATGGAAGAGGATAGGTGATATTTACCAAACCAAAAGTTTAACTAATAAGTTGTATCTCAAAAGATGTTTGTATTCTTTGAAGATGAAGGATGGTGATACTATTGTAGAAAATTTAAATTCTCTTAATATGATTATAAGTTAGCTTGCATCAGTAGATGTTAAGATAGAAGAGGAAGATAAATACATTTTTTTCTTTGTTCTTTATCTGAATCTTGGGAAAATCTAATAATTTCCATAAGTGGTGGTGGTGCAGAATTGAAGATGGGTAGTCTCATTGCAATACTTATTTTGGAAGAAATGAGGATAAATTCCATGAATGCAGGATCCTAAGATTCCTTCCATGTGTGAGGAAGGTCCAAAGAAAAAGGAGGGCCCAAAGGGACAAGAAGAGAGACAAGTCTAAAGGATGATCTAAAACCCTTGGGAAGAGTAGAGTAAAGTGCTGAAATTGTGGTAAGAGAGGATATGTGAAGGAGTGTAGAAATAAGAAAAAGAGTTCAGATAATTCTATAGAAAATTCCTCACAAGATGGTGATTCTGATGCTTTGTTTATTTTTTCTAATGTTCACTATTAGTGATGATGCTTAGCTTATTGATTTAGGTTGCTCCTGCCATATGACTCCTCACAAGGAGTTTTTACTTCATATTCGACTTATGATGGGGGAGAATTTTCCTTGGTGATATCAACATGACATATATTGTTGATAAGGGTGAACCCACAAAAGGCATTTACAATTTGAGTGAGGAAGGAAAAGTTGCAAAAAATGACCCTATGCAAAAAAAATTAGTTTTTGGGGGTTCGAATAGACTTCTGGTTAGAGCGAACCCATGTAATGTCAGGTCCCACATTTCCTGAAAAAATAAGAAAACAAATGATTTTGGAAAGGGGGTTCGCTAGAACCCCCCTTTTTCCCCATTCTCCCCTCCTAGCACCAAAAAATTCCAGAATTTTGCCCTTCAAAGCTCGGGTTGAGGATGAAAATGAAGTAGACTTCACATACCCAACTAGATTATGGTAGTCCTCAGAATGAACTATCCAATGCATATAATTTTAATATGTTTTGGTTTTATTATGTATTTGTTTTTTTAGTTTGATTAAACATAGGTTTTTCACCGAAAATCAAGCTCTTTATTTTGCACATGTGGAAAAATAGCATATTATCAAAATAAAATTCTAAAAAATATGTGTGGGCTAGGTATTGATGTCTTTGATCTAGTAAAAAAAATGAATTTCGATACATACAAAATTTTTTATGTTGTACACGGTCCGCCTATTTTTGAATTGTAATTGGTTTGACTTTGAAACTTGATTAAGGAAAAAATATTCAATAAAACACTATAAAACCAAATGAAAGTGCTAGATATCGTAGTTACAAATCTAAATTCGAAAAAAATAGAATTTTATCCTTCATACAAAAAAAATTATGTTGTAAATGGTGAGAGTCACTCCTTAAAAATGTTGTTTTTAAAAAAAAAACTAGTTTTCGAAGGAAATGGAAAAATAAATACAATCTGATTCCAAAAAAAATGAAAAAAATATATTTAGAATCTATAGACAAAATTTCACAAATCACTAGTTTTCATCATCTTCAAATTCCTCACGGTTTAGCCACTATAGGAGCTCGAAAGTGAAGATTTAGTTAAAAAAAATTAGTTCGGTGTCCAGTTTGCCCAAAAATTATAAACTAGTATTGTGGGATCACCCATAAGGGAAAGGTAAATTTGTGTTTCAATGATGGAAGGGTTAAAACCCTTGATCATTTTTTACATATTCTAGGACTTGTGAGAAATTTACTTTCAGTATCCAAGTTGAATGATTCCAGAATGCATGTGACATTTGACAAGTCTGGTGATAGCTAAAGGATCTCAGATTGGGACTTTCTTTAGGCTTAATGAATTTTTGTAATTTCACCAATGTAACTAGCACTGAAAATGCATGTATGTTATGGCACCATAGATTGGATCTCATAATTGAAAAAGTTCTTAAGATCATTTTGAATAAAAAGTTGGTTGATGGGTATGTGCAGGATCATGATGGGCCAAAAAGTGGCGATATGTCAGTGATATGATGACCTATGTGGCTGATGACCTTTTTTATACCCAAAATTGATGAAACGAAAAGGGTTTTTAAAGGAGATTCTCAACTTTCCATCATATAAATTATGCTTTACTTTGAATTTAATAAAGAATTATTATTAACTACTGAAATTGCACCCTGTTGAACCTGATGTTCAACACCTCAGTATAACATGGGAAGACCTCTAAAGCTGTGGGTTACTTGTAGGCAAAGGTGAACCTCTACAGAAGGTCGGCTTCCTAACTGGTAATATCACCTAACCTACTGATTTTTGTGAAGCAAAAAAGGAGAATGAAATGCATGAAACGGAATAGAAACTAATCATTAAATATGAAGTGATACACCAAACTTATGATGGATAATGAGAAAACATAAAGTAACACTTGATGTTAATCGATGGAAACTATATTTGCATAGCCTATTACAGTGAATCTCTGCATAAATATTTCACCAAAAGGTCAATCACAGTAATTAACAAAAGGAAGATAAACTTCACAGTTGGAAATTATAAGTAATTTTTACAACACAGTCAACAACCCGCAATGATTCTCTAATTGCAGAAAAGGCAATGAACTATGAGACAAAACTTAAAAGGAATTTATGAAAAAATCTCACAAAAAGCTTGATCAATCACTAACATGCACAAATTGCAAGAACAAGGAAGGAAAGAATTTCAACACCAAAATACTCCAAGGTCTGTACTATATTCCATCCCCAAAAAACTAAGTTACAAAGTTTGCCAGTCTGAGAAGAGAAAGGATTGCAAAAATCACTAACTCCCAAAAACTGCAAAATAAGAACTAACTATCAAATGAGTTACAAAAGTGGCTAAGTAGCCAAGCCCCAAATAGTTCCACCAAAAAAGGAACTAGAAGCATCTTGGGTCGGATGCAACAATAAACCCACAAATTTAGCCCCTAGATTATCTCCAAAAGGCTTCCAATGGTTGAAAAAGTCATACAAGACTTAATCAAAACATAAATACTTCTCAAAAGTGCCTCAAATTTAGTCAAAAAGGCCTAAATTCACTCTTACAAAGATGAACCACTCCCTAGATACCTTCCTTATGTTTGCAAACTTCTCACAACTCCCCTCCATTTATGGCATATGTTTTCAAACTACAAAAGGTGCCCCAATATTCCCTCCAAGTCATAAATCAAACATATCTTCTTCCCTTTTTGTGTCACACATTGAAAAACTCATCACTTTCTTTTCTCTTTTCTTTTTTTTGCATTTTAAAAAATTAACAATTTTGATGAAGTAATTCATAATGCATTACTTGATCAAAATTGTTTTACATCACAATTAATGCAAAAAATTAAAAGAGAAAACAACTAAGTCCTAGGAGACTTAGTTACTTATGTCTAAGAGAAAACAAAAAAAAACATAATAAGCACATGAGGTATTAGTTGACACTCCATTAAAATAAAAGATGGTTAAAAACAACTCCCATCAACCATAAGGAAACTAGGGTTTGAAACCCTAAAAAACAAAGAAAAGAAAAAAATTTCCATTTCATTTTGCATCGAGCCCTTGAAAGAAACTCTGTGCTGCCATCCCTAGGGTTCTGGAGCTGAAATAAGGCAAAAACCGTGGTCTCCAAAGGCATTGTTCATGTTCTTTTTCTTGCATCCTTGAGCAGAGTTCGGCCTTCAGAACATATCGTAAGCATTTGCTAGAATAACACTGCATTTTCCCTCTTCAAAAAAGTGAATAAAAAAAATGCTCATTTCGGGCTTACTTAACAGATTTATGGCTTATCTCGCATTTTCCTCTTTTGACTGTGCTTTTCATGAATCTACTCTTGGAGACTTGAGAATCTCCATTGCTTGTCGGCCTCTGGGTATTTTTCAAATTCTTCTATGTTTTAATGGCCGCGGCTTTGAGCCTCCTGTAGACTTTATTAATATCCACTGATTAAATTTCTTTCATGCACCGTTGTAAATTTGGGTTCTCCTATGCTCATTTTGGAAACTCTATGTTTTAATGGTTGCGGCTTTGTGCTTCCTATAGATTTTATTAATATCCACTAATTGCCGAGCCTTTTCTTAATTTTGTATTCAGTCCTGAAGGTTACTTGCATTTATGTATGTGAATGGTGGACTTTGGGCCATGACATTAGGGTTTAGATCTGCATCCTCCTTAATGAAACTTCACCATTCAAGCTCAGACGTGCCACTATAATTTGTATTTTTTCCCTTTGTAGAAAAGAGAACTCACTTCATAGTCGAGGGTTTACAATTTTTCGAGACAAGAGTTTCACTTCTTCTCTCGAGGGCTTCCACCTCAAATCCATGGCCCTATTTACTACATTCTTATGCTTTTGGATGTGATCCGTCCTTATGACTTTGCATTAGTTTAACATCACCTTCCTCCAAGTTACCCGTGCATAATGACTATCCCATCGACTGTCCCTAAGCTCATAACCAACCAACAAAATATTCAAGTTACCTTTTTAATGGTACAGTGCGCTATCATGAGCAATGATTGTCCATATTCCATTCCATAGAGTTCTCAAAACTTGCTTCAACTTGAAGAATTATTGCACCTTCCTTGTAAATGAATAGCATTGATTATGACAACCTTGGTCCCTTTGATTCGTCAAGAAGGCAATTGGAATTGAATCATCAAAGATATCGGAAACAAACTCTGTCATGGTATGATGCCTTTTCATGGTCCCTAGAAGATTCCTTTTCACTCGCAAACCTCTGCTTCATTTTCATTTAAATTTGACAAACTTTTTGCTTCTAAAACTGCCCTTTTATGATTGTCTTCTGCATCAAAACCTTGCATGGTGCTTAGGTGAACCCAGTAGTCATTTTTTAATCACCATCATAAACCTTTTGTTGTGGACCACTGTACCTCTAATCATTTGATAACTGAAACTCAATGTCTCCACCTGATCAAGGTGCTCCGATTCAATGGTGATGGAACACAAACACTTGATATATCTCCAAAATATTTAGATGGTAAGTGCTCCTTCCTTTCATATGAAAATTTTCAATATGGATATGCCACAACAACCTCCACTCTATATTAGTTGTGATTCTTTTAAAATTATTGCTTTTACTTCATAGTTGCGCCCATGCTTGCTTTGTGATTATCCTTGTGTAGCTTCCAAAAACACTATAATTAATTGCACTATTGTATTTATGACCCTTATGGAGTCCACTATAGCTGTTGATGTGAAATGACATGATATATCACCAGTCATCTATGAGAATTCTTTATGGTTGCACATTTTGCTATGAGCTGGGCTCAACCCTTGTGGGAGCCTCATTCTACCCCACTCATTTTGATTTAAGTCATATCTACATCTGTAGCTGCACAAGAAACAAACAAATTAGGAAAAAAAATGACTGTCCTTTGTGTGTACATTGACCAAATGTTTTTTAAAGCAGTTGAGGCATTCATTGATCAACTGACACACACAAGATAAATTGATGCATGGATAGGTGGACAACATAAGTGAGCATGTATAGATTTGTCTTTTCATTGCTTAGAGTATAACTCTAACACATTGCTTGACTACTACAGGAACAGGAGCATACGGAAACTAGGAAGGACAAGCAACGAGGACACATCAGAGCGAGACAAGCCTCAACCAGTCATTCAGGCAATGACTGGTCATCCCTACTATATGTTTATTTTTGAATTTCTTCATTTATTCATGTATCAATTTATCTTTATTTGCATCAAAGAGAAGTCGGTCTCACGACTTGCTGTGTGAGACACATGTATCTTATCATATTCAATAAAGATTACATTTTTCAGAAATATGTGTCTTTCTATATTACAAGCATATATATGAATGTAAAAATCTGCACTTGCAATCTTTTAAATTTTTTCATTCGTGTATTTGAATGTAATAAAGAAGGATGATAGAATGCACCTTGTCCTCTTTGGTTCAAAACAAACTTTACCCTTTTGTACCCGTAGGTGAAAAATGGGTAACATTTTTGGCGACCTTTGTTGGATGTTTGCCTGCTAAACATGAAAACCAGTAGCCTAAACTTGTCCATTGGGCATGGAGTCATTAGGAAAACTCAAAATAGGCCTAGAGCAGTTTTATACATGGCTGTAGCTCACTTGTAACTTAGTAGAACAGGGCAGACTACCTGGAAATTATTGAAAACAGGAAATTGCAGAAAGGAAACTAACTAAATGTGTTGAAACAACACTTAGGGGAAAAGGAAAAGAAGATAAACTAGAGTGCAACAACACTTATTGAAAACATAAAATCCTATCCTAAGATATACAAATGTAGATTATACCTCAAAATAATGTTTGAGGTGAATCCAATTAATTGGGATTTGTAAAAGTTCACCATTCATTGTTGACAGTTCAAAAGCATTGTGCTCTTTGCACTCAAAAATAACCTATGGGCCAGTTCAGAAGTTATCAAACTTTGAATGCTTACCTAGCTTGGTCCTCAGCACATCCCACTTAAGAACAACATCGCCTTCTCTGAAAATTATAGGCGTAGCTCTCTTGTCAAAGACCCTCTTTGTTTGGAGTTGATGATACTCCATAGATTCCATTGCTTTGTCTCTAACTTCTTCAAGCTCCATAAGCTTAGCATATCTCACTGCCAAAGGCTCATTACCTTCAAACATCTCTAACTGGTGTATAATATCAAGAGCTAGAAGCTCCACAGATAGAGGCAATCTTGTCTCTTTTCCATAAACCAGCATATATGGTGAGTTACCAATGGACCTTTTAGGGGTCACCCTATCTGCCCAAAGTGCATATTTCAAATTTGTGTGCCAAGTCCTTTGATTATCCTCCAAGGTTCTCTTAATAATTCTAATAAGATTCTTATTTGTACTTTCAGCCAAACCATTGCCCTGAGGGTAATAATTTGAAGATGTATTCAGATGAATGCCATGTTTAACGGCCCAATCTGTAACTCATAATCCCACAAATGCTAGAGCATTATCATATATAATAGAATCAGGAACCCCAAACCTGGTTACTATGTCAACATAGAAATTCAACACAGAAGATTCATTGGCTTCTTTCAAAGCTACTACTTATGTCCACCTTGTAAAATAATCCATGGCGGTAAGTATCCACCTATGACCAACACTGGAAGGTGGGTTTATGGGTCTAATAAAATCAATTCCCCATCTTATTAAGGGTTGTTCAACTTGAATCGGCTGCAGAGGCATGGCTGATAGCTTTTCTTTCCCTACAAATAAAGTACATTTAATACACTTCCTCACCCAAGCATGAGCGTCTTTGAATAAGCTGGGCCAGTAATAACCAACTCTCATTATTTTCCAAGCGGTTGTCCTAGGGGCAAAATGACCTCCTGCAGCTCCATCATGAAACTCATGAAGCACTCTTTCTATTTGATCAGTGTTAACACATCTCAAAAGTACACCGTTGAGATCCTTTCTGAAGAGAATATTGTCCACCAACACATATGGAATGGACTGTAATCTAAAATATCTTCGTTTAGCTCTATCTAAACCTGGTGGACACTCACCAGCTTGTAAAAAATGGGTCATGTCTTGAACCCAACCTGTGCCTAACACAGGTGTATCATTTTGAGCATTCGGAAGCTCGTCGGTGTTAGCTAAGACAACATCTGTTCCAGATTCTTTTTCATTGATAAAGCCTTCAACAAGTTGCTCACAGAGCACTTTCCCTCTAACAAGTTTTGTGATTTTGATGTCAACATCAAACTCCATAACTTTTGTGATCCAACCTGCCCTTTTCTCACTCAAATCCTTACTTAATAAAAATTATTTCACACTAGGATGAGCAACTAAAAGATGAATCTTACTATTTGAAACTAAAGGCTTAAATTTCTTCAAACTTCTGATCACAACAAGAACATTCTTTTCTACAAAAGAGTACCTATGTTCATAGTCAGCAAGACTTTGACTAAAAAAGGCTATCGGTTGTTCTAAATTATCATATTTTTTTGAACCAGCATAGCAGAAATGGAATTAGTGCTACCAAAGGCATATAAAGTAAAATCTTTAGAGAAATCTGGATTTACCAGCATTGGGGCTGATGCTAAAGCTTCCTTGATTGCTTCAAAGTTGTTCCTTGTTTCTCTGGTCCAACTGAAAATTGCATTTTTCTTAAGCATGGCAGTCAAAGGCTGCAACAAATTTGCAACATCAGGAATAATCCTCCTTAAAAAGTTAATCCTACCTAAAAAGCTTTGTAAACCTTTCTTGTGATTGGGCAATGGCAGTTCAAGTGTGGCATGGACCCTCTCAGGATCAATAGTAACTCCCTGTTTTGACACTATGTGACCCAACAACTTACCCTCATGCACTACAAAGATGCTCTTTTTTGGATTTAGGGATATTCCAAACTCCCTACATTTCTCAAAACCCTGTTTTAGATGTGACAGATGTTCCTCAGCATTCTTTGAGAATAATGTAACATCATCCAAATATATCAACACAATTTTATTGATTAGAATTTGAAAAGCCATATCCATGGCTCGTTGAAACGTGGCACCAACATTAGATAAGTCGAAAGGCATTCTTTTATAAGCCATAGTGCCCCACTTCGTTGTAAATTCAGTTTTGAACTAGTCCTCTTCTTTGACCAACACCTGGTTATAACCAAAATAACCATCCAATAGAGAAAACCTTTCAGAACCAGCAACCACTTGCAGAATCTGCTCCATCGAGGGAAAAGGATAATAATCTTTCAGAGATGCTCTGTTAAGATCCCTAAAGTCAACGCAGAGCCTAATCTCTCTGTTTTTCTTCCTAACAGGTATGAGGTTAGAAACCCATGAAGTATTTTTAATAGGAAAGATAATACCCCCCTCAACCAACTTGGTCAGCTCTTTAATCATTAAAGGTTCTAACTTAGGGTTTAAAGGTCTCTGTTTTTTCCTAACTGGCTTGGCTCGAGGCTCTAACTCAATTGTATGCTGGGCAATGTGGGGATCAAACCCTTTTAAATCTGAATATTCCCAAGCAAACACATCATGAAACTCCTGACATAACATAATAAAAGCTTGTTTGTCCTCAGGTGAGCATATTTTGCCTATTTTAAGGAGCTTACCTTTAAAAATTTCCAACTCTTCACAATGTTCCTCTTTGATCTGCAAACCAACTTTACCCTTCTTGAGCTAATCATTAGTGCTAAAAATGGACTCCAAAGTGACAAGTCCATTTGGCAGTTTGTTCGTCTTCAGCTGTACGACCTGCTCATCGTATTGCTTCTTAAGTTTCTCTTGATTTACTACAGAGAATTGATCCTCCTCCAGTAGAAATGATAGAATCTGTTCATCACTGTCAAACACCTGCTAGTGAATGTTGTTATCAGGAATTGACGGCCTGACAACAACCTTTACATATTTATGTGTTTTCTCCTTCTTGATATCACTAGGGATATCAAATTGTGCTCCAATAGTTGCAAGTCGATCTGCATGTTTGTTTTGACCTCTAGGAACAAAATTCAAGTTGAAAGCACTAAATTCTTCGATCAGGTCCCGCACTCTATTTCTGTAGGACTTCAAAGTATCATTTTTTGTAACACTCAGGCCTCTAACTTGATTTACTATTAACTCGTTGTCTCCATAAACCTTGAGACACTTTACTCCTCTTTTCCTTGCCCATTCCAGACCTTGGATAAGCCCCTCATATTCAGCAGTATTATTGGAACAGGCAAAAGCAAAATGGAAAGCAAAAAAATACTTATCACCTTGTGGAGACACAAGCATCGCACCCCCTCCAGCTCCATTCTTACTTCTGGAACCGTCAAAAAACATCTCCCATAACTCCTTCCACTGTAACTGCAAAGAAACTGCACCCTTTTCCAAGTTAGGCATCTCTGCCCCAAGTTCATGCAGCACATAGTTTCCCATACCAACATCCATAATTTGACTGTCAGGATTATCAACCACGTTCTCTGCTACCCACTCATGCAAAAGTGATTCAGGAACACTTTTAGCCTGTAGCTCTTGAGCAACAACAAGTTCATTGTCAGTAAAAATGGCACAATTTGTGTCCATAGCAGTAGGAACGATGTTGATCACACTTGGGTTATAAGGCTCTATGTGATCCTTTGCCAACTTCTTCGATCTGATAGTAACCTTGGTCCCATACCTCATCCTAAAAAGAAAATGGGACCAATCTGATGAAAAATAATCCCTAATCTTAGCTATAAAATCCCTAGACAAACACAATGCAAAAAATGGAGGCAAATCTATGACAAAAACATCCTGTGGTATGGAAAAATTAGGACAGGCCTGCAAGGTCAAACTCAAATCTTTGATGACACCTACAGTATTGACAGCTGATCCGTCTAACTGAAGCACCCCCTTCTCTAAAGGTTGATAAGTTAGTCCTATCTGATCTACAATCTTCTTGGGCATGACCGAGCTACTAGCACCGCTATCAACCATACAATTATGAACTAGCTTATCCCCAACTATTAGAGAAACATAAAAATGAGGAGGCTTATTACCTTATTGTTTGATGGGTTGCTGGTTGTTGTCCTAGGGAGTATTAGTTAGGACAGTCCTAACCTATTGTTGTCTAGTTAGTCACTTTCAAATTCGAAAGAGCTGGTTGTAACATATCTTTTTGACCTGGGATAGCTAAAGAATCCCACATGGACAATGATACGCTCATCTTTTTCATATTTTTAATTATATTGAAAGGCATAGCTGAGCCTACCTTATGATGAACCTTCACACCAACAGAATCAACCTGCAAATGTGGTTGCTCCTTAGCAGCTCCTTGCGCAATGTGAGGCACTTGTAATGTGGATGATTCGCCAACAACAACCTTCCCTTTATCAGTTGTTTTCTCAAGATCGAGGGCTCTTTTCTTCACTCTTGTATTTTCTGATACTGGATCATCTGCATTAATTCCACAAAACTCTTCTCCTTGGAAGTTCAATAGGGTAGCATCGTTTATAGGTTGCTCCTTCTGTTGTGGAGTTGCATCATTTGGTATGTTCTGTTGTGAGCCTGCAACACTCTGTACCATTAGAGCCTGATTGATGAGTCCATTGGAGCAGGTAGCTTGATTGTGAGGTTGGTTGCATGGATAGCACCACTCATAATCAGCAACAAGATTATTTTAAATAGGGACAAGGTCCCTAGCTGCACTGACAGGTGCTGGATTATAAGCTTGAAAAGGCCTTGTATTTACATTCTGCCTTGGACCTTGATAGTTACCCTGGTACAGCTGCCTATTGCCTTGGAAATGTTGTTGTTGGCCTTGAAAAGGCTGATTTCCTCCTTGATTTTGCTGCTGGTATGGTGGCCTGTAGGACTGCTGCTTCTCCAGGTTGACTAATTTGTTCCCAAATGTTTGTAAAATACTCTCAATCTTCTGTTGACTTTCCTTAATTTCTTGCAACCCCTGTGATTGACTTGAGACCACAACCTCTTGTCCACCAGCAGTTAATAACGCTGGAACAACAAGTAATGGAGCAAAAGGTGGTATCTAAAGTGGCATATTTGACTATATCTCCAGAAAAATAGACATCGGTGGCCTAGGAGCAATCTTTCCTGCCTAAATCAAGCAATTTTCTGCTCTAATTGTTGTTTCAAATGCATCAGGTAAGGACACTCCTCCCATAGACTGTCATTACAGCAATATCACTGTTAATAGATTTCAAAAAGTACAAAAACACATACTCAGGAGATGGCCTTACTGTTGTAGGGATTCTATCCCAGGTCCTCTGAAATCTGAAGTTAAAATCATTCATTTGCTCTTGAGGAGCTCTTTTTATAGTGGTCAACTGCTCCAGTAAGGATAAATTATCTGATCTGTCCTAAAATTGTTTATGTAATTTATCCCCTAACTCATCCCACATGGCAATGGTCCCCACTCCAAGACTTCTAAACCACTATAGTGCTCTCCCTTTAAAAGACGCTGCAAGTAACCTCACAGCCACGTCCTCTTGTGTGATATGATGAACACCACATAAGGAGGCAACATCCCGTATATGCTCAATGGGAGTTATTTGATCTTCAGCAGTGAATATTGGAAAACTTTTAAAGGCTACCATCGGTATAGCATTGTGTTGTGCGAGGTTTAATGGACTGCCTCCATTAAATGGCACAAATGGCTGATTTCTTGCAGCCATTTGAGGTGATTGTGATGGATTGACTTGAAACTGGAAAATAGGAACAAAGCCTGTAGCAGAAGAAACTCTTCCCAAGCTGCTCGAGGGTGAGTTTGCTATTCTGAAATTTGGTGAAGCAGAGCGAGCTTCACTTTGCTTCTTAGATGGTCATCCTCTCCTCCTTGGTGGAGAAAATATCGATTCAGGCCTAACACCGGGTGGTGTAGTCTGAATTCTTTTTGAGGGAGGTGTCCTTTTTGCTGCTCTACCCTGCCTTTTGGGTGGAGAGAGCTGTAAATACTCAAAACCTTTGGAACCTCTCGTTTGTATCCTTCTCATATGCTGTGACAACATTGACCTTGCTATCTTCCACTTTACGGAGCCGCCAAATGTGCTTGTAAACCTTTTAAAAGGCTTACAAATCTACTGGCTGCACATCAAAACCAACAAACAAATTGAAAAACTATACTGTCTAAGTCGACAGTCCCACCGAGCGTGCCAAAATTGTTAACTACTGAAATTGCACCCTGTTGAACCTGATGTTCAACACCTTAGTGTAACATGGGAAGACCTCTAAAGATGTAGGTTACTTGTAGGCAGAGGTCAACCTCCGGAGAAGGTCAGCTTCCTAACTAGTAATATCACCTAACCTACTGATTTTTGTGAAGGAAAAAAGGAGAATGAAATGCATGAGACAAAATAGAAACTAATCATTAAATATGAAGTGATACACCAAACTTATGATGGATAATGAGAAAACATAAAGTAACACTTGATGTTAATCGATGTAAACTATATTTGAACAACCTGTTACAGTGAATCTCTGCATAAATATTTCACCAAAAGGTCAATCACAGTAATTAACAAAAGGAAGATAAACTTCACAGTTGGAAATTATAAGTAATTTTTATGACACAGTCAGCAACCTGCAATGGTTCTCTAATTGAAGAAAAGGCAATGAACTATGAGACAAAACTTAAAACGAAATTATGAAAAAATCTCACAAAAGGCTTGATCAATCACTAACATGCACAAATTGCAAGAACAAGGAAGGCATGGATTTCAACACCAAAATACTCCAATGTCTGTACTGTATTCCATCTCAAAAAAATAGAGTTACAAAGTCTGCCAGTCTAAGAAGAGAAAGGATTGCAAAAATCACTAACTCCCAAAAACTGCAAAATAAGAACTAATTGTCAAATGAGTTACAAAAGTGGCTAAGTAGCCAAGCCCCAAACAGTTCCACCAAAAAAGGAACTAGAAGCATCTTGGGTCGGATGCAACAATAAACCCACAAATTTAGCCCCTAGATTATCTCCAAAAGGCTTCCAATGGTTGAAAAAGTCATACAAGACTTAATCAAAACATAAATACTTCTCAAAAGTGCCTCAAATTTAGTCAAAAAGGCCTAAATTCACTCTTACAAAGATGAACCACTCCCTAGATACCTTCCTTATGTTTGCAAACTTCTCACAACTCCCCTCCATTTATGGCATATGTTTTTAAAATACAAAAACTGCCCCAATATTCCCTCCAAGTCATAAATGAAACATATCTTCTTCCCTTTTTGTGTCACACGTTGAAAAACTCATCACTTTCTTTTCTCTTTGCTTTTTTTGCATTTTAAAAAATTAACAATTTTGATGAAGTAATTCATAATGCATTACTTGATCAAAATTTTTTTACATCACAATTAATGCAAAAAATTAAAAGAGAAAACAACTAAGTCCTAGGAGACTTAGTACTTATGTCTAAGAGAAAACAAGAAAAAACATGAGAAGCACATGAGGTATTAGTTGAAACTCCATTAAAATAAAAGATGGTTAAAAACAACTCCCATTGGCCATAAGGAATCTAGGGTTTCAAACCCTAAAAAAAAAAGAAAAGAAAAACTTTTCCATTTCATTTTGCATCGAGCCCTTGAAAGAAACTCTGCGCCACCATCCCTAGGGTTCTGGAGTTGAAACAAGGCAAAAACCGTGGTCTCCAAAGGCATTGTTCATGTTCTTTTTCTTGCATCCTTGAGCAGAGTTCGGCCTTCAGAACATATCGTAAGCATTTGCTGGAATAACTCTGCATTTTCCCTCTTCAAAAAAGTGAATAAAAAAAATGCTCATTTCAAGCTTACTTAACAGATTTATGGCTTATCTCGCATTTTCCTCTTTTGACTGTGCTTTTCATGAATCTGCTCTTGGAGACTTGAGAATCTCCATTGCTTGCCAGCCTCTGGGTATTTGTCAAATTCTTCTATTTTTTAATGGCCGCGGCTTTGAGCCTCCTGTAGACTTTATTAATATCCACTGATTAAATTGCTTTCATGCATCGTTGTAGATTTGGGTTCTCCTGTACTCATTTTGGAAACTCTATGTTTTAATGGTTGCGGCTTTGTGCTTCCTATAGATTTTATTAATATCCACTGATTGTCGAGCCTTTTCTTAATTTTGTATTCAATCTTGAAGGTTACTTGCATTTATGTATATGAATGGTGGACTTTGGGCCATGGCATCAGGGTTTAGATCTGCATCCTCCTTAATGAAACTTCACCATTCAAGCTCAGCCGTGCCACTATAATTTGTATTTTTTCCCTCTGGAAAAAAGAGAACTCACTTCATAGTCGAGGGTTTACAATTTTTGGAGACAAGAGTTTCACTTCTTCTCCCAAGGGCTTCCACCTCAAGGCCATGGCCCTATTTACTACATTCTTATGCTTCTGGATGTGATCTGTCCTTATGACTTTGCATTAGTTTAACATCACCTTCCTCCAAGTTACCCATGCATAATGACTATCCCATCGACTGTCCCTAAGCTCATAACCAACCAACAAAATATTCAAGTGACTTTTTTAATGGTACAGTGCGCTATCATGAGCAATGATTGTCCATATTCCATTCCATACAGTTATCAAAACTTGCTTCAGCTTGAAGAATTATTGCACCTTCCTTGTAAATGAATAGCATTGATTATGACAACCTTGGTCCCTTGGATTCATCAAGAAGGCAGTTGGACTTGAATCATCAAAGATATTTGAAACAAACTCTATCATGGTATGATGCCTTTTCATGGTCACTGGAAGATTCCTTTTCACTCCGAAACCTCTGCTTCATTTTCATTTAATTTTGACAAAATTTTTGCTTCTAAAACCGCCCTTTTATGATTGTCTTCTGCATCAAAACCTTGCATGGTGCTTAGGTGAACCCAATACTCATTTGTTAATCACCATCATAAACCTTTTGTTGTGGACCACTGTACCTCTAATCATTTGATAACCGAAACTCAATGTCTCCACCTGATCAAGGTGCTCTGATTCAATGGTGATGGAACACAAACACTTGATATATCTCCAAAAGATTTAGATGGTAAGTGCTCCTTCCTGTCATATGAAAATTTTCAGTATGGATATGCCACAACAACCTCCACTCTATATCAGTTGTGATTCTTTTAAAATTACTGCTTTTACTTCATAGCTGCGCCCATGCTTGCTTTGTGATCATCCTTGTGTAGCTTCCAAAAACACTATAATTCATTGCACTATTGTGTTTATGAACCTTATGGAGTCCACTATAGCTGTTGATGTGAAATGACATGATATATCACCATTCGTTTATGATAATTCTTTATGGTTGCACATTTTACTATGAGCTGGGCTCAACCCTTGTGGGAGCCTCATTCTACCCCTCATTTTGATTTAAGTCATATCTACATCTGTAGCTGCACAAGAAACAAACAAGTTAGGAAAAAAAATGACTGTCCTTTGTGTGTACGTTGACCAAATTTTTTTTAAAACACCTAAGGCATTCATTAATCAACTGACACACACGAGATAAATTGATGCATGGATAGGTGGACAACATAAATGAGCATGTATAGCTTTGAATTTTCATTGCTTAGAGTATAAATCTAACACATTGTTTGACTGCTGCAGGAACAGGAGCATACAGAAACTAGGAAGGACAAGCAATGAGGACACATCAGAGCGAGTCAAGCCTCAACCTGTCATTCAGGCAATGACTGGTCATCCCTACTACATGTTTATTTTTGAGTTTCTTCATTTATTCATGTATCAATTTATCTTTATTTGCATCAAAGAGAATTCAGTCTCAAGACTTGCTGTGTGAGACACATGTATCTTATCATATTCAATAAAGATTACATTTTTTAGAAATATGTGTCTTTCTATGTTACAAGCATACATATGAATGTAAAAATCTGCACTTGCAATCTTTTAAATTTTTCCATTCGTGTATTTGAATGTAATAAAGAAGGATGATAGAATGCACCTTGTCCTCTTTGGTTCAAAACAAACTTTATCCTTTTGAACCCGTAGGTGAAAAATGGGTAACAATTATTATTCATTTTCTATTTGAATTACAACTAAAGTCCTGATTGATAGGCTGAGTGAAAAACATCTATAGCTTTCAAACGGTATCTCATTTTTTGAATCCGAAACATGCGTCACATTCTATGTTTCACATACTATAGGATTAAAAAAAAAATGAATTTCATGAAGTTTTAACCAAGTTTAGGTGGTCAGACATACGAGTTTTTATATTTTTTAAAAGTTGTAATAAAAAAATCATAGTTAATTATTTACTTAGAAACAAATTACAAAAATAATGCATCACATCGGGACATGAGTCCTCTACTTATATCTAAAATATCGTAAATCTTTTTTATTATTTTATTGCGGTTAGGGTGGTTAGACAACACCTACTTCTTATTTTTTCCTTGAAATTTAAGTACTACTGCATTGAAATTTCAAATTTTCACCAAATAGATTTTTTATTTTGTAAATAAACCTAGTACTTTAGAAACTACATTTAATTTTCTATAGATTCTATTCTTACATATTTTTGAAATAATATAGATAACTTATTCAAAATTTTACGTCAAACTGCTTAACTCTGATTTTTCTGAATTTATTGCCACTTAAGGGCCCGTTTTTTCCATGATGATCCTGCACATACCCTGATGGTATTTTTATTATTATGTTAGTAAAAATGATTTTTGAGAGAATTATGTGTTTGGTAAACAAAATAGATCTTCATTTCCTAATGGGACTAATAAAGCGAAGAGATTATTAGGGATCATTCATTCAAATGTATTTGGACCAGTGGATGTTGACTCTTTTGGAAAATCTCATTATTATGTTACTTTCAATGATGATATGTCAAGATACACCTAGATTTATTTTATGCATGCAAAATTTGAATTTTCACTAAGTAAATAAGGAATTTAAAGCCTTAGTTGGGAAGAAAATTGATTATAAGATAAGGGTGTTGAGATCTGACAATGGGGTGAATATTGTTCTAGGGAATTTGATGAGTTATGTAAGCATGCAGGTATTGCTAAGAAAAAGACTACAGTTTATACACCTCAATAAAATGGGGTAACATAAAGAATGAATCGAACCTTGATGGAAAGAGTTAGGGGTATGTTGAGTGGTGCTAGGTTTGATAGATGCTTTTGGGCAGAAGCTGTAAGTATTGCATGTTATTTGGTTAATAGATCTCCTTGTTCAACTCTTGTTGATAAAACTCCTTATGAAGTATGTATAGGTATAAATCCTTTTATTTCACATTTAAGGGTCTTTGGTTGTGAGTATTTTGTTCATATGCCTCAAGAGAAGCATTCTAAATTGGATCCAAAAGCACATAAATGAATCTTTTTTGGTTGCGGTGAGAATGTAAAAGGTTATAAGGTTTGGAGTCCACTAACTCATAAAATATTTTTGTCTCTAGAGATGTGATTTTTCAGGAGTTTATAGATTACTCAAGTGAAGAACAACCAAAGGAGAAATATAAGACAAAAACAATGCATTTCAAGACAAAGATTGAGAAGCAAGAAGATGCACATGTGGAAGAACAACCAAATGGATTAGAGGATGGAGAAGAAGAGGGTTCAAAGAGTTTGGATGATGTACAATATCAACATGTAGAAGAAGAAGAGAAACATGATCCCCTTACTCCTACCTTGAGAAGATCCACAAAGCAATAAAGTCTAGCTAACAGGTATATTCCATCCAATTTTCATTGTGTATTTGCTTTGTTGAGTACTGACGTTGAATCTAGATCCTACAAGAAGGCTCTTTCTTTAGAAGAAATTGAGTCTTGGATGTAGGCCATGTAAGAGGAGACGATGACTTTGGATAGTTGTGATACTTGGGATCTTGTGAGTTTACCCAAAGGAACCTCTTGGAAGCCCATTAGATGCAAGTGGGTATTTAAAAATAAATTTGGAGCTGATGATCGGTTAGAGCAGTACAAGGCCAAATTGGTGGCCAAGTGCTACTCCTAGAGAGAGAGAGTTGATTTCGGTATAATTTTCTCTCCTATTGCTAAGTTAACTTCTATAAGATTCCTATCATCTATTGCTACTTCTTAGGATTTTGAAATAAAGAAATTGGATGTTAAGAATGCTTTCTTGCATAGGGATCTTGAGGAAGAGATTTATATGCAACTACTTGATGGTTTTCTTGTGAAAGGAAAAGAACACTTGGTTTGCAAGTTAAAGAGTTCTTTATATGGTTTGAAACAATCACCTAGGATGTGATACCAAAATTTTGAGGCCTTTTCATTGAAGTTGGGTTTTGTTAGAAGTGAGGAGGATCGTTTTGTTTACATTAAGGTTATTGATGATCAAATTCTAATCATTGTCTTGTATGTTGATGACATATTGTTTATGGGTAATAGCAAGGTGATGATTAAGAGGCTCAAGACTCAATTTTCTAGCACATTTTATATGAAGTATTTGCGGGCTACAAAATATATTCTTGGGATGGAGATTAGTAGAGATCGAGTTCATAGAAAGCTTTGGTTAAGTTAGAGTAAGTATGTTGATACCATTTTGCAAAGGTTTAATATGCATGGTTGTAAACCAGTAAATATTCCATTTTTGGTTGGTACTAAGTTGAGTTTAGACATGTTTTGTAATTCTAATGATGATTTTTAAAATATGTATAATGTTCCTTATGCTAGTGTTGTCGGTAGTTTAATTTATGCAATGGTTTGCACTAGACTAGATATATCCCAAGCAGTGGGAGTTTCAAGCAGGTTTATGTCTAACCCTAGTAGATAGCATTGGAATTTTGTTAAGATGGTGTTTAGATATTTGTGTGGTACTTTAGATTACTGTTTGGTTTATCATGGTACTGATGATGTGGATAAGTCATTGAACATATAAGATTTTTTTATGCAGATTGGGCAAGTGACTTGGATAGTTAAAGGTCCACTAGTGGCTATGTTTTTACTTTGTTTGGAAGTGCAGTGCGTTGGATGAGTAAGAGGCAGTATAAATTTCCATTGTCCACTATCGAAGTAGAGTATATGGAAGCTACACATGCTTATAAGGAGGTAGTTTGGTTACAAAGACTTGGTAATGGTGTTGGTTTTGATTGTAGGACAATGAGGATTGGATGTGACAGTTAGAGTGCCATATATTTAGCTAAAAATCCTATGTATCATGCTTGTACTAAGAATGTTGATGTTCAATATCACTTTGTCTGATAAATGGTTGAGAATGGTAAGGTTTTGATTGAGAAGGTTGACACTTTGAAAAATGTTGCAAATTCTCTCATGAAGCTAGTGACCACAAATAAATTCTCTTAGTGTAGGAAGGACATGGGCCTTGATCACTGTACTTGATTATATATTTTATTTGTATCTTGTGTATGTAATTGTAATGTATAATGTCAAGTGGGAGAATGTTCGGATAGGCGACCTTAAAATTGCTATCCTAAGTTGATTTATGTGTCTCTGCATTCTTTGGAAAGTGTTCTATGGGACATGAGAGACAAAATATTTATTATTTATTTTCCTATGATGAATTATAATTGCATTCAAAGAGGTGGACCCATTACGATGGTGGTTACAAATAATTTTGGAGGCATATTCCTCTTGAGCATCCAACTTTGTGGGTGGGTACCACTTTAGTGTGCATGTCCTTACATGCTATTTTCATGTTTTTCATGCTCTTGCATGGTTGGGCACCCAGGTTTACATGTTGTTGCATGTTCATGCTTGTAGTTGTCAGATTTGTTGGAGAGTTATGGAGCACTCGAGTTTGAACAATTCCTATTGGTTGTGGGTTAGGCACCCATGTGAAGGCCATGTGATAATTTAATATTTTATTCCATGTTTAAGGGGTTGTCCACTAAGGGGGTGTGGGTTTTTCTAGGTGGTTTTTTCTTGTTGTTTTGGGATACCATTTGTGGTATTCTCTCCCACAAACTTCTATATATTGGAGCCTTGAGATGGAGGTTTAGTATGATTTCTTTGCAGGTTTTCAAAGAAACGAAGTGTTGTGGAGGATTACAGAGAGGATTGTTGTATTGATGTACTTCCTTACAAATTAATACAAACATTGGATCTCTTTGGGTGTGGATTTTTCCCCGCAAGGGTTTCTCCACATATATCTTGTGTCACTTGTGTTGATGACTTGTGGTATTGCATATTTTTCTTTCATTGTTGTGATTATCAATCACATAATATTTTTATGGTTAAATTGAACAAATAATTTTAGATTTGAAATCACTTTAATAAGTTCATATTGCTGCAAGTTATACCTTTATTCCTAACACATGATACAAAGAAAAATCCACATGGTATTTACAACACATGAATTATAAACTTTAAGAGGCACACAATAAAATGGCTTACAAGATTCAAATGCCCTTTGTGATATTTTCAAATTTGGACATGTGTTTCACAAAATAGTTTGTACAATTTTGTTTGGCTATGTTTTGAGAAATGTTTAGGATGTGGTGTGCGCTCTTGATCACCAATTCTTAATTTTACAACATATTTTACATTGTGTGATACTCTAGAGTTAGAGTGCCAAAATTGTTGAATTTCATCATTTGCGGTATTAGTTAGCTTCTTATAAACTTGTGGAAGCCTACCACTAAAATCCCAAGTATCATTTTAAAGAGGAATACCTAGTCTTGATCTTATTGCTAGTTCTTTTGACAATGTTTTACGATTTAGCCTTAATTCAACATATGTTTGCCTCAATAATCGATCATTTATTAATTGATTTCTTACTAGAAAGAGGTTGTTATTAATCTATGAGAAAATATATTATATTTTTCATTACTAGTCTTTTTAATAGAATTTAGTGCATTAAAGAGATTTTTAATAATAATTTTATTTTGATCAAACTTTTTATTTACACGAATCTTCAATTTATTTAATAATAGTCTTGTTTTGTATGACTTCAAAAATTGTACAAACAGTTGACATTATTTGATTAATATCTTATTGGAAAAGTATTGTTTGAAAATTTGGGTAGCCCATAACCAAATGATTCGTGATGAGATTTTTCCTTTAATTTTCCTATTATGTTCTCATCTATTTCAACTAACCATTTTTGGGGTTCTTGATTTTTTTCAATTTTATTGGACTCATTACAAAAATATCGATTTAGGAATTTCATTTTTTCCTTCACAAAGGTCCTCTCTTATGTAATTTGGAGATACATTGACTTTCATTGTTTCATGTGTGTTATCAATTTCATCAATTTTATGAACGAGTGGATTATGGAGAGCAATTTTATTGTCATTGGGTTCATATCCACATTCAATAAGAAAATCTTGACATATTTCTTCTTGTTCGTCTATGATGTTACTCTTATCAATAGGTTTTTCATCACATTTTGTAATATTTTTAATTTCATGCTCAACATTTTCAAATTAAATTTCATTTTCAATTTCTTGTTCAACATTTTAAAGTTGTATTTCAAGTTCAATACTTTCATTTTTAATTTCATGTTCAACATTTTCATTTTCAATTTCATGTTCAACATTTTCAATTTCAATATCATAGTCACTTTCAATGTCATTTAAGGGTTAGAAAGAAGATCCTTCTCCTTGAAGAGTATTTGACAAAAAATTATTTCCATCCTCTTCCTTAATCTATCTTTGTCCCTACTTGCTTTGATTTCCTTCTTTTGAAATTTCCTCTTTATTTTCTTTTGGCTTTGACAAATACTGCTTCCCATTATACAAACAAAAATAAGTACCTTGATGATTGGTAGAATCAAATTTTGTATAAAAAAGTACTAAAATGAAAAAAATTGTTTGTATTGGACAAAAATCATGACATTCCCAACACTAGAGAGCATGTGGGGACCGTTGGAATGTCCATAATGGAATTTGGGTTGTTTTGTCCACTCAAACAAAAAGGATATTTGTTATATTAAACAAAAAAATAAATTTATAGCAATAAAATATAATACATATATTATAATTGTTGGTATGTGGCGATTAATCAAGCTATACTGTACACTTTTTAGTATTGTACACTATTCATGTATCCTTGCCGGGCCCCGGGTAGGGATTTGGGGGCGGCAGCACCCGAGAATTTTTTTTTTCGCTTTTTTCACTTCGTCACCCCGAAAAAAAAAAACTGACTTTGTAAACCCTAATTTCTGGAAGCTTCTAAAAGCTTGTTATAAGTGGTTGGGATGGAGAGTTGTGGTATGATATTATTCGCAATATTGTAATAAATTTTGCACTAGATAATAAAATCATTGGATGACTGCGGTTTTGTGGATGTAGCCCAGATTGGGTGAACCACATTAAATTCTCTGTGTTGTCTTCTATGTGTGTTTTATTACTCTATTTTATTGTTCATATCTGCATTTAACTTGTTATATATCTATCTTCTACCCCTAACAATAATATTATATATTATAGTATAATATTTATACGATGTAATATTATATAATTTAAATATGATATATTATATTAATATTAAAATACATTAATATATTAAATATTATATTAGGCTGTATTATACTATTATGGATGAGGTAAGTAGAGAGATGGAAGGGGAGAGAGAGGAAACGAGAGAGAGTTAGGATGGGAGGGATGGAGAGAGGGAGATAGAGACAAGTAGAGAGAAATGGAGGTAGGGAGGGAGAGGTACATAGAGAGATAGATTGAGGGGAGATAAAGAGAAGTAGAGGGGAAGGGTAGAGGGAGGTAGAGAAAGGGGGAAGGAGGGACAAAGGGAGGGAGAGATAGTGTAATAACCCCGACCCCTTGGAGTAAGGATTATTCATGTTTATCCAAGTTTGACAATGTTATGTGTCAGACTAGTCTGAAACAATGTTAGTCTCTGCAAGAAGTTTGCCTTCACAATTGATCTGAAATGGTTTCTCCTTGTGTTCACAGAATAAAGAATCAAATGTTTACAATCCAATATACACAGCAACTACGCCTGGTTATTATGACTGCAAATGTCGGTATTGGTAACTTGCTCTCAAGGATCGAGTAATGTTATTGCTTAAATACAAACAATCCAATAGAATGACAGAATAACATAACAGAGCATTACGAGTACTCAGTTGGAACAAAAATTATGCCGGAGACCATATAATCACTTCAATGAGATAATAGAACAAATTAAATGCATATTCAAGAAATGGAAGCAATATATCATTTATCTTCCATAGGTAACAGAAACATTAATCATGCACCTGGCAGGGAATACAAAGAGCACTCCTTTGTTGAGTAGAATGCCAAACCGATATCTTAATATGCCCGATATCTCCTTAATTGATGGTACAATGTATTAGGACAAATGAGTTGTATGAACCCCACATAAGAAGCTCACCAGCAGGCACCTCCCGATATGCTTTAAATCACGTCACCAGACCAAAGCAATACAACTGCTCAACCGCGTTAAATCTCATCGAACCATTGAATGATGCAATCGGTTACAATATTAAGAGACTCTGCCCAACACCACCTCTAATATTAACGGAATGATATATAAATTCCACTGTCTAGGAGTATTAACAATGCACAGTCGGTTGTAATCCCGCAAGGATAACTGTCCGAATAAAATTGCACCGGTCTTCAATATCAGACTTCAATGAATCACTGGTGGAAGATATTGTTATTATTCGCTCATTTCCATATCTTCTAGAGTCCGTCACAGAGACTTGTCGAAGTCAATCGGTTCAGAAGTTTCTTTTAATATATTTGTCCTGTCGTATGTGTTGATTGATGGAAATATATTCATCAATGATTCTTATATGTTCCATGAGGAGATAAGAATGAATGAAGACAGGTCTCTCAATTCCAAGTCAAGCCAACGACCAAGATAATTGTATTCCCTTCAACGCTCAATAATGAAGTACCAAAGAAATGCAAATGTAATCCCGATATCGAGATGGAATGCTAAACACAGAGCAACGCCACTAAAAGGACGATCTTCTGCCTAGGATGAGCAATATTTCCAAATGCATTAACCGCCCCAATGATATCAAAATTCTCAATGCGATGAGTATTCCCGTTTCACTGCAAGTTCTTCGCCGATGGAAATTCAACGTCACGAGGAAAAGGGTTGTCGATGAATTCCAATACACCCAAGTTAGTATTTGAGAGTTGATGGATATTATTCCCGTCAAGCATATTCAACCCGTCTTTGCATACTGGTGACTAGACATCGATGCTTCTATTTTCCATATAGGTCTACCGACACTCTACCGTATTCATACTGATGCAAACACCAATCCCTCTGCTTATGTTACTGTACATTTAAGTATCAACAAACTGTCATAACCAATCGACTAAAGACTACAATTAAACCATATCTAGGTTTCTGTCTAGACATGGCAATGGATTTCGGGAGTTTTCGTTCCCAGAATTCCAATGTTAAATTAAACACATTCAACTCTTCTGTGATAATTTTGCAGACCCCCAAACTTACCAATATAGTCCGCCAACATTCAGTTTCACCAAATTCGGTTATTGCAACTGAATTATTTAAATATAAATGGCCTTGTAAAGCTTTAGTTTCAATATCATAATATTTCATAAGGCCATAAATATTAATTAATTAATTAATTAAATAATTAAAATGTTTTCTAAGATAATTAAAGACAATTTCAATATTTAAATAATTAGACTAATTCTTCTTTTTGGGCATATAAAAATTAGGGACATCACAGTCCTCCCTTCTCGGAGATTGCTTGTCTCAAGCAATCGAATACCAATCCACGGCTCCACTCTGATATACAAACCTTAAGCCTCAAAATATGAAGTACTTATCAAGAACCACGAGGAACAATTGTATCAACCGTGACAATACCCGAATCCCAAACCAATCTCAAAAACATTGTTTTTCCAATCTGCTGCGCTACTATAATATTGATCACCTTGTCATGAGGTAGCAACCTGTGAAGCTCTCCATTCGTCAAGCAGATCCTTGGATCCCACACTGTAATAACTCTATCATGGTGCAACGACCTGTAAAGCACTCCATCTGTCAAACAAATTCTTTGATCCCACATCAATCTATGACCCATACTGCAAATGGGAAGATAGATGTACCTCACCATAGGATCATCATTATCTCTTTGATATCTTGAAAACTCTAAGCTCAACATTGCAGGACAACCACCCTTCAATAATGAATGCACCAAAAACTCATGAGCATTGCACTTTGATTAACACAACTGAAGCTCAACGCTCACATGGGTATACCAATCATGACCAAATGCCTCCAAGATGGTTGTCTCAAGTCCTAACATTTGGATAGCCGTCCCCAATGAGTATTCATCTTTATAAAGTTCCTCAAGGAAAGTTTGATCAGCACTCCAATCAGAAATGGCCTCATCTAGCCGTGTATCCATAACACTATTCACTAATTCAAACCGTGCAAGCATACGTTTAACTGGTTCCATCAAGATTGATGTCTTCATTAAGCCCTACAAATGACATGTCTCATCAACCTAATAACTACCATGTAAACAACATGAATTTTCTGATTCATACAAATCTGATTGTTCTTTATGCTTGGCCATCATGGCATGCTCAATCTTAGAACATATTCCTTTTGTAGAAAGAGGAACTTAAGGTAAGCTTCCCATTATTGTCTTGCAGAGTCTAAGTGTTTGACTCATTCTTTAACTTGTTGTAGGTGTTGTCTTGCATGGGTAGCCACCAACTTAGCCTTCTTGGCTCTTTGTATCTACTCTTCATTCATTCTTTCCTTCTCTATGCTATCTTTGCAATTCTCAAACACTTCTTCATAGCTAGGTCCATCCCATGTGATAAGAGGTAGTAATGACTGAAAATGACCTTCATTCTGAATACTCTTTGTAGTGCTTCCAAATTCCTCCACCCATGAGGATTACTCTTCATCAACTGTCGGTTTTAAAGTCTTAAATCTGCATGTCTCTCCATTATATATAGTTGTCCCCGAGATGCAAGATAAATCATTGTCCCTTTCATCGATGACTTCTTGAATTTCATGCACAAACTCACCAAGCGTAGCCTCAATCTCATGGCCGCTCCTTGTTCTTTCACAAGCAATTTGACCTGCACAACTCACAAATTCATCCCTATGAAGCTCTTCAGTTGCTTCATCAAATTATTCAAGCTCCACACCTCTCGCATTGCCCTTTTGCTCTTGAGAGGTGGCTACAACACACATCTGATTTTCTGTTTTTTGCATTGAGTAATGAGCTCTACTTAACTAAAGACAAAGATCAACAATCTCCCTATCTTTGTCTCTCACCAACTTGACAGCCATGTCTCTATCCCTGAGTAATTGCAAATAATCATCTTTCATCAATTCCAATGCTTCTTTGATAGAATGCAAATGTGTATGAGTAATATCGGTTACCAATCATTTTTGTCTCTTCTCAATCTAGGTTGTTCATATGAGGCCTTCAATGTGTTTATGTGCATTATCTGTGCATTATCCATCCTTGATAACACTTTTACTATATTTTCTTCCTTTACCATAAAGTGATCACTCAAATCTTCCAATACCGAAGTCTTTTGTTCTTGATCATCGAAGTGACCTTGGATGCCATAAACTATCTTCTCTGATTTATCTTTATCAGAACTATCAATTTCAATGTTCATCTCCAAGCTAGCGTACTTTATGTCAAGGGGACTCATGTTTGCCTCTTTTGTAGAAGCCTCATGTGATTCTTGTTCGGATGATGTTGACACATTAGAATCATTACCAAACCTTTTCTTTGTGTCCCCATATAAATTGGTATGTTTCTCAAATTCTTCATTTAGATTTCTGTTAACTCCCCTTGTAGTTTCACTATCCTCTTCTTGTACAAATAGATCATGCACGCCTGAACCTGTAGGTATGGATGGGTCACTAGGGTGCAGAGATTCATTTGAAAGTGAATCTGCAAGACATTGCCAACCACGATTTAACTTTTGATGTGTTCGCTGCAATTTACGATTCATCTTTTGTTGTGATAGAGCAAGGTCTTTTAATATTTTCTCCACATTAAGCTTGTTTTCCTGTGTTGGCAAAGCAGGAAGGAAAGTAAAAAACAACCGTCTAGCCATTTGATGCAAACTGTAACTGAAGCAAACTGGTTCATACTCAAAGCTGGCAGGATGATGGCTCTCGTACCACTGTAATAACCCCAACCCCTTGGAGTAAGGATTATTCACGTTTATCCAAGTTTGGCAATGTTATGTGTCAGACTAGTCTGAAGCAACGTTAGTCTCTGCAAGAAGCTTGCCTTCACAATTGATCTGAAATGGTTTCTCCTTGTGTTCGCAGAATAAAGAATCAAATGTTTGCCATCCAATATACACAGCAACTACATCTGGTTATTATGATTGCAAATGTTGGTATTGGTAACTTGCTCTCAAGGATTGAGTAATGTTATTGCTTAAATACAAACAATCCAATAGAATGAAAGAATAACAAAACAGAGCATTACGCGTACTCAGTTGGAACAAAAATTATGTTGCAGACCATATAATCACTTCAATGAGATAACCGAACAAATTATGCATATTCAAGAAATGGAAGCAATATATCACTTATCCTTCATAGGTAATAGAAACATTAATCATGCACCTGGCAGGAAATACAAAGAGCACTCTGAATTCCCGAGACGTTGCTAACCCAGACTTCTCCTTTGTTGAGTAGAATGCCAAACCGATATCTCAATATGCCCGATATCTCCTTAATTGATGGCGCAGTGTATTAGGACAAATGAGTTGTATAAACCCCACGCAAGAAGCTCACTAGCAGGCACCTCCCGATAGGCTTTAAATTACGTCACCAGACCAAAGCAACACAACTGCCCAGCCACGTTAAATCTCATCGAACCATTGAATGATGTAATCGGTTACAATATTAAGAGACTCTGCCAAACACCACCTCTAATATTAACGGAATGATATATAAATTCCACTGTCTAGGAGTATTAGCAATGCATAGCCGGTTGTAATCCCGCAAGGATAACTGTCTGAATACAATCGCACCGGTCTTCGATATCAGACTTCAATGAATCACTGGTGGCAAATAGTGTTATTATCCGCTCATTTCCATCTTTTAGAGTCTGATACAGAGACTTGCCGAAGTCAATCAGATCAGAAGTTTCTTTTAATATATTTGTCCTGTCGTTTATGTTGATTGATGATAATATATTCATCAACGATTCTTATATGTTCCATGAGGAGATAAGAATGAATGAAGACGGGTCTCTCGATTCCAAGTCAAGCCAGCGACCAAGATAATTTTATTCCCTTCAGCGCTCAGTAATGAAGTACCAAAGAAACGCAAATGTAATCCCGATATTGGGGTGGAATGCTACACAGAGCAACGCCACTAAGAGGACGATCTTCCGCCCAGGATGAACAATATTCCCAAATGGATTAACCGCCCCAATGATAACAAAATTCTCAATGCGACGAGTATATTCCCGTTTCATTGCAAGTTCTACGCCGATGGACATTCAACGTCACGGTGAAAAGGGGTGCCGATGAATGCCAATACACCCAAGTCAGTATTTAAGAGTTGATGGATATTATTCCCGTCAGACATATTCAACCCGTCTTTGCATACTGGTGATTAGACATCGATGCTTCTATTTGCCATATAGGTCTACCGACACTCTACCGTATTCATACCGATGGCAACACCAGTCCCTCTGCTTATGTTACTGTAAAAATGTATCAACAAACTGCGATAACCAATCGATTAAAGACTACAAATACACCATATCCAGGTTTCCGTCCAGACATGGCAATGGATTTCGAGAGTTTCCGCTCCCAGAATTCCAATGCTAAATTAAACACATTCAACTCTTCTGTGATAATTCTGCAGACCCCCAAACTTACCAATATAGTCCGCCAACATTCAGTTTCACCAAATTCGGTTATTGCAACTGAATTATTTAAATATAAATGGCCTCGTAAAGCTATGGAAAAAATTCGATGGTCATGGGCAAGCATCTTATAATAGTATGTAACTCCTCCTACACTTCTTACTCAACCCTTAATATCATAGAAATCATTGATTTAGTCATAACAATCAAATTGACTAAGATCCCAATCTTATGCATTTCGTGAGGGTATTGATTGCCTAGTCATAATATCAAATATAAAAAATCTTCTTACAACATGCAATATTGACCAATTCTTTGCAACCTCCCTATTAGATGTATTTTTACATAATATTTCAAGCATCTCTGAGAATAGATAAATCCCCTCCAACACATGGGTAACCAACTTGATCCCATTCTACGGTGTTTGGTAATTATATATTGCTTATCATCTACCTAATTAAATTACAATGACAAGACTTAGAACTTGTAAGGTGAATAACATACCTAGTCCTAATATTGGATGAGTAAGAGATAACTTAAAATTATATTTTGTACTATCAAAATAAAGTATATCATTGCTATAGATGTCTATAAGGAGTCGATATGGTTATAAAGACTATGTTTAGGAGTTGATTTTGATTGTGGGATAGTGGTTAAGATTGGATGTCAATGTTCTATTTTTGAGGCTAGGAATCTATGTATCACACTCATACCAAGCACACTAATGTACAATTTCATCTTTTTTTTAGATGGCAGAGAGTGCTAAGGTCATTATTTAGAAGTCTAACACTTTAAATAATATTAAAAATTCACTTATGAAACCAATGAGCATAGATAACTTATGTTGGTGTAGATAGACCATGGGCCTTGTATCTTGTACTTAATTCATTATTATGTTTCTCTTATGTATTATTATAGGTATAAATAGATAATTAATACATTTTATCCTTAGTAGATGGAATGGGTAGACTTGAACACTCATATATGATAAGGACAACAATAATAATTACCATTATTCAATTATTATTACAAGAAGACATAGAAAGAGCCAAAAAAGATGAAAGGCCACTTTGGAATACATAGAGTCATGTGTTGTAAATAAATCCTTCATGGAGCACTTGTGACTTATGAGTTGTCTTCTAGAATAATAGTGAGGGTTATTTATTTGGGAGTTAAATTCTATTATTAGAAGATACTCTTCATAAATGGGTCATTAGATTTTTACTTAGATATGAGTGCCCAGTTTGGGCTCATGATTTTGATATATTATTTTATAAATATTTCTTATTTATGTTTTCTCTAGATATTAGAGACACAAGATGGAGGTTTGATATGGTTTTGGGTATTTTTATGCTATAAAATTAGAGAGTTGCAATAAATTATATTGATGCAACACATTTATTGTGATTAATGCAAGCTCATTTCTCTTTGGTGGTGGATTTGTTTTTAAGGGTTTCTCCACATACATCTAACATTATGTATTTTTTTTATTTTAATTTATTGGTGTATGTGTTTCTTCATGTTACATTGCAATTTTAGTGGTTAATCACATGTTTATCTATTTTAGATAATAAGATTTGAACTTTTTATGCATATTTTCATTGTAATTATTTATTGATCTCTTGATAGTTATTGTATGTTTGAAAGCCTTGTTATTGAAGGTTAGCTATTTGAATTATTTTACATTCCATTATCCACTGTGATCCTCCCCCATCCCACCATTATCAAAATTTATCCTATATGTCACCTTCACTCATTATTCTAATTATTTCCTTTCCCTTGTCCCAAATTCCTCCATTATTCATACCCAATTCCTTAATATTTAAAAAATTTATTGCTTCCCTCCTCTTAAAATCAGCCCCTAAGATCCTTGTATACCTTTCTCTATTAATTTAAATGAATCTCATCACATCTATCATCCTCTCCATCACACAAGCACACAACACCTAAGGTATAGTTTTCTCCCTAGGGCTAATTATTTCACTTATTTACACTACCAATTTCACCCCACTTAAGCACACACACTCAAAAAATTCAAATGCTAAGTTGAGGTTGGAAATTTCAGGGGACAACTAAGGTAACCTCTCAAATTTAAATCCCCCCTCCCCCAAACAATAAAACTTTAGATTGAAATAAGAGGGCACAAAAGATTGGATTTTTGGATAAAATAGGACAAAAATTAAGGTAAGCAACCCTAAAATTTATAATCCAAAGATGAAAAGACACCAAGTCCCATCATAGTTTCAAACACTTCAAAATTTCAAAATGTCCAATTGCTATTCTCAAGCACCCCATTATCAATTTATAATTATACACTATTGGACATGAGTGTTCTAGTGTTGCACACCTATAAAGGACACTAGCTTCTATCATTGACTCTCATGTCTAATCTTATCAAAACTAGTTAGAACTTTATCGAATCATTCCTTTAGTTTTCTAAAACATATTTCTAAGTAAAATTCTACAAATATTCACTTCTAGGGATGATTCCTCTCACATTTAACTTTTCCTTTAGTGTTGTCTTATTTAATTTGAAGAGGTATGATTATTTTTACATTTACTATTATAATATTATAAAAAATATTAGAATCAACTAAGTTAATTAATAATTTGAAATAAATGAACCAAGTTATTATCTTCGCACACTAATAAAACTATTTTTTACCATTTTGAAATTTGTGCCAAAGATAAGAAAGTAGATGTTTCGTTTGATACATACATTTTTTTTGTAAAATCTAATAAGTGAGCTTGGTTTGAATATTGAATACTTGCATACATATTCCTTAGGGTGGTTGAAGCAAGGAGTGTATAATAGTAAAAAATGAATTTAATTTGCAGTTTATAGATGAGGTGGTAGTAGATGTGATACCCTTGAATGTTTATAGTGTCATCTTTGGGCTCAGTCACCGCCTCTATCTTAGAGATGTTTTCAACTTTAGAAGAAAGAACCAATATAGGCTATTTTTGAATGGAAAATAATTCAATTTGAACACTTATTTAAGCAATTCCATAATCTTTATGGTAATTGATTCACAATCCAAGAGGTTAATCAATGCTACTAGTAAGTTTTCTCTATTATTATTGCATGATAAAGAAGAGAAAAAGGAAACTAAGATAAAATCAATACATTGGATGAATACAAATAAATAATAATAAATAGATCAATTAGTGTTCAATAATTTTTTAACTTGTTCCTTAGGCCTAAACTAGACTACCTCTACATAGAGATATTAAGCATGATTTAATCCATGTGTTGGCTAATTACCCTCTTCCAAGCATAGGGTTGTAACTGAAAAATGTTTTAGAGACCAATGAAGTAAAAAGAAACTTAAAAAATTAAGAGAGAAGGAAGTAATTAGACCTAGAACTTCCATTGTAGTTCTCCCATAATGGTGGTGCTTAAGAGGGATGCCATATGACACATTTATGTATATTATAGATCCCTAAAGAAGATAACCATCAAGAATAGGTATCCATTATGATATATTTATTATCTCTTGGATGATTTATGACATGCCTACCATTTTCCCAAACTTCATCTAAAATTTAAGTTTCACCAAGTAAGAATAAAAGAAGTGGATATTTCAAATACAATATTAAAGATGAAATAAGGGCTTTATGAGTGGTTTGTTTTATAATTTGGGTTATGCAATGACCCATATACCTTAATGAGATTGATGAATGGGGAACATAGATAACTTATAGAATCTTGCATAATAGTTTATTTGAAAGAAATTATAGTTTTTAGTGACTTATGAAGAGGACATCTCTCATCTTATGTAAGTTCTACAAGAGTTGAGGGAGAATAAGTTACTTTTAAATAGAAAATAATGTGAATTTATATTTACATTGATTTTCTACCTTGAGCATGTGGTGGGTAATGGAGAGATTAGTATTGATTCCACCAAGATAAATACCCTTGTGACTTAGCCAAAACCTAGTATTGTCTACTACATGAGGAAATTTGTCAAACCTTTATCCTACATTGTTGCTCTATTGCATGTTATAATAGGGGTTGGAAATATTTCCATTAGAGTGAAAAATAACAAAGACCATTTGGAGAACTTAATAATTGAATCGACCATGCATTAGTTCTTGCTTTGCTTAATCTACAACAACCTCTTGAAGTAGAACATGTGCCAGTGATAATACAATGGGGATCATTATGTTACGCTTGGTGATTAAGTATATAAACAAGGTGTGAACAATAAGGTGGTCAATATGTTGTCTAGAGCACCTATTGTTTTAGCAGTGACATTCATTTTCAATTGGAGCATTTTTCCAAACAAGTCTATGTTAAATATTTTATAAATTATAAAGATTTTAGTGATACATGTATATCAAAAAGAAAAGAGAGGCAAAGTGGCTAATTTTGAGCCACATAAATAAGTGTTCCTCAAAGATGGGATCTTGTATAAATCAAGGAAATTGTGCATACCAGTAGAGAGGGGATTCATGGTCATGAGTGAGACTCATACCTCAAGAGTTATAGGTTGGTGTGAAAAAGTTAGTGGTGAATCTTAAAATTTATGTTATGTGGTTGTGCATGTAAGTGGATGTATTTAGGTTCATACAATTTCATAATTCATGTTGTATTAGCAAGCCAAAAAAATAGAAATTGGGGTTGTACCAACCACACCTATGTCCATGAGGCCATTGGAGACAATCTACATTGAATTTGTGGATTTTTAATCCATGTACAAGAAGGGGCATGATTAAATGTTTGAGGTTGTGGATCAATTCAATCAAATGTGTACGCATACCTTGTAAGAAAAACCTTAAGGGAAATGAAGAAACTATGCTGTTTTTTTCCATACATGGGTTCATTTTAGCCTTCAAGAGTGTCGTATTAGATAGAGATGTTCAATTCTTGGGAGAATTTTGGAGCATTATTGGGGAGAATATGGATACTTGGTTGAAGCACTCCATCACTTTCCATCATCAAATTGATGGACAAAAAAAAGTGTGAACCATACTTTGGTGGAACTCTTGAGGGGTTATTATCAATAGTATCCTAAGCCTTAGGATGAAAACTTGGCATAAATAAACCACTCATACTATAATAAGGTAGTATATGCATCCATCAAATTATTACCTTTTGAAGCATGTTTTTGGCAATTTCCTTCGAGTCCTTTTGATTTTGTATTGGAACATTGAAGAAAAAGGATGGAAAATGTGGATTTGAAGGTCCACAAGGATTAAAATTTTATTCATAAGGTTTTAAAAATTCATCTTTGAATATAGGAGCAACTAAATGATTCTCAAGCTAATTACAAATGATGACATGACTAACGTTGAGTGGACCATAAGTTTTAGGTTGGAGATTATGTTTGGGTTTACTTGGGAAAATAGATGCTTTGAGGCACAACTAAGAAGCTCAATAATTAATGTATACTTCATTCAATATTTTAGAACAAGTGGGAGTGAATTCTTTTTTACTAGGCTTGGCTCCCTAAATGAAGATGCATTTTATCATTAATATGGATAAGCCTAATTATTTCGAACCTTTGGTATTAGATGAAAAGGACTTGTTAACTTTTATTGAGGACTTATCTCTAAATAGCCAAGAGGAGTTGGAGGGAGGGTCATGTAGTTCAACACAAGGAGGCAAGGAAGACAAATCTTGGATATAGTGGTATGGTGGTTCATTCTAACCTTCATTGCTCTTCTTCTTTTCCTATAACAAGTGAAGGAGTATGGTTCTCAATCATCTCGTGTGTTTTTTTTGCATTGTATTCTTTTGTTATAAATTTCCTATGTTGAAACTATTTGGAATGTGTTAGACTAATAAAATAACATTCAAGTTAAAGAAACACTATTTTAAAGGTGTTTTCTAGGGTTGGTAGGAAGATATATGTTAATGATGATTACTAGGATAATATCTAAAACATTTTACAAATCACATTTGATCTTACATAATGTTCCAAATCTTTATAAAAAGTAACATTGGAAAATCTTGATGAGCACATGCTTATATTGAGAGGGGAGGGGGGTGAATCAGTATAAGATAGTATTTTTAACTTTTTGGTTTAATTAACCACAATGAAATGAATCACACAACACCAAAAATCAAGTACACAAGGTTTATGTGGAAACCCTTTTGGGAGAAAACCACAAAAAAATATTTCTTTATTGATTCTCTTACAATTTTAGTAGGCACCAACCTACTAGAGACACCAATCTCTATTTATCTTCATATGCACCAACCCACTAGAGACACCAATCTCTGCTTATCTTCATACGCATCAACCCACTAGAGACACCAATCCCCAAAATTGAGAACCAACTCTACAAAAGACACCAATTTCTTCTTTGGAGAGGTGCCTACCTCTTAAAATAACAAAATCTTAGTCTTCTTGAAGAATAAATCTGCTTTAAATCTACAACAAAATTATCTTAAAAGATTTGCTCAAATATGCTATAATTCTCCTCTTAGATCTGCTATGACTCCTCTACAAAATTTTCCTTCAATCACTTTTAGGATGTGCTATAAATTTGCCTCAAATATGCTTCATCAATCTACTCAAAATTTCTTCAAAACGTTGCTCATAAACTTGGATTTTTAACCCCTTTAGACTTTCTCATGTATAGAAAGATATCACATTAAATTGTTGCTTATTACACTTCAAAATTACCTACCCTTATACCCCACACATGCACCCCTTCGCCCAAGAGAGGCAACTCTCCAAGAAGGTTGGCCACATGTGCAAAAAATAAGTTATTTTATTTAACATTCGTCTAAGTTTGGGTGACCATATCAAGAGGGGTTTTCCCTAATAACAACAATAGACTTTAATTTGATTTATTTCCCAAGAAGGGTGAATATCCTTGCAAGGTTGGCCCAATCAAGGCAGGTGAATCTCCAAATGTAGGTGCCATGATTATGGATTTAAGTATTTTATTTTATAATAAATGTGGGTGTCAAAAATACATGACATGACCAACCCAATACACCAAAAAAAAAATATTTAAAATTCAATAAGTATTTTCTTTTCATTTTATTTTTATTAGCATTTAATTTCAGCACTGCTTCTCCTTTGATAGAGGCAATAAGATAACATTGATCATGTTCATCTCTCCTTTGACATCAATGATAATATATTTTTTGGCAATCTCCCCCTTTGTCATTGATAACAAACCTACCAAGAAATAATCTATGAATGAACATACTACTCCCCTTGTCATTAATGCTCCCCCTTAATGCAACTTTCCCTTTCTCCTCCCTTTGACATCAATGGAAAAGGAATCCTTGGAGCTACAAGATAGTGCAATGATGATCTCCCCTTGTATAATATATCTCCTTGGTGGTTGGATGAAGAGGATATCACCCCTAACTTCTGCCTAAGGTACTCAAAAGAACTCTTTTGGAAGAGGCTTTGTGAAGATGTTCATAATTTGTTCTTATGTAGCAATATACTCCAACTTCACCTGCTAGTCCGTCACTTTATCCCTTAAGATGATATTTCATTGGGACGTGTTTGGTTCAGGAGTGCACCATATGATTCTTCAAAATATTGATTGGATTGTTATTATCACAAATATGGTTATCGGATGCTCAAATTCTATCTTGATGTCCTTTAAAGTTTGTTTCATCCAAAGGAATTGAGTGCAAAAAGAGGTTGCTACTATTTATTCCTCTTTTGTTGTGATAAAGAAACTGAAGCTTGTTTCTTACTTGACCATGATACAAGACTATTGTCGAGAAATAATGAGCCTCCACTTGTGATTTTTCTGTCATCAACATTGTCAACCCAATCCACGTTAGTGTAGGCTATTAAGGTGAAATATTCACCTCTTGGATACCATAAGTTGAAATCCAAAGTGCCTTTTAGATATTTGAAGACTTGTTTAACTACCTGTACATGGGTTTCCTTTGGTGCAACTTAAAATCTTACGACCGTACCTACTTATTGCATGATAATAGGTCTTGAATTTGTCAAATATAACACACATAATCATTGATCTATAAAGAGTTTGATTAGCCTCATGGGATTCATCATCCTTACTCGATTTACATCCTGTGACCATGGGTGTACTGACAAGATTGCAATCCTCCATCCTAAATTTCTCCAACATCTCCTTAATATACTTGATCTATGAAATAAATATTCCTTTATCAAATTGAGAAAGTTGTAGCCTAAGGAAGAAAGACACTCACCAAGCATACACATTTCAAATTCTTCATGCATTTTCTATTGGAAGAATGAGGATTTTTTCATTGATGCAATTGTTGGGAACATGAGCATGAGGGATAGGCACAAGGTATACTATTATGTGTTGCATTGTTTTCATTGATGTCAACACTGTATCTTGATATGGAGATCATGTTGTAGATCATTTTGGTTGGTTCTAGCATGTTTTGGGATGTTTTTGGAAGACAATTTTGCAAGAAGGTTTGATTTGGTGAAGCCAATTGTGACAAAAAATGACTAAGTATTTTTACCACTGTTTTTAGGTACATAGCATCTAGTTTTTGGGTCCACAGTGTTCTATGAATTAAATTTTCACTCTGTGGTTCTAGTATGTTTTTGCTGGCTAATAGAAGCATCTAATTCCATAATTCCATCTTGTTTTGGCTTTTGGTTTGAAAGATATGAATGACAGAAGTTCAGCCTAGCAGTTACAATCATTTCCTGTGTAGTGCATGTGATTTGGAGAGTCTGCACTTCCCGGTGGATAGGATTCATTTTGTGGACTTAAGATGTTGATAGAGTGTGAATTCCAGATGGCATATTATTTTGAGGTATGCATGTCCAAATATGGGTATACAATTGGAGAATTTTTGTATTAAGTCTTTTGTGGTGTTGACCTAATAGGTGTGAAGATATGTGAAGATTAAATATTGCAAAGTTATGTGGGAGCTATTATAGGTCCATGCCAACCTATTTCAAGTTGTTTTAGGGATTGAATCTTGGAGTGAGGCATGTGTGGAAGGATTTGAGCCAACAAGTCATATATTGTCTATTTTGTATGTTACATCTAATTAGGTCGACCTAATTGATGTTATGCTTGAAGTGGATATATAAGCTAGATCATTTTCGATGTTTTGACATTTTCTATGAAGAAGTGATGCAAATGATGCAAATACATTGTGAATTTAAGTTGTGAATGTTGAGTAGAATAAATTAGAGTGATGTGAATGCAAAGGAAAGTAGAGTGTTAGATTAGATTTAGAAGAAGTGTGTAAAGTCAGTTTATTGAGCTTCATTGGAATTGTATCTCATGCATATGATAGATACAATTATAACAGTTCAATCTAGGTTGTGAGCCACAAACATTCTATCTTTTTCTCTCAGTGGGAAGTGAGTCCACCTACAGTGAGCACTTCTGTAAATGTACTATAACTAGTCATAATATATTGTGAGCTAATCCTCACCGTGGTTTTTCCCATTTTGGGTTTTCCACGTAGAAATCATAGGTGTTCATGTGATGTTGTTGGATGTTTCATGCTTTCTTTCATTTACTATAATTGAATATGTTATGTGGATTGGATGTTAAATGTTTGAAGGGTACAAAATAATACTTATTCACCCTCCCTCAATATTTCGGGTGTTCAACATTTTCATGGAAAAATCTTGGAACATTTTATCATTGCTATCTCCAAAAATAATATCGTCCACATACACTACAAAAATCAATTGATGACCACCTTCATTTTTAAAGTGCATATTATTGTTAGCAATACCTTTTTTGAAGCCCTGTTCTTGTAAATATTTGTCCAATCTAGAGTACCAAGCCCTGAGGGCTTGTTTCAACCCTTAAAGAGCTTTCTTGAGCTTTCATACATAGTCCTCATTTTTTGACAAGATAAATCCTTCAGGTTGTTCAATGTACACCTACTCTTCTAAATGTCCTTTTAGAAATGCAAACTTAACATCTATCTGGTAGAATTTAAAATTTTAAAGCAAGAAAATTCCAAGAACATCTTTATAGCCTCTAACCATGCAACTAGGGTAAATGTCTCTTCAAAATCAACTCCTTGTACTTGGGCATAACCTTACCAACTTTTCCTTGTTCCTTATGACTTGGCCATCTTTGTTTAATTTTTTTTTGAACACCCACTTGGTACCAATTACATTCTTATCCTTGGGTCTTGGGACAAGTTCCCAAGTTTCATTCTTTTCAATTTGATACAACTCCTCTTCCATAGCCTTTACCCAGTACTTATCTTCTCAAGCTTTTGAAAAATCCTTGGGTTCTACTTTAGAGAGCAAGCACATATTTGCATGTTTTGATGTACAAACCAATCTCCTTCTTATCTAGTTTTTTGTGTCTTTGTCACTAGGAATTAGATCTTCTAGATGGCCCCTTTTAAAAAATCTTGACGGTGTCTTAGATAGTGCATTTGATGGTGTCTTTGTTTCTCTTTGTTCAACTTCTTCCTCCACTTTGTCTACTTTGCAGTTTTCTTCTTCTTGACAATCAACTTCTTGTGCAATTATTCTTTGGTACCTTTCATCATCCACTTAGACATTTGCACTTTCATTAATTTTGTGCAATATTTTATTGTAACACTTGTAAGCTTTTCTCCTTCAAGAGTAACCAAGGAAGATACCTTCATCCACCCTAGAATCAAATTTTACCAAATATTCCTCATCTCTTCTTATATAATATTTTCTCTCGAATACCTTGAAATACTTCACTGTTGTAGGCATACTATTCCATAGTTCATATGGTGTTTTGGAATTGTTTACTCTAATTTGTCCTTGGTTCAAAATGTAGACCGATGTGTGAACTACTTCTCTCCAAAAACTGTTTGACAATTTAGACTCAATTAAAATGGTCCTTGCCATTTCTTGGACAGTTCTATTTTTTCTTTCCACAACTCCATTTTTCTATGGATTTATTGAAAGAAAAATGTCTTCTTATGCCATGCTACTCATAGAATTCTTTAAATTTTTTTGATGTAAACTCCCCTCCTTTATCCGATCTCAAACATTTAATTTTTAGACCGGCTTCATTCTCAACTAAGGCTTTGAATGCCTTAAACTTTTCAAAAGCTTCATTTTTTTCTTTCAAAATTGTAATCCAAGTCATTCTTGAATAATCATCAATTAGTAGCATGAAATAACTCACCTTGTAAACTTTGTATTCTTGTTGGTCCACACAAATTAGTATGAATAGTTTCCAATGGCTTTGTTGTAGGATACTCCTTTGTCTTGAAACTCACTCTTGTTTTCTTTCCATATTAGAATTTCTCACAAAAGGTATTTGAAGGCTTCAAAATCTTTGGCATGTCTGTCACTGCCTACTTATTGCTAATTTTGACAATATTATCAAAATTTATGTATCCTATCCTTCTGTTCCATAGCCAAATCTCATCTTCTTTAGCCATATAAAACTTTTCACCTTTGATTTCACTAAGGATGTAGATGTTATTAGTTGTTCTACTTGCATTTGCAATCAATTTTCCTTCCTTCTTGATTTCACATCCTTCAACATGAAATTTGAGAGTGTCCTTGGTCACACATTTGACTCACTTGGGAGATTTTGCTTCAGCCCTTTGAAATATAGAACATTCTTAGCTTTTGTTCTTCCATTATCCAAGCTAAAAGTACCTCTTCCACTTACCTTTGTCTTAGCATTGTCCCCAAATTTTACTGTCCTTCCATTCACTTCCTTCAAGGTGATGAATTTATTCTTGTCAATAGTCGTATGGCTTGAGAAACCAATGTCAATATACCATTGGTCTCTCATTTTGAGCATGTAGGGAAATTTGTACAAACATCCATGATCTCTCCTTTTCTTTCCATGTTTTTGCATTTTCCTTCTTTTTCTTAGTCGTAGTATACTTCTTATTGTTTTGTTTAGAAGGATCTGCAAAATCACTTCTACAAAAATATGTAATGTGCCCAAAATTGTTGCATTTGTAGCATATAACATTGTAGTCCACTAGAGGAGAAAAAGAGTTATAGTTCCTATTTGAGAACTCAAAAGGACTCTTATTCTTATTCCAACTAAAATTTTGTGCAACATTCCTATAGTCTATTGCTTTATGAACAAAATGATTGCAAGAAGAGCTATAAACATAAAAAGAGTGCTAGAACATGGTCATGTGTGCTTGTCTAAGAGGGAAGGACTTTCTAAATTTATCCTTGTTTAATTTTGGAGGACTATCCGATTCTTGCAGTGCTTGATTCTCTTCCTCCTTATTGCTTTCACATTTGGTGGGACATTTGATGACACCAACATAACTTGATGGATTTTCTTCATTTATCTTCTTTGGTGGCTCAATAATCTTAGATTTTGAAGCTTCTTCGTAGCCAATACCGATCTTTACGAATGGTGACCTTTTCTCATTTATAATATCATTTAATATATCAATACTCTTTTCAAACTTGAGGCTCTTGATTAACTTTGTCATTGTTTTCTCTAATTCTTTCCTCAAAGAAACAACTTTGGATTCAAGATTCTCACAATTTTCTTCTTTTTTTTTCCCTTTAATTGTATTCTCACTTCTTCCTCAATCAGTTTTTCCTTTTTAATTTTAATTTTAAGATCAATGATCATCCTTTCGAACTCTTCAAGACTTTGAGATAATTTCACTTAGATTCATATTCCTCTTGAAGCTATAATTTTTTCTTCAAATTCTTCTTAAGCCTTTTGATTTCACCTAAGGCACAAATGAGTTCTATTCAACTTCCCCATCCATTTTGGCATCCTCTTCTTCTTCTGAATCCCTCTTCTCTCGTCCTTCGTCTTCATTTTGCAAGTCGTCATTCTTTTCTTCTATCACCATGAAGATAATTTATTCTCTATCACTATATGAAAAGCTCCCATCACTTTCCTCAAATGAGTAGCTATCTTCTTTGGAATAAAGGATTCTCTTGTACTTGTGAAAGTTCTTTTCGTATCTACCTTGTTTGTGACTTTCTTTATATCAATTGATGATGCCTTCTTCCTTTCTTCATGTCAAGATCTTCTTCATCATCACTTCTTTCTCTTTTTACTTGTAAACACTTAGTAGCAAAATGTCCTATTTTAACACAATTAAAACATTTCAAGGGCATCTTACCTGTTATACTTGTTGGATCCTTTCTTCAACTTCTTAATGAAATGGGCTTCCTCTTCATCTGATTCATCACTAGAATATTGCTTAGCTTGGGCTTCCTATCCTTCATCTTCTTTAATACTTTGAAGGCAACCTCTCGCTTAGATGAGTCTTCCTTTTCGGTCCTCATTTCATATGTTGTGATGATACCATGCAACTTGTTCATAGTCAGCTTGTCTAGATCCTTCATCTCTTCAATGACGAATACTTTGGTGTCGAATCCTAACAAAAGAGACCTTAATACCTTTTTGCACAATCGCCGAGTCATGAAATTTTTCACCAAGACCCCTCATTGTATTCACAATTTTATTAACATGGAGTAGGTAACAAGCTATGTTTTCTTTGCCCTTCATCTTAAAACTTTCAAATTGCCTCCAATGGGTTTGGAGATTTTTTTCTTCATCTTATCATCTCCTTGGCGAAAATGCAATGCATCACTTTAACAAACTCTGATTCCGATAATCTGTATAGGATTGTATTCATGGCTTTCACATTATTTTCACTTTCCTTCTTTCCATCCCAATCTGTTGGTGGGGATGATGGAACAACATACCCATCTACTACTGATTGCCAAATATCAAATTCAAGTTGCATTAAGTAGGTGCACATTTTTATGCTTCAAAATGTATAGTTTGATCCATCGAACAATGGAGCCCTATTCGAGGAGGATCCTTCTTGGCATGTCATCTGTGCTTTTGAGATCTTCCTTCTAGTAGTTAGGCTATTTTGAAGGAACTTGCTCTAATACCAATTGATGAGCACACACTTATACTGAGAGGGGGGTGAATCAATATAAGATAGTCTTTTTAACTTTTTGGTTTAATTAACACAATGAAATCAATTCGAGAACACCAACAATCAAGAACACAAGAATGCAAGATTTACGTGGAAACCCTTTTGAGAGAAAACCACGAAAAATTATTTATTTATTGATTCTCTTACAATTTTAGTAGACACCAATCCCCACAATTGAGCACCAATTCAACAAGAGACACCAATCTCTTCTTTGGAGAGACACCAACATCTTAAAACAAGAAAATCTTAGTCTTATTGAAGAATAAATCTCCTTTAAATTTGCAACAAAATTATCTTAAAAGATCTGCTCAAATATGTTATAATTCTCCTCTTAGACCTACTATAACTCTACAAAATTTACCTTCAATCACTTTTAGAATCTACTATAAATGTGCCTCAAGTATGCTTCATCAATCTACTCAAAATTTCTTTGAAAATCTTCTCATGAACTCTAATTTTTAGCTCCTTCATGTCTGCTCATGTATAGAAAATCATCACATTAAATTGTTGTTTCTTGTAACCTTCAAAATTACCTTCCTTTATACCCCACACATGCACCCCATGACCCAATAGAGGTAACTCTCCAAGCAACTTGACCACATGTGCAAAAAATAAATTTATTTTATTTAACATTCTTCCAAGCTTGGGTGACCATATCAAGAGGGGCCGACCCTAATAACAACAATAGACTTTAATTTGATTTATTTCCCAAGAGGGGTGAATCTCCTTGCAAGGTTGGCCCAATCAAGGCAAAGGAATCTCCAAATGTAGGCGCCATGATTTTGGATTTAAGTCTTCTATTTTACAATGAATGTGGGCACCAAAGATACATGAGGTGGTAAACCCAATACACCAAAAAAATTATATTTAAAATTCAATAAATTTTTATTTTATTTTTTATTTGTCTTAGCATTTAATTTCAGCATTACTTCTTTGATAACAACAATAAGATAGCATTGATCAATTCCATCTCTCATTTGACATCAATGACAGCAAATTTTCCAATAAATCCATACTAATTGACACAATAACATCACACATACAAAATGCAAGAGTTAGGGAAATACTATTATATTTTATCTACTAAAAATATTTTAAATATCAAATGATCATTTATAAGATGTGTTTTAGAAGAACAAGTCATAAATACATTGAACAATCTAGAATAAATTCTACTCATTTCAGTGAATGGGTGGGAATGGAGTCGACGAAAAAAGGTGAGTCATTATTTATTTCAATTTAAAATAATTGGGGGAGTTGAATTAAAGTTTCTATTGTTCAAATGTCCTCCACATTGAACTAGATCAATGAAAGAGAAATTCAAACATCAAACTCTAGGGCAAGGTAATTTGAGATTGAGAGGGATTGACATATTGATCAATTGGAAGGTGCCTACCAACCTTTCTATCTAAGGGCTTAATCCACCAACTAGCCAAACCTTCAATCCACCTCTAGACGTGTGGCTCTACCTTGAGCCTTCCTCTCATATCTCACATCTGGTGACTCCGACCTAAAGTTCCTCATGTTGTATTGCCTTTGGTTTGGGTTGCATGAGATCCATCATTAGAGGCAAAGGCCTAGCATTTTCACACCATTTGTATTTTAACATAATAATAAAATTCATAACATGAAACCTTGCATTTTGTATTAAAATGAACACAAATATAAAAATTAGTTAAATTTCTATGCAATAACGTACAAGTACAACCAAAGTTTCATTGGTTTTATAGAATAATGTGTTGATTCACTTTGCACCATAGGCCCATAAGGAAATCTAAAGATTAGGCATACCATCTCCATGTACTAATTTCACTAGTCCAATGGAGAATGAAATGACAAATCCTTTGAAATATGTTGCTCAAATGGAGGATGAGAATTTGAATCCTTTAAAGGTTCATCAAATTGAACTAGTATTTGTAGAAAGTGATGGCTTACTTGTGCCGCCAATTATTGTATGATAAAAACTTGTGTATTTAGGCACTTACAAAAGAAATCGTCCACTTGTAACAAATCCAACTTGCAGATCCCAACTTTCCAAGGCATCTCAAGTAATGGTTAAAAATGTGCATTGTTGTGCATCAATTGATAATTATTTCAAGTTCCTCAACTATTTTTTGTTATCTTAGAGTGGTACATCATAATATTCCATTCACTTTATCCATTATGGTCTGTAACTGTTGTTCTTGCGTATATGCTTGAGAGCCTACAAATTTGTTGTGTGCAACTATCCTTTCCAAGCTTTGAAAGGTTTCAAAGAAGCTCATTGTTCTTGTTGTGGTTGTCTCAACATTCTCTATTACGTTGGATCATCGGACATTCACCATACAACCAATTGGGTTATCTTCAAAACTCAACATTTTTTCCAATTGATATTATCTTTTGAAACATAAGACATTGAATAGAATTTCTCTGACCACTCACCTTATTTCTTAGCCTTTAACAATATTTTTTATATTCCTCAAGATTTAATATCATTTATTTGATCTCCTCCTCCACTATCAACAACTTTTACCTCTTTTCTCACAAATTTAGTTCAAATTTCCATGTCTACATAAGTTGGGTGATCAACAAAGTTATTTGCAGTTAGCCTAACATCACTTGGTCACCCACTATCTCTTTCAACAACTAGGGACATTTATTTGAAATGACAATATTGATCTCTTGAAACACATCCTCCAATACATGCTTGCACTTTTAGGTATACCCCATGTCTTGGCTAGTGAATCTTGGAAGACCTACACACCTTGCATATATATCCATTAACAAACTAGATAGGTTAACACTATTTTTTTTCTAGAAGACTAACTAAACATTTGTATGAACGTGAAATTCATCCAACTATAGCTAAAAGAACATTCTTTGTTGGAATATAAGAAACTATTCTTCTTTGGACACTTGGATCATCTAGTGACCATGGATCATAATCCATTTGTTAACCATCAACTTTACATATTATTTTATTTGTAGTCCCTTCCAATATTTTCCCTCTTTCCCTACCATTGACCTAATCCATTACATTCTTTCGACCTCCTCAATTAGGTCATGAATCAAATCTTACCACAACAACTCATTGTCTAAGAATTCATAGCTCTTTGGACCTCGTGTATCAATAAACAAATATGCAAATTTTCCCTTTTGTATTATTGCATTCTCTCGTCTTTGAGTGGGGTGATTTGGTCCTCAAATGTCTCATTTGGTGGATCTTTTTGTGGCTCTTTATTCTATGTTAGTATAAAATAAATGACTAATTATTCAACAACCAAATTGTTCTACTTATAAAAACCAATAGTACAAAAATAATGTGGGTTTGTCTTGGTTCAAATTCTAAAGTAGGTTGTTCACTTGGGCATTAGTGAGAGGTATGAGTTAGAAATGTGACTAATGTTTGGATGCAAATATTTAGATTATGGTTGGGACTGATAAATACAATAGTTTGCAACATCTTTAGACAAGACTAGAAACGAGATGTTGATAAATGTCTAGGTTTAAATGTTAAAAACAATAATTTCCCCACTTGTTTCTTACCATCACATCATCCATACACATGAAATACAAGCACATGTTCACACATGTAATATAATTAATTAGCAATCTTCTTTTCCTCTACCAATGTGTTATGCAATTAAGAGTGTTGGGAAAATGGTTTCTCAACTTTGCATTATTTTGTCTTTGGGTAGGGTGACTTGGTTTTCATGTCTTCTTTGGTGGATCCTTTTGTAGATATTCATTATATGTTAGTGTAAAAGGAATAAACAATTCTTCAACAACTGAATTATTCTACTTATAAAAATTAAAGGTAGGATGAAAATAATGTAGGTTTGACATGGTTCAAATTCCAAAGCAAGTGGATCACTTAGCATTAGTGATAAGTGTGATTTAGAAATGTGGGGACTGTATGGATGAAAATATTTAGATTAGGGTTGGGACTAAAAAATATAATAGTTTGCAACATCTTTGATTAGCATTGAAGATGGGATGTTAATTAAAGTCAAGGTTTAAATGTTAAATGTTGATGTAAACATTATATTTTACCTAAATAGTTTCATCTTAGGTTCTATTCATAATTGCATGCTTAAGCTTACTTGGGTCATGTACTGTTTGTGTCTCATATCATACAATTAAAACACTTGTCATGACCTTAGTTTGTCTTGGAGTTTCATCCTTGTCTACATATACAAGAGTTCTCTCATTTGTACATGATGAGTAATACATTGTACCATTTTGTATGCATTTAATCAATTTTATAGCATTTCATTGCTTCTCTTATGTGGAAGGTTGTTTTGGTTGCAAGTAATTCTTGGCTCCTAATTCTTCCTCTTCTTTGTCCTACGTTTTTTTTCTCCCTTTTCTTCATGATCAAACAAAATCATAGTAACACAAAACATTTGCATGAGAGTAACCCTCACAACAAGATTTATGAATCATACAAATTTTAGTATATTTTATCTTGTTATTATATATTTTTTAATTTTCTAAATAACAAAGGTTTATTACAAAAAGTTACGACCTATGTTCAACATACATGAAAAAATAGTAATCAATAGAACAAAAATTTGCAAAAGAACACGATTGTCTATTGAAAGAAAGAAACAATATTACTGTACAACATGATCGAAAGTTAACAAATTGATAAACTGAAAAAATATATTGAAAATTGTAATTTATAAGCTAAAACATACAACCTATTTTCGTAGAGTAATAAAATGTAAAAATAAATAACTTATCCGTTTTAAAAAATGGAAACAAGTAATGCTATTATCATTGCTATTTTATTGCATTTAAAATCTGAGTGGCTATTATTTACCCAATAATTAATAGAATGCCCATGTCTAGTGTATCACTACGACTTGCAAATCAGGGTGCTTGCCAAAGGGAGGTATCCAATAATATTCACAAATGTCAAAAGTAGGTGAATAGGATTGTATAAGTTGGAGTGAGATTAATGTCCCATTTGTTTACTCTTGAGTAATCCAATGGGGAAGGTGTGACCACATACAAAGACATATATTTGTTTTTTGAAAGAAGGGTATGATATTGTAAAGCAAAATGAGCATTCAAGTTGGAGACTGGCAGACGAACCTTGGTTATGTGAAGTAAAGAGTTTGTTGCCCCTCCATCAATAGATGTTTACATCATGAAAAAAGAAACACTCGTATATCCATGGAAAGGAAATTAGAATTTTACCAATCAAAAGCACTCATACGTCTGTGGCATTGACATAGCATTTTAAACATGGACAAGATAACTAGTGTCGTAAGCAGAAAATTTGCAGTCCATGTGTACTCAATGACTTGTTGATGCTTAGAGATCATAAGCATGTCCCTTTCTCTTCATCTAGGTAGTGAGTTAACAAGAGGTGCCTATATATATAATAATAAGGTAAATCCTTTATCGAACCATAGATTGTTGGTACATCAATTTTTGACAAAAATGAACTCACAACTTGCTACTCATTACCTAGCATATGTACCAAGGCATAAGGATACTTGTACTTACACCAGTAAGACAATTTTTTAATGTAAATAATGTTCATATGCATTGCTAGCTAAGTATATATGTAAAAGGGTGTCTTCGTTTCATATTGACTTTTCCAAAATGGGATTTTCTCAAATTACAAGACATTGTCGTCTGTTTGTCTTTCAAAATTTAAATGTACCAATATTGTTTATATTGAATTCCGCTAGGAGCTGTAAGCTACATGGTAAGAATACATTTGCCTCAAATACGAAAATGACGAGGATGATGTAAGCATTTAGATGGTAAACATAATAGAAGCTGAACTTCTTGGCTAGAGAGCATATATAATCCATTTTGACATTATTATTCATCTAGAATGAAAATTAACTATAACAAGCAATTTGAATGCCTTTAAAATATGGCTCAAGTCAACTTATCCTTGTCCAGATTATCTGATGCTAATGAAATGTTGCGGCAATTGAATTTTGCTTGAATATCTCTAAACACGTAGAAGAAACAGATTAACAGAAAAATATATAATGGAGGAGAAAACAAATGGGAAATACGAGGTGGGTTACAAATTGCAACTAAAGGATATTCTTGTGACACCGTTGCTTGTAAACTCATGGAACTGAATTTGTTTCCTGAACTCTCCGACCTGCCAATTTTCCCACAAAATCGTCATTACAAAGGATTGAACACAACAAATAACAAAACATACTTCGATTGTTAAACAGAAGTTCTCTTCAAATATTTATGTAGTACTCTCTATAGTGAGAAAAAGTTAAATACATATTTTTTCTGCATATTAGCAGAGTATTTAGGATAACAATCCTTAACGTTATTACTAAAACAAACAACTTGTTATTATAATCTTGTCTGTCGGGAAAAGTTTTTGATCTTTAGATGCAGTCCTGTTGGAGAAGGTAATGTAACAATGTTTATATCTGCTGCACTATCATCCTCAACTGTGGTAAGGTCAGCGTTCTACCCTGTCTTTTTCTTTGGTCTCTTTGATAGAGGCGTGGAAGACTGTAGCATTCATCATGGCCTTCTTACTCTTCTCTTTTCGCTTCAATCTTCCTGATTGTGAGCTGAAGATGTTAGCCCTTGTCTTGTTTTTCTTGCTTATCTTCCTGATCACACAGACTCAAACCATCTAAATTGTCTTGGTATCCCTGCTTCGGCCTTCCTGATTGTGAACCAAATTACCGTACAGTTGTTCATCAGTTAAATTTAGTGTCTGGATTTGCATTATAAAATGAGAGATGAAGTTACGGCTCATGGTATTTTGTTTCTTAGAATATTAAATCTTATTTCATAATGTATAAAGTAATTTTCTTTGTGACCTGACGAAAGAAAAACAGTAACTCTTCTGTTGACTAAAGCATTGCTTTTATATATGCAAGAGGTTTTTTCCGAATTCTATTCTTCTCACGAGAGGTATCTTTGATTCCATGACGATGGAATGAAAATTTTTATTTTATAAGATAAACCTGATAAAACAAACAGTTATTAAATATATGGTGATTTGGCGAGCCGCAGGGTAAAATTGTAAGGAAAAATAGAATTTCCAAGTATGCCAGATTGTATTTCCAAGGAGCCATAAAATGCAGGTGCATGTTTCTTGAAGAACTCTATATAAGCAAACCATTAATTTAAAATAAGGTGAATATAAGTTTTCTTTAAGTTTACCCTTTCGCTTTTAAGGATTTTGTCATATGGTGAAAAAGGGTGCAAGTTAGTTTTATGGGGCCTACTGTCATTATCTGAGGAGACGAGATATAAATTTGGTATGGAATCACAATAGAAATATTACACATGGAAGGAAAGAACTGCATTCAGAATAACCATAGGGCAATGGAACTGACAAATCGTGATATTCACCAATAAGAAATATTAGCAGGAGAAGTTGATATAACAATAATAACCTGGAGGATTGACAAAGCCTTTGGCATGTTCGACCTTCATTAACCCTCCTCGGTTCAAACATTATGAAAATGATATTGTTTATAGACACAAATCATGAGAAATGAGGTATTAACAGAGAAGATTCTTCTATAGATAATTGAAAAAGTAAGTAGACACAAAAAAATAAAAAACTTAGAAAAAAATTCAGCAAAATTTCCAAACATTAAGGATACATAAATTTGCAAAATAATCTTTTAAAAAATACCAAAAATGTATGTACAAAGGCCCTAAGTAGTCTTTCCTTCATTTATAGATCAAAAGATGAGTTCAATTCACATCACAATGCCATAGGATTATAAATTACGTATCTATGCTAATATTTAACAAATTTCATCCATGGAAAATATGGGCCAAAAACAAAATTTCTTTTTGGCTATAAAAACCAAAGTGGGGGTCTAGGGGTGGCAGCCTCCAATGGGGTCAAGAAGCAGTGCCCCTCATCGGGGTTCGGGGGCAAAGCTTTTGAAGGACTTAAACCTGCCTTCACGCTTTGTGAAGCCAGTCATCCTTTCCAGGACTGAGCTGGTTATCCATCCCACGTTTCAGCGAGATCATCAGACTCATCAGTCAGCAATGACCTCAGATCAGAGTAAGGAGGGTCAAAATGATAAAATTGAAGAAGAGTCGAGAAATTGACTAAGTCTGGGGACAAAACCGCCCCTACTGAAGAAAGGCGCCCTTGAAGCTGAGGCATCAGATCTAGTCTTTGAGCTTTGCAGCTCCCAGGCACACTTGATCAGGTTTGTCCTATCTCAGCAATGAATCTATCAGCAACAGCTTAAGATCAACAGAGCAACCGGAAACGAAGATCCAATAGAGGCACTTCAGCGTGAAAAAAGTGTTCAAAACTCAAAAAGGATCCCTAAAAAGTCAAAGCAAGATCTGTTGACTTGAGTTAGATATTTTGAAGGCTTATCATGTCTAAATGTCCCACAATCAATGGAAATCAGGGTTGGGAACTCCAAATCAGGCCAATTTACTCTTCAATCATGAGTTGGCGCCCATACTTGATGCATTCAAGCATCAATCATTATATAATCAAGCATAGGCATCCCAATTCATTATTTTCTTTGCAAGTTGAAGGCTAAAACAACAATTTGCTCTCCAAGACATCTTTTCAAGATCTGACAGAGGGTTTTGAGTGTTCTTCATATTTTTTGAAGATCAGTTGCACAAAAAGATAAATTCTCAAAGGTTGCATCCAAAGGCATATTTTTACAAAAGGGCAGCAAATAACTTCCAATCTTCCTCTTGTCTTCTTCCTCTCTTCTGTCTTAAACTTCTTACATGTCACAGAAAACAACAAGCTATCACAGATCTGACCAACTGGGTATGATCAGCACAGTTTTTCAGTAAAACCCATATCTTGAAATTTTTCAAAAAAACAAACTTGTTGCCCCTATTTTTAGGGATTTTTTCAAAAAAGTCACAGATTCAAAAATCCAACGAATTGGATTTGTTCAGCCATGAAGCACGAACAAAACCCATGTGTCAGATTTTTTTCGGAAAAATACTTCTCGGCAGGGGCTATTTTTAAGGGTTTTCAAGAGTTGTCTGAATAGGGTCATGTGCATAGTTGATCTTTAAGTTTTTCAGGATGCAATTCTCCCAAGTACAATACAAGACCAAAACGGTCTTGTACCATGATTTCCTGAAAACAATAGACACAGACTTGCATTAAGTGCACCCAGAGGTCAATTCAGAAGATTTGGAAGGCATGGACCAGATCATGTTACAAAACATCGAGCAATCCGGATTGCTTGAGGCTACGTCAATCCCCATCACATTACAGAACGTGGAGTTTGTAATTGCTTGCATTAAGCATTACAACCCTACCACACGAGAAATCCGATCAGTGGATGGGCGGGTGATTTGCAACCTTAAACCAAAGGATGTCAAAAGGTGTTTTGCTATTCCACCATGTCCGACCAATGTGGTCATATCTGTAAAAGAATATGAAAGAGCATTCAAAGTGGGAAAGGATAAGTGTCAGTAGAAAATGGCAGAAAAATGGCTAAAAGTGAAAAAGACCAACTTTCCCAAGAATGTTGGGCGAGAAGAATTCTGAGACGAGTATGTAGTGATGATCACTCTACTCAATCGGATCACTGGACAAGAGGATGGGAACCAATTTCAGTCGTGGATTTACTACATCATCGCTAAGATTGTCAGCATCAAAGAGCATTACAACTGGCCCACCCTCATCAGTGACACACTCCACCAGCAAATGACCGGGTTCTTAGAGGTTCAAAGGTTCCACATGTGCTCCTATCTCGTATACCCGATTGCCTTCCAAGGCTAGTTCAAAGCATTAAACACTATGGGAACCTTAGGTGTGCAAAAGGTCCATGAATATTTTTCGCAACTTGAGTTTACACAAGCAGAACGACATTTCAAGCGGATAAATGATCTTTTCATTATGCACACCATAAGGGACCTCAACCATGAAATGCATGTGCATATATCACTAGCAGCCAAGGAGGCAATGGTGGACTGTGCAGATCAGTTCATCCAATTCCCCACCTTCACCTATATACGCGTATATGGATACAATGGTCATCCTGCCATGATGCCCCGCTACCCTTCAGATAGGGTAGTCTTCATGGAGTTCTTGCGGCAGTTGGCCGAGGTTCATTCTCATATGCGCCTCAAAAAGAAGACAGCTATGAGCTTTCCTATCCAGATGGGACTCTACAGGTGTAAAACAACGGTTGATGCCAAAATCATGTGCCAAGAGACGGTGAGACTCAATCTCAAATATCTCATTGAGAGACGGTCGTATGATCCGAGATGCCTTTATGCAACACACCTTGAGCAACACTCATCACACAAGTCTTCCATGGAAGACTATTGGGTCAACTGTTATGATGAGTTTGATGTATGAACACGAAACAACAGTCGGTTTAGGCTCCCACAAATTGCTGACTTCATGTCAAAAGACGTGGAGGGCCTATCTAATGATGAGGAGGAGGTTATTCTCCCTACATTCTTCGTGGATCAAGTAGACTCACAACCACTTGGAAAAGTGGATTGGTACGCCAAAGAGAACACATCTATAGAGGAAAGAACAAGTAGGGTTGTCAAACATAGTCAACTCTATTTGGACAGTAAGAAGACAAGGAAGGTAGTAATTCCCCATACAAAGCTGCCACCGGTTCAATCTTCACTACCTTCCACATCAAGGAAGAAGCCCAGGCAGAAGCAGTGGAGTAACCCTCTCAAAGGGATGTGAATGTCAGGGCACACAAGGGGAAGAGCACAGGAGTTATATGTGGAGACAGCCACAAACATACCTAAGATAGTCATGGAAACCGCTACAATTGAGCCAGTGATTGAGACAATCACAGCCGAAACAGAGCCCATAATAGAAGCAGTTGTAGTGGATACAGTGCCTGTGATAGAGGCAGAACCTCCTACTTCACCACCATCGCAACAGTCACAAGTCCCCATTGACTTGGACTCTCCACCACGAGACATCACTGCAACACAATCTCATTCATTAGGAATTCAGGGGCCTAACATTCATCCTAGCAGGGCTAGTCAAGATACCTCATGGGTTGAGAATCCCCTAGGGACGAAAAGAAATAGACTGTCCTACCGGCTTGATCTCACAGAGTTTGATCATGTCCCTCAAGACATGCCAACGAAGAAATTGAAGAAGCAGGTTCATGTAGGAAGGAATGCAGATAATGAATTTGTCATAGAGACAGCTACCCCACCTGAGGACGGAAATATACACGAGGTAGAGGTTGAGGACTTCACATTATCGAAGGTCAATCTCGGTAAGACCACTCGTCAGGTGGAGGCAGATCTTCTTGAAATTGCCTCGGTGAGTGTTCAAGAAAGAATGGCTAAGGACGGAAGAAACAAAGCAACCTTAAAGGCTGAAAACCAACAGTTGAGGATGTACATATCTAGCTTGATGCACGGTACTCCAAATGTCTCTACTTTGCCACAAGAGTTGCTAGACCTCCCACAAAGTAAAACCATCACCAACTGATTTCATATGGAAAACATTTGAGAAATCAAGTGGAGGAATTTTTTGTCAGAGGACGGTGCATACTGGCAGAAATGTACCAGTTGAGGGACAGAGCACATGGACTATGCGCAGAGATTCAACACTCATAACTAGAGACAGCAGAGAAGAGGTCGAGGGATGAAATCACAGTCACAGATTTACAATTGGCATACCAATCAACTACCACTGCAGAGAACAAGCAACATCTCTTCGCTTGGAAAGAACCGGCATACAAGGTGAAAGCCTATGATGCCAATTATGTGGAACTGATTCAGTACCAACATAGTGGCAGGTATTATCAACTTTTCAAGAACATTGGTAATATCCATCCCTTTCCTTTATTAGCACGAAGGAGGTGCATACATTGAGCTAGGTGCAGTACAAAAACAATTCCAGGATGTCAACCATAGCACATTTTTCGATGACCCAAATGGTTGCAAGTTGAGTAAGGTTGCAGCCATGTCCACCAAGCTAGATGACATAGCTGCAAAGTGTATAGAATATTAGTAGCAACTTGTGAGTGGTGAAGAGATGCTAAAACACCACGTCATCATCCTATAGAGCATTGACTGTCCAAGGGCAGAAGAAGTCAACGACTAGATAGAAGAACTGTTGACTGAAGGTGGTGAGGTGTAAAGCACCCACAAAGGACGTCCTACCCTCCGAGATAGCATTAATGGTGAACAAAAGTTAACTTGATGCCCTTTCCAAGTTAACTCCCTGTCCCACAAATCATGCATGTCAGATCCCACTAATTGAGGATGTCTATTTTGACTTCCACGAATTATGGATCTCTATCTCCACTAAAGGTTGATGTCTATTTTTGAGACACATTTTGTAATTAAAGTTCACTTGTAGTTTAGTTTCAGTCAACTAAAGTAGACTTCTAGTTGACTCTTTGTTTAGTTTCGGTTAACTGAAGTAGATTTCCAGTTAACTGATTGGCAAGAACTTAATGTTAACTCAAGGAGATTTTAGGGTTTCGTACTCCTTTGAGTCTCTATAAATAAGTGTCTTTGCTCCTTATTTTGTAACTTTTATTTACTACGCAAAATTGTTGCACCATTGTTGCCAACAAGTTTGAAAGTGCATATTTGTTCACTCTTGGATGAGAGTTAATTGGTTTGATGAGCAATTGTGTATGATTTCATACCTTTGCATGTCCCAATTCTTTGTAATTCGTTGAGAAAGCTTGAAGAAGGAAATCAAAAGGCACCTGCAGTTTAATCTAAAGATTTGAGTTCTTCCAAACGTCTTGTTCTTATAACTTATTGTTTCAATCTCCTTCTTGGACAAGGGTTCCTCCTCCTTGGATATTTTGATGTTAATAGTTATCGTTTGATGTTGTGTAATGAGTTGTCTTTCAGCCTACACTTTGGACAAGTGTCATCACCTCCTCGGGAATCCTGTTAGCCAGTTCATCGTAATTTGTTGTTTCTAGTGAGTTGTTTCCCAGCCTATACCTCGGAAAGGGGTTCCTCCTCCTTGGCAAGTCTGAGATCCATCTTACCGTAAAAAGTGATTGCTTGCATAAAGCCTTATTCTAGCATAGATTTGAGAGTTTAGAGCCTCGGACTCATTCTGGCGAGATGGTCGGCACAAGTAATCCAACCATCCATTCCAGCTCCTATACCCTCATGCTCTGTTTATCTTGAGGAGATAGGATAGATTAAAAGCTAGTTTAGTTGTAGTTAAGATCTGCATAAACCAGAGAAAACCTTAGCTGCAACGCATTGTGTTTATGCACCCTTGTGTCCTACCGCTGAGTAAAAAAAAAAGGAACCTTAGTTTACTGTACTTTTTACGCAAAACATCAGCAAAGAGGGATCTTCCACTCTATAATTCGAAGAGCAGTTACTAAAACACTTGCAATAGTTGTTTGTTTCCAATAAGCACTCTAGAGGTTCTAATTGAAACGCCAACAAAGTCTAAATTATTAATAATTTCTAGTTTTCTCAACCATTTATGTAGTTTATTAGCGATGTTTATGTTTTACATGTATGCATTGTATTGCTAATGTATTGTTGAATTTTCATTTATGAATCTTCCAACGTTTTTAGTTATACCGAAATATATAAATATACAATTTTTTGTATTTTTACATCTCCCAATGTCTTCATACCCTTTTTAAAAATTGGACTCAATGTCATAATCCCATTGCTTGGTAACTATAGATAAAAATCAAGCTACACATGAAATTTTCTTTTTAATCTATGAAAAGTATAAAATAAAATTAACTAGGGAAAATAAAAGTGTTAAGGATTGTCCAATGTTTCCAAATTTCATAAAAAAATGCCTGTCAAAAAAAACATTATTTGTAGAAGCCCCTAACGAACTTGAATTTTTTCTTGGAATGCTAAAAAAACCATTCTCATCTCATAATCAATCAAAGTTGCTTTTGTCCCTATATAGGCATACCCTTTAACTTCGTAAACAGCATCTTTGACATTGGATGGTTGTTTATGAACAAATGATAGTGACACATAAGAGGACACATTTCAGCAAGAGACCTTTCGACCTTGTTGCACACTTTACAATTGATTTTGATAACATTATCTTGTTGTCTAGATTTCAAAAGTGAAGATAATACAAGTTAATTTTGATTTTGTTACATGATATTAGTTAGGTGTGTGCAAGTATATCATCTTATATGAATATTTTGCATGATAGTTATAATAGTTTTGAAGGTGTATAATGCTATTAAGAACATATAGAAAACATAATGTAGGAGTGGCCATCCATTTCTAAGTACATTTAATTGAACATCTAACCATGCATATGTTAGATGTTTATGATCATGTCCAAAAAGAGGATTGAATAAGAAAACATAAAATCATCACTTACTAGAATGTGCTTACTATTATATTTGCAATTCTCAAAGTTATTTTAATTTTAACCAATATAATTGGGTAACAAGAAACCATAATTTGCTTTTCAAATTATATCAAATAATACCTTGCCATATTCTTGATTGACTCCCAAAATGATCGAATTTTATTCTCTTGTTCTGCAGCAACTTCACTTTCTGTACTCATTTTTCTGTCTAGCTTTCTCTTAGCTGATTGATCTTCAGCTGGAAAACATCAGAGAAAGTTTGAATTAATTACTATGATAAGAATCATATTGAATAGCACTTTTAATTATTTAGATGTAACCAGTTGTTCCTACCTTTCGAAAAGAATGAGAAAGACTTGCTGGAACCATGGAGATGTGCCAGTTCTTCAACTAGTGTGTGTTCCAGAGCACTGTATGTAAAAAAGTTGAAAAACAAAGCATTGTTTAAATATCATCAATTATTATAAAAACAAACATAACAAACAAGGATCAAGCTTGTATTTGATTATACGGTTCAAGTAAATATCCACATATCACAAAATAACAATATGTTCCTAGGGATTTAGAAGGTATCCAGAATAAGATCATGCAGCTTCTAATTATTTTATTTTCTTCAGAAACTGACTCATTTTGTACTTAAAGACTTATTATCCAATCATATAGATTGTGTATCTAAAAACAGGCCACTCCATCAGAAATCTATAGGGTGGAAATGTCTAGGAAACAACCTCCACAGGGTGTTATATGGAAAATATCTGTTCTCCAATACCCATCCTTCATATTTTTAACAAAGAAACTATTCTTTCTGAATTAAACAATAATATAAACCCTGACACTTGGTGATTCACTGAGGGCATCAATAAAGCACGTAGAAGTCTCTTATAAAGGAAGGAATTACAAAATTATTACCTCAGATTTGATATGCACTTGTCTTGATTAGCATAATATTGAGATGAGAGAGACTGTAAGATTCCTTACTAATGATGGATAAAATATTTTATGATTTTCACAAGTTTGATTATGCAAGCATTTTGTCAAGCTGTTCATGTGCAAGTGTAAATGAAATATTTACAGATAGAAAGGATTTACAGCTGTATGACCATTTATATTCTCCACTTCTTCAATTGATTAGTCTAGAAATTAAGGTGACATTATAACAAATAGTCGACATCTTTCATAGTGATCGACAATATTTTTGAATTTAATATGACAACCTTACTATTTGAATACCAGAAATATACAAGGATAAGCTTAGCACTGTGCTAACCTTAAACAGCAATCCTAGCAGTTGGAAAGTATGTTTGGGTCCTTTTGGAAGCTGACTCCTCTTTTGGTTAGCACCCAGCTTCAACTCCTTCATGCTTAGAAGATAGTCGCTCAATATTGGGAGATTGTCGCCAAGTATAGGAATGGTTGATCAGCCTTGAACTCAATGTTAAGTAGATACGCTTGACTCCATCTGCCTTATATCATAGCAATGACAATATGGGATTGGTGGCGCTAAAGGTAGCTGTAATGGTTTAATGGTCCCATGATTCTCCTTAATGTGGCACGATGTTTCCACACTATTCTATGACTCCTCAATGACCAATATACCACACTCTTCAATGCATTCCACCCGGTCTGCAATATAGTAATTGATCAACTATATAGTCCTTGCACTCATTGGCTGTCACACAGCCACGTTGGCAGTAGAGGTGTTGACTATAGCAAGTTGCAATGGATTTTTATTGTCAATAACTCTAGAGCCATATGGTCTGCAATGGAGTATTTAAACACTTTTTAAAACCGCCAACCTGAATATTAAGATTTAGACTTTTAGTAGTATATGCAAATAACATCCTTTCAGTCCAAACCAACAACTTTCTAATCGGCAACTTGATTCGCTTATATCTAAAGATTTCCTGAAAACCTCTAACTCTGAAATCCCACCAAACTACAGAGATTTGTCTTTGACGAAGACATCACAAATTTCTACAATCGATCATTGAAGCATAATGTGAATCCTGAGTGAATCCACCCTCTAATGGAGTAGGGTTTCCATCCAAATCCACCCTAAAACTCAAGGGGTTCCATCCTCAAACTTCTTGGAACCTGTAATACAAGCTCTCCAATTTCCTTCCCGATAATAATTTTCACAAGTCCTTGAATTCCTTTTCCACCTGCTTTTATACTTCACTACCTTCTTATTGTTTATTAAATATTTTGCCTTTCCAAAGTGACTTTATTTAATATTTGAGCAATGCATTTAATAAAGTCACTTTAATAATTAATTAATTAAATATAAATGTCCAAAATATTACTCAGGACCAAAGCAGCAAAAATCGTTTGGGGAAAAAATCGGCAAACCAAAAACTCAAGATTTTTTGAAAAATCGGGAAAAAATCGGATTTGAAATAAAACATAAAAATATGTTGAAAAATAGTCAAAACCTACTTTTTTTTTAAACTTAAGGTCATTTCCATAGTATAGAGATATAGAGAGAAAATAAAATAGAGATTTTAACTTGTGAATTGTAGAAATTAGATCTTTTTTGTTTATATTCATATCGCTGATTACATTGCATCAATGCATTGCACAAAATATACTTCATAGATAATAAGTAGATGTTGACATATGACAATGTCAATTACAATATAGTGTGTAACTTTGTACAAAGTCAACCTCTAATCTAAGTACAAAGTTAGAAAAATCAAATGTAGCCAATGACAACTACGCTAGAGGGAAGCAGGTCCTAATGATGAAGCTCCTCCTCTAGTGCTTCTAGGCACATGTTCAAACACGTGACTAGGCACTTGAGCCTCTTCTAGTAACTCGATATCTTCAGAGTCATAAGAAAAATCATCAACAATCCAATCATTATCTGGATCAATCTCATCAAGGTCAATTGGCTCGTCATCCTCAACAATACCTGTTTTTGTCCATGTAAAAATTAGTCTTGGCCTTACAAGTGAATAAGATAATGAATACAAATTTAGCTAACTAAAAGTATAGTGAAAGTCTAACCTTGAGCTTTCCTTAGCTTCAAGCGGAGATTGTGGTGAACAAACACCAAGTCGTTCATCCATTTTTGTGTTAACCGATTGCGTTTCTTGGAGTGTATGTGTTCAAAAACACTTTAAGTACGCTCACAAGCAAATGAACTACATGGCTGACTCAAAATGCGTCTCGCCATCCATCTAAGGTGTTTGGTATCATGACCAAAATACTCCCACCATTGTGCTGCAAAAACACATTACATGGAGATGATATCATGTAAGAATATCTTAAAATCAACTTAACACTTAATGATCATGTCCACAAAATAGAGAGACTACCAGAAGTTTATAGAGTCTACCTGGTAGCAAGGTATTCCTGCCTGCGATGGCGGCCATAGATAAGAGAAAACCCCTTGCTTGCTTGTACGTTGCTAACTCTCCCATAGCTGCCTATAATTGTTCTCTGGTATCAAACATTTTTTCCGTGCACATGAACAAGCCCTATGTTACCTCACCATCATCACATCTAAATGAAGGGTTATAGAACAAACTCGGATTAAGATAGTATCCTGCAGATGGAGAGGAGAATGCATCTGTTGATCCCATATTCTATCAATTATGTCCCATAATGGCATATACCTGTCCCTGTCATTTTGCATCCTACCCCTCATCACCTCCTTGGCCCTATCCATGGCCTCATACAAATAACCCATGGGGGATTTATCCCCATCCACTAGTCTTAAGACTTTTACTAGAGGCTCTGAAAACTCTACAACTTGTTCAGTTGCATCCCAAAAAGTAGAAGAGTACATATAGCCTACCATTGCTATGCCATCTACTAGATTTGCGAAGCTAGACTCCATCCACTCATTTGAAACAAACATTCATTTCAAATTCATTTTTTGTTGGCATAGAGTCTGTAGTGCAAGGAATTGTGTTGCAAACGTTGTCACCCCTAGTTGAACCAACTCCCTGCCCTCTGTGAAAGTACGCATCATGCACAAAAGCCTTGTGTGATTATAAATGAATTTTCTAACTTTGCAGGCATTTTGCAATACCTCCTTAACCCATTCAAGTTTTCCAATGTCCTCAAGGGTTAGATCAAGGCAATGTGATGCACATGGGGTAAAAAATATAGAGGGGTATTTTTCTGTCAAGAGTCTACCAACAACTACACAAGCAGCAGCATTGTCTGTAATAAATTAAACCACATTTGGTGGCCCAACTTCTTGTACCACACAATCAAACATCTCAAACAATGCAGCTGCAGATTTGATAGTATCCGATGCATCCAAGGATTTCAAAAATATAGTGCCAATTTCACAAGAGACAAGGAAGTTGATGAGGGTTCGATTCCTTTTGTCTGTCCATCCATCTGACATTATGGTGCAACCAGTCTTTGCCCATTCTAGTTTATGCTCTGTAACAACATCTGTAACATCCCGTACTGCATCATTGAGCATACCAACCCTCAATGTCTCGTAAGATGGGGCTTTGAACCCAGAACTTGCAGCTGCAATAGCATCCACCATACCTTGCCAATATGGTGATCTAGCAACATGAAATGGCAAGCTAGAGTAGTACCAAAAGTTTCCAATCGCCTTCCTTGCTTGTTCATGGACATTCTTCCTCCATTTTGTACTCTCCAAATTGGTTTGTGATCCTGGTGTAGTACGAGGTGCAAAGAAAGCATTAATGTTTCCTCCACCTGTGTTTGGGCCATGCGCTGTAGAAGAAGGTGTTGACCCTGATTCCCTCAAAAACTCACTTGCACCATCATCCTAAACTCGACTCCCTCTAGTATTTGTAGAATTAGAACCTATTTGAACCCCAGTTCTTGCCTTGTTCTCAGGAATCGCATGAAGAGCTTGTTGTGCCTGGTGTGTGACATTTGCAGGGCATGCTATACAAGGAGTGTTGTTATTTCCTGGCTCCTTTGCCAAGTGCCATTTGAAACGATAAATGCCCTCGTTGATATCAGTCTTACACCAGTTGCATTTAACCTTTGTTGTACCTGAAACTAAAGTACAATGTGTCCATGCAAAGTCTTTTTGACGTGGCATTATAATCAAATCTGCAATAAACTTTTTAATTCAGCCTACTTCGCCATCAAAGGCAACATAAAATTTTGAACTTTAAACTTAAAGGCATGAATAAAGATCAAAAAGTGAGAATGCTGCCCAATGTATGAGTGTGTTTGATCAAAGACTCGCTGAATTTTTCAAAACAGAAGTGCTACTCTTGATATAGGCACACACCTATGTGAGATTCAAGCAATTTATCAAAATCAACAAAATGCAAAACTATACAATGGCGTGCATTTTTGGGTTCAGTATCTGAAAATAAACTACTTTATTTTTGGCATGCATTTTTGGGTTGAGTAATTGCTGTTGTGCAAAATGAAGGCAACTTGAAGCACTTTATTTATCAAAATAAGCTTTTTCAAATGTTTTGAAACCTAAGGAGGTAAAAAAGTTCAATTCCTTAGCATGTTATTTATCACAATAGGCTTTTTCAAATGTTTTGAATCAATGAATTATGAAAGTGTAAACTTAAATTTTGATGTCATAGAGAATCTGATATACTTGTAAAAATCTTGTTGAATTTCTCTAAATGTATTGTAGATTTTTTAAAATTTTCATTTTATATCTATATTACTTGTGCTTTCTGAGTACACTCTAAAAAACTTAAATTATTTAATATTTAATAATTTTATTTAATTATATAATATACTATATGTCAGAAAATATTATTTAATAAATTTATATAATTATTTAATATACTATATTTCATAAAATTGTATAAATTTATATTATTTAATAAATTTATTTAATTATATAATATACTATATTTCAGAAAATATTATTTAATAAATTTATATAATTACTTAATATACTATATTTCATAAAATTGTATAAACTTAAATTATTTAATATTTAAATATATTATTTAATAAATTTATATAATTACTTAATAAACTATATTTCATAAAATTGTATATATTCATATATAATTATATTTTAATTTAATAATATATATAAACTATATATATTTATATATGTATAATTACATTTTATAAATTAATAATATTAAATATAATATTTAATCATGCTATTCATTTTCATATATGTATGAAATTTAAATAGCAGGAAAAAAATACAAAACACAAAAAAAACGTCCAAGATGGTCACAAATAAACAAAAATCGTCACATTGCAAAAATCACAGCAAAAAAAAACATCCAACCTGGTTGCGTGAAGATTGTCGACGGCCAAAAAACGTGTCCAACCGCAGTCGCAGCAAGTTTGCGTGTGTTTCGGGCCTTTCGGCTGCTAAAAAATGCGTCCAACCTAGTCGCAGCAAGTTCGCATGTGTTGCAGGCAATGAGTTAATCACTGGCAACCTCGTATTTCTTAAAATACGTGCATTTTTTAGGGTTTTTTTTTACGCTTTTAGGGTTCTTGATTTTCCACAATTTTTTGCCATTTTTTTCATGATTTAAACCCGATTTTCAATGATTTTTTGGGCGGTCAACGCAGCCAATAAAATCGCGACTTTCAACCTGAAAAAATTGGGAACACCAACGATTTTTTAAAAATCGTGATTTATGCGAGTTTTTGCATATTTATGCTTCTATGCTCAGGACAATTAAAATATTTAATTAATTAAATTAGACTTTGTGGTGATTACTCAGAAATCAGGGACATTACAGTCCTCCCTAACATTGCTTGTCTTCAATCAATTGCAAAACTGGATGCTGCAATATTTGTACTTCCCACGTAGCATCCTCAAGAGGCAAATCTCTCCACCTGATCAAATACTCCTTAATCACCCTACTTCTCAATCTACGCTCCCTCACATCAAAGATAGCATTAGTTACCAAAATCAATTTGCCCTCCTCATCTAATGGTGGAAGCTTTGGAGACGGAGTAGTGTGTTGCCTAACCACTCTTTTGAGGCAAGATACATGAAACACATTGTGAATTTTGCTAGCTGCAAGCAATTCTAGCTCATACGCTACTTGTCCAACTCTCCTCACAATCCAGTAGGGCCCATAGAACTGAGGCTTCATCTTTTTCGCACCACTCCTTTTCAATATAGATTGTCTATATGGTTGTAAGCGCAAGAAAACTAAATCACCAACCTCGAAAGTTCTCTCAGTTTTGTGCTTATCTACATATGTCTTCGGCTGATTCTAAGCACGATGCAAATTTTCCTTAAGTGACTTAAGGATATGTTGGCTATCTTGAATTAATTCTCACCTTGGGAGCTCTACAGTCATCAACTGCTAAGTCTACAAAAGACATAGCATCATACTTGTACAAGGCCTGGAATGGTGACATACCTTTCAACGTGTGGTAGGTAGATTCCAACAATGCTCCCCCAAATATAGCCTTCTATTGCCCCACTATATAATTATGTAGATACCCTTCCACCCACTTATTTACAATCTCCATTTGTCCATCTATCTGTGGATGGTAACTAGTGATTGGGGACAACTCGATACCAGCCAATCTGAACAACTCCCAGAACACACTGAGAAATCTATTGTCCCTATCGCTGACAATGTTCTTCGAAAGCCCATGCAGTTTGAACACCTCTCTAAAAAACAAAACTACCACCTAAGGTGCCTTGTAATCAGAGGAAATAGCAAAGAAATGTGCATACTTCGTCAATTTGTCAACCACCACATATATGCAATCTCTACTTTGAACTTTCGGAAGACCAGTGATAAAGTTCGTTGATATACTCTCCCACTTTTGCTCATGAATAGGCAATGGTTGTAACAAACCTGTGGGGAAAGTATGTTCAGACTTGTTTTGTTGACAAGTCATACACTCTTTGACATAACACAAGACATCACCCTTGAGAACCTTCCTTGAGAATCTCTCCCGAATTTTCCTATAGATTTTGAAGAACCCTAGATGTCCTGCTAGAGGAGTATCACGAATAGCTCTCAAAATATTACCCTTCATTTTAGATTCAGGCACCAAATATATTTTGCCCTTGTAGTATATCACATCAACTACCCTATATCGGTCATCCTAAAACTTGTCCAATATTTCACATGCAAATGTATTCTTGGAATACTCAACCACAAGGTGAGGCTTCCAATCGATTGAAATCTTAGACATAGAGCAAAGAGTGGGTCTCTTGGATAACGCATCTACCACAACACTCTTTTTTCCTTTGACATATTCGATGTCAAAGTCATATGCCTAAATCTTACTCACCCATTTTTGCTAGCGTTCATTCAAATCTTTTTGCTCTAGAAAATATTTCAAACTATTGTGATCCGTCTTGACCACAAAATTTCCACCCACCAAGTATTGTCTAAACTTTGCTAATGCTTGCATGATGGAAAGTATTTCCTTGTCATAGGTGGAATATAATCGCTCCACATCTCTCAACTTCCTACTCTTGTAGGCTATGGGATGCCTATTATGCATAAGCACCGCGCCTATCCCTTGGCTTGATGCATCACACTCCAATACAAACGGTTGAGAGAAGTCTAGTAAAGCTAGCATTGGACAAGAACTCATCATCTGCTCGACCCTATCAAATGTAATTTGAGCCTCATCCGACCATCTGAATGCACCCTTCTTGGTGAGATCTATAAGAGGTGTTGCCAACTAGGAAAACCCCTTGACAAATCTCTTGTACTAACCACATAGCCCAAGAAAACCCAAGTTAGAAACATTCATATGATCTAAATGCTTAGTTGTTTGAATATGTTGAAACCCTGTAATAGGTGATCAGACCACTACTAAACCTTTGGTTGTCAATGAAACTCTTATTATGACATTATATGTACACTTTTGACCTTTCACTTGCCACTTAAAATGCCTAAGCAAAGTCTATTAGCAGCTAAGCCAATCCACATGCACACTCAAGGTAGGTGTGCCATCTTTTATCTCAACTTGGTAGAAGTTGTTATGAATAATATTGACCCTTACCAATGCTAGCAGAAGAATTAAGTGGTTGAACCAATCTAGGTGCATGCCATACTCATTTAGCCACCTTTTGATCTTTGAAAATAGGGTTATCTCTATTCTAGTGCATGCTTCACCACTGATGTAGGAGCATTTGGGTCCATGATCAATCCTACATCACCCAAAAAAATTTGTCTTTGCTTTGCTTGCTAGTTTTTCTTCCTTGCTTTGCTTGCAAGAATGGATGATGCAATTTTCGAAGAATTGTGCATAGTTCATGGCCAAATGACTACTTTAGCATGAAGAAGGACCAAATGGGTGCTCACATTTCAAATTTGCTGAAAATCAAAGCCAGATTGAGTAAGTTATGCAATTGCAGAACTTTTGCCTACAACTGGATAATGTGGAGCTTTCCTAGTGTCTAGGATGTCACCTTTCGAAGTTGGGGAAGATGCGAGAGAAATTGAGGAAGTTATGCAATTACAGGATTTTCCCAGTGTCTGAGATATCATATTTCAAATTTGAGGAAGCTTCGAGCAAAACTGTGAAAGTTATACAATTGCGGAATTTTCCTATACTTTAGGGTATTTTGGTGTTGTGAAACTTTCCATGCAATGTGGATATTATCCACATACCCCTCAAAACTCTGCTACAGGCTTAAATTCCTTCAAAATCATGCTACTGCAGAACTTTCTAGTCAAGTGGATATATCCTTGTACCCCTTGAATTTCTACAACTACTACTAGAATGCAATTTTTTGCTAGAAAACGAGAAAGTGAAAGTTTTAACCACCTACTCACAGATCCTAAGAGTCAATGAGGCCTTGCCACATGTCCTATTATGGGAACTACCTCTAGTCTATTTGTAAGTTTAAATAAGGATCTTGAGCTCTTTTGAAACAAGTATTTTTTTAGATTTCTTCTACAAGAGTAACTTAGAGGAAAGTTGGTGAATTTGCAGATTGAAGGGGATTTCATGGTGAATGCTGACGAAACTATCTAGGTTGAACATCTATGATTATAAGGCTTGTTGCAAAAGCAAGTAAGAAGCCATGCATGTGTGTTGAATTGTAACGAATTCAACTTCTGATACTCGTATAATGTTTTAGTTGCAAGTTAATAAAGAGATATTCAGAATTGTTGTCTAAAGTTTTATTTGTTGCCTAACTTAGTAGCTTATCAAAGCCCCTAAGTCTTGACTTGCACCAAGCCTTCTTCCTTGCTTCCTGGTGGAATAATTAGATTGCTTAACCATTCCTAAAGTATGTTTAGCTTGCATGATGTAAAATTTTTAACCAATGTTGCCATCTTTTCAATTAAGCAAGATTTTAGATGGAATTTCACTACACTTATGAAGTGGAGATTTAGGATGGTTCAACTTGATAACAAGTGTGTTTTCACTTAAGCTTACACTTTTTGGTTTCCTTATCCTAGGCAAAATTCTGATAAGTTGTAATGTCCCTTGTCCTTCTTTGCCCTAGAATTCGCTTGTTGATTAGGTTTAGGTTTTCTTTTTTCCAAAGGAATGTTTTCTTAATGAAACAATCTTGAATTGAAATCTGCATTCACCATATTAACAACATTTCCACACACATATATTTGTTAGCATTAATATCTAGATATCCAAAACATAAACATAATCACAAAAGAAATAATGAAGACATAGGAGGAGTGGCATGGGTAGATCTGCCCGAATCTATCCATCTAAGCCCAAGAGCACAAGCATCCGACTAGGACAACCCGCCCCTTGGCCCCAAGTGCAGTAACATCCAAACAAAGACAATTCCACCCTCATAGTGGTGTGCTTAGTGGAAACACTTGTACCTGCTTTCTCTACCCATGTCATCACCTCAGAAGACACTTAACTTATTGGGGACAGTCGAGGGAGCATATAAGTGGTCTAGGCCCACCACCCCTCCATGGCCTTGGCAGATGCTTAAGTGGGACCCCCAACCCTCCATGGCACACCCATGCCTTGGGACTGGGTGGACTATGAGTGGAATTTCCACCCCTTTTGGGCCCATCCCTGCCTTGGATTCCGGGGGCGGATTTGAGTGGGGTTTTTAGGCACCACTTCCCTCACACCCTTCCTCCCAATAAGCTTGCAAACACTCATAAGACAATCTTTTAGCAATCAAATACATTTGAATTTATTACTGATTCTTTAAGTCAATATCAAAATCATGATAATACTAAAGAAAGCATTACACCTATAATCAAATTAGCAATATTTGTTTCTTATATTCCAAATATGCTAAATATTATTGCTAAGTGAGTACATCACCTGAGTTGTTGTATCTCTCCATGTTTTTTGATTCCTTACTCGCCTCTTTAATCTACTTTTTTATTAAAGAGTCGTCATTACTTATAAGACTTAATAATTGCTGCAAGTATCATTATTGTTTATTTGGGAATCAATGCTTTCATAATCGTGGGCTTCTATGAATCGACTTTGCATGATTTAATATTTATTTGCTTATTTTACTTTACATTTGTTATTTGTTTATTTTATTTAATATTTTATATTTTATATCTAGTTTATATTTTTAGTCAACCAAAATAATCTGTTATTTTATTTTTTGATGTTCATTTATATGTATTCTAATATTTCATATTTTGATCAATAAGTTACACTCTTTTATATTGATATATTATGTATTTCACATTAATATATTATAATGATTATGATATTTAGTATATAGATTTTGGTAATTAATATTTATAATTATAATATTATTTTTGATAATTATAATCATAATAATATTATATAGTTAATGTTTTTAATGTGTATTTTGTTTATCTTTTTTTCACTATGCTACAATTTCGGGGGACATAGCATGAGTAACTACCACATTTCATGAGTTTGGCAAAGTTCCAATCAAGCATAGTGTTACAAGACTCAAACTATTGCAAAAATTAATATAACACAATATTTTTAATATTCTATTAATTAACAATATAATTATTACAAAGAGGTTCATCTCTTTATATAGAGATTGGAGAAGAAACCACCAAAACGGATAAACATTACATGACTCACTTGAAGCTAAAAAGTGAATCTAGAAAAAACGGAAAGAAAACATTTGCCACTAAGGTGGCTTTGTTACAGCTGTAAGCCTTATCTTTTAATAATTTAATATTATTCTAATCCAAACTTGGCTCAAATTCAACAAGTTTGACTTTTGACCCGAAGTCGGAGTTGGTGCTTAGACTTGGCCAAGATTTGGCAAATTGAAAAAACCATGAAACATAGAGATTTTTAAGGATTTAAACTTTTTCATGCACCCTTCAATAAATAAACTTTAAAAACACTAAAATAATCAAATAGAAGCTACTTTGACCACATATACAAGTATACATTGATCACATGAGTATAAAAGTGTATTTTTGCTTAAGGAAACAACATTTCTAAATATATAAATATTGCCTAAGTGGTTTAGGTGTACAAAATGCATGTATTATGCTAAATATGGCATTAAAAAAATCACAATATGAAGTCATAAACTATGGTAAAGTTCTGCTCAACCTAGCATCGCTAGCTCTATGTGGAGCCATGTGCATGTATCTTAGACAAGTCAACAAATGTTGCTATAGCTATAAGAGCATTAATTGGGATAGGGATTGACTCAACAAACCAAAAGTATAAATGTACTTTAACTACTTGGGATTTAATTCGGAAAAAGTTGAAAGAATAAAAAAATGTTGCTTTTCCATCCAACATGGACCAAAATGACTTTTTGTTTTTTCTTAAACTAGAACAAGGATTTGGGGATAGTGCCCCGAACAAGGTTGAGGGGCACCACCCCTCGTGAGAATCTAGGGGTAGCACTACCAATGGGATTGAGAGGCAATGCCACTCACATGCCCCCTATCATGATACAAGGCAAGATAAAGGGTCAGAGCCCCTAGTATCAAGCCTAAATTAAAACCTTTGGGACCACACAAACCTTCATGGCACATGCCATTTTTCAAAATTTTATCATTATTAATTAGAATAGATATGGTTTTTCCTATAATAAATTGTTGAATATATTATCAATGGTGCATTGTTATCTCTATTGTTCATTAATAAACAATTGCAAAAGTATGCAAAAAATAATGGGAATAATGCAATGAGAGGTTAGTTGGTATTTCATCAAACACTTATTGAAAACAAAAACAAATAAAAGGAGAGGATAATAATAACACAGTGGGAATTGTCAAAATTTTAGACAATGATATTACAAAGTCAAGTGGAACTTCGTTTCACTACAGCCACTACTTATTCTCAAGAAGAGATGTTCATCACTAAAACTAATTTCAACAATCTTGGAGAAGATATTTGTTTCTTGAGCCAAGTGGATCATTTCAAGCAAATATTTCATGTGGCAAAGCTACCTCAAATATGTGCCTTCCATGCCCTAGCCATTTTCATGCTATTCCTTCTTTGTTGCAGCTATTGTCAATCTTGAACCTCATCATTATTTCATTTTGGAATAGCTACAACCATGATCAACCTTCAAAATTTATTAGTTGAATAACTAGGCCATGACAAAACAACCTTGCAACTTGATGCAGGAGACCACAATTGACTTTGGATTGACATACAAATGATGATTAACAAACAACAAAATGGACAAAAAATAGTACAAATGTTTATTTTCATAATGGGACTACTTCTAAATAGAAACCAATCATCATAACAATCAACACAGACATTCCAATTTGTTGGCGTAACAATTAGCACCTTTGGAGTGCGAGTTGGTACGGACAGCTATGCACAGTACATGATGACTGCTCTTCAAATTAGGAGGGGAAGCTCCCTCTTTTGCTGATATGCATTTCTAAAGTAAAGTAATCTAAAACCTATCTTTTTCGACTCAGCTAGAAGAGGCACAAGGTTAAGGAAACCAAGAACGTTGCAGCTAAGGGTTTCTTTGGTTTTGCAGATCATTAACTACAACTTAAACTAAAGCTTTAAACTATCCAATCTCCTCAAGAAAACAGAGCATGAGGAAAAAGGAGCAAGAATGTGTTACATGATAAACTTCAGGGACATATTCACAATGTGAAGGCAAGGTGGGCTCAACTATTTGCTTGGCCGGGAAGAAGTTTATTAAAACAAACAAATATACGGTAAACCAGGTACAACTTCACAACATGAAGGCAAGATAGGCTCAACTATCTGCTTGGCTGAATAGGTTTACTACTACACACATCGAACGATAAGTTTTGAGAACAGATTTGTAACGTGAAGGCAAGGTGGGCTCAACTATTTACTAATATGAATAGGCTTATTATAAACAAACAAAAAGGTAAGCAACTAGGACAGCAAATTGTATTAGCGAAAAACGCATACAACAAACGATCAAACTAGCAACCCCATTTAACTACGATTTGAACAAACACCATAATAATAACATGAAGGCAAGGTGGGCTCATCTATTTATTAATATAGTAATCACTCATGAACAGATACAAAAAAACAATATTACAGGCAAGGTAGGCTCAACATATATTGCTATTGCGTGCAAAAGTTATTTACAAATGAGCTGAAAGCTCTTATTTATAGACATCAAAGGTGTAGGCAACCCTAAAATCACCTTGAGTCAACTACAATCTCGCAGCATGCAAGATTTTATTCTCTAAGTCTAAATAAATGAAATTATACAGTTAACTGGAAAGCTACCATCAATTAACCGATACAAACAAGACTAAATGGACATGTACAGCATGCACGTCCTTATTGAAAGGAAAGCTAACTGATAACTACCATCAGTCAACTAGTTCTAACTGAAAGTCCATCCTCCTGCGAAGATATCTCCAAGAATGAGATAGGCGTGAATGAGATCAGCAATAAGAACTCAAAAAATGACATTGAGTTAACTACTGCTTCTGACTCATCCTCGTAAATAACTGTAGGTTCTAATTGGTTGTCTTCTACAAGCCCTCTTTGTCTATCACTTCGTCCAGGAATCTATCAATCATATCATTATTTGGCATTCTGACGCTATCCACGATGATGAACTTCCTGTTCAAGTCCTTCTCAACATCCTCAATCGCCCTCTGACTGTCTCTAACTTCTGCAGTTGCCTTGTTGAAACTGACAGTCATTACTGAGAAGTAATCCAACTTAGACGCCTCAGGATCTCCACCTAGGTTATCACGAACCAGTTTCTCGAACTTAGCTTGTACAACCTCAAGATCAGCATAGGTACCATCTTCATGAAGATAATGGCATGGGATTTGAGTGACTTTGGCGGCTCCGTAAATGGAGTGATGATCTTTGTTCTATCTGCAGCTTTATGCCTTTGACACTTTTCTCGATTCTTCTCATGGAAAAGTGTTGCATGACAAAACCACAAAGTTTGACCATGAACACTCTGGCTATAAGAAATACACGCGAACTCGTCGGACACGCAGAATTCCAACAGTATCAACCCTCTCGATGCACTTGATGCAAAATGGTGTCAGCTTTTCTTATGAAATCATGAATTAAGGCCAATTTGATCTTGAATTTAGTTTGAGTGAACCGCAATCTGAAAAACTCGCCTATTGACTGTAAACACGGCTATGTTCTGACAACTTTTTCGGATAGCTAAAAATAACTTCTAATGAGGCTAAAAATAGCATGTTGAAGGGCAAACTTCACAAAAAAATTTGAGACGTGGGTTTTGAAGAGAAAATAATTCTAAGAAAACCCACAACGTCAAATATTTGAGAAAACGTGTTTTGCCTTGGCATGTAAGAGCTTTCGATTGAGATTTTTAATGGCCGTAGGGGGTTCCCAGGAAAAAAAATCGCAAGAAAAACTAGCATATGGGTATTGTAGGCACTGATGAGCTGAAAAGACCCAGATACTCTATTTTTCAAAAAATTGAGTTTAAGGCCTGCATGCAAAAGGTTTTTAGTTGAGAATTGCAATGGCTGTAGGGGCACTGGGGGTAACTTTTTATGTGAAAATCTGGAACATGGGTTTTGTGCAGAACTGAATTCTAAGACCACCCAAATCGACAAATTTGCGAAAAAATGTGTTTTGGGCCCACATGCGAAGAAAATTCTAGAAAAGAAAACACGGTGCTCTAGAATAGAGGCAGAGGGGCAATTTTCACAAAAAAATCTAAGACATGGGTATTGTCATTGATGCTGAAATACATGAACCCAGATGATGCGTTTCAGAAGATTTTGCCGTTTTCTTTGACATGCGAAGGATACCTAAGACGAGAATAGAGGAAATAAGACAGAAGATAGAAGTTTTGTGTTTTGTTTTAATCTTCTTCTCTAGAAATTCGCCTATGCTTGAAATAGATCTAATGAAACCTACATGCAAATGGAAAACAAAGTCTGAAATATTCTTCCTCTAAACATTCTGAATTTGTAGCTACGAAGAACGCTGAATTCTGACACTTGTAGCACCTTCGGATCATTTTTATGCTCAAGAAAAGACGTTTTTAATCAGCTCATAATGAGAAATAATGTATGCCATATGCAAAATATATAAGAATTTATCTTCAAAGGTGTGTCAAATGCATGCACATCCTTGGAAAGTGCGTTTAAACTCTAACTAGACCTTCAAAACCCACACATGGCCTATAATTGGCTTTAAAAAATTAATTGAAAGAAGAATATACCCTAATTAAGGTGCCACCTTCAAAAATTCAATTAACTGGCGCATGCAAGCTGATCTCGGTCAGTTACAGACTAAAAATGGGCCAAGAAGAAGTTGACTTGAAAAGGGTTGAACTGAAGAGCTAATTTTAGTTAATTGAAACCACCTCTCATGCGCACCACTTCTCTTGAGTTCAAAAAGTCAACCTTTGACTTTAGGCGCCTCTTCACAGACTTAGTCAATTTTTCGAAAATTTGAATTTGAAAACCTCACCGAAGCTCACGTTTGACCACTGATTTTGATTGACTGACATGTCGGATTCACTGGCTGACAGTTTCGTTGAAGACTCCTTGAGGCGTCAAACCCTAATTCATCCATTTAAGGCCTCAAAAAGCAGGGCGCACCTGGCCTTCAGGGGCGCTTTTGACCTCAAATTAGAAAATTTTCAATGCATTTTCCATCATTTTCATAGTGATTCTGACTTCACTTCACTTTGCATTTCCCGGTGTTCAACAAAACCTCAGAACTAGCTGACTGGCTCACTACGGAGCTAGCTAGATTTTGAACAAGAGCTCTTGGAGAACACTTCTCGTAAAAACATCATTTAACAACTTAAAAACATGGGCTCCCTTGGCTTCCAGGGGCGCTTTTCCTCCCAAACTTAGCCATTTCTCAAACTGGCTAAAATCCACTAAACCTCTGGCTACAGGCTGCTAAGAAGTCATCTGACCCGGCTGAGATATGCAACGGAAAGCGAGAACCACCATGGACAAGATGAGCACTTGAAATCATCAAACAGACTATATTCAAGGCTCCAAAACCTTGGGCTCCCCTGGCCTCCGCCTCCAGGGGCGCTTTTGACCTTTCTGGGCAGTTCTGATCACGGTTGAAACCTCAAGTTTGACCTTTGATACTGGTAGCTCAGCAACTCGGATTCATCCTCCAACGGATGCATTGCAAAATCGGATCAAGTTTGAGATAGACATTCTAGGCGACACTTGATTAGAAAACCTCATTTGGAGCCTCAAAAAGATGGGCGCCCTTGGTTGAAAGGCGCACTTTTCACTCCAGACTTTTCATTTTCAGTCTCCCTCGTTTTACATTTCAATCTCCAGTTTCAGGTGATAGACAGATCTGGCGGACTGGTTGGCTGGCTCATCGCGAAGCTAACAATATTTCGAAGAAATCCTTCTGGAAGACACAAGTTGTAAAAATTTGATCTAGGCCTCCAGAATCAAGGGTGCCCTTGACTCACAGGTGCGCTTTTGCTCCAGAGAGCCATTTTTTCAGCATTTTCACCTCGTCGAAAATCCCCTCCAAGACAAAGCATCTTTTCGGACAAAACTCGTCATAGAAACATCACCGAAGCATTTTCAGCTTAGCTTTCGACACCTGGCACCTGGCCATCTACCATTGAAGAGCTCAGAGAACCTAACTTTTCACTTGAAAAAACAAAAACTACCCACCAAGCTTAAACTGAGTTTTAACTGAATCTGACTTCACCATGGTGATCGTGAAGCAAAATAAGCTAATCAAAACAATTTTTAGTCGATTCTAACAAGTTTCAATTTTTAGGGTTTTTGACCTAAAAATAAGGGCCTAGAAACCCTAATTTTCATTTTTTTCAAATTTTGACAGTATCTTCGTGGCATCATATTGACTCAAAGTCCATAATTGATTTGCCCAAAAACTATGTTTTGACATCATTTTGACAAGGTTTAGACCATTCTAAGCAAAATGCCTTAATGAAGCAAAAAAATTGGTTTGGGTACAACACAATTCATTATTTTTTGTGTTCTAATATGTAATGATGCCTTTGTATAATATTGTGGATTTTTTTCTCCTTTTTTCAGTATATATTGTTCAATGTTCTATCTTGTTTTGTTTCACGCCTATGAAAACCATCCAAGAAACATTTCATGAGGCATCAAACCCACCTTAGTGATTGTCTACAAAATTATGAATCCATCTTAATGCTACCACATATTTTTAGGATGTGATACAAATGTTTGGTGTTTAAGAATGTTTCTACAAATCACATCATTCTCAATGCCATCAACTTTTCCTATCAATGCACACAATGAAATGATTCATAGCAGCCATATCTCCAATTTGATAGCCATCATTGAGTGTTAAAAGCTAGCAATTATCACTAAATGGTTGTGTAGTGACCCCTGTAGGGTGTTAGCTAAAATCCACAAAAAAAATTGCAACCACACAAATTCTACTTTATTTGAGCACTAAGATCTTGAGGTGGTCAAGGTGAGAGCATAAGGAAGTAAAACGAAGACAAAGAAATATTACAAAAAAGATACTGGCAAATATATGACCATTTACAATTAATCTGCAAATGCAAGAGCCACTGGCAGATTACAAACGGAATGCGATCAAGCCAAAATGGTTGATTGCATGCAAATCTAATAAATGCCAAAACGGGCTAACAACTCGACACCAAATTGGCAGATAATGAAATGTAATGGGTCTAGCAATGAACCGACTAAGTCCTCCTTACAATTAAAATGGGATCTGGCAGTACAACTATGCAAAATCTTCAACAATTTAAAATAGAACTACTAACAACAAAACCATCCAATATTACAGTTTTAGAAGGGAGACTTATTATTTATCTTCAGCATCCAGTCCCAAGTAATCTTCAAACAAATATTCAACCTTCAAGATAGGGCTTTTCATCAAACAATTAATGTTGCAGTGAAAACTCATAAATATTTACCCAAAATTAGGAAGGAGCCTTAGGATAATGAAATATGATGGAATAATCACTTCTCTTTCTTGCATTGTCTAGTAATAGCTAAAATCAGTCCAAATTATGATGAGAGCTTAGACTGGCCTAGTTTGGAATTTGTGTTAACCTTCAAAAAATAGTACAATTCCTCATTGCCGCATTTTAGAAAAACTCAACGATTTTATCATTAAAAATCGTCAAAAACTCACGATTTTTGGTGAATTTGGGTGAGTATTGCTATAATTCCACCTATCACATGACCATTAAGATGTCTCCCTTCATGGCATTGTACAGATATGAAGCTCCTAGCTTCATTGATTTGTTTTTTGGCGATAGCAAAGTGCCTGAGGCCAAAGATTTGTTACAACAGAGTCAAGATATTATGAGATCTTTGAGAGACAACATTCAGCATGCTCAAAATCAGCAGAAATTATATGCTGACTAGCACCATGTTGAGCGTGCATTTGAGGTGAGGATCATGATTTACTTTCTTTTGCATCCCTATAGACAGTCCACTCTCAAGAAGAGTGGATCGAAGAAGTTGAATCCATGGTTTTATGGCCCATTCAGGATCTCCCAGAGGATTGGAGAAGCGGCGTATGAGTTGGGGCTACCTGAGAGTAGCAAGGTGCATAATGTATTCCACATATCTCGCCTCAAGAAGGCGCTTGGGCATAATGTGATTCCCTCTTCTAAGTTACCTCTTTCAGATGAGGAGGGTAAGTTTGTGTTAGTCCTTGAGGCAGTGCTTGATTATAGAGGACATCTTTTGTAGAAGAGGACTATTAGGGAGTATTTGATTAAGTGGAAGAAATAACCTATGGAGGATGCTACTTGGAAGAGTGAGCAGATTTAACAACATCCAGATTTGCAATTGCTTGGGGACAAGCAATTTTGGGGAGGGCGGACTATAATGTCCCCTTCTCAAGCCTAATCTACAGTTGTATCAAATAGCCTATACCAGAGTTCCCGAAGGCTAATTGGAGATGGTTACGGAACTCCAAGATTCTCAGAGAGCTCAGTATCATGTTTTCTTGGCATCCGACAAGTTTTTGGCATTCAAATGGCACTCAGGTTGGCAATTGTGATCTTTGTTGTGTTTTTCGCCAACTGGGTTGTTCTCCACATTTCTTGGAGAACATAGTTATGTTTAGTAAGTTCCCATTTTGGCACCTAGCATCTCTCCTCAACATCAATAGCTTCTTGGTGCAATCAGTTTCTAATTTGGGTGTCTTGGTGGTGCGTTCCATAAGGTGGATAGGATTATTTTAATATTTGCACTAAAGTTATAAAGTAATGTTTTATTATTTACTTTAGTGTTAAATATTATAAAGTGTAATATTATTTCCCCAAGTTGGGTGCCTAGGGAAAAGTGTATGCGGACTTAAGATGTTTTACAAATTATGAAAGGGACCTTTTCGAGGGAAAATAAAATATTTGAATTTTCAAAAAAACCTTTTTCCCTCCAACTCTATATAATGGGGTGTTGGCTCTCATTTCATTCATTTGAAATTGCACACATAACAGGATGATGTTGTAGTGAACATTGAGTTCTTCCAAGAATTGATTGAGGATGAAAACCCTTGTCAATCTTCACTAGTTTCGATGGTGCAAGATCCATCCTAGCTGATTCAGTTTTTTTCATACAGGGAACACATTGTTTCTACATGAAGTTTGGGTTTTTTCTAGGGTTTCAAAGGATGAAGATTTTTAAGGTATTTTTCTATGTAATTTTGGAAGTGTTGGTAATGATTTTGGTGCCATTTTTGGAGTGCTTCTTTGGAGTTTTTGTAGATTTTTCAGACCTGGGCTGTACTACTGCAAGGATAGGCTGTGCCCTTCTATTTAGCATGTGCTGATTAAAGGTTTGGAGTTGTGCTTCTAGGCTTTTACCATTGATTTTCCTATGCTGGATGACCTTAGTGGAGGAGATTGCAGGAATTAAAACAAAGAAATTTATTTCTAGAGCAAAATCTCCCCCTAGGGAGGTCGTACAGCTGCAGGGAGGAGTTTGGAGGTGTATGATGGATTTTAGTGCATGATTGGAGTTGCAAACCATTCCATGTGAGGCGTCTTGGATGATGAAAGAGGTCCCAAGTGATAGAATGCATATAAGAGTGTTCAGAAAATTAATATGAATTTATTTCTAAATCGCCCTTGTGCCTTTCCAGCACTTGTGTTCAGCTACAGCAGGTCTGAGTTGTTGGATAGTGCCTAGAAATGGTTGTGAATCATTGTTTTTGAGCAGAACTGCAAGTTAGAACAGATTAAAGTGGTTAAAGAAGTTGAGAAGAGCCTACATGGTTTGTAGTTGCAGCTGAGTGCCCCTTTTGGTGAGTGCAGATGAAAATGTTAAGTCCTGGGATGACTGTTATTACTCAGGAAATCGTAACAGCGGGACTGTAATGGATTCGATATGAAAATCTCTTAAGGTATTCACCCCTTTAAATGATCGTTGGTTTCAATGGTTGTCTTATTGAGCAAATCTAGTGTGTTTTGAAGTCACATTATTCCAACAGCAGTGTTAATCATGAATGAAAGCTTTTATTTTAAAATGCACAGCTGAGGCTTTGTCAATGCATTCTTTCAATGTGTAAGCGCTGTTTCAAATCTGCTAAATATATGTCATCTGTATAAGATAATGCTCGGTATCAATTGGTAAACTCAAAAAAAAAGGGGGGGTGTTGTTACAAAAGTGTAAATAGCTATCAGCCCAGTAGCCAACTCAGACATCATATCTATCTCAGTTGGTGTCAAGACACCTTGATTTGCAATGGTAAAATTCAGAAATGGTAGAATGTTCTTGTAGAAACAGGCGTGAAAGAGGTCCACAGCTTCAGCCAACTTCTTTCTTCCCTTCACTCACTTGCAGTCTATTGTGTCAAAGATTAAGCCATCCTTTGGTATTTTATTGAAAGCAGAGATGGCATTAATCACTTCATTAACCATTTCGTTCCTTAGCAGACTGTTAGCCACCAACTTGCCTATCATCTTCCTACTGCTGGTCCTCACCATGTTCGACAAGAACATATCAATCAGGATCTCATCATGAATATGCCTAGAGTCAATCTTCCTTGTCCCAATTACCTTTCATATAGCTTGCTCCACAAATGGATCAGAGATTTTAAAGATCCGACCGAGTTGAGAAGACACATCTTCATTCACACACTAGCATTTGTAACTGGGAATAATAATGTTATCCATCTTTGCAATTTCTCTCCCATCTTGTCGCTTATATTAACTAGGCAGCGTGTTGTGTTACGTTAATAGACTTGCAACCTTTGATGAGAAAAGACATGGTGTTCAAGGAAATCCCAATGTGGGATTGCCTTTGAAAGCCCAAACCAAGTTAATAAGTCCCAAGTCAATCCTCAAATCCTCCTAGAGATTCGAGCGATTAGCCTCAGTGTCACAACCCGTGAGGGCCGTGACAGAGCAATGTACTCTATTATCCCATTTGTCTGTTGTCCATCGGGACAAATGCTAAGTTGCCATTTCCCAACTTCAGAGCTTCCATCCAATCCAACTCGATATGCCTATGAAGATAACCCCAACTATCACATATATTCAATTGGATGACACTTTCTTGTTGATCAATGTCGTGGTTAGACAGGTGGTCAGCCGCACCATTGGCTTCCCAATACACATGCTTTATTGTGTATCCTTCAATTCCCTCTAGTAATGTGTGTATTTTTTCGATCCACATTATGAATATCCAACTTGGCGCCTTCCACATTATGATTGCTATAAAAAGGTTGAGACATCTTACTTCAACATTACTTGATGAAATGAATTTGGTTTTAATATTTTAGAGTGGCGATAACATCCAAATCAAGATTTGTAGAGGTCCAAGTGATAAAAGTGTGAAAATGACATTTTCCACGAAGGTTTGTGAGGTTTTGAAGGCCTTAATTTGTGCTTGGTGGTGAGGGCTTTGACCCTAGACCTTGCCTTGTATTGTGACAAGGAACGTGCCAAGGGCGTTGCCCCTCAACCTTGTTGGGGGTTATGCCCCCAAACCCTCGATATTTTGGGGTATTCTTGAAAATTGTGTATTCTCAAATGTTCAATAAAGTTGTCGAGTTATGGCTGAGTTTTTCCCTGAGTTTTCCTCATGTTTCGAGTTTTAAAAAATTTGCCGAGTTATTGCCGAGTTTGAGTTTTTCAACTATGTTTTTTACAACTTTAATATTTGATTATTTAATTAATTTTCCCTTTTCCATCCTATTAGCCTATGAAAAAAACAAAAAATAGGCTAACGGTCACCTACTATTATGCTCAAGAAGAGAACATGACAGATTTCCTCAAATGTTCATTAAATCATGAAGAAACATTTGATGAAGAAAGATTGTAACTTCCACAAACAAAAAGTGTGGCCATAAGGTTTATCAACAAGCTGATACTCAAAGAAGAATATTTTGAGCTAACCAAATTAGAAGTGTTTTATGTATAGTTTATTTCACCAAAATATTTCTATTGTTGTTGATGATTGAAAACCATGTGGTGAATATACTATATCAGAATACTTATAATTTGTGGGGAATTGATTTTCTTCATGTTCGTTATGTACAACTATCATAAAGTTAAAATCTCATCACCAATGATATAGTGTTTCCCACACCAAGCAATTGCTCACAAGCACACTAGAAAGAAAGAAATTATATTAACCACAAGTGATCAGCAATGTGATCAAATCAAATACATCTCATGAAAGGCAATTGTTAAGCATCATCGGATGAAGGAAAAAACAATCTCTCATAAAATTAAAACAAATCTTAATCTTAATACCCCAACATAGAATAAAAGATCTGCTTTGAAACAATTAACATTCTATTTTACGCCCTCCTCTAATACTTGGAGAACATGAAGAACTTCAATATCAAGCAAAAACCAAGAATTATGGTTTTGTCCTTTGCCATATTTTGAAATTCATGTCTCATCCTTTTCACCAGAGAGCTGCTAAGTAAACACCCACTAAAAAATTTAATAGAGGCTTTATCTAAAGTTACTCCCCAAAACAAACAATATTCAAGAAGCACTGCTATGCTTCATGTACTCTGTCAATCCAATATCAGGTTCTCAAGTTTTGTCTTATCAATAAATTAGAAGTCACACTGCAGGCAATATTGACACACATGTTTGTAGAGTATATTACAGCTAATAAGTATTTGTCAATTCAACATACTGTATACTACTCATTAATTGAATTATACAATGCACCTTACCATTATCTTTTATGGGTTTCATTCACTCACTCTAAATTGGGCATAAAGGTTTCTTCCATAAAAACGTTCAAATGAAAAAAAAGGACTTGATTGGAAACCAACAACTTAGCGAAGCTAAAATACTTTGTATACAAACAAGAATGCCTCAAAGAAAAGAAAATAAATTCAACCTGAGTTTTCTGGGAATGGCAATATTCACTACAAATAAGTGATCGCCTCGCCTTGATGGCTTTTCAAGCTTCGGAACGCCCATATTATGCATGACTAACACATCACCCGGTTGTGTTCCTGCAGGAATTTCAAGAGTTTTGAATCCCTCCACAGTCTCCACCTACTCATGACAAATTCCAGATGAATGATCATCAAAGAACACATCATATAGCTTACAAAATGTCAGTCAAAACATTAGACTTAGATCTAAAGTTATAGAATTTAATAAATGACATCAATCAAATCTCTCACACAACAATAAATTTCAGCCCACACATTTGAGAAGAAATAAAGCACAAAGAATGTCCAAAAAATAATAATTCATACTTACAGCCAAAATTAGATTTATTGATATAAGATCAATATTTTATTAATTCTTTACATTATGGTTTCTCAATATATATCTATTTATTTACAATAATATGTTTGTATTTATACATCAATATTATTTTTCTTTGTTTTTTCCTCCTAATACTTTGTTTTCCCATCCTCTTACCACCTCCCCACCCCTACCACCTTTCTAAGGGTTATATCTGCAATCCAAACCATCACTCTCCTCTTTCTAATGATGGATCACTAAGTGTGATCCGAAACATCAATGTAAAAGATACAATGGAATTCAAAAGCAACCTGTATAGCTAAATTCAGGGACTGGAAAACTCCTATGCCTACTAGAATTATTGAGTTTTTCCCTTGAAATCCTAGTATATTCTGGCCTGTCGAGGAGCTTTAAGCCAAATTCACTCTGATAGCCAACTTGGAAAGTTAATAAGTTTCACTAGTAGGACCTATCTCCCATGGCATTCTAAAACAATTAAATCTTGTCTCTTGTGAAGATCTCTTCAAATGTCCACTTTCTTAAGAGTATATAAACAGTGACATATGTCCTTATGGCAGAGAGGAATAATATACATGCTCAATAGCAGAGATTAACTATAAAATCAGTTGAGTTAGGATCGCATTATACATCCCTCTGTATGTTTATCTGCACTGTTGTGGAATATACATCCCCACTCCTAAACAACCTATAAAAGTTTTCCACGTGCCATGCGTTAGTTAAAGACCCCAAACATGGTTTGATTTGTCATGATGACTTGTTTGACTTATGTATTATGAATGTGCCTAAACCATTGGTAGGGTTGAATTACAGCCTTCTTCACTAATTTTCCTTGTTTTTCTTTGTTCTAAGGCCATTTTGTATATTTTACGCACCTTGTAACAACACTTCTACAGGCAAGAATATGTTCATCTGCTGCATAGACTATAAATGACTATAGTGGGGGTTTATAGTAGCATGTTCTACATGGATCTCACTTATAGAAAATTACAATATCCTCACCGTTCATGTTATGTAGAACATTGCAAATAAAGAAATTAGAAGACAACAATTATATAAAAATAGGGCATTAAGAGAATAGACGAGTTATATTAAGAAGGTTTGAAACTGGAAGAGTTAGAAATTGCTTTTATGTTTTAACAAAGGAGATTGTGCTGAAGGGGATAAAATAGATTTATTTCTTTGATATGCTTTCTATGCTTCTGCTTAACTCTAATTCAAACATTGCTGCTTGCAATAGAAGAAGTTCAGAATGATCAATCTCCCCCTTCTAGGCACCATCAACAATTGTCTAGATTTAGGCCTGCTCCAAACGACCCTGTATACCTAAGATATAATTCACTGGCATTATAGCTTCTGACTCATTTAGACAAATTACCTCTAATATTGTTCCAAGTATTGCCTCTGTGTAGTTGATAGTAACTTTGGAATGAAGGTTGACACCATCCCTTTCAATACCTTGCATTTCCTCTATATTAAGAAACACATAAAGGTCACCAGCTGGGCCCCTGCTCACAATCAAATAAATTATGGAGGTTTTTATCAGAGACGATCGCAAAGGATCAGACTCAGCCAGAAAAAATATGGATAAGAGAAAAGATTCAAATTTCTGGAGACCATGTACAGATTAAGCTAAGAAAGGAGAGTGATGTGGTATTCAAAAGAACACAAATAGATAAAGTATAGAAAGCTAGCATACAAAAAATAAACACATTAAATGATGTGATGGATATGTGAGTACATGAAAAATTATATACAGATCACTTTCTGGAGAGCATGTACATTTTAAGCTAACAAAGGAGAGTGTTGTGACACTCAGAAGAGAACAAATAGATAAAATGTAAATAGGTAATATACAACCAAAACAAAAACATGGAATAGTGTGATGGATATACAAGCAGGCAATAAATATATATAGATTGCATGGGTTACATGAGTAGAGTTACAACCCTGCAATACAAGATTAACTATGAGATGGGTAACAAGTTCCCCCTTTTTAACATTCTATGTCCCTTAAAAAACATAACTTATCAAGAGACTTCAACAACCAAATCTTTTCATCTTACCAGATGTCTTGTAATTTTTCTGAAACATAATGATTTATGATGAGTCTATGAAATGTGCTAGCCAATTTTTCACATTTTTAACACATTATTTCACCTGTTAACATTAGTGAAATCACAAACCAACTGAAGGGAACCCTTGTTGTTCAAATCAACCCAGATCCCAGTATGGGCAAGGTGAGAGCATACTCGAAAGGGGATCGTTAGTACAAAGCTGAAACTGCTAGAAAGTACAACAAAAGGGGATAACAATCAACTTGACCATTTTTTCAGCGGGAGGACTGGAGATAGAAAGTAAATATGCAACTTGACCACTTATTCAGTGGGAGTATGTTGATGGCTCAGGCGATCAACAATATGATGTTATAATGCATTACAGAAAGTAACTAGGCGGCATGCCAACCTCTTCCACTTTTCAACGGGTAGTACAAGAAAGTAAATACTGAAATGAAAGACTAAGGCAAAGCCAGTCTGTTCCACAATCGTGGGAAATACAAGGTGCTTAGCAAGAAGATAAGAATGCTGACAATACTATTGTTCAGCTTACAATGAGGTAGAATGCCTGCCAAGAACACAAGATTAGGAGTCTGTCCATGCTGCAATAATGTATAATAACTTTCCAACACTCAACGTGACTTCCCAAACTCAAACCCCACTCAAAAGACCAACTTTAATAATCTGATTTCGACAGACCTACAACTGAAAATGCATAACCAGCAATACAGAAACTCACTAAAATGCTTATATCTTACTCACAACTCACTCAATCAACATGAAATAAAATGCATAAACTCCTAATGCTGATGGCGCCCAAGATGGAACACTGAAACCACTCCAAAAGACTCATATTTATTTTGCACGAAAATCAAAGCATGTCCAGAATGGTACGACCCTCAAGGAGGCGAGATTTTGCTCCATAAAATCAAATACTTGATATTAAAATCTGATGCTTGACAAGAAGGGTCGCCCAAATCTGCAAAACACATTCATCAACTACCCATAACCAAAATAAATTCACTCTAAGACTTCTAAGTAAAAACAACATTTAGCTACAGTCAAACCAACAACTCCATAAATGATCTAAACTCCTACAAATCCCATAACAATGTGCTCAATCTGCTCTCAAAGATTAAGAACAGCAATATCTCAACTAGTTGCTATCTTTCAAGCAAGAAGTCAAGCCAAGGCTAGGAGTTATGCTTTCCTTGAAGCTATTCACTCACCATTTCGGCAACATAACAATTGCGTAGACAAGAGCTAATTCAAATGAAGAACCAACCTCTCCTTATAAAGCTTTTGAGAAGACTTTTAGAAGCCTCTAGAAAGTGCGCCCAATCTCTAGAAGTCAAACAAATTCAAATTTCAAGTTTGACTCTAATTCCTCTTCAAGTTGGCGTCCCATTTCATGAAGTGTAATATCTGATTAAATAAAACAATGCTTTTTTCTCAAAGTTGGTGTCCACTTTTGTAAGTCACATTTTCAACCTTACAAAATATTAATCCCACCTCCTGATGAGGCGTCCACCCATGAAGACCCCTTTTTAAACACAACTTTATGTTATATCACTAGGCCAAGGTCATAAAGTGAAAATATAACATTATTAATTAAAATACCTTATCTCTCCAAACATTGAGCCAAAAAGCTGAACTCAACATAACCCACTAAACAGACTGAAGAGAGGAGCCAACTGTGCTGAAGCAAACAGGACCACTGTCAGAAATAGAATTTACTAAAAATAGTAAATTCAGAAAGTTGCTCACAACACCATGCATGCTATACCACTGCGAAGCTCTCTGAAAACCCAGAAATAATCCGCAAAAAAACACTCCAAGCTCCAAGCAACAACCTCCTAGAAAATAGGAAACCCTAATTTTCACCTTCGAGTAGCCTACGAGTCTCTAGAATAGACTAACGGTCAACTACAAGATCATTGCTAAGAAGGGGACATTATAGTCTACATTCAAGTTACAATATTGGCGTTCATTTAATATTGGAAGCTCAATTTAAATTGGTGAATGTGTACCCAAATGTTGTTTTAAGCATGATTAATGTAAATAGTAAAATACCATACATAAAACCCTAATTTTGAAATTTCATGGCATATGCAGCTAAACAAAGTTTCTTCCAAATTTGAAATGGACCACAAATTTCTTAAAATAAGTTCATATTTTTGCCAATTTGTTGTAGCAATGTTTGTTTGTACCATGCCAATCAAGTTCGAACTTGGCACAAAATCAGCAAGTTGATTTTCAACTCAAACTCAAATTTGAGACTCAAACTTGATACAAACTCATAAAATTGAAAAACCCGTGAAATATAGAGATATTTTAGGAATTTAAAGCTTTTTTCTATGCACTCTTCACTAAATCAACTTCCAAGGCATAATAGACTAATCAATTATAAACTATTTTGATCACATACACAAGTACACATCAAGCGAATACAAAAGCAGATTTAAGCTAAAGTAAACAAAATTCTTTAAAAACATATATATATTCAAGTACTTGGTGTACAAAACTCATGGTTTATGATATCCATGGCATTAAAAATAACGATCAAAACTAAGGTGGAGAGGAGCCACATCACATACCCAGCGTTAGAAGCTATGTTGGGTCCTACACTCATGTCTAAAATAAGCCATTGATGTTGCTGCAGCCATGATTTCTATGTGGGTGTAAGCAACATCCAAAGGATTTTCAAATGCTCTCTCCTCTACCATGACTACTACCTATGCGTCAAGATCAATTTGATCAACCCATTTGTGGTAATCTTTGGCGAAGATAGGATCCTCAGCCTCAATGATTCAATTTGATTGTGGATCAGCCTCCTGATGTAATAGGGGATATATCAGAGCCCAAGATTTGCTTGTGATGGATGCAAACATTGTAATGAGCATAGACAATGGCATTCAACATTTGCAATGACAATATATTGCACATCCAAAAACATTTCATAGTTATCTCAGGACACGTAAGACAATCCTTTAAAGATTTGGCACCTTAGCATGAAACCTCTCCCACCATGCATCTAAAATGAGAAAACAAAATCAAAAGAAACTCAATCTCACAATTCAACGTTAACATAAGAACTATAAAAGTTCCAAAGTACAACCTTAATCAAATTTTATCTGGTGGAATTGTTGACTGAGTTGCCTTACATATATCTTGCACAAGTTCAAAGATCTCTATTTAGAAGACAATCATCACTCTAGGTTGAGAATCTTCTTCCATCTACTCTATGAGCATGTAGAGTTCATTCAAAACCTCTTTATCAGCCTTGATATCCAAGTAAGATTGAAACATTGGATTCAAAAATGTCATGTCCTCTTCTCAAAATTGAAGACATTGGTTGAAGACCCATAGCCTATCTCTATTTCCCATAAGCCAAGTGGCGTGATAAAGGGAAAAAATTATAGTTTAAGCCCAACGATTGTTTAAAAGGGTGATTTAAGTGTTGTTAAAGACCATCTAAATGGAAAATTATGCGGCCTATATATTTATTTATTTAAAAAGTACTTTTTATTTTCACTTAGAGGGAAAAGTGAACTATTAATGGGGCCCAAAGTGAGGTGCTTGTATAAGAAAAGATAACACCCAAATTGATTATCCATTATAGTCATTATTGAATTCAATTTTCAAAATTGTACATTCAAGGGTGTAATGTCCGCTTTTGGTAAATTCTTGGTTTCAAGCCTGTAAAATGACTAAAAATTCATATTAGTAATAACAAGAATCAACTTTATGGTAATATTGAAATTAGTACATAACATACTATGTTCCACCGAGTTTCGGGGACAGGAGGACACGGGAACGCATTTCGGGGACGGGAGGGACGGCAAAGGGATATTGTTAATGGATATTAGCTTCGGTTAGATTGTATGATATTTCTAAAGGCAACATTTAAATCGGAATTATGAGCATTCATATAAATTCGATCATTCTTGTGATTTTATATTCTACATTTGTTTGAAATCGGAATCCTCTTAATGTCACCCGCCAGCATGTAGAAGGATGCATATGTGTTAATACATACATAAACATTAAGCATCAGACTGTAGTCTGCCCGCAAGCAAAGTGACGCATCCCTTGGAGGCGGGTCTCTCCTCTTATATATAGGAGTTCATTCATTGATATGCAAATATAGAAATCTGACAATGTTCTGCAATCAGCACATTCGCACTTGAGAAGAAGAAATCTGGAAATTGACCTGTTGACAATCTGAATCTGATCGATCCTCAACCATGGTATCAGAGCCATGGTTAAAAATTCACAAGTTTGAATTTATTAATCTGAGTTCAATGGGATATACAGGAATGGATGAGACACCGTCAACTACCTCAGATCTCCGTGAACGTGTTCATCGCCATGCGTATGTGATGGCAAGCACCAAGCTTGTGATAAGGCCTGTTCGATGTGGCAAGATCACGGGCTCTCCAGTGGGGGCGCGATTACAAAAGGCGACTCTCATTCGCCATAGTCGGGGACTTGGCTCATACTGCATCGAGCATTTCAAATCATCTCCGGTGAAGGTTCGTTGGGTCTAGGAAGAAGCGATCAACCTTCGTGTTCAAGAATTCACTAAACTTGAAGTCATCAAAGTTGGATTCGAATCTCCTCACCGATGCTTCACCAGTGGCCTCACATTCGTCAAGTCTGGGCGTGCAACATTGGCCTGTGCATTCCGATCGAGCACCTTGAAGAAGTGTAACGGTTGCGTCTGGGATTGTCGGGATTTCTCTGATCATCGAATGCTAGAAATGAGATGGGAGTTTGGAGATTCCTGGCGATATTGAAAGTCTCGAGTCAAGGAATGGTCAAGCCGTAGCTTGCCGTGTGTTAAGTCGAAGTCAAGCATGTGATGGATTCGATGTGGGTGTCTGCTGGCTGTTGAGTGTATGGTGAGTCGAGGTTTCTCCGTCCATGGTTTGGCAGGTGGTGTGTTGGGTCCAACACATTCTCACTCCGCGGAAGGAATCGTGGATGAGTTGGAATGTGTCAGGAGAGATGGCCGCCTCGCTCTCATACAACTCGTTCTTATTCATTATGTGCTTCCCTTTGGACTCTGGGAGGCTCACGCAACAACGAAGATTTACACAGTCGCAAACACACATCACCCATTGCCTCACGATTTGGCGTACCTGCGGGGGGAGATAGTTCTGTAATAATGTCAGAAACCCGATTATCGAAAATATCTTTCTGATCTATTGGCGTATTCATGTTTTCTCTGTGGCGCAACCATACCTGAACGTATGTCGACAGGAGAGTTCACACGGGAAAAGACAAAGTAGATCAATTTGACCTATCGGGAGCTGCTTGGATGTTGGCTTCATATCGTGACCATTCAAGAAAAATACAAAGCAGTAAAATAAGACAATTTGCAGTAAGGAGAAAATGATAACATTTTATCTCCAAAAGTAATAGTAAAAGGAAGATTAAATAATAACAATTTAATACCTAAAGTTAAGGTAAACTAATCTTCCAACTACGAATAGAAGAGTTATTAAGGAGCCGTCTCATTTGCATCTGTTGGGAGAAATTACATCGTATAAGACAAGATAGTCGATATGTAAGCTTCCCTATCTAGCTGTGTCGACTTCCTTGAGTCAGCATTTTGTGCACAAGAATCAAATCAGTTTGGAAGGAATTTGCATTCAGGTTATTCTAACCATATAGAGAAAGGTTTCCAGACCTCTTGAAGATTGGGTGTGAGACCTTTGACAAGTGATTGGAGTTGTCAATCAAACTAAGAGCAGCAGTAATCGACGCCACCGCAAAGGGCGAAGAAAGCGGATATTGTGATCGTTGATGCCGATTCCTCATTCTTGCGTACAGGATTCTAAGTTTAAAGAGATAAGATTCTTTGGTTGCTGAGTTATATCATTTGTTTTGATCTTGTGAATTCTCTTGAATTGTGTTGTGTTCACTAGCATAAGATCCTTTGAAAATCTCATTCATGATATAACTTGTATGATTTTTACCTTGATATTTCTTTGGATAGTTATGAACTATTTATAATATCTTCTAGATGCTTTCAGGACGGATCAGAAGCATAAGAGATTGTTTACAAAAGAAGAAGAAAATGAAGACTCTGCCTGCAACCATTAGACTGTGTGGATGGCTGAAGTCATCCCTTCTAAGAAGAAGTAATTAGAGCTTCAGAGGGAGTCTCATCTTCACTTATTGTAAGCCTTGAGATAGAGAAATATGAGGTGAAAGCCTTGTTCATCTCTGAGACTGAGATGAGGCGTCATGTTGAGAGACTCCATGACGACAGGTCCCAGGATCTAAAGAACCCCCTGCAACCGCAGTATGGCTTAAGGGGGGGTGTTGGATATAAGCCACACCCGGACTAATGATGGGTTCGCCACAAGGGGCCAGTAGCTCAGTTGATAGAGCACTCCTGCACCAAAAGGAAGGTCCCAGTGAATGCTCTAAGCCAGTTCAAGTGTGAGCCAAAGGAAATTCACCTTATGGTTGTAAAACACATAATGAGATATCTTCAGAGCACCACTGGATTTGTTTAGGCTGGAAGCGTAACCGATTAGAAAAGCACATCAGGATGTTGCTTCAGTTTAGGATCGGCTATGATCTTTTGGATCTGCAGAAAACAATCTTCAGTGGCACAAAGCTTGACAGAAACTGAATACATTGCAGACTTTATGAGGGCAAGAGAAGCAGTTTGGCTCCGTAAATTGCTTGAGGGACTCCTTGATCTAAGCACATTCAGATCCCCTACCATTATCAGACATGGTAGAAAGGAATATGATCCAGTTGGAGTATATTAGTTCAAATGTTTAACAGCGGACATACTCAACAACTTCTCTCCAGAGTTAAGGTTGAACTCTTCGGGAAGAAAACTTGATATGTAATTTGATATTATGTTTGAAATTCAAATTTGTTTATAAGTTGTACTAATATATAAAGATGTTTAATGTGTAAACTCTTTTGTCATGTGTGTGACTCCATGACTTTATGGGCCTACCCCTCCTGTGTACATTATCGAAAGGTGACAATCTTTCTGATAATGAACACTTGTATTTGACATTGTAAAGTGACGACTCTACAATGATAAAACTATCATAATAGATATCATATGGCTTGATATCTATAGACATGTCATGATAGTATCTCTTAGTCACCTTGATGGATATCATGAGACTTGATATCTGAAGGTCATTGTGACCCATAAGAGATGATCATGGTGGATGATTGTATCCGCGGATATGCCATGATCTATGGTAGACATCATGTAACTTGATGTCAGTGCACATACCATAATGAAGATATGTATGAAGAATGTCATGTGACTTGACACTTTCAGAAGCATATCATATCTTATGATATCACGAGTTAGGTGATATCACTTTATACGTGTTTGGAGTTTATCCTTCCTAGCTTAGAGGGAGTGCTAATAGAGTTTATCCTCCCTAGTTAAAGCGGGAGTATTGAAATTATAAAGATATGTTATGAAGAATGTCATGTGATTTGACACTTTCAGATGCATACCATATCTTCTGATATCATGAGTTAGGTAATATCAGTTTTACTTAGTGGAAATTATTTTCCTTAGCCTAGAGGGTGTATTGAATAGTGAAGATGTGTTATGGAGAATGTCATGTGACTTGACACTTTTAGAAGCATATCATATCTTCTGATATCACGAGATAGGTGATATCACTTTGGAAGTTTTAGAGGGAGTGTTGAATGATGAAGATGTGTTATGAAGAAAGTCATGTGACTTGACAACTTTGAGAAAAGCATATCATATCTTCGATATCACGTGTGAAGGTGATATCCTGACTTATTTGATTTGAAATATCTTCCCTAGCTAAGAGGGAGTGTTAATGGATATCAGCTTCGGTCAGATTGTATGATATTTCTAAAGGCAACATTTAAATCGGAATTATGAGCATTCATATAAATTCGATCATTCCCGTGATTTTATATTCTGCATTTGTTTGAAATCGAAATCCTCTTAATGTCACCCGCCAGCATGTAGAAGGATGCGTATGTGTTAATACATACATAAACATTAAGCATCAGACTATAGTCTGCCCGCGAGCAAAGGGACGCATCCCTTGGAGGCGGGTCTCTCCTCTTATATATAGGAGTTCATTCATTGATATGCAAATATAGAAATATGACAATGTTCTGCAATCAGCACATTCGCACTTGAGAAGAAGAAATCTGGAAATTGACCTGTTGACTTCTGAATCTGATCGATCCTCAACAGATATATATATAGGGAATTTTCAAACTTCAGAAATTCATATGAATAATGATAACAATGAACATTGATATAGTTGCAAATGTAATCATATTGACATATACAATATAGAATCAAAAGTACTTAGTAAAACACAACAATAGAGTTCACATGAGTGATGAGAGTTGAACAAATTAATAGTACATAGCTACTTAATTGCTTCCATAATTCATGTCAAACAATCAATGTGCATATGATATAAAATTTTAAAAATAAAATGCCCAAAGGCTAAAAGTTTGCACTACAAATGTCAAAATGGCAAAGTCACAAATGTCAAAATGACAAAGTCACAAATGTAAAAAACATACTAATAGATAGTATGATGGCTGCCTCTAATCGGCATCTACCAACATTGCATCAAAATCAAACTCAAAGTCTGAGTCACTACCACTATGAGTATGAGAGGCTGGCTCATCTTTCTCTTGCTCACTTTCCTCTTAGCTGTAATTTTTTTTTGGAATATAAAAATAAACTCAAATGGCTTTGAAAGCAAGTTTTATGTTTCATTTTAGGGTTGGAAGGGTGTGGGGTCCACTTAGAAAGAATAAAAAAATAACATTTAAAATTCCGCACTATTTTTTTATTGCCAAAACATGCTGGAGATTCCATACTCGGGATGTCCCCCTACCAACCCGGGGATGGTCGACCATCCCCATTCCGTCCTCGGGGTGTCCCCACTGATCGGTGACATCCCTTGCAATTTTTTTTTTTTGGGGACGCCTGGCAAATGTCCCCAAGGCATCCCCCGTCCTCGGAATGTCCCTAGGACGGCAACAAGGGCCAAAACCTTAGGAGACACGTCCTCATGTACCCCTAATAAAATATTATAATATTGAGAGCAATACATCATAGCTAAAACATAATAATAGTTAGATCTATAGTTCATAGCATTATCAATATTTGAATTCAAAGACATCTTCAATTCTTAATATCATTAATAATTATTCCAAGGCATATTCCTAAAGCCAATCATATTAAGAATCCACGTGATGCCTTTTCCAAATAAGTGTCCTCTCTTTTATATCTTTTTTGTACCCAAAATTAAAAATTTTGCTTCATTAAGGCATTTCGAGAAAAGTGGTAAAAGTCTTGTAAAAATTGTCAAAAAGGTCATAAAATGGAAATTTGCATGTCAAGCATGTTGGTCAAAAACTCAAGATTTTCAAAATTTTGATGATCTGGGTCTCTTCAAAGCAACCTTGTCTAAAAAACCCAGATCTTAGTTTTTCGGCCCTACTTTTTAGGAAATTTTCTAAAAATAGACATTGTTTTGGGGTTTTATGGGTTTCTTTTCAAATGGATACTGGCAAAAGTTTCTAAAAATAGAATTTCTACTTCCAAGGCTCAAACTGATTTTGATTGGTTTAAAATACTTCCTAATCCGGTTGGTCAAGTCAAAATCATCAAAAGATCATTTTTTCTCCAGTGGGTCTATTATGCTAAAACAGGAGCTCTAAAGTCATCAATGGAGGATGGTCAACTGCTAGGTGTCAGATTCAAGGTCTCAAACACTACACAAATCGAGAAATGGTGAAAGATGCTCGAGGAACGAAGAATGAAGGAGGGGAATCTGAAAAATCTTGAAAGTTGCCAAAATAAACTAAGTTTGCAGAGTTTGCGCGCCCCTGTATAGTCTAGACGCATAGGATTCTTTACCTTAGCATATTTTCAGTCCTCGGCAATCAAAGGATAGTCAACGATGAAGTCAGTTGCCGAGTGTGAAGCAGTGAACGCAAATAGAAAAGAGAGAGTTGAAAAAGTGAAAATTAAAACTAACTCTGGACAATAAAGGCACCCCAGCTAGCTAGGGGCGCCCAGCATTTCAAGGGCTCGGATGTTGGAGTTAGAGTTTGTGCATCCAAGATGTCTTTCTCAGAATTCTTTTGGCTTCATAGTGAATCTATCAATCAGGGTCATCGGATCAATCGATCAGCTTGAATCTTGGATCAAATAGAGAGGTTTTATCAGAGAAGCAAAATGGAAATCATGAAAAACCTCAAAAATAAACTAACTCTAGGATTCATGGGCGCCCTAGCTAGCCAGGGACACCCAGGGGTTTAAGAGACCTAAATCCGTTTCTAGGGTTTGCCAAGATGTTCATCTGCTTTAAAATTCTTCAAGCTTTTCAGTGGATATCTCAGTCAAACCATCAGATTCATCAATTGCTAGCAATTTCGGATCGAATGAAGAACTGATCATGAGGAACAAAAAGATCAAATTTGAAGGATGAAATTTACAGTAAAATGACGAACTCTAGAAGAGTTGGGCGCCCTAGCTAGCCAAGGGTGCCCAAGATTTTGAGGTCTCAGAAGATGGATTTAGGATTAGCAGCCTCCAGAACATTCCTTCAGATTCGAGCAAGCTCTCCAACAGATTCATCAATGAGCTCAGAAGATTTTTCAAATGTCGGATATTGCAGATTGAACGGAAGCAAAATCATGTGCAAAACAGAAGATGATCAAAAGAAAGTTGAAAATGTCCAAAAAATGGTTAACTCTGGGATTCATGGGCACCCCAACTAGCCAGGGGCGCCCAAGCTTTTGAGCCCCAAAAACCACTTTTCAAGAATTGCAGCCTCTAGGAGATCTTCCTTAGAATTCTTCAGGCTATCCAGTGAATCTATCAGCCAGTTCACCAGATTCGTCAAACATTCGGAAACAAAGATCAAACTAAGGTCAAAAAAACAAGCAAAGTTGAAAAACTTGAAAAATATCCTAACTCTGAAGAGGAAAGGCGCCCAAGGTTCAATGCCTTAGACAATTTTTCAAGTTTTGTCCTTCATCATTCAAAAGGTGTCTACATTCGACGTACCTGCTTCTAGATTGACTTCAAAGTTTTAAAGCTTGGAGAATAAAGCGCTTTTTTGTCCTCAACATCTATTTAAGAAGGCTTTTTGCATCCATTATTCACATATTTTGCAGGTTGGCATCTAGAGGAAGAAACATACAATTTTCTGCTTTTCAAGATTTGGAGGCTCAAAAGGGGTGCTTTTTCAGTTTTCTTCATGGAATCGAAATTGGGATGCACAAAGGCACAATTTTCATGATCCAATCTTCTAGGACATCGCATTTCAGAAATTGGTGGTCATCTTTTTCGGTTTTCATCGATCTAGAACCCTCTGCTTTTTGTTCCTCTTGAAAATTGGAAAATTTTATATTTCCAAAAAATCTATTTTTTTGGCGTTTTTTGGGGAAGCCCTCGGCTTTTTCAAAATCTAACAAACTAGGTCTCTTCAAAATATGATTGTATACAAAACCCAAACCTCAGCTTTTTCCGGCAATTTGCTTTTTGGAGAAAAATCAGCGCATTTTTGGGGCAGCGAAGATTTCCAAGAATAGAACTAAAAACAACATTTAACTCGCTGCCTTTTCCGAGTTTTCTTGCTATTTTTGTCTCATGCTTATCTATTCTTTGTGAAAGAGAGAAAATCAATCGTAATATGTCATGTCCTCGAATTGGAGGTATCATGATTTAATTAATTTAATTGATTAAGCTGTCCAAAATTAATACTTTGTCAAAACGATAACTTAATTGATTATTTTAATTAAAATAAAGTGGAGTTATTAAATTAATTATTTATAAAGTTATTCCAATAAATTAATATCAAAATGATGACTTTATATTTAATTGACTTAATAAAGTGACAGTAAAATAATAAATCATAAAGTCACTTTAAGGAATAAAATAATATTATTTCTAGAAGCTTTTTGAAGTTGGATGAGAATTCTTTATAAGGAGCTCGATGCAAGTCATTTTCATCATGTGTCTTGAGTTATTATATTTTTCATACCTGTGTGGTAAGAGTTGAGGCTTGCATTGCCCGAGGGTTTGAAGACTCCAGGGTACTGGTTTCGGTTGTGAAAGATCAACCCTAGCTACAAATTGTTGAGAAATCCATCCAAGGTTTCTACAAGTGCTTCATTGGAGAGATTTAATAGGTGCAATAGCTGATGTATTATTGCCTTAGCTGAATTGACGTGATAGCTAGTTTATTATCAAATCTTCATCATTGCAGCAACTAAGGTATTGTTGCAATTAGTTTTGAAAAGCTAGAGGTTTGCAGTAGTTGTTGTATTGCTGCAATCATCATTGGAAGGAGTTATTCATTGCATCATTGGGTTGTAGCAGCTGTTGTATTGCTGCAACTTCACTTGAGATAGAATTCATTGTTGCTGGTTCATCTTGGCAAAATTTAATGGCCTTTGGCCAAATTTTGGTGGCATAGAGACATTCAATTTGGAGGTATAATCTGCTGGATTTTGATCATCAAATCTGAGATTGGAGAAGGACGAATTCATTGAGAAATATCTTCAAGTTTCAAAAGGGAGTGTTGGCATCCAAGAAACAAATAGATATTGATAAGAGAAGGACAAATTGCTGCATCTATTGGAGGGTTGATATTAGTCATTATGCTGGCTTGATTTTATGAAGAAGAGCAGATAAAAAATTGAAATTGATTGGGATATGATCGCTGGCCTTCCAGAAGTCTAGGCGTTGTATTCTTACATCATAGAAGATGGATTTGAAGGAGAATCGAGCTACTTTGTCTCCGCCCAGGCATCTCAGTTTTGGCGTCCCAAGTTCTTTGATTTGCTGCATATTAATCATAGCATTTGCATTATAGGAAATTGTCTCTCTCTACAAGAGCAATTTGTTTGAGTATTTCAGTAATAGGTAGCTGCATTGTCTTAGTTTCAGTCACTGCTTGGAGCAGCAGATGTAATAAAAGTTTAGTTGAGTCTTTGATTCGCATTGTAATGGCATTGTATTTGCATCTTTCTCAAAGCGTACTGCTGTAGAAGAACTATTTGAGCTGATATCATCTCTAGCAATAATATATAGAATTGGAGTTGCATGCCAATCATTTGTAAAAATGTCATAATGCTGTAGGTGCACGTTTGCATTCGTTTCAGTCATTCCTTGCATTTGAAAAATCAAAAAGAGATATTGTTTTGCATTCTCAAATTTATTTCAGTCATTTGATCATTCTCTTAGAAGCCTTTAATATCTATGCAACCATCTCATACATTGAGAACACAAAGAGAATTCAAATACAACAGTAACAAGGTTGCAAACAAAGTGTTTGACAAAATTCCAGTCATCCAAAATCAGTCATTCAAGGGCAGATTTGACAAGACTTCTTACATAATAGTTGGAGCTTTCCCTGTTTTTTTCTTTCAATAGGTTATTAGTTAGTTGTCATGTTTTTGTTTTAGAAATAAAGCTTGCGAGTTGGTAAGTCTTGTTGTAAAAGCAAGGAGAATTTAGGGTTCCCTACTCCTTGTTTGTGTAAAACTAAGGGCAACCTTGCCCACTTTTCTTTAACCGTTATTATGATAACAAATTGTCGAGCCTACTTTTTCCTACAACTTTGTTATTCAATGTCTGTTCACTTTGTGTAAGAGCAAGCTTGCATGTCTACCTTTTGCTGCAAGATATTGTTCAGCTCATGTATAATTTGAGTCAAGTGTATTCTGGTTTGATCGCAAAACCTATTATTGCTACAAACCTGCTGTCCCAGAAATGTAATCATTATCAGACATTTGAGAAAGGAAATATTATGCTTACTTTGCTCTGATCTATTGTCTCAAGTTTTGTTTTATGTGTTTCACTTATATAATCTTTATTTCAGCTTGCATCTAAAAGTACAATGAGTCTTAAGGTGTGCGTTGGAAGTGAGTTTATGTGACTTTTGTGTTGAATCATTCCTTGTTTACTTTTAACTCTCAAGCTCAAAGTTTACTTGAGTTGCTAGAAGCGCCATTAGAGTAGGCCTAGTTGTAGTTGAAGTTTTGAAAAAGAGAAAACCTCAGCTACAATGCTAGAGTTTTATAACATTTTGCTCTTAGCTAAGAACAAAAAAGATTGGCAAATGGTTTAGTTTACTTTCTTTAAGCATCATCAGTGAAGAGGGAGCTTGCCCTCCTAATTTGAAGGGCAGTTTTATTTGTGCATAGTAGGGTTGTGTCTTGCTACAAGTTTCCTTCTTTCTCTTTCCAATGCCCTTTGAGCTCTTTGGCTTAATTGCATAAACTACTGTTCTTGATCCTCAGGCTGGCAAGATCAAGGCTTTGATACCAATTGTAATGTCCCCTTTTGGTAAATTCTTGGTTTAGGCCTATAAAACAATAATAATCAATTTTATGGTAATATTCAAATTAAAACATAAAATATTATAATACTGAGAGCAATACATCATAGTTAAAACATCATAATGGTTAGATCTATAGTTCAGAGCATTATCAATATTTGAATTCAAAGGCATCTTAACATCATTAATGATTATTCCAAGGCATATTCTTATAGCCAATCATATTAGGAATCCACTTGATGCCTTTTCCAAATAAAGTGTCCTCTCTTTTATATCTTCCTCTTGAGTTGGGGGGGGGTGCAGGGGGGTAGGGGGGCTGGGTGCAGGTGGGGCAGGGGCAGCGAAGTCACACCTCTTCACAAAACCCATTGCCCTTGGCAAGAGTTACATCTTTCCAAAATTAAGCACTGCATTATAATAATTTTCCACTACTCTCAGTTGGCCCCCCTCTTTTAAAATAATCGCTGCCCATTTAATATCCTTTTTCCTTGGGTCAACCACTTTTATTTGAAATATACTCTCTCAATTTTTATTTTTGTTTCAGTAACAATTACAATGTAACCAAGCACCCGTTAAGGTTAGCTTAAACCAAAATGTTGCATAAAAGAACTCTAACCAAGAATGCACCCTAAAACCACTTAAGGAGGAGGGGTGGGCATATGGTCAAAGAATCCCTAGAATCTATTGAAACAATAGTTACAAAGATTACAACTGAAAGAGAGAGTCTAAACTCAACACCAAGAATGTGCACTCAAGATCCCTTAAAAGGCGAGGTGCTAGCATATGGTGGAGTATTAATAACATAATTGAAAATACTTAGGCGGATAACCAGCCATGAAAGAATTTCCACACTACCACCAAACAGTGGGAGGAAAAGATTACAATTAAAACACTTCGTCTGTTGCAGCAGGCATCCACTCATGAGTGGGAATTCACCACTTTTCTAGTGGGTACAATGAGAGAATTAGCAAGTTATTTTTTCCACACTGGCGGTAAACCATCCAAGGGTTACAATGTGATAATTAAACACAAATAAGCAGCAATTAAACAGACTAAAACAGTACTACTGTTATCAACTTTACAAAATGAGGAAGAGCTGCAAATTACATGAGAATTACAATAGTTTTGAAGCGCCAAGAAATAGAAGATCTCCCACTCTAGATTTCTCTCAATTATTGATGGAATAAACTAAAATCAAAGACTCAAATAATTCTGATATAAAATCAGCAAACATCAACTCACCAAAAATGTCAAATCTCTTACCACACTCCACGGACTTGAACCAAACTGAAAGTGTCTCTCTTCTATAGCTAGGCGACCAAGAAACCACCACTTTCCAACCTTCAAACTCAGCAAAGACAACCAGCACACATTCCAAAGTAATAAATGAATGGTACAGCCCTAGGAGAGGGTCGACCTCACTTATAAAATCAACCACTTCATATTAAATTTTGTCCTTGCACCAAAAGCGGCGCTTCTAGTGTATAGATGGATAGAAACAATACCCATAAGCAAACAAAAATCATACCGAAAGCTGAATATGAAAATCTCCTTCAACCAAACAATAACCAGCAACATGAAAACTGGAAATATCTCACCAAAACTCCACAATAATGCTCAATATGTACTTCTCGATGAAGTACACTCTCAGATCACCATCTAGGGAACCATAGTTCCAGGCCCGAAGAATGGAGTAAACTTGCTAAGCTTTCCCTTAACCGGATTCTGGATTTCAAACCAGCAGCATAACTTTACAATATTTTCCAAAGATGTTAAAAGTTGGAGCAACACTTCTCTTTTATAGAAAAAGAGGTGACTTTACAAATTCCCAAAACTCCTGCAAGAATGGGATGCCAAAAGTTCCCTTTTTGAAATATTTTATAATTCACAAATATTTAATCCCTCTTAGAATGGCGTCCACTTCAATGCATAAATAAACTTTATTAAATGTTTAATATTTCCTTCATGAAGGCGTCCCCCTTCATGACCACCATTTAAACACAACTTAAAGTTAATGAGCTAGGCCAAGGGGTCAACTTGAAATTAAAACATTAATGCCTTGAAATTTTTTATTTCACCAAAATGGCCTCAAAATGCTGAAAGCCAATTATGCTCCAAACTGCACTGCCCGAAATGGAAACTAAGTTGACTATTGATGCTACTGCCCAAGATGGCACTGCTAGAAATAGAACTTACTAAAAATAGTAAATTCTGAAAAGATGCCCAATGCCTTTGCAGGTCATACCACTGCGAATCTCTCTGAAAACCCAAAAAAAATCCGCAATCCTTATTCATGCAAACCTTCTTTAGAACCCCTATAAAATAGGAAACCCTAATTTGCACATCTGAGTAGCCTACAGATTTCCGGAAATAGGCTAAATCCACATGAAGAGCGTAGGGCGAAATTGGGGACATTACATTATTCCATCGCTGATTGTCTTAACTTGGTCGGCCCTTCACAAGGAAAAGTTGTTAATAATTTTCAACACCTAGGATTTTATATTTAGTGCTGCGATCTTATATGGTGAGGGCATGACAGCATGCTTGATGTTAAGGAATAAAACGGACCATTACAAAGGGTGAAAACCCTTGGTTTGCAAATTCCGAAGGATGAAATCCCTCTTAGATTCATTTTTGGATTCGAGGATGAAAACTCTCATGTCTACTTGTGGCAATTCTACTCAAAGATTGCACTCGTCCTCATTATTGCAAGCATTTTGCCTCATTTTCGCAAGAGATCTATCCTACATCAACAAATCAGAAATTTTTGCAAGGTTTCTGGAACATATGAGCATATTCATTGAAGATTCTTGTCCCATATTGGTTGCACCTCAAAGGTTTTGTATTGTGCCTAGTTTTGACATCATTCTCAGCCCCAACCCTAACACCAACCATACAACCTCCAAGCTGCTGACATACCTTCCTTTCAGCAACTGTATTGTTGCACCTAGGGTTTTCAAGTTGTTTCCAGATCTTATCAACATTATCATAGTCATATCTTGTTGGCTTTTAGATGTTCCTAATCTTATCAACATTATCATAGTCATATCTTGTTGGCTTTTAGATGTTCCTAGCCCTCCACCTAGTCTTGCACATCCATACAACAATTTGGCAACATTTTGCAACATTTTTGGGCTCACTGTACAAGTTATACAGCCACCTATAAGTTGACTGATTATATAATGATTAATTGTTGTTATTTCATGCCCTACTTTGTTGTTATCTCTTGTCATAACTTGCTTTGGATTTAATTGCTAATTATCTGCAATTGCTATTTGGTGGAATGCCAAGTTGGCAACTTGTTTTGATCTCATAATTGTTGTTTTTGACATAACTTGCTGCTAACAATCAGATCTGGTATTGTCTCTTTGATTTGGAATTTATTGGGTTTATAAACTCTGAATATTCATTGATTTTATTATTGATGATTAATGGTTTATCTAGCTGCCCAAATATATATGTTTATTTAATATTCTCAAAGTTTTAAATAATTACTAATTTCTATCATTTCTAGGACAGATATGAAGTTCTATTTAATTGATATTAGTTGTCAATCATTTATTGATAGATCTTGAACTTAATTTTGAGAATTTGTTGTTGATTACAATAAGCATAGGGTTTACATCATTTTACATTTTATTTCAGTTCTATATAATTGGAAAATACAAAAAACTAGCATACTCTCCTAGGGTTCTTGATTGGGGACATTACAAAAAAATAACCAACTGCATATAAAGGCTTATGAAATTGATGGTGCTAACATCAATCAATGATTTTCCATATGCAACAATATTTGACTTCAAGCCCACCATAGATGGGTTTAATGGTCTTATTGGACTTGTTCATGCCCTCATACAAATAGCTCATTGTAGGCTTCTACTCATTAGCAACACAAAGGAGGGCAATTAAAGGATCTATGAATTATTAAAAAATATTATAAAGAAATATATGGATGCAAGGAAAGCACATAAAGTTCAAAACAAATAAAAATTATCATAATACTAGTAAAATAAAGAGAAATGAAATAAGAACTTACATCTACAATCTCATTTGTTGGAAGCCAAAAATGTTGCTCATTGAAATCCTAGTAAACAATGTCAACTCTTGTAGTGGTCCTCAAATATGAAGATTGTGACCACTCACTAACAAACATACACTTCAAAGCAACCTTTGACTGAAGAAAAGATTGCAGCATGATGAAATTTGTTGCAAAGAAGATTTTACTAAGACAAGCCAATTCCTCCTATGTGTATTTCCTCATTGAGTCAAGGACCCAAGTATAGTTTATATGTATTTGAAAAAATTTCAACCATGATCTACAAATAGTTTGATTTACCAAAGTATTTGTATATTTGTATTTAAGCTTATCCAATCTTTATATGTATTTGCATTGTTTAGTCTCTAATTTTAGATGAACAACATAAGTGTGTAATTGTAGAGTTTTCTTTCAGTCAAAGCATAAAAAACCTTTTGCCTAGCATTGTAAGTGTGGGTCAGCCTTTTACCCTAAGTGGATCCAAAAAGCAACATGTTTACTTTTATTCACAATGACCATGAAACACCTAAAAATTTCTTGTAAAGATTGTAAATAGCGAGCATATATTGTGAAAAATTAGGGTAGTTCTTATACACAGAATTCTCCCTTCTAATTCAAAGAGTGGTTCTAATACACATCTGTTTCATTGTGTCCCACTAAAACATTGCAAATTATAACAACATTGGTATTATTTATTTATTTAAGGTGTAGCTTTGTATGCAACTTAGATGTTTAATTCTTGGAGTTGTATGTTGTCATGCAGAATAACCATTATTCTTATAAAATCTTGTTTGCATCAGCATGCTAGCTTCTCCTTTAGCCAGCGGGAAGGTGTTGTTGCCTTTAGAATTACTAATTTTCAGTAATAAAATCCACATTAAAATCTCATTTGTAAGACACGAGCTGTTACTAGTCTCAAGCTCATACCCAAAGCAAAAAGATAGGGCAGAAGTTTATTTCGCTTATAACACTATTGCAAACCCCCTAGAAAATAATAAAATATTGTGCATGGTGTTTGTCATTGTATATTTTGTCTATAGCTTAGGTTCTAGGGTTAGTTTAGTTTCTCAAGAAGCTTATCCTTATATTTTAAAGAAAAATTTTACCTTATATACTATTCCAAGTTGAGTTCTCTTGAAATAAACAAATTAAAATGCTACCAACAGCCACCAGCCACTCCAATATTTGCAAGCTCAGTCCAAATTTCAACAAGCTAGACATTACATGTGGATGGGTTATTACAACAGTTCCAATTTCAACAAGCTGATATTTTGTCTAGACCACCATTGCTCTCAACGATAAGCTCACTTTCTCAATCAAACACTTTGCCAAAGAAGTTCATGCAAAGGATTACTGATATTTGTTGTACTATTGAGATGACACATTTAAGTCTACTACAATATTGCTTAAGTGTAGAATTTTGGCAATCTGGTCATACTATTTTAAATCACAAACTAAGTATGCCAAACTTCTATTAGAAAAAATTACAATGACAAAATATAATCCAACATCTACACACCTATTAAAGTTGAGGTAAAGCTCTCAATTAACAAAGATTCATCACCAATCAATGAATCAGTGTATTGAAAATTGGCAAGTAGTTCGACTTATCTTACTACCACATAACCAGACTTATGTTTTGCAATAAGCTTTCTTTCTAGATTCATGTCTGAGTTTCAAGAAGAACACTGGCAAACTGCAAAACATGCTCTTCAGTATGTTAAAGGAACACTCACCTTCGGCATACTTTATAGCACTCTGCCAATTTCATGCTATATAGGTATATTAATATAGTTATAAACTTATACTGACATTGATTGGGCTCGATCAGTTGATACTCCCTGATCTTCAACTTCATATATATTTATTATTAGATCAAGAGTAGTTTAAGGCAAAGCAAGTTACAGCATACAATCAGCTAATCTTCCACTAAAGCAATATATAAGGCTTACAAGGTGTGAAGCAATGTAGTTATGCAAATTTTGATCGATCTTCAACTTGGTCCCACTATACAAACTTCACTCTTTTGAGATAATAAAGGAATCTTCAAGATGATCAAGAATCCAATTTGTCATACCAAAACCAAATATATTGAAATTTCATCACCATTACATCTGCCATTTGGTTGATAATGAAAATGTATGTCTTTATTGGTGTCCTACAAAGGAGTAAATTGCAAACATTATGACTAAACCATTTGGTAGAGATAAATTTGACAAAAAAATTGGATAAGCCTAGACTTGTATCCGGTTTAGTCATTGAGAGAGGATGTGAGATATATAATACAAAATTAATTAGCATTAGTTTGACAGTGGTGGTTTTGATCCAATAGCGAATATTGGTAAAGCTTTTTGAGATTTTATTTTGTTTTCTTGTAAGGTTGTTTCAAGGATAGTGCACTTCATTTCATTCTGTTAGGCACAATTGCAATGCAACTGTACTTACTGTTTGTAGCTCTTGCTGAAATCTATTGCTCTAATAATATGGGGGGATATAAAAGATTGGGTGTCATGGCACGTGAAGGATGTTTTAACAAATAGTTATGTAGGAGTGTATCGAAAAAGTAAAGATAAGAAGGAAGAATATACCGAGCATGAAGGCAAAAGGCCTATGATAGCTTTGAGGCTTACAAGAAATAAAGAGATAGTTAGGACATGACTATTAGGAGGCCTACATACAAAAACAATGTAGTTAAAACACATAAAGACATACACATACACATTCCACAATTTAACCTTGATCCTTTGGTAGGAATATTCACAAATATGGAAAAGCCCAATATATAATTTGGGCAGTAACACAACTAATGATTAAAATAAGAGGATTCCATTCATAGAAACAAATATGAATGCAGATATGAAAATGATGAGTAAGAGATGTTTGAAACTGAATACCCAATGAGTAGAATAGAAGTAGAACCATTGGAGCTTTCAAAATATTCCAGCCCATTTGTAGTTGGGAACCTAAAATATTGTTTGTGGATCCTATCACTAAAATAAAGAAAAGAATCATGCAAATCAATCCCAAGGCACGAGTTATACAATCAACTATAATTTAAAATTTGCAACTTCCACAGGTATATTACCAGATGGTTATCAATGAACAATATGGTAGTTAAACATTGACCATAGAAATCAAAATGGCAACGTACATCTAATTTTACCCCAAAAAATCACTTATAGCTGCTTTGAAAGTGTCAGCTAGAATTATTACAGAACTCGCTGAAAAATACAGAAGACAAAAAATGGGTAGTGATTTATACAGTATGTGGAAAACCAAACAAACAAAATGTTCACCCACCATGGGGTATAAAACAAATTCTGTTGAATTTTGAAGGCAATTACTAATTTAAAGAAATACATAATTTACAACCAATAGAGCATGCAAGTGTACAAAGTACTTCCTGAATATAGATTTTGTGTCATCATCTAAGATGAAAACTGAAAGGAATTAAGTAAAGAAGAAAGGCAGCATTGAAATTCTCCATGACAAGAATGTATAATTGATAGCATTAAATCAATTAAAGTAAAGCATATACCCTTTTTTTCCATAGTCTCCATCTCCAGAAAGTTGTATGGTATTGCCACTGCTTACACCTGGTGGAATTTCAAGTTTTACAGTCTTCTTGGACCGAACTCTCCCATCCCCACCACATTTACGGCATGGATCAGTGATCACCCTACCTTCACCTTTGCATTTTGAACAAGTAGACACCTGGCAAGAGTTGATCTCAAAAACATCAATTTATACAGAACCATGTACAAAGTCAAAAGACGAAAAATAGCAGCACAAAAAATAAGTTGCTCTATTATACGGAGAACAACGAATATTCAATTATATGGCACAATGTCATAAGATTTATAGTCTACTTCAGACATCAGACAAAATAGTCTTGATAGGAGTTTCTAACATCATTTACACTTTAAAAAATAATTAGATTTAATGGACCAATGTAAAAAATGTGTAGTATCCTAGAAAATATACTACAAACTAATAGCCCCAATTTTTTATATTGTGGTACCACCATCAGTAGCAGTATTCTATATGAAATGTCAAAGGCATTGGAAAGACTTCTGGCGTAGCAGTGTCATTATTTATATGAGCAGCATAATTTTGACTTGAAATTTATGTCAGTTTAGTAGGTCCCAACATGATTGAACTTGTTAACATATCAAAAATTATCATTGCCATCGTTCTCATCTAAGGAACTTGGTACAATATAAGCTTGTCCTTATGCAAGGAAACACATTGAAGTGCTAGAACACACAAATGACCTCAGCTCAAAACGAAAGCTAACAGAAGTCAAGTAAGTAGAATCTTAAGTTTCATTCCAGACAGACTATTGTCATTCTCCTTCTACGTATATGGTTAAGCATAACTACATTGGAAAATATGAATATAGAGAGGTCCAGGAGTAAAATTACTAAGGCCATTGCAATGTGCTGGCTATAACTGCTAGCGCAAACAGCACAGGGATACAGAGAAGAATTGCACTTCATCACCAGTATACTTGAATAACTGGAGATGCTTCTCAATCTTGAACCCTATTTCTATTTTTTCAACACCAGCCAAATTATTTTCAAGATAAATATGCTCAGATTTTCAGGAATTCCATCCCTCTCAACTTTATATCTGTTAGGAAAGTGTATCTTGTGACACCCCTCTCCTCCTCAGAAAGATCTTCATTCTCAATGACAGTAACTTCATTTGTTTTCAGCATCCCAGTTCTATAGACTCAGCCAACAGCTCAACCAATTATCATTTATCCTTGTTCATAGATCTTCAGCATGTTTGCTCAATTAATCTAGTAATACAATGGAAAATATTCCAACTTGTATATTTCCAAATAGCCTTAAGACAAAGTAAACCCATTAAATCTATTCAAGAATGGGAATAACTTAAAAATAATTAGGGCATGGCAAGGAGCCATATTGACTAGTCAGAAGATAAGAAATGCAGAACAAAATATAGGAAGCATGTTTCTAATCTAATTACAAGGTAAGTAACAAATCGCAAGACATACTGGTCAGCCTTGTATTAATACTTTATATGAACATAATGTCAAACAGTTACTTGACAGTTGCTGTCAACCCTGTAATATATAAGTGTGAAAAGAGAATTTCCTAAAAAGTATATTAAGTATGGAGCCTGTGCTGCACTACCCTTGCCATCCCCTTCAAGAGCCTGCCAGGCTTTCCATTTCTGCAACGTTATATCAGTAATGGAATCGTCTTTATTCCTACAAACTCCCTTAATGTGTGTTACTTCTTGTTATAGTTTTTTACAGTAGCTTTGTGCACGATTCTTCAAATACAGTCCTTCATGACAAGATACTTCTTTTTTAATCAATAAATTGACAGTTACACAGATCCCTCTCCAGTAAAGAAATGCCAGGCATTTACTTGCCAAAAACAGCTATAAAAATTATATACATATCTATGTAAGTAGAGCTACTTTAAAATATCCCAACCAAGATTTTGCCCTAAAATCTGATTTGAAACTCAGAATTCTGCCATAATTTTCCGCACTTAATTTTTCTGCTCAAAACCCTAGGTTCTGATCTGATTTTCTGATTTCAATCAAATATGAACAGCAAACATATATGCCTCCAAATGTTTGAACAAATAAGCGATTATGAACCCTTATGATTATCTTTTCAATCATGAACACAATATTTTGTTTCAGACCTGATCAAGTACTTACAACAGCCACATAACATGCTAAAACATCATGTAAATTACACCAAATCATATGCCAAATCTATAGCCGGGTTATTAGATGAATTAGACAATGAACCAACTCCAAAAATGTCACCAAATGTTATGAAAACCAACCGCAGTAGTCTGCTGTTATATATCACAAATATGAAGTCTGAAAATGCATCAAATACCATGGGCAAGCATGTCAAACATGCCCAGAAATCTGCTAACCACAACTGAAATAAACCCTAAGGTTTTTACATACCAAACATGCAAAAATGGCGACCAAATGATGGAATCACCTCTCCAAATTTGGTGCTCCAAATCTGACTTAGAAATCTGAATTTGACTCTTCAAGGATGGCGCTCAAATCTGATTCAAACTTCTGATCCAAAATGATATGAAATCTGCTCCAGATTATGATCTAATTCTGCTCCAAAAATGTTATGCAAATTCTGCTCCAAAACTCAAAATTCTCCAATGAAGTGCAAATAGACCCCCATTATGAAGTCTTCCCAAGATGAGATTGCGTTTTCGTCCAACTCACCCTTTATTCTCAAGGGTTTTGTTCCTTGGAATAAGCTGTTCAAAAGTGCAGACCAAAGCAATGGAAATAACAATTCCAATATGATGTGAAATGCCTCCAAAGAACTTGTATTTATACATATTTCCCTTCTTCTCTATGTTAGCCGACCTATGCAAAAATGCTATTAATTTCTCACTTTTCCCAATCTCAAGGCCAACCCCTTAAGTCTTATTCGCGCCCAACTAACTTTGGCCAACCAAGTCTTAAATTTTCTTACCTTCAAGAAGACTGACTCGCATCTTGCTTTCACTTCGGCCAACCTAGGAAAAAATATAAATGTTGTATTGTTTTCCTTCACAAGGCCAGCCTGCTTTTCTTTAACTTGGGCTGACCTAGGAAAAGGTATTAATGTTTTATTAGTTCATTTTTCCCATTGGCGCCTAATTTCAAATTGAAGATTTCAAATCATTCCTTACATTGCCCCCAAGGCGAACAACCAAAGAGGGGACATTACATACTTGGTCCATAGACCTTGCATAACTAATCTAACTCTTAAATCGAAGCTTTTGAAATATAAAACCAAAACAAATAGAATTTTTTACCACCTTGGGCCTATCCATAGAATTCTACTAGATTCTTAGCACTATCATCAGTGTGGAGAGAAGCCAGATTTGAACCTGCAACAGGTATTGCAGTGGTCATGGCCTCTCTTTCCTCCACAAACTTCTAAACATAGTTCTAGCTTTTAGACTACCAGACAGACCTAATCTTAAAATTAAAAACCTCCAGAAATTTATATTATGACAAGACATACGACAGGCTGAGCTCCTCACAGGAGAGGATAGGAACTTTGTAGAATGAGGCCAATCCTCACCTGGAACTAAATGGGTCAGTTTCCCTATCCCCTGCTCCTCCCCTGGACTGTCTATAGATTTTCTCTTTGAGAGGCTTAGAAGAAGTTTGAGAATTGGATGAGCTCTTAAGCTCTAGAATTCAAGAGGATTTATTTCCTTTGAACTCCTGCACTCTCAAATCACTGATGTATTTAGTAAGCTCTCTCTAATAAGAATGGAAGGCCTCATGATGTCTAACCAAAGAGATGAGCTCTGCCCAGAGGACAATGAGCTCTGCATTTGAGTGTTGTAGCTCTTCTGCTTGCAGTTGGATGGCATTTCAAGAGTGCAGCTCATCTTCTCTGAACAGCCTGTCTATTATAAAATATAAAACCTCCCTTTTGTTTACCAGTACTGCTAATTGTCTAAGAAGTTCTCCCTCAATCGAAGCTCGAATACACTTTTGGGCCTTGGCCATTATTGGTTGTTCCTTCCAATTGGATAAAACTAAGAAAGTTATGGGATGACTTCATGGAATAGATCTTATATTCAAGGGGTTCAAAAGAATAAAGTTTAGTTTAATCCTTTGTCAACCTAGGAGCATAAGGTTGCAAAAGACATAGTGGCAATATGCACAGACTGCAAGTAATGAGGTTCAGTTTGGTATGCATGCAAATAATCTAGAAAGGAAAGATGGATATGGGCATTCCTTATGTTCTGAATGCTATTTTAAGACAATAATGTTGTTGGCAACAGAAAACAGTCTACAAGAACTAACAAAAAACAATAGTGTAGTCGGCCGAAAGTTAATTTGAAATGTTTTAGTTGGCTAGGTAGTAAATAAATAAATAAATGATTATGTTTTGGTTTTATCTGTTAAGTTTGTTGGCATATGGCTTCTAGTGTTGTCATTGATGGCAACATAAGTCATTCATCTGGTCTACAGTCTAGTATTGGTTCATACCGGCAGAATAGAATGAAGAACAGGGCATCCGATTAAAGGCAAAGATGTCGATCTAAATACCTCACCGGACTATTATTTTGATTTGTGGATCTCAAAGAAAGGTTTGATGATGTTCGTACTACCTTATTCAAGGAGTATCTCGATGCACATTCACTGGTGTGCGATCTAGGAGTCTAGTGCATTGATTTTTTGGTTATGTGTGCTAGAAGGCTAACTTGTCGAATATAGTCATTGCGGATATTTAAGGAGTAATTGATTAAATGTTTTTATGTTTGAACTTGTTTATTTGGGTTCCTACTATGTTATGGCTGACTATGGATGGTGCGCATAAAAATTTAATTGAGGATCTAGCCGACAATTGAAAAGAACTTTATGTTTTATGAAGCCGACATATGAATGATCAAATCCTTGATAGCGGATATATATATGAGATCAGTTGGATCATTTTGAAATAGCGAATGTGTGGAATGCAAAGTATATCAATGTATAGTGCGAAATTCAGAAGGACAATAGTGTGAATTCATCTGTACATGAATTTATGATGCGAAGAGCAGAAAATAGCAAAGCGGAGTGAAGTGCAGAATCAGACAGAGGATCCTGAATCTGATCTATGAGCCTAACCGGAACTGTAACCTGGCATAAGCAGATGCTACTATTTCAGTTCAACCTTCAGATGGTTTTAATCTGAACTTTTGTAAGGTAGTGAGCCTTCCCTTTTGAGCAGTGAGCTCTAAGCAGTGTGCCTGAATGCAAGTGCATTCCCTTTTGTAAAACTTATATATTTGAGTACTCAAATTGTGGATTAACCTCCACCGTGGTTTTTCCCCTAACAAGGTTTCCACGCAGAAATCTTTGTGTTATGGTGTTGTGGATGATTACTTTATGTGTTTGCATCTTTCCTTTGGTTTAATGTTGAAATGGTTTTAATATCAAATTAATAAAGCTAAGATTTGCAGAACACTGATTCACCCCCCCCCCCTCTCAGTGTTCCCTTGAGTCCAACAATTGGTATCAGAGCCTAGTTCCTCGGTAGAAGTTTAGCAGCTTGAGGTGGATCTTGGAATGTAATGGACTCTGATAGTCTTAAGCAGCAGCTTTTGGTGGCACTTGATGACCTTGATCGGTCTAAAGCAGAAGTCCAGGGATTGAAAGCAAATCTTAGGGATGCTAAGAAATTCATTCAGACATTGAAGGATCAGATTGTTAAATCTAGGGAGAAGAGAAAAGATCTTTGTGATCAGATCAAGCAACAAGAGAGCGAAAACATGGATGATGCTCACCTGAATCAAACCTTGAAGGAAATAACTGAAGAATGTGAAAAGCTTGCCAAAGATAATGCTACCCTAAAACATGAAATGGAATCTATGGTGATGAAGTTGACTTAAGAGATTGAAGAAAGGAAGAAGAATGAGGAGAACCTTGCTCAGTCTTTAAAAGAGAAATCTGATGAATGCAAAAGAGTAAATGGAGAATTCATTCAGGTGGAAAGTGAACTAGTACAATGAAGAAACAATGAAGAAGAAATTGAAAAACAAATTGTTATTCTCAAGAATGAACTTACTACTACAAATGAATATAAGGAGAAGTTTAAGATTAGTTCAATTAAACTTAATGAGCTGACTCGAGGACAAAAGAGTGGAAATGACAAGAAAGGTCTTGGATATGAAAAAGGAGAAAGCTCCAAATCTGGACAAAATAATTTCAAGCAAGGAAACCAGATGACCAAAGGTGGAAGGTATCCGGTAAGACAACGTAATGCTCAAAAGTTTAATGGATATTGTTTTGCTTGCAATAAATTTGGTCATATGGCTGCTCAATGTATAATTAACATGAAATCAAGAGATTCATCATTTTTTGGTCAGTGTTTCAATTGCAAAAAGTTTGGTCATAAATCAAATGAGTGTAGAAATTTGTCAAACTACTCTGTCAATAGAAGGAATGTTGAATGTTACACATGTGGAAGATTTGGACATACTACCAATCAATGCAGATCAAGAAGAAATCAATGGAATGATTGGTCTAGACTAGGAAATACTGTGTGCTACAATTGCAATAAATATGGTCACATTGCAAGATTCTGCAGAAACAAAAATGTGGATAGAAGAGGTCTGGTATACAAAGGCAGAAATATACAGAAAGATGACAAAGGAAAAGGAAAAGTGACTGCAAATGAAATAAGAGATCAGATGAAGACATGGGAAAGGAAGAACAAGTTTGATGCTGGAAATGATTTTGCACTGGAATCTGCTTCCGGTAATTCTTTTGGAAATTGATTTCAGGCCACTGGCCTAGGGGGAGCCATTCAAGAAAATATTTTCTCCCCTGTCCATAGTTGGTACCGGAACGCGAAGGATGGTCAAAAAGCGTATTAATGATATGAAGAGGTTTTGGAAAACGTTCACACGAAGATTTAAGAAATCATAGGTTCGAGGAAGAATTTTTCCTCGCTATCTAAGAAACAGAGTATCCGGAAAAACTAGGGAAAAAGCATTTATTGCAAGTGTGCGAACTATTAAAGTCAAGTTGGAACCCTCATTTGTCACTTTGCATTGAAGAAGAGAAGGAGAGCACTCGATAGCAGAATTTCGAAGGCGTAAAATTAATTCGGCGGCAAATCTCGGAACACATCAGGCATTTTAGTTGTTTTCAGAATTTCCATATAATTTAGTGTGTGGTTGATAAACATAAAGTACGAAAAGAAGAATGGAACAAATCAAATGGTCAATCATCTTAGATGAATACAACAATGAGAAGATCAGGGCCATGAGAAATCTGTCGTTACCCAACAAGTTGAAGTGGTTGAGAGAAGCCAAACACAAGAATTTGGATATTTGGAATGAGTTTCCCAATTTCGAGAACGCGAAATCGTTACATTCATTTTGAGCAGATTACATAACGACACCTTGATTCTAGACAAACCCTTCATCATTTTGAAGGAAGTAATTGAAAATTTGACTGGATTATGTAAAGTCAGGGACATACCAAGGAAGAAATCCATCAAGAACAAAGAAGATGAAACCCTAACCGGAATAATTGGAGATCAGAGGGCACTGATAATCTCGACAATCGAAAACCCCGTTACAAAGTACATTGCGCACGGAATATCATAAAGCGTCTTTTTCAGAAATAGAGAAGGAGCAACCTCGACTGGTGCAATTTACATCTCCCACAAAATGATAATGGAAGGTCAAGACTTTGACCTATGCAAACTGCTAAAGGATCAAGTGATGGAGAATGTGCAATTAACGAAAGAGACAGTTTACCCTTTCAAGTTTGGTACTCTGGTCATATGTCTAGTAATGTACTTCTTGAATTGTTTACCAATGATCACCAATGTGGTGTGGAAAGTAAATGAATCGATATGCAAACAAATATACTCATACTCTAAAAGCTTAGCTAATTGGGATCAAGAACTTGGAAATTTCTTTAAGAATTTGCTTGGAAAGTGTGACTCGGTCGGTATTTATCTTCCGGTAAGAACAATTGAAGTTGGTTCCTCTTCCGGTGGCATGGAGAAAAAGCAGAAAAGAGAAAAAGAAACTGTTGAATATAGCCCTCCAAAATGCAAGATTCCCAGAACTGAGGGAAAAGGAAAGGAACAGGAAATTGTGGATATACCAGATGAAGAATCCGATGAAGAAACTGAGAATCCACAGGGAAATGAACAAGAATTAGCCAAATCAGAACCAGAAAAGGAAATGTCAGAAGCAACTGAGGAAGAAGATGACCTGACAAAGGAGAAGCTACAGTAGCTTATTCACAAGGAAAGAGGAATGCAAAAAATTGCCAAATTGTGGTCTATCATACCCTCATATGATCAGGATATGATTCTAAGTGTTCTAAGTGCTCATATTGTGCAAAGTCAGATCAAATTGGAAAATTTGCAAAATATCTTACCTGAAGAAATGATTGAATGCTTAAAAGAAACAATGAACTCTGAGTCTCAAGACAAAGAGAAGGTGAATTTATCTCACATTTGAAGGGGCAGTTCAGGCTATCACTTGCCAAATTGAAAAAGAACTGGAATGAGTTGAGGCAATGCATAAGTGCAGCTAATAACATCTACAACTATTGCATCCATTGGCCTCATGCAGTTGGGAAATATAAAAAGAAATTGGAGCAGATTGCAACAGAGTTGACTGGGATTGGAATAAGCTTTGATATGTTTCAGGATCAGGATGGTTCAATCAAGAAAAAGATTCAAGAGCCACAGTCTGAGCACACAAAAGTTCAATTCAATAAGAACAATCTTGTGGACACTTTTTGGAAAGTGAAGGACCTAACTGAATGCAGACTGGAACAGATGGTTGAGATACTGAGAAGAGGTGAGAATCTAGAGGATGCAATTACTATTTTGGAATCCCTCGCTGAGATTGTCAGCAAGACATCCAAGAATAACAGCATGATTATAATCATTGGGATCACAATAGATGCTTGGAAGAAATTCCTTCCGGAAATGAAGGAGAATCACAAGATAATTTTCTAACTCAAGTAACAGTTGTTATTTTTCAAAATTTTGAATCCGTTTTGAATTTTTTGGGAGATTGAACACATGTTTTGTCATTGAATTATTGGCATATGGTCTCTATGTTTTGTCGTTGATGTCAAAGGGGGAGAGAGAGCAGTGAAAAATGCCTCATCAATCTTAGGGGGGGCTATGTTTTGAAATTTTAAAGTTTGGTAGCATACTCATAATGATTCTAACACTTAGTCATTTTTCACTAAGTGTTGCCATCAATGCCAAAGGGGGAGATTGTTGGCATATGGCTTTTAGTGTTGTCATTGATTCATTACTTTGGATCATAAATTGGTGATCTGTGAAGGAAATATGATCAAAAGTTGGTTTATGGTGGCATGGGGATCCTTGTTGAAGGTGCCACCAACCTTATTTATGAGCAGTCATGTCAGTTTTGATGAAATATTCTTATTTTGCAGCTGCTGCTTGTCTTCTTGGATGCTGATTTTCCAAAAATCAGATCCTAAGATGTTTATTTCAGACCTGTTAGGAAGTTGGTTTATTCATTTTCGAGTCTCTCAATCTCTTATTTGGATTGAATATCTGCCTCAAATAAGCAAGAGATTGATTCAGTATGGTCACAATTTAGATATGGGTAGTTCAATGATGATAGACAGTGAAATTCTTAGTAACATCTCATACATTATTGTTTGGGGCAGCGAGCTAATTGTTGATTTGATGCATCAATTAGAAACTCATGTTGTGAGATGTGTGAAGATTATTTGGAGTTCTTTCAGTGAAAGCAATTTTCTTCAAAAGAAGCATTGTACAGTGATGGTGTGTGGAGTGTTGTTCTATGATTGGCATTGGTTTGGTAACATGTTTGAAAACATTTATGTTGCTGATCAGAATTATGACAGTGAAGTTTGCAGATTCTACAGACTAATATGGGACCCAGGCACTGACATGTTTGGTGTATTGTTTTTTGTGAACCGAAATATGTTGTTCCACCTTGGGTATTCAGATGTTTTAATCAGAATAGCGCAATGGATTAGAGGATTAGTGTTCCTGAGAATGATTTGGAATCCTGGTATCACTTGGGTTTGCTATTCAACAGCTGAAGGTGATGAAACCAATGTTGGCCTTTAGGAGTTTTCTTCCATGATGTTTCAGTTTAGTTTTAATCAAGAGGCCTCTTGTATTGGCATCCATCAGTGCAGTGCAGTGCTTACATTAGTTGGTGCTATCTTTCTCCAAGGTTGATTTGGGACACAGGGATCATATTCAGTTTCAGCTTGGTTCAACATGGTGTTTTTGGGAACGCATTACTATTGCTTGAGGACAAGCAATTTTGGGAAGGGCGGACTGTAATGTCCCCATTTTTAGCCATACACTCTTCAGTATCTGATAGCCTATTCCCGGAAGCCCGTAGGCTCGTCAGAGGTGATATTAGGCTTTCCTATTTTATAGGGATTCTGAAGAAGGTTAGCATGTATGAGGATTGTGGATTCTTTCTGGGTTTTCAGAGAGCTTTGTAGTGATATGACATGCAAAGTCATTGGGCAACTTTTCTGAATTTACTATTTTTAGTAAGTTTTATTCCTGGCAGTGCCATCTTGGGCAATAGCATCAACAGTTAGCTCAGTTTTCATTTCAGGCAATGCAGTTTGAAGTATAATAGGCTTTCAGCATTTTGAGGCCTTTTTTGGTAAAATGATTTACTTTAAGTCATTAATGTTATATTTTCAAATTGGCCCCCTTGGCCTAATGTTATGACTTAAAGTTGTTTTAAAGTGTGGTCTTGAAGGGTGGACGCCTCATCTAGAGGGAATTAAATATTTTAAAATGTTTATTGTCTCCTCAAGACTTGGACACCTATGGAAGAGGTGAATTAAATATTTAAAAGATTAAAATATTTTAATATGAGCTGGGGCATCCCTTTTGGAGAGAAAAGGATGGAATTCGAAGAGTCACCTCAAAGTTCTATTTAAGAAGGCTTTTGCTCCAGCTTTTGGTATCTTTGGAAAATTATAACAAAATGTTGTTGGATTGAATTTAGAACCCGGCTAAGGGGAAGCTTAGCAATTTGACTCCATTCTTCGAGCCTAAAACGATGGTTCCCTAGATGGTGGATTGAGAGTGTGCCTCATTCAGAAGTGTACATTGGGCTTCTGTTACACCCCAGAAATTGTATAGTCACTATTTTAGTAATGCTTAGAGCATTCTGATTGTAAGGAGAAATTTGAATGAATAAAATGTGTTGAACCTTCTTATCACTTTGAGAATCTTTTTACATGATATGATTAGCTCATTTTGTATTCTTGATTGATGTTATTCTTGGATAAAACAATGCATAGAGGAGAATAATTAGTCTTGTTTTATATTTGATTTATGTATACTGCAAATGTTATGAGCAAGTAACTGTCGTGGTTTTGTGCCAATGGATGCAGGAACAGGAACTAATCCTCCAAGTGGAGGGGAAACATCACTCGGGAGAGGAACTTGGTCGGCTAACCGGTAAAGTTGATCATATGAGCATACACACACTTCACTAAGGGTTTTGGGAACTGAGTCAGATTGAGTTGTCTTAGTAAGTCACCCTTAGGCTTAGGAGTTTTGGATTACTTCTTTACGCTTTATGAGTGGTGTTACTTGTTGACTGACTTACTGTTCTGTGAACCTTGAATGTGAAATGTGAACTGATAAGAGTGGTATAGACAGGATGTATATGCATATACATGTACCACTCATATATACGTAACAACACGCATGACATGTCGACACATATGTATGATGGGCAATTATTATGCCATACACATGTATCGACATGGCATACATACAGATACGTATACATGGCTGGCACACCTATAAACATATACACACTATCTGTAATGTTGCTATAACGTTTTATTAATGCCTGGAATTTACAGTTAAACGTATATATATATGTTTCTACAAACACGTGTATTAAGGGTACGCTGACTGGCCTGTAATACACGTATTTGGATAATTTAAATACAAATATGTATATATATATTTAAATGTAAATGTTGAATGTGTTTATAAATATATTTAATATACATGTCATTATAGTTTTACCAATAATAAAATATATTGATATATCTATAGTAATATTTAAATATTATATAGATATATACATTTATTTAAATAAGGTAAAATAAAACTATAATAAGTTGTATTTAATATAATGAAAAATATATATATAACATTTTAATTTATATTTTAAAATGACTTTGCCTTGGAAATAATTAAAATTGACTAGTATAGTCATTTGGTAATAAAATGCATTTACCATATGTAATAAAAGTATTTTCGATTTCCTTAGACTATTGGAAAAATACGTTGGAAATATCTTGAGAAATTTAAAAGGAAAACTATAGTCTGATTAAAAGATTTAACTCAAAAAGCATTTTGAAACTTTGAAAATTGCGGATTTCCTTCATGAGGAAAACGCGAACTGTGTAAAGGCTGAAATAAGGAAAATGGTGGAAGAAGAACCCGCGCAAATTCCTCACGCCTTGGACTAGGTCGCGGTTTGCGAAGTGCCACCATGCTGGAAACGCGTGGGTGAAATAGGGCCAGTTGGCTGCGTTTATTGCATTGACATTTTCTTTTGTGTTTAAACCGCCATTGTTCATACATTGCGCCATCTTTGGGAGACGCCTGTAGGTGTCAGCCTTCTTTGAAAGTTTGAATCATTCTCTGAACTGCTGGAAGTCGAATCACCTCTTAAGGCCATGAGTAAGTATGGCAATTCGCCACATTTCAGTTTGAAAAATTCAAATAGTAGTTATGTCATATTACATGCCTGCAAGAGTGGGAATTGTTTGGCTAAGGACTCTATAAATAGCCGCCCAGTTCATTCATAAAATACAACTGCAAAATCCGAATTCACTCTAGAGAGAGCTGCATTTTACCTTTGTTGCATTCACACGAAATTCCTTTATGTTCTGCTAAAAACGAATTTCCTTTGTTGAGAACCATTTCTTGTCAAATCTGTAGAAGCATTTTGTGAGCAGACTTTTAATTATGTAGAAGCATTTTGTGAGCAGTCTTTTATTGCTGTGGAAGCAATTAAAAGATTATCATACTCTTTCATTACTGTACTGCATTGGTTTAAAAACCATAGTGTGCCATTGCTGAATAAGCATTGTTTGAGAGAAGTGACACTGACAAAGGAGGAGAAGTAGCTGCTGCCTAGAATCGTCTACAGCAAGGGAAACAGGCATGAGAAATGTTTTTATAATACTTTTGTTATTTGAACTAAAATGAGTTTACTTGCTTAGATTATGCTTTGCAATATGTTTTGAAGTAGGATAGGAAAATTGTTGGAATGAAAGAACTTGTTTTATAGTGAATACATGTTAAATTGGGAATAGTTCAATTTCATTGGAAAGGCTTATCAAATTGAGTATAGCTCATAGTGAAAGCATGTTAAATTGGGAATAGCTTAAATTCATAAAAAGAGCTTATTGAATAGAGATAGCTTAAATTCATAGGAAAGCTTGTTAAAGAATAGCATGAAAGGGAAATGTTTGAATACCTTTTAATAGAAGTTATGTTATGAATTGTATTATTTGAATACTACTTGAACTCCTTATATAAAGGAAAAAGGAACTAGTTATTTAATACTAGGTCGAGGGTGGAACCAGTACCAAGGTAGTCTAAAGCTTTAAAGTTAAATAGGTTAACTAGAGAAAGCTATGTACTCCACGGATAAAGGATTCTGTGTTAGGAGTTACCAGAGGGACCCTTGTTGACTGTATTCCAAATCCTGATTAAGTAGTTGATGTAGGAAGTCTAGGGTGATTGACTACCCACGGAAAGGACTCAACCTACGCGTAGGATAAGACAGCCTTAAGTCAAACTGAACCTGACTTAGTGCAAGTGATAGATGACTGTTAGTTTAAGTACTGCCGAAGCACTTTGGCCAAAGTAGTGTAATATACCTAACGTCCACTTACACTGTGAGATGAATTACACTGTCAGTTCACAGTAGTCCAAGTTACATGCTAGATTGAGATTGTGAGGGCACAAGGATTTAGTTATGTAGGATTACACACTATGCTCAGTTGGTCATACAGAACTGGTTACCCAACCAATCTCCTCGTAGAAGGGAGGGTCGTCTACTTAACAGTAAACATGCGGGGGACCGCAATATAAGTCTGTGGTTGGCGGAAAAGCACCTGAGTGATGTTTCTCCTCCACAGAAGACTTCTGATGAACCAAGGTTTGAAAGGAAAGATCCTGGACAGTCTTATGCCTATTTGTTCAAAAGCGTCCGAGCTATGATTGAAACTTGTAAGATTCTTACTTTGTTATTTAATTGAAAGAAAAGTAAATTGAAATGCGTACTCTGTTATTTACTTGGAAAAGAGAATAATGATGTGTTGTGTCAATTATTTCTTTATGATGAAATGTTGCATTAGAATGAAAAGAAAAGAAAAGTTTATTTACTTTGTCATTATGAATATCTTTCCTCATATCTTATTAATGAAAGTAGAAAAAATTTTGTTTACCCAGTTTGGGGGTTGTTACAGCTTCATTGTTGGAGAATTTGATGTATTTCTCAGATTTTGATGTTCCCGGTTCACTCATGGCTGAAAGTCGAATTTGCATACAGCTCTTTGGGTGATTTTTGTTTGCCTGTGGGTATTATTTCTATTCATTTATATGCTAGAGGCGCCCATTTTGGTGCAAGGACAGAATTTAATATGAAGTGGTTGATTTTATAAGTGAGGTCAACCCTCTCCTAGGGCCGTACCACTCATTCATTGCATTGGAATGTGTGGTTGTCTTTGCTGAGTTTGAGGGTTGAAAAGTGATGGTTTCTTGGTCGCCTAGCTATAGAAGAGAGACACTTTCAGTTTGGTTCAAGTCCGTGGTGTGTGGTAAGAGATTTGACATTTTTTGTGAGTTGATGTTTGTTGGTTCAAACTTTCAGTTTGCTGATTTTATATCAGTTTCATTTCAGTCTTTGATTTCAGTTCATTATTTCAATAATTGAGAGATTCTAGAGAGAGAGATCTTCTATTTCTTGTGCTTCAATTCTAATTGTAATCACTTGTAAATTGCAGTAGTTCTTTGCATTGTAAGTCTGAAAACAATAGTACTGTTTCAGTCACTCTTTACTGCTTACTGGTGCTTAATTTTTCATATTTGTAACCCCTAGATGGTTTACTGCTAGTGTGGAAAAAGAACTTAATAATCTCTCATTTTTACCCACTGAAAAGTGGTGAATTCTCACTCACAAGTGGATGCCTGCCACAGCAGATGAATTAGTTTGCTTTGTTTCTTTCTTCCCCCCACTGAATAAGTGGAAGTGTGGAAATTGTTCATGGCTGGTTCACCGCCTCATTACTTTCAGCTGTAACTTACTTTCAGTTATTGAGCATTTACCTCCACCATATGCTAGCCCCTCACCCACATCAAGTTTTAGGGCACATTCTTGGTGTTGAGAGTTTTCAGTTTGCTTATGGTTTTGGAGAGCTAACGCTAATAAGTTGGTTTAGTGCTGGTTGTGCTGTGAAAATTCAAGGAAAAAAATTGGTTGGCACTTTTCACAAATCCACTAGGAAGCCACAAGGGGCTCCTGCCCCTTGACCCCATAGTAGGTCTCCAAAATGTCATGTCCATGATATCAAGTGAACTCAAAACTTCTTCCAGGGAATCACCAAGTGTGGAACACTTTATCTTCTGAAAGACCATGATGAGCACACAAGTTTTTAAAGACTTTTTCCATGTATCCACATAAATATTGCATTCTGCTATTACCCCAACAAGAAAGAAAAAATTCTGACTACTATCTTCCATCACTTAAACTCCTAGAACTTCTCAACATATCACTGAGCCATGGTTGAACATACCCAAATCTCTACATATAACCCAAGGACAAGTTGTTCCTTTGATTAACCACAATTTTCAACACTTTATAGGATCACAATTTTCTTCCGAAATCGTTTTGAGATTTTGAACAAGGATTCATGGTGAGAGACCAAAACTCTAAAGGACCATTACCTAAGGCTAAAATTTATAGAAATTTTTACACTCAAGATTTTGAAAAAGGGTTATGAATGAGAACGAGCAAACGTGACCTATAACAAAAAAAAAAATTGTGTTGTCCTAAGTGAAAACAATTCTAGAGAGGGGGCTCATACACGTTAGACAATGCTTGAGAGGTGACTACAACATGAGAGCAAGAGAAACTAGTTTATCGATGGAGTGACATCTTCTAGGCAAGAGATTATCAAAGGTGAGCTATGCAAGGGTACTTGAATCATCACAATGCAAGTTTTTGCACAAGGGTGCATGATGCAACTAAAAGAAGGATGGTTTATCCACTTCACTCAAATAAGGAAAAACCACACAAAATTCACGAAGAGTTCAAAGAAGACCTTGTTAGACTATTTGGAAGATGACAACTAGGGACAAGAAAGTTATTATCTCGTCTCCTCCATAAATCTCATGTCCATTGATTGGTATACAAACTACTCGAATAGAGTACCTAAATTAACACATAAGAGAAACTGAAGAAGGCATTCCAGGATGAGTTCAAACTATTGTCTAATGATAATGAGATTGGCATAGATAAGTATATCTCAAGGCAAGGAAAGAGAGAGTTTGTTCAAGAATAAAAATGACATCATAGAATAGCTCAAATATTTGGACAAGCCAAAAAATGAATTTATTGAGAAACTTTCTACAAGGATGAGGAGAAATTATGAAAGTGGTACCACCAAGCAACAAATATAGAAGTGACGAAAATCCAAGTGTCAAAGATCAAGAAAGAATGACACAGTGGAGGATGAAGGACAAGATGAACCAACCTAAATAGAAGAACTACACAAACATGATGTGGATGTTCCAAAAAATTAAGGAAAAGTCAAAGAAAGATATAAGATAGGTATGGTATACTAATTGTACGACAAAAGGGCACACAAGTGCTAATTGACACAATTATGCATTATGCTAGTATTACTTGCTAGCAATTTCAAACTATTACCTATTTTAAATGAAAAATAAAAGCGTTCATCTTATTGACTTAGGTTAAGGTGGCAATCCTTAGCTCAAAAGGAAGATCTATTCTTTTCTAGATAGATATTTAGGCTACAACTAGATTGATATCCCAAAGGAGGATAGACTAAAGAAAACATTCATGGTCGAGAATAGGATCTATCAGTTTCTACACTACACAATGCCAACATGATTCAATCTTTGTGGTTGTTTGTTAATTTTCAAATAGAGCAATCTTTTACAATACCCAAAGACAAATGATGCTTCTAAGATTATTAACTTCTTTGAGAACCATTGGATTGATTTCTGATCGCAACTCATGCCTTTTAAGTCAGTTTATCCAATCATCGCGAAATTTTCTTGATTATCAATTTCACTTACCCAGTTCATTTCATCTATAGACTAATGGATAGATTGAGAATGTTAATTACACAATTGTACATGGTCTTCACATATATCATCCACTAAATAAGAAATGGGACAACTATCTACATATAATTCAGAAAATTCTACAATCATTAGTTTGTTGTAACGTCCATTTTTCAATCCATTCCAACATTCTTAGAAAGTTCCAAGATTCTTGGAAAATGCAACTTATTCAAAAAGGAATTTTGACAATGGCAGTGAGTTCAAGAGACCAAGAGGAATCCAATGGTCCTTTTCGAGTGTATTTTCGGCATTCTGGGAAAATTTCACTGTTCTTGAAGATTTCCAACATCTTTAGAGGCTCCAAATTTTTCAAAGACCTTGGGATGTGTGGATGAAAGTAATTAAATAAATAATTTAAGTTCTCTTAAAGTGATTTTATTTTAAAAAGGCAACTTATGTTTATTTATTTATTTTAAAGAAGGGCGGCCTACGTCATAAAGTGTTTCTAAAAGAGGGCCAAAAAATACTAGCACTAGTCATGGGGTAAAGGTGACTTAAAAGGTTATTATTTAAAAGGTGACATTGAAATGGAAAATTAAAAGTAATATTTAATTAAAAATTCTCGAAAAGTCACTTTCTTTTATTATTAAGGAAAAAAACATTTGTTCGGAAAAAACAAACAATGTTTTCTCCAAAAAACAATGAAAAAGCTATAAAAGGAGGTTGGGTATTGAGAAAAATGGTTAGACTGTTATTTGCATTTGTTATTTACTCTAAGTGAAAAACCTAAGTTCTTATATTTCTTGAGGACGAAAACCCTTTTGGAATACCAATTTCGAGGACGGAAACCCTCCTAGCTAAGTAGAGTGATTTCATCTAGAAATCACCTATGTGTTAAAAATATTAGGTTTTGGAGACAAAAACCCTCAACATCCATTGAAACAATTTCATATAGAGATTGCCTTGGTGTTGAAAGTAAAGACATTCCAGTTTGTGTTGCAAGGTTAAGTTATTTTTCCAATTGTGTTTCCATGGATATTTTTTATATGTTTTAACTTTTGACATATTTTTTGGCATGCAAGGATTTATGATGCAGATTTAAGAATTTTGTGGGCTTGTGAAGTGATTGAAGGAGGTTTCTTCTTGAAACCAACCAAAAATAAGGTGAACCTTGGTGATTTCTAAGAGCTTTATGATAGTTCTACATGGTGTACCTATTGTACCAGCAACAATAAGTTCAGTTTAAAACCTGCAAAGTGACTGATTTCTCATTTTGTTTGATGTCCATTGTGTTCATGGTGCTTTGGTTCAGTTTTGGTGTGTTTTGGAGTAGTTTTCAGTTTATGCATGTTGAGTAGTGGTGTTGGGTATACTCTTTGCAAAATTTCAGAGTGTTATCACTGCTGGTCAGACCTATTATTCAGTGTTTATAAGTTATAGAGGGAGTTCACAGCGCCATATTTAAGTTTGGGATGAATTTATGCAACCTTCATCAGTTGTGTTTCAATTTGGGGTGTGGTTTCTTTCATTCTGGGGTTGTTACATCAGCATACAAAGGAGTTTGCAACGTGTTATCAGAGTGCATCAGACCTATTTGACAGTATAACAATAGACAGAGTGATATCAGACTTACATCAGCCTCTTGTATAAACTATTGGAGGTATCTTCATGCTGGGTACTTGAATATATTGTTTATCAATGTTATTTGGTCTCATTATGGATGTTGTAGCAGTCTAATTTTGTAATCAGAACTTTGTATCGGTCTATAACAGTAGTTTACTTCCTCAAATATTAATTTGTAATGCATTTTATGTATATCTTGTGAACCCCGGATGGTAGCACCACCAAAGTCCACCATTTGAATGCATTTTCATTTTGTTAGTTGGACAGTTCACTGCCAACAGTTATAGCATTTTCATTCAGTCCATTTTGGCATTAACCAGCTGGCATTATTGACCATTTTGATCAAAGTCAAGCTTAGAAATTCTGTGAATGGCATGCTTTCCATACATACAGTCCACTGAAGAGGTGTTGATAAGCTAGCTTTGTCGTCTGCATATTCTAGTCGGCTTCCTGCTATATCATTGTAATTACATTCATCTAGATTAGTTGTGTGGTTAGAAGCACCGTATGCTCTTACCCTGCCCACTCCGAAATCTGGGTGATCAGAAAGTGTTGAAGACATTGCATTGCATCTTTATCACAAAAATTAAAAAAGTAGGGTGGGTTGTTATATTTGTTATGGCTTCCAAACATTTTTGTTTTATGAGATTCTCATTGCTCTTCTAGCTCCGATACTTTCTCTCAATAAGAGCATCATCAAAGGGATCAACATCTCAAAATCTCAGCCCATAGATCCTAGTTCAGACAGATGTTCTCTCAATATATCACAATATCTCAAGAGCATCATGAATGCTAGGGCATCAATATGTCAAGAAAAAAGAAAAAATGTCTATCCATCTTAGAAAGATATTGGATCATTCCAAGCTGAACCATTTGGCTGACCCAAATGCAGTTTCATTCAGTATTGGAGTATGTTAACACAATTCAATCCATGCATTTTGAATGTCCATGAACTCTTCGAAGATGAATATTGGCACAGTTTTTATGAATAAAATAATTAAATAAAATTATGAAGAAATCACCAAAATCAATTCTTCAACTTAAGAAAATGTCAATACTTATGTTTTCCCCATAAAGTGAAAGTTGGGTAATATGGCACTTGGGAAAACCATCAAGCAGCTTCAAGGATAATTAAATAGTAAATAACATTATCTTAGCCAGCTTCATTGCCCACACACAAACTCATCATTTCTTGATTGATCCAATAAAACTTTAATTAATGAAACTTGCATATAAGCCTTTGGTAGAACCTCGACAAGCCAAATCTATCTAAGGACAGGTTCACAAAAAACACCATCTATACTTTCTCTTCTATTGTTCAATCACCCTTTAATTTTCTTGGCACTTTTGACAATCATGCTTTCATCATGTATAATACCATTTTACATTCCTTAATCGATTTTCAAGTTCCATATTTACAAACCAATTGGAGCAGATAAAATATACAACTATAAGCCCAATAGCTTTGACATGTTAAATGCAATTTTTACTGATGCCTTTCAGGCATAGGAAATAACCAACTGTGGGAAAACATAATGGAGCTCCTAGCCCCATCTAATTGGATTTGGATGCACAATAACAAAATTACAGGCCTCAAATACACACCCTAAAATCAGCCACTAAAGTGACTGGAGTCTAACCTTTACTCAAACTAATTGACTATATTAAATTCAGTCCATGTCCAATCAACCAACATGTGCATAGCTGATTACAACATGGATGATTTATAAAGAAATGTCTCTGGATCTTATGCAAACATTTCCGTAGAATAGTTATATGTTATAAACTGATAGACCTGAATTATGGTTTAATACAGAATGCTGTATATTGTTGGAGACGACATAAAAAGGGATAAAAAGAAGTGAATTATCTGACACTGTTTCTACAAGTTAAAATACAATTAGGAAATCATAATCAAATTTGTGGAATCCTTTAAATACCTGTGAAACAATCCCAAATGACATCCTCTGTGTTTTCTTCACATGGCCTTTGCCTCTGCAATCTTGACATTTACGATTGCTTGCACCAGACTTTTCCCCACTCCCCATGCAACTTCCACAAGTCTTCCAGAAAAATATTTCAAACTCCTTTACACATCCAAAAACTGCTTCCTTAAAGCTTAGAGACAAGTTAAATCTGCACAGTTATAAAGGCACAGAATTAAGGAACTATGTACATGTGCAATATTAAATTTCATGTACAGAAGTCTTCTGACGATTTGATTTCCATCTTACACAGACAGGGTATGCTGTTTAATTGTAATGTTTGTTTATTAATTATTATTGTTGCGGACCATGCATATAAAATTCTTCAACAACAAATTACTTTTTCATTTTCTTGTTTTAAGAAAAGGACTGTGGAGATTACTTAGTTAAATTTATAGAAAATTTATCTTATTTCTTCCAACTTTGATTAAATAAGCTATGCTTTGCAGCAAGATAGTTACTTGGGTTAGAATGGATTGTAAGGAAGGATGCTCAATCAACTTCTACTAAGAAACAGTACATTCAGGAACTAACAAAGATTGTTGTCACTATTTTATTGCCTCTTGTGTGTGAGTAGGTGTTTATAATAAGCATGGTTATTGAATTAGACAGAATGAGACAGATGATTACTGCAGCAGTATCTTTGAAGTGCAGGGCAATTCATAACCAAAAATAGTTTCACATTTCAAGTTTTTCCGACAATTGTGCTCCAACGCAGTACTAATTTGCTACCAAGTATGCCTCCAACCATGACAAACTCACAGAAGGAACCTCATGAATTGTTTAGATAAGCATGTAAAAATTAATCTTGGCACCCAAGTTACCAAGATGTGAGTCCTGCTATATGAGAGTTTGCTCAAGTGAGACTTCAAACTTGCAAGCTCCAGAGCACTTCTTGCTGCAATGAAAATTGCAATCAAAGAGGAAGCAATGAGTGGGCATTTGTGAGATAGTTACAGCAGCAATAGAGAGCCTACACGTGGTTGGAGCAGCCATACTGATCCTTGAGGTAGTTGCAGAAGCAGCAAGATATGCTAGAGAATGGAAATGCATTTTTTCCTTTTTGTTATTTGATTTTTAGGGTTTAGAGGGGGATTGGTAAAGGGAGGAACAAGTGTGGAGGGTGGAGATGAGACATAGGATTGAAGTATAAGGGGCTAGCTAGGTATGATTTTTTTTTTTGTGTACTTGAATTTTGACACATATGGCTCCGCAGATCCATCTCAAAAACACCAAGATGTTTCCACAAAAATGCATGACATTGTAATGCAAGAGTATCTAGGTCCAAAAGCAATCTTGCATCACCAAAAACAGAATAAGGGAGGCTAGGGGAATTTTGGGCATGGTGTGTGGGTTTTGCGCATGCTTGGAGGAGTTTTGAGGTTTAAAATGTTCAAACTGACACTTCTGCAGCAAAAGATAGCACGGTTGCGTCTTCTGCAGCAGGGTAATTCACTTCATCAGCCTGTTGTGCACTTCATCGACATCAGTCTACCCATGCAACTTCAGCAACAAAAGCCTTCGTCAACAAATTGGACCAACTTCAACAACAACTATGACTTCAGCAGCTAGGGACTTCTACAGCATCTTCATCGGCATATGGAATGACTTTGTCAACAAGGTGTGTGGGATCAAGTCGAAGGTTTTACTAAGAGGCAATTATCATTTATCATGTCCCTTTTTCAGAACTAAAATAATTGGCAGACCCGTAGCCTATTTCTTTTTGTAGTAGGCTAAGAGATAAAGTTACGTAAATAATCTGATAATAATATTTTAAGTTGTCCCAATAGCTTTAGTTTTATAACATTGTAAAAAGACGACTTATGTATTATTATTATTTTTATTAATATGGGCCTTATGTAATATTTTATTAAAAAATGTTTTTGAACACCTTTGGAAGGAAGGTTAGGCAGGAAAGGAGACTCAAATTAAAAAAGTGATTATTAAAAAATGTTTTTGAACACCTTTGGAAGGAAGGTTAGGCAGGAAAGGAAATTCAAATTAAAAAAGTGATCATAAAGAGAAGATTTTGGCACACGAGTGTTGTTCTACATTCCATGTTTATCCCAGTTTGCATCAATCAGAAATAGAAAAAAATTGCATATTTTATGAAAATCCCAAGAGGAATCATTACATCACTACCTTCAGTTAAAAGAAACACCATGGCTCAACAAAGAAACAATTGCTAGATGCCATTGGTAGATTTTCCGCTTATACATGTTCTTACCAATTATATTACCTTGGATATTGATAGCAAGATGTATAAACGGCAACTATATGAATGATATCTAGCAATTGTTTCTTTGTTGAGTTGTGATGTTTCTTTTCTTAGGCGATGCTTGTTCAATACTATAATCAATAACAGCATGTATAAGCGGCAAATCTACCAATGACATCTAGCAATTGATTCCTTGTTGAGCCAATGTTTCTTTTCTTAGATAACGCTTGGGTCTCAATATTGGCAGCTTTTTCTCTTCTTCTTGTTGCATCTATTCTTGCTTTCTGGCACTTCACATCTGGTTATTTCCCTCTGCATGGTGATTATGTAAATACCTTTGGTGGCCTCCTTTTCTTTTTCTGCAAATGTTTATTCCTATGGCATGGAAACTATATGTTCTTCATTTGGGTGGACCCTTTCTTGGTTGGTGGCAGTTTCTTTGTTGGGACATTAGGACATCAATTAGGGATTTGTCTAACTTGATGTAGCCAGCCAAAAGTGTACTTAGTTGGTCGTGAGTAATAAATAAGACTTTAGTTAGTTTAATATTTCATGTACTTGTTGTGTACGTATTTGTCATGTTGTCATGTTAATTAGTGGGTTCGAGAATTAGTTCCTAATGAAATAATTAGTGTAATGAAAGGACACAATGGTTGGTCCTTCAACCACCGCCGGTGTACTATATGTATTTGGAGTCATGTAGTCAGTGTTATTGTTGCTATGATTATTCATGTTATGATTGTACTGGCATACATTCTATCAATGAAGACAAGTGTGATGATTTTGTGCACTATCTTCTAGTACATAAGTTATGTTATGTAAGTTATTTCAGTTTACTCTCGTAGTACTTTGAAATCCATCCAGTGAGTAAACATTTGGCGTTGTTGCCTAAGCGGACTTAGGGAAATCACCTGACGAGAAAATGGCATCGTGATGGGTTGACCGGCGAAAGAGCCCGCACAAACAAATGAGGAACAAGAAGACGATTTAACATAAGATTTGGTGAACCTGTGGGACATATCGTTAAGGGATCACGTACGGAGGGAAGCTCTCAAGAGAGATCCTTGCGGCAGTCATCTGGGACAGACTACAAGTTAACAATGAGGTCGATCACCTCCTCAACCAACTACCAAGGTTGTTGGCCCGCCATTTCATCATCTTGCAGGATCTTCGAGCGAAGAGCGATGAGGAACGTCGAAGGCAACAGATACTGCAGCGGTACGAGGAGAGAACCAAGCAAGAGGAGGAAGAACGGGATACTAGTCAAAGACGTACTCTCGGCAACCAATGATCATACAACCAACCTTTAATGCCCGTACAGCCTAATAAGGATAAGAACCGAGTACCAATCGAGTAAGAAACCCCAGAAGAAAAGGTTCGACGATCACTCAAGTTATAGGAGCAAGAAAACCGTCGGCGAAGGCTAAAGAAAATTCACAAAGAAATCAATGAAGATATAACTGAAATAAATCAATCTACTACAAGAGCACACTAGAACCTTGATGTAATAGACCAATCTATCATAAGAGCACACCAAATTCTTGTTGAGGAAAGGCACGAAGGACCCTTCAACACACCGTACGTAAAAAGATACAGAATTGATGGAAATGAAAATGAACTAAGTGAAGAGCTCGAGAGTAGTATCCGATGCATTTAGAAGTTGTCCATATCGGACGATGACGAAGGGATGAGGACTGGAAGATTCGAGCCAATGAACCCAAGGCAAAGGGAGTACCGGAAAAAACCCCAAGAGACTCAAGGTGTAGAGGATGCTGACAGAGGATGTGGGGGAGACTCATACATGGCCGAGAGTGCACATGACGCACCGGGACGTAGCGGGAGAACCAATCCAGTCAGGTACAACACACAAGGAGGGCATCGGGGAAGGATGGTGACTCTGCTAGCCAAGTGGCAAAAGCTGCCAAAGTTCACAAGGGACGGGTCAAAAGATCCAATATGGCACTGCAAGACGTGCGAGACCATTTGGGTAGCCAACGGCCAAGATGACGTGGACTATTGGTTGAAGGCATTCCTAGCAACACTGAGGGGCATAGCAATCGATTGGTTTAGCCAACTGGATGCAACCCACAAAGTATCATGCAAACACTGAAGAGGGCATTTGAGCAAGAGTTTAAACTCCTCAAAGATGACAATGAAATTGTAGCGAAAATCTACAACACAAAGCAGGCGAAGAATGAGAACGTACGAGCCTACAATCGTAGACTCGAGGAGTTGCTAGGGAAACTAGACACACAGCCAACGGACGGTCTGAAGAAGAGGTGGTTAATTAAAGGACTACTTCCCTCCCTCTGGAAGAAAATGAAGGTGGTACCTCCATCCTCATATGTTGAAGCATATAACCGTGTGATGGAAATTGAGAGTGAAAACAAGACATCCTCGAGGGGGAAAAAGAAAACAAATGACGATGAAAGTACGGGGGAGAGCAACGGAGACGAGTCAAAAACCGTACAAGCTCTTCGTTGAGACATGATGAGGATGTTGAAGGAACTGAAAGCTGACAAGGAAGGGTCGAAGGAGGCAAATGAATTGTGGTGTATCGAGTGTAAAATAGAAGGTCACACAAAGGCGAATTGCTCAAAGAAAATGTTTTGTGACATCTACCAAGTTATGGGACACTCCATTAAGGAGTGTCAGTACAACCTAAAAACAAGGAGTTCACAAGTGTTTTTCGCACAAGGGGCACAATCAACCCCTCCGACCACACCGTCGAAACCTCAAAACAACAATGCATCCCCTAGTGGTTACCACAATAATCGAAGAAGTAATAACAGTACAACAAGAAGCAAAATCCAGTACGACAACAAAGGCAGACCCATGATACAGTGCCGAAAGTGCAACAAATGGGGTCACTTTGCCAGGGAATGCCAGAACGGTCAAGGTACGAGTGGAAGGTTGTGCAAATGGTGTGGTCCTAGCGATCACAAAGACACCGACTGCCAGAAGCAAAAAGGCATCAACATGTTGGAGGTAGCCGACAAGGAAGTCCTGGCGATCACAAGGGCACAGACAAAGAAGGCCAATTATCCAGACCCTCGTACAAAGAAAGAAAGACTTCGAGAGGCCAAAGCGGAAGTAGAAGAGACAATGGCCAAAGAGCGGAGAACCTCCAAGGTGGCCAGTATATCATTGCAATCAGATTCCGAGAAGAACATTGTACAGCAAGTGCTTCACACAACCGTACCAATTAAGGTAACAGACCTCCTGCAAGCGATGCCTCAACTGAGAGTAGCACTCACAAACATCATCGAAGACAACCTCCTTAAGGGTTCAACCGAGTGTATGACACAACTGGCAAGAGAGGCCATGTAATGTCCCTTGTCCTAATTTCCCCTAGACTTTGCTTATTGTTTGCCGATTTAGGGTTAGGGTTTCATCTACTTAAATGAATGTCCTCTTTAATGAAGTAATTCTAGATTGAAACTTGCATTCACCACATGAACAATATTCCAACATGAACACATATGTTTGTTAGCATTAGCATCATGGCATCATATTTGTAGATTGATCACAATTGCAACTATTATGAGCTAAGAGAAGTAGCACTTCGCCTACTGGAGGAAGCTAGCGGAGCTTACAAGTGGTCTAGGCCTACCAACCCTCCATGGCCCATCCCTTTCTTGGTCTAGGCGAACTTGAGTGGGGACCTCCACCCATCCATGGCCCATCCCTACCTCTAGACTAGGCAGATCTTAAGTGGAATTTCCACTCATCCATGGCCCATCCTTGCCTTAGGATTGCGTGGATCTTAAGTGGGGTCTCTAGGCACGCACCACTTTCTCAGGCCTTTCCTCCTGAGCAGGTCTTCAAACACACTGATTATCTTTAGGCATTCAAATATAGTAGCATCTATACATAACATTATTTCCTCAAAATATCATCAAGATCCACTACTAGACAGAAAATAATAATAATAACACTTGGAAAGCTATGCAGATCATCTTGCTTACAATCAGATTGTTATTATGGCATTAGCTGACTTGTACATACCTTCTGACTGAAATAATAATGGCTACTGTAAAGGAATTCAGATGATGCAAAAGTAAACATCTACACCTGTATATTCTTACAATCCTTTGATACTTATAATCAGATTATTACATGGATACCTAAACAGTGTAACGCAATTTGCTATCATGAAGACACTCAAATAATTACCTAAGTCGAAATGCAGCTACAGGTAGGAGATGACATTGAACAAATAATTGGATTTATTGTATGCAGTCAGCCAGATTTGGTAGTCAAACGTAAATAACCAAATCGCATCTATATGTATCAGATTGTTTGCTTAGAATGTAACTTTGAACAATGCACTCATATGTTAGTTTGCCTTTATGTCAGAATCTATTTATACAGAAGGTTAGACTGCAGATTCATAAACGACTCTATGCTGTTAACCAGATTCATCAAATTATCTAAACAAGTTGATATTCAGATTTGCATAGTAAAATAACTCAGATTCACACTTATACAATTTCAGTTTAATAAATAGAACAGATCGCATTTGCAGACAGGGTAAGATCATGGATGCACATGTGAATAAGCAGTCAAGTAATTCAGAAATCAAATCGCAATTCTGGTTCAATGATCCTAACTTATAAGCCAAGTTGCTAATATCTAAGTGAAAGTATCACCTGAAATCGTGGCTTGGTTTTCTTCTTTCTACCCGCATTGATCTCTCCTTTCTCTTTCATCCCCCCCTCACCAATAACTTGATCGATATATCTAGAGGTGCGAAGGGGAGTTGTCCCTTGGGTTGGGACGTGGCATTTCTTAGCAAACCTTTATTTATTTCTTAAGGCCGATTAATTAAATATTAGCGTTGCCTTTGTCTGGGTTTTGTTTGGTAGAGTCATTCTTCTAGGACGAGCAATAGACTGCCATATAGTTATTTTATGTTTATATCTTATTCATTGATTTTATTGTAAACATAGTTAAACATATATGTTATAATAATTAGAATAATAATTAAATTTATGTCATTTTGGGGACATGACGGGCCACGGACCTGATAATACTCGTAGTGAACGTCAAGAGGAAGCCGGTCGTCATACAAACAAAAATCATGGGGAGGAAACTCTTCAACACCATCATCGACGGAGGCTTTGGGGTGAATGTACTACTAGAGGAGACATGGAAGTGCTTGGGAAAGCCAACCCTCTGGCCCTCGACATTCCACTTCGTAGGTGTGGACCAACACGGCATCAAACCTCTCAATACCTTGATGGTGCAAAAAGTCTCGATTCGCACACAACAGTTCCTATTGAACTTCGTCATCATCCTACTGCAAAAGAAGGCATACAACGCATTGTTGGGACAAGGATGGTTGATTGCTGCCAAGGCGGATCATAATTGGAAGAGGAACACACTCTCGATCGAGAGCAACAGGAAGAAGTACATCATTGATTTAAAGAACCAAGTTGTGAGCGAAGAGTTGTCTTCCTCCTGATCAGAATCGGATGGAGGGGAGTCGGATGTCGATGAAGGAAGGAAGACGATGGAACAGAATGCCAAGGGTGTACTCGAACTCGAAAGTTGCTCAGAGGATAAGACCAATTCACTAAACGGGCTATTTCACTAGCAAATGGAGGATTACGAAGTGTTCCACCCAGAATGCAACAGGTTACAAATCAAAGAGGGGGGAGAGGAAGAAGACAAGGGCTCAACTAGTTAGACATTTCCACCAGAATAAGACGAGTACAAGGAAGGCGTGCCAGAACTAGATGATGCCAGCACATAAATTCGAAAGATACAAATTGATCAAGTGCGAGGAGCCGACACTGAAGAAAGTAAACCTCGGGGAAGAAGACAAGCCTAAGGTGATCCTCGTCGGTAATGACTAGGACCTAATAATAAAGGTGGCGGCATTCAAAATTTTCATGGAATATAAAGATGCCTTCGCCTAGACATACAAGGACCTAAAGGACATACCAACGGAGTTGTGCATACATAGGATCTCTCTTGTACCAAGAGCCCAACCCGTACGGAAGAGACCCTATAGGATGAACAAAAATTACGCCGCCAAAGAGCAAGATGAGATTGAGAAGAGGCTAGAAGCGGGCATTATTTTCAACATGGAAGTCAGCAACTAGGTGTCACCGATCGTCATCTCTCTGAAGAAGGAATCTGAGCAGATCCGGATATGTGTCGACTTTCGGTGTCTGAACGCAATGACAATTAAAGACCCATTTCCAATCCCCTTCACCGACACAATTCTGGAAGAAGTCGTCGAGCACGAGATGTACTCATTCATGGATGAGTTCTCTGGATACAATTTGTTGGTGTTTCAATTCGTAAATCTGGAGTGCGGATTGGAAACGGACAGCTATGCATAGTTAGACTGCTCTTCAAATTAGGAGGGGAAGCTCCCTCTTTTGCTGATTATGCTAAAAAGAAATACTAAACTAAATTTTGATCTTTTTATCTCAACTGAGAGCACAAGGATGTTAAACTCTTTGCGTCGTAGTTGAGGTTTTCTCTGGTTTCGTAACTTGAACTACAACTAGGCCTAAACTAATAACGCTTCTATCTTCTCGAGTAAATTCAGAGCAAGAGAATTTAGAAGTAAATAGGGAATGTTTGATTAACACAAAGCTTAAACAAACATATTTCTAGAACACACACAAAGACTCAATGTACTTTTAGATGAAAACTGAAATAAAGATTATGAAAGCAAAACATGAAACAATAAACTCGCTTTCAAAATACCCTTAAAGACTCATTGTACTTTTGAGGTGTAGGCTGAAATAAAGATTATACAACTTGAACATAAAACAATATCACCGAAAGATTTCGAGACTTTGGATCAAAGCAAGGTAGGCATAAGATTTATTTCCTCAAAGCTTTCCAATAACAATTACACGTTTCGAACAGCAAATTGTAGCAAGAAGACAAGCATACAATATACGATCAACCAAATTACACTGAACAAAGTGAACAGATACTGAATAACAAACTTGGAGGCACTAAGGCTCAGCAATTTTGTTATATCAACAATGATTAAGAAAATAATGAGCAAGGCTAGGAAACCCTAAAATCTCTTTGTGTTAATAATCAGTCTTGCCAATCAGCAAGATTTATTCCTATGTCTAAACAAAGATGACTAAAAGTTAACTAGAATGCTAACATCAATTAACTGATCTAAAACTAAAGAAAGCTCCAACTGTACAATAGGTAACTCCAAAGAATAGACATGCACGAAAAGAGAACGGTCAGTTAACTTGGAAAAGGCATCAAGTTAACTGTTTCCTTCACTTGAGTTCTATTCTTGGAAATATTTGCATGCTTCAACTGGCAATTCATTGGTTGGTAACTTTGGCGGCTTTGTAACTAGAGTGACGACCTTTGTTTCTTCTACAGCTTTGTGCTTCTAACACTTTTCTTGATTTTTCTCAATGGAAGAGTATTGCATGATGAAACCGTGAAGTTTGATTGTGAACACGGATATGTTCGGACAAGCTCTACACAAAAGGTAAAAATAGCTTTGTTGAATCTTCTTCAATAAAAGGGCAGATTTTTCTCCAAAAATCTAAGATATGGGTTTCGTAGAGAATGTCATTCCAAATAGACCCAAATCGTTTGTTTTTTGAAGAACTAATTTTTTCACCAACATGTGAGAACCCCTCAAAAATAGAAGCTACGAAGCAATTTTTCTGAAAAAAAAACAAAGATATGGGTTTGTAGATGCTCGTGTGTTGAAGAGACCCAGATCATTCGTTTTTCGAAAAACTAAGTTTTTGCTAAAAAAGATAAGAGTTTTTTTGAGAAGTAGAAGCAGCAAAGGTAGCAGAGGCAAATCTTGCGAAAGAAACCTGAGGTTTGGGTTTTGTGGCCAATTTCATACTGAATAAACCCAAATTGTCAGATTTCTCAAAAAACTATTTTTTCTTGAACATGCAAGAAACCCTAGAAAAGTGGAAGCCGAAGAAGCTAACAAAAAATTTTCCAATCTTGGAGAAGAATGAAAAACAGATAGACCCAGATCAATGGAAGTTGAAAATTATGATCTTTTGTGTCTGAAAAATTATGCCCTGGAAAAACGAATTATGGAAAAGCATTCTTCTGTGCAATTTGAACTCGAATCTATGAAGAACTCCGAAAATGCCCTTCGTTTGATCCTCCAAATGCTGTTGAGAAGAAAATTTTGTGTTTGCTCGTTGAAGCTAACCTACAAAATAATGAAGAATAGACGCCCAAATGCTTCTAAAGTAAAGTTTGGAGGTGAAAGAAGCAATTAACTCTCGAAAACCCTAATTTTAGGAGTCATCTTGTGAAATTATTTGTTAACTCGGAGAAACACCAAAAATAGGGGGTCCAAAGCGTGAAGACATCTTTGGAGAATCTGTAACTCAAGTTGACTTGGGTGCCTCCTTGAAAAAAGGCGTCCAACCTCAATAGTGTTGGAATAAATTTCAAGATTTTCAAATTTTGCTTGATAACATGCCTCTGTTTGATCTTCGATTCCGGACGTCTGATAGGTCCTATGGACTGGCTGACGGATTCACTGTGAAGCGCAATCAAATTTGAGAAAGATCTCCTGGAGGTTGCAAATCTTAAAAATTGCATTTGCCCCCTTGAAAGCTTGGGCACCCCTGGCTTGCAAGGGCGCTTTTCTTCACCAGACTTAACCATTTTTTAAGATTTTCAACTTTTTTCAATTTGCCTCCTGTGCTTCGTTTCTCCACTCAATCTAAAATTGCCAGTGACTGATGAATCTTCTGGCCAAGCTAAGATATTCATTGGAAATCCTAAAGAATTCCGAAAAGATTGATTGGTGTTGCAACCTCTAACAGCTGTTTTTTAGGACCCAAATTCCTAGGCGCCCCTGGCTGACTAGGGCGTCGTCCATGTGTGCAAAAGATATAATTTTCACTTTGTAGCTCTTGACGAAACACTCCAATTTGATCTTTGTCTCTAGATGTTCGAGAGCTCCGGTGAAGCTGTTGACGGACTCATCACAAAGCCTGACAAAATTTGAGGACCTACTAGAGGTCATGAAACCTGAAAATTAAATCTGATGCTTTAAAGTTTTGGGCGCCCCTGGCTTGCAAGGGCGCTTTTCTGCTATGGACATCCAATTTTGTGTTTCTTGACTTTGAGCATTTTCAATTTGATTTTCGTTTGCGAGTGTTTCGCCAATCCCGTGAACTAGATATTGGATTCGTTGGAAAGCTAGTAGAATTCTGAAGAGGATCCCCAAAACTGCAAATCCTAACAGTTGCATTTGAACCCTTGAATTCATGGGCACCCCTAGCTTGTAGGGGCGCTTTTCCTCAAATTTTCCTTGTGACCCTTTTGTTTCTCGTGGTGTGCCTTCACTCGATCTGCATTTTGCGACGATTGATGACTCCTCTGAACTGGCTGATGAATTCGTTGAAAAGTCTGCTCAAATCCGGAAAAAAACTGTTTGCAGATGCAAACCTTTAAAGCACTTTTGTCTGCTTGAAACCTTGGGCATTGTTGACGGGTGTTTTATGACCACACCAACACAGAATAAAGTTTCCAACGGTCACTCTATCCTCTCTTGATCAAAGTGTCCCACATGCTAAGATTGTGTGAAAGATCATGCGTTCAACTCCAAGGTTCCTTATGCAAGGTGATAGCCTCAGTTGGTTTGATGTGATATTGCTGGGTATTTCAAAGGGACTTGCACAATTGTTCAACTTTGAAGCAATTAAGGTGCGAATGATTTGACAAAGATGCTCTGATTCCTAAACTAACCGGGAAAATACTGTAATTAAAAGGGTGATAAGGGAGTAGAGATTCTATTGTCTACTGCTAAAGGCGGGATACGAGGATCAACTTCAACAAGCTTCGAACCAAACTTTGCTTCGCCTCCCTTCGGGCAGTTTCTACAAAATCAGCGCAATCTTCAAAGGATAATAAAAGATGTTCAAATTGTGACCTAACATGCACATACCATCACAACGATGCATACGGACATACAAATCATAATTGAAGTTAAGTGTAGAGATATTCCAGTTGACCACGCAAGGCGAACTCACCGTCAGCGAGCCCGCTAGTGGTATGGATGAATGAAGACTTGCTTAGGCCAAACAACGTATTCCACATCTAACAACTACTTTGCATGAAATAAAGTCTACTTTACTCTATCTACTTGAGTTGGAAAGACGAAAAAGCCTTGCCAACTACTCACAACAAAAGAGCGAATCACCAATCAATGAAATTTTTTGTATTATGAGAGTTTTCCACAACAACTTCTTACAAAAACTTTCAAAGGGAAAGCTTTTCTTTCCTTTTCAAACTAGGCTAACTTCTCACTATTCACTATATGCCTCCTCTACTCTCTAGCTCAACTCTATCTCTGATCTAATGTCTAACTCTAATAATTTACAAATGAGGGGGGATGCCCCTTTTATAACAAGCCCATTTCAGTGGACGGTTCAGATTTGATTACAATCAACGGCTCAGATTGAGCCACATCCTAATTAGTTTTTTGCCCTAAACACCGCCACAGAGAGGAGTGGGTAATAAATGCACAAAAGATTCTCCACTCCCCTGCAGGAACCATAATGAGCAATAAATGCCCATCATCATCTTCTAGAAGATCCTCGTCCAGCAGAGCGTTTCCGTTGTCCCTCTCCCTAACTGCAAACTCAATCAAACGGGCTAACACTACCTCAACCTCTTGAACTGAAATCGATGGGATGTAGTTGAGTTGAAATTCCAGCACTATAACTGTCTACCCGTGCCGAGTATAGGACTTTCTCCACGCAACCAAGGCATCTTGGGTGTTCAGAATTATGCTAGAGAAAGTGGAGATATTCTCAAAATCATCCTGGAAAAACGATCTCACGGTTGAGAAGAAAGGAGCCAATCTATCCCTCAAGCCATCCACAGTTATCTCCCTCGGAGCCAACCTCCTAGCAAATATGGCCTCCAGTGTGTTGAGGACTCCATCCAAAATGTTGCCCCATTGCCTTCCTAACTCTGGCCGAATCCGCCCTTGCTGCATCATGAAAACCACGGCCCGTGACCACCGAAGAGTACCAGCTGGTGAAATCATACCTGTCGCCTTCTTGTATTACACCTCCATCCACCAGGGTTTGCAAAGGCACATGCATCAAAGCCTCTAGATGAAGAACAGTCTTCGTTTGATATATCTAAGTCTCACTCCAGGCTTGATCCACTGTATCCATGCACGCCAGAACGTCGGAGGCCTGCCGGTAAGCATGAGCAATGTCCTCCATGAATTTCTCTGTTTCAGTCCAAACATGGCCAACCCATTTATCCGCTTCCATTTTCTTCAAATCCTCCAAGCCAACAACTGACTCTCTCGAAAGCTCTAACGGGAGTTCAACTTCTAGGTTCCCCTGTTCTCCCGGACGCGCAAGATTTTGCACATATCCTATCAATGTCTTATGCTCCTTCTTCAAATTTTTATACTTTCCTTCTGTACGAAGTAACTTGTCCTTCAGTGCCTAATAGCAGTTGTCGCACTCCTCAATTATTTGTGCCCCTATAGGGCGACCCAACTCAACGGTGGTAATCACATAATTCTCCGACCTTTCTTCATCCTGGTCACACTCTTCCCTTGGGACAGCAACCTGGAGGGTACGAGAGCCTGACTCAACTGTTGAAATCTTCGAAAATTTCCTAGCTCTCTTCTTTTTCGGCGGTGCACTAATCCTTCTGAGGAGCTCCTCCATCTCAACTGATGGATCTACATCATCCTCAGGGTCCTTCCTCATTCTCCCCGATAGCCAATCCGGCACTGCCTGCCGTGGATTGCAAGTGATGAGGGGTTGTTCTTCTGTCGCTTCCTCCTCGCGCACCTCTTCTCTTACACTGCTCTGCTCGGGCTCATCAGTCTCCATGAACTAAGTATCTCCTGATCTTTGGGCCTCTTGCTCCGTGTTATCCTCTTCTTCCAATGCCATGTCAAGCATCTGCTGGAAACGGGTATCAGTTGTCGTTTCCTCTTCTTCTTCCTGTTGGCCTCCTCCTCTGTGTGTGCTGACACTTAAACTATCTGTCTCCCTGAGCGGTGGCTGATTTACCTCTTCGAACTCCTGCTCCTCGCCGGATCTGCCTCTCTGACTTCCAAACAGTGGGAGCTCCCTCAAACTCGAAGATTGAGTTTGTGATTGTGTGGGTGATGCCTGCTCCACCCTCAGAGGTATCGGTTGGGTCGGCACCTCTCTTCGTGTTTCCGCAACTTGGGCGACCTTCTTTCCTCTTCTCGTCGATAGTGGCCTTTGATCGCCCATTAAGTTATAAGTAAGAGCAATCGACCTGCTCTTAAGTCTGCTCACGTGCCTCTCGACCCAACTCCTTGTGAAAATCAGCACCGGAATGGAAAGTGTGTCCAAGTCCGTGATTTCGGGCTTGGACCAATCAGGTGGTGGGATCGGTGTATTTCTTATTGACTCATAGTCAGGCTATATGACATTGACATCTTCGTCCACCTAATCAGGAACCAGAATGACTTCACATTCTCTGATTAACTTGAGGGGTAGCCTGGTGAACATCCTTCTCCTTATCTCGGCTTCATCAACCGCATTAGCCCAAAAGTCCTCTATATGAGCCTTATGCCTGTACTCTACATTTTGCACCACTCGGATGTTGTTATAAGGATCAAAATCCTACCTACCAGTATGATATGTGAGGTGAAAGAATTGCAGCTCGTCTTCAGCCTCTCGAGCTGCCTGCCAGGAGGGACACACTTCACTGGAATTCCCCATGGCAATAGGGAAGTCCAGTCCCTTCTTCCTCTTCTTCTTCTGAATTTTATCATAGGCAATGAGTTGCCTAGATACTTCTAACATTACTATTCAGTCGGTGGGGTACCTCGGCAACCGGTATGGATATGAGGTGAACCCCTGCAGCCTGATGTATGTAAATTTTGGAAATTGGATGAGCCAATATCCATACTCTTCAATCAATGCCTGTGCTTCCTTTGAAATTCTTTGTTGCGTTCTCTGCTGAAGGGTCCTTGCAATGTGCATCGTGAATGCATCATTCACCCGCTTGTAGCTAGCAGTATTGGTCAAGCGCAGTTGTGGGCAAGCTTCGTGGATTTTGAGTTGTTCAGGGCCGCAGCCGATTGGCTCCTTGTACGTTATCCCCCAGTACTTGGTCATCCGAGCCAACATGTACATTACGTGTGAGCTCATGTAAAAATTCCTCGTTCTCCTTAGGCTCCTGAACTGCTCATCTATGTTGTCATTGATCATTTTGGCCCAATCAACGCACTCATTTCCCTCCAAAATGATCTTGATGTAATAAAACATCCAAGGCTCGAAGTTGTATGCTTGTGGACTTTTGTTCACCCTGCTGAGCATCATCATCAGGTCACAATATTCTTGTTTCACATCTTCAGCAATTATTTGCTTCGGGAGCTTGGTGCAGGGTGATTTTGGCCTCTGCATCCAAACTGTGTTGATGACAGCAGCACACCTCTTGAAGGAGGAGGAATACATCCTATCAGCTTTATCCTTCATTCTATACAGCATCCTTTCAGAAGTGGGAATCCCAAATGCCTCTCCAATAGCATCTGGAGTGAAGTTGGCAAACAATTTGCCATCTAGAGAGACAATAGTTCTTCGTTCCGGCTTGTAGCAATCACGCACTCCATGATCAATTCCGGACACTGTATTGCTGCTGGAAAACCAACACCTACGTAGATCCCACTTTTCATTATATTGTGCATTGTGGCTGACGATTGATGACCTGTCAGCCCCTACATTCTTGCCTTGAGCACACCCAGATTAAATGAACCAAGGTTGGTGTTATTTAATCTCGCCAACTTTGAAGTGAACATGGACTTCAAAAGAAATCGTTTGGCAAGATTTTTGATCACTGTCTATCAGGATGAACTTGCCTTGCCTACATCAATATTCGCAGCTCTGCCTGCGGCCCTGCTTGTTCCTGCAACATCTCTTGCTCTAGTCATCTGCAAAATGAAATAGAATAAGTTAAACTGCAGATTTTTTTTTTAAAATAATAATAATCCTCGAGATGGCTGCAATATGGAGTTAGCTCTGAAAATAAAATCTCTCAGCATAAACTTCTAACTCCAAACCTCAAACTCTAAAATCCTCTGAGCTTAGAAAGAGCTTTAGCAACTGCACTTCAAGTTTCTGAAGAAATTCGCAGCAACTAGCAACTTTCAGCAAGTGAGCAACTTCTCCAGCATAAAAAATTTGAACCTTTCACTTCAGCTTCTCAGCACTTAACTTTCAGCACTTAGAAAATAAAACTCAGCTCTCCAACATAGAATTTCGAAATTCACAGCTTTCTAACTCTCAGCAATTTTGAGAAAATAAAACTCCAGCAACTCAACACTTTGAGAAATAAAAAAATCTTCAACAACTTCAAAGAAATTTCAATCCTCTCAGTGACATCTCAACCTCTCAAAGAATTCTTCTCACTTCAGCAAATTCTCAACTTCGAAATGTGAGAAGGAATGAGAAACTAGGTTGCTTAAATAATTCTTCACAAAGAATCTTGCTAATTAGTGTTGGAGTTATTTTTAGCACCTTCATTAATTCCCCACTCTCTCCACTTAGAAATCTTCCAATTTTGGCGCAGTAGTGGGCGAGTCCTCATAGCATTTGCCATTAATGAAGATTCTTTCCTCTGCAGAATTCGAATTTTTCCCTCCAATTTGCCAGTTAACTCACGGTTAATAAACCACTTGTGAGAAAATCACTCTGACTTGCCTTGAAAATTTCATTTTAAATTTCTCGCAATGTTTAATCAAATTCAACTCATAAAATCCATGGGGAAATTTTAATTTATTTCCAACCTATTAAAATATCCATCATTTAAATTTTAAATCCATGCATTTGCCTTAGACAATTTAAATCCCATCTTTTAAAATACTCAACCTTGACGATTTAAAATCACTTGCTAGGCTGCTCTGCCATTTGAAATTTAATTTCCCTCAGAAAAATAATCCAGGCACTTAGAAAATAATTCCCCTCTGAAAATATTAAAAATCTCCCTTAGGAAATAATTCCAAATCATGGGTGCATTTTAAAGGGGTTCATTTAGATTTCTCGCTTTACTCATGGAAAAATAAAATTCATGAACATTTAATTCTACCCTTTGAAAATATTAAAAAATTCCTTACTGTCTTTGATTCCCATTCCATGCCTAAGCAAAATTTTAAATTCATCCATCTAATTTCCCATGCCAAGGGCGTATTCTACCTAGTGAAATTTTTATTTCACTTAGGAAAATTGCTTGATCTCACTTTCTGGGCGCATTTGACCCTTGGTATTTTTATAAACTCAAGTCACCTTTTTCCCTTGGCGTATTTCTTCTTGGTATTTGACTTGGGCGCATTAACCTCCTTGAGCTTTTATCTCTCACGACTTAGGAAATTTCTAACATCTTCACACACCTTGGGCGCATATGATCTAGTGAGGTTTTATTTCATATGCCTTAGAAAGATAATCTTCAACTCCTCTTTATCATAGGCGCACTTGCTAGGCCAAGCTTTCACTTTCAAAGACTTAGAAACTTTTATCTTAATTCTCCCATCCTTGGGCGCATTTAGCACATCAAGCCTCCATTTTTCATCTTAGAAAACTTCATACCATCCAAGTATCTCCTTGGGCGCATTTAACATGGGCCACATTGATCTCCAACACTTGGGCGACTTTTATTCTTTCAGCAACCTTGGGCGCATTTGCATATGTAAGCTTCTATTTCAACACTTAGGAAATTTCCCACGCCTTCATAATCCCCCCTCAAGATGAGGGCGCATTTAGCATCTTGCACTCATTTTGTAATGCCTTAGGCATTTTTATCATTTCAGCATCCTTGGGCGCATTTCTATGTGTTCACTTTTATTTTTGCTCCTTAGAAATTTCTCACGCCTTAGACTTTTCATTGCTTCTCCCTGGGCGCAGTTTGACCCATGTGCTTCCATGTTGCTCATGCCTTAGCATTTTTGTTTGCTTGATCTCCTTTAGGCTTGGGTGCATTTACTAGGGGCCTCTTTTGCTTTCATACTTAGGCGCTTTTCCTTGCTGGAGATGGTCACATTTTACCCCATTGACTTTCGTTTTATGCCTTAGCATATTTTCATGCCCTCTCAACTTGACTTGGGCGCATTTTACATGGGGAGCTTCAAGTTTCATCACTTAGAAACTTTATCCTACCAAGGGCACAAATGAGGGGTAGAGCTTTTGTTTTGTGGGCGCCTTTCATCCCTTCAACTTCCATTTTCCCATGCCTTAGGCGCTTTTCTCCTTGGGCGCATTTAAGTCTCGGTGCTTTCATTCTGCAGCGCATTTTGCATGGGGAGCTTCCATTTTGTGCCTTGGGCGCTTTTAAGCCTCCCTCATCCTCCTTGGGCATATTTTGATGGGTATACTTCCATTTGGGGTGCAAATGATGGGTCTTTATTTCATTTCATGCCTTAGAAGAATTTCAAGGCTCTACCTCCTTGGGCGCATTTGACGCAGCCTACTATTATCCATGCCATAGCATATTTTTGAAGAGACTTTATGCAAGGTGGGCGCATTTTACTAGGTGAGCTTTGATTTTTAACACTTAGGATTTTTCATGCCACCATCTCAACCTTGGGCGCATTTTGCCCCTCAAGCTTTTGTTTACACCACTTAAGAAATTTTGACTTGGCCTCATAACCTTGGGCGCATTTTCATATGCCCACTTCTATTTTTGCCTTAGAAGATTTTGATGTTCTCTTATTTCTCCTTGGGCGTATTTTGCCAGTCAAGCTTCCATTTTGACTTGAGGGTGCCTTTTGAAGGTGAAGTTTTCATTTTATACTTCGAACATTTTCGATTTCCTCCACCTGTCATCACCTTCTATTTTTAGTAAGTCACCGCTTTTCTGACTTCCACAGCTCCGTTTAGCTTGAAAATTTTACCATGTGATCTTCATTGCCTGGGGAACCTGTTTACATCTACCCCTCATACTAGTCTGCTATTTATAGCCCTATTCTGGAGACGACTTACTATAAATAGTAAGTTCTCGGATTGCGCCCAAATTTTACCAATGGATTGCCAGAAGGATGTTGATCGTGATTGGATATCTTCGTTTTTCAAAATTCTGGCTTTTTACCCTACTTTTAGGCACCGAAGTAGGAAACCCTAATCTGACTTGCATGTGACCCGAATGATCTCCGTTTGACTTGATTTTTGTTGTATGCTACTTTGCCTGCTAAACTGAAGTGTCGGGTGGTTGTTGGGGCGAACCTTCTATTTATAGAAACTGCCTGAAAAGTGATCAATCCATCGCCTGGTGAGTTTGCATGTCAAACTGCCTGAGAGATTTCAAAAAACCCAAAAAAACCCAAAAAACTAGTCTACATGCATGCACCGGCTAAAAATAGAAAGTTTCTGAAAATTGATCAACTCTGCTTGCATGTCACATCGTTGTGAAGCTCTCGAAAAACCCATAAGGAATATCCTGACATGCATTGAAAAACCTTACATGCAAACCCTAAAATTGGCTCTTGAAGTCTGAACTGCTGAAAGTTATCGTCTCGACTTGCATGTTACATCATTACGAAGGTCTTGAAAAACCCAGATACATTCCCCAGACATGCATTTGAAAAGCATATGTGCAAACCCCGAAAATGGCTCCTGAAGCCGGAATTGCTAAAAATAGCAAGTTGTCAGAATTTGTTCAAATTTTGCGTGCAAGTACCTGGAGGTACCTCGAATGTGATGGAATAGTTGGAATTTCGAAATCCTAATAAAAAGGTCCCAGACTGAGTACTTACTATAAATAGTAAGTTGTCAGAACTCGGTGAAAATTCAGTGGGACTCTGCCTGAAGCGTTGTGATTGCAGTATTAAGCTCATATTTCACTTTGATAACTCAGTTTGACCTTAAACAAGCCTAAAGGATAAAACCCTAATTTCACAAACTTAGCCAAAATTTCCAACTTAGGTCAAATGATGGGACATCCCTGGAAGGATAGAACGATCAGAGAGAGAGAGAGAGATGCAAAACCAAAGTCAAAAACCCAGAATGGAGCAAAAATTAGGGGGTCCCCATTTGAATGGGGTGATGTGTGAAAAGGTCACAACAGGCGCCCCTAGCCAGCTGAGGTGCTTTAGTGCTCCAATGTGTTGTCCTCAGTTTTTGCAAACCAAAATTGGACAACCTATACGAATTTTTCTCTAAAAATTCTTATTCTTGGTTACTCTAATGCACATTTCTCAAGGGAAAATAGTGCCTTGTATATTCTATAAGGTCTTAGGTGGTCTTGGTCATTTTCGTTTTTGTTTGAAGTCCTTTTTGGTCTTGTTTTCACGTCTCTTCTTCCTCTAATCGGGTTTTGGATGTCTCATTGCGAGTGTGGGGGTTTCAAGTTCTAAAATGCAAGTGATACTTTAACTTGCACTCAAGTCCACAAGACTCGATTTCACTTAAGTCCTTTTTAAGTCACTTTTGTGTTTTATTGTTAACTTGTAATGGGGGTCCTGTTATCTCTCAAAAACGCAGGCTAGATGCCTCAAGAAGATGCCAACTTCTTGATACGCTTTAGGGTAACAGACAAGGTTAAGAAAACTCAACCTTCTACTCTTTAGGTAATGCTGAACCTAGGTGGGTATACCCAATTGACTCAGGAAAGCTCAATCTTATTCAATTAATCTACAAAGGCAATTCTGAAATGAATTAACACTGGATTTAATGATTAGTACATACCAATATTTGAAAAGGATAGACTAAAAACTTAACAAACGTGGAGAATGTGAATGAAACTTAAACTGAGAAGTAAGACCAGTGCCTTATGGGATTTACGGAGTCAAGAAAATTTCAAAGACGGGTTTATTTTACTAGCAAACATTCAAGCTGTTTAGGATTTTATTTGGTTTATAACTTGTATAAACATACCATTTCTGATCACTGAGTTTCTTCTTAATAATCCCAATTTATATTCCCTGTTTATTATGATCAACGCAAAGAATTTTAATCTTTGCTGGAAAGAATCAATGAATTGATCATACAAATACAGCAAATGTGCATTGATGAATGGTGTAAAAACTTGTTTACATAAATCCAAACAACCAGGAAACACAAAATAAGGAGACAACCTCAATAACACTAATCAATAATTACCATAAACAACTGATGCCAGAAAATGTTACGCCATTATATTAAAAGTTTTGTTCTTTTGATATCTCCATCATTTACATATGCTACCAGTCTTATCCCCCTTTTTTTTTACCAAAAAAGCCTCTCCTTTTGTCTCTTGAAAGCGGCCTTTATACATGCAGAATATGAAAGGACGCGTCCCTTCAGAAAATAAGTTTAAACAGAATACGAAAAGCTATGGAAACAATTAAGCCCTTGTTAACCATAAGTGAGTTGTAGCAAGATAATCCAAGTAATCTTGACGATTAAAAGTATCTGCATCTTCAACGGCATTCCGAATTGCGGTTTCCATTTTAATCATATCTTCCACCCGCTCACTCACGTCTTCTAGTGATGTATCTTCCGCAGAGGATGTCTTCATAACCTCTTTCAGCATCGCACCATACTCGTTCCTCCACATAGCAGCATCCTTGACTTCTCCTTTAGCATCAAAAAGTGTAACCATAACTGTATTAGCAGCTTCAGTCAATCCATTTTTGTCCCCGAGCAACTCATCATAAAACTTTTGATGACGACTGATAATATTGTTTGCTCCTTCAGTTGCAGTACTACCAACCTCGTTACGCATGGTCAATTCTTGAAATTTATCCATTACTCGTTCCTTCATCCTCTCATGCTCTTTTATTGCATTCATAGTAGAGGAAAACCTTCCCCACAACTGATTCAGCCAAGATGTCAAATTGACCTGCTGCTTTTTTACAATTGTTGTAATAGCATCGTACCTTCCTTGATTATAAGCACTCGATCCAACCCAATGTTCTTTTGTCTGGGAACTTTCTCCTTGAGTAAGCATTTTGGTTGGCATTGCAGGAACACCTACCAAATCTTTCAACCTATCATTCTCTCTGAGCAGTCTCTCATTACTTGCTTTATACATCTCTTGTTCCTTTATCAACGCCTGAATCTGTGCTTTATTCAATTTGGCAATATCAATACCAATTTCTACAGTTCCAACAGGTCCCAAGACCCGATTTGCAAGTAAAAGGTTTAAAAATTGGTTTTGTCACTTGTAATGGGGGTTTGAAGACCCAATTTGCAAGTGAAGGGTTTAAGTCACTTTTTAAAAGTTTCATATAACTTGTTATGGGGGTCTCAAAACCCGATTTGCAAGTTAGGAGTCTTTTTTAAATTTACTTTTTAAATTGTTCACTTGTAATGGGGGTCCCATGTGATGTCCCCATCACAAAAGGGCATCTGAGATAAGTATACGCTTAATATATTTATATCTTTAGATATACTATAACATGTTAAAAATATACACATATCAATATAGAGATAAAATATAATATTATTATATAAAATGTATAGAACAATTAAATAATAATATTGTAATTATAATATAATATAAACAAGTTGATGATTTAAATATTATAAACATTATTAAAAATATACATATATAATTAATATAAAACATAAACATCAATTAATATTGTAACTATTAAATATAAAATAAATGTGTACCATATCAATATAAAAATATATTAATATGAAATAACAAATATAATAAATATATAGGCAAATTACTGTTATTAAATTCTAGTATTAAATAACTTAATATCAAAAAATAATAATAATAAATAAATATTATAATCATTGCACATCAAAGATTGTAATATATTAGAATAAAATAATAATAAGATATTAGCAAATTGGTTTTATTATTATACTTTAATGTTAAAATATGTTCAATAAAACATCAAAATAAAATAATAAAATAAGTATATAATCTGAAATATCATAATTATTAGTAATAATATATTATTTTCAAAATAGATATTATTGTGATAATAAGCCTTTAGAGGCAGCAAGTAAATCTAACAAGGGGATATATTTTGTGAAAAGTCACCTCTTTCACCAAACAATACATTCCCCCCATGCGTCACCTACCTTGAATGGTATAAATAGAAGGAAGGAAAATAAGTAAGAGGGGAAGAAGACATGGATAAATACGATCTGCAATTCAGAACAACAGCAACAATGATTGCTATGCATTGGAATATAGAGTCATTTAATATATATTATCTAATAGGCATACAAGTATATATGCATAGATATAGATAAATTTTATAATGAATAATATGCAGTGAATAAAGAATATATATATGGATAAGGAAAGAATAATTATATAAACATATATATATGAATACTAATGGATATAAGTAAAAGAATAATTATATATATATCTATATGTATTATACCATTATGCACTAATGATACTTGTTGCAATTATTAAACCTTATAAGTAATTGTGATTATTTGATATAAAAATGAATAGATTTATGAATGTTATATCTTATGATTGATCAGGAAAAGGAGAAAAAGAATATAGTTTGAACATAAACCATCATAAAGGATATTTTCAGAAAATCAGGGCATGAATTATGGTAAATCCCAAAGGGGGACATTACATCCCAAGACCCGATTACAAGCAAAATGGGTTTTAAGTCAAGTATGTCACTTGCAATCAAGTCTTGGAGGCTCGATTACAAGTTCGCATGAGAGAGTTCTTTCAAAAGCGACTCGCATGTGGTCATTCAAGACCCGACCCATTTAAGCTAGTGACTAAAGTCACTTGTAAAGACATTCTAAAAGCCCGACTTCAAGCTTGTAAGTTCAAGTTTTTGCTGAAGCATGCGTTTTTGTCTTCAAAACCCGATTTTTGACTTAGTCTTGGTCATTCTCTTCTTCATGGCGTGTTTTCTCTCTTCTTCCTCCCTTTGTTTCTATGTTTCTTGAGGAGAGGATTTAATACTCAGCTGATTGTGTTTGAAAAGGAGTCTTTGTCTCACTTTGTCTATAAGTGTTGGTTACCAATCAAGGGTTCTTAGTTTATTTCTTCAACTATGCGGTTTTGTTCTTCAAAGTGTTTCAGATTCTTGTTCAATGACAAAAAAGCCAATATCACCTCCAAACAAGAAGATGAAGGCTAAATATGATAAATATTTGAATGAGATTGCTCCTTCCCAGGTGGTTTCTCTCATTGATGAGATTAGAGACACGAGGATCGGGCACGTTGATATGTTTGAGTTACTCGAAAGAACGAAGGGCTCACCAACTCATGGGATGCAGTTACTTCTCCGAAGTTATATTCACTTAGTCTCTTCATTCCCAGTGGTTGCCTTAGAACCAAAATTTGTGCTTGCATGTGCTGCTCATTTTGATGAAGAAACAAGGACAATTAGGGACGAAGATGGAAATGTCATAATATTGGATGTTGAAACAATTGATAAGATCTTCAAAGTACCTGCAGCTCCTTCGTATGTTGAGATCGCAATGAAGAGTGCAACACATCATTATAAACAAAGAAAATTTGATTGCATTAGACACATTAGTACTAAGTGATTGAAGACTCCCTGAACTTGCTTTTCCAGATGACCTAAGTTGTATTGTTCTGACTTCATTGAGGAAATAGGTGATATGATTACACTTCTCAACACGTTAGCAGGCTTGAAATATTCCAATGTGTTCGAAACTTAGATGTACAAGTATATCGTGGTTATGAGGCAAGGGCAGTCTCCTATTTTCTGGGGAGAATCAAGCAGTGATAACTTGTGTAGACAATTGACACAAGTTCGTACTTCTTTCACTTTCTATATGAATTCATTCTTGGTGTATATTGTTGCATCGCTCAAATAGTTTCCTGGTCTTTCTACCAAGGGAAATAGATCATTGTTGCCAGTCTGGGAATATTATGATCAGCTAACTCTGAGGCCCAGTAGGCTTTATTACAGGAGAGTGCAGGATGCTTTCTTTGGTCACTTTATGTGTCTCTTTGACAAATCACTCAAGACTAGAAGAGTTTCTGAAGCAGCCTGGAAGAAAGTGAATGAGTATAGTTATTTGTTTTTGTAGTTCCCCACTTTCACCTACATCATACATGAGAGTTGGATGTTTTGAGGGACAATCATACATGTTACCCCGGTATCCCACTGACAGAATCCTTCTAATGGAGTTGGCAAGACAGCTAATGGTGGTTCATGTTGTACAACTTGTTAATCACAAGTTAGGTATTACTATCTCTTCGCAAAATCCATTGCAGATTGGTCGATATTCTATAAACACTTCTAAAAGAGCCAAGGCAATGGAGGTTGAGCTTCAAAAATCAAGTTGAAGAAGTTCATTGCGAGAAAAGATTTTGATTACCGTGAGATGAAAGATAAAATCAAGAGAGTCTTCACTAATGTTCATCGCCTTGAAGATATCTGGGTTGATCTTTGTACTAAAGAAGACATAAGAAAGATGGATTACAGCAGACTTACCTTGGAGCAGATTGTGCATCTTAACTTAACCAAAATCCCTGAAGGGATGGTGGATGATGGAGAAATCCTAGATCCAGAGTACATTGAACAAAGAGTTGTAGAAGCTCCTCTCCCATCCCCGCAATGGTCTAAAAAGGAGTGTGACTCTATCCTTGACCGTTTTCAGCCCATCCTCACTAATACCAATACTTGTTTGAAGGATAATGATGTCAAGACTATCAAGATCAAAGGTGAAGCGAAAAATGATTTGGCTGGTCCAATTGGGCAAAGGTCTGAAATCAGGGACAAATCTAAAGAAGGTGCTTCTTCTTCTAGAAAAAGAATCAAGTTAAGGGTTAGCAAAGCTTTGGTAATCCCTCCACCAGAAGTGTCAACGAAAGGGAAAGAGACATCACAGGTGCAAGTACATGTCATTAACAATGAGGATGATACTTAAGAAGAAACTACAGCAGAATCACCTCCTTCAGCAATCTCAAACTCTCCTCATGCGGTCATTCCTCAAATGTCCATGGATATTGATACAGACATAAATTCTTTCTCCATTGTATTTGTAGATCCTATGGAACCTAGTACAGCTATTGGTGCTAATGTGGAGATTCCTATTGGAACTTCTCATGAAGACTTGGAGAGAATTTTTGATGATAATCTATCTTATGTGGCCATGTCCAGCATTCCTTTCCCAGAGGTTGATACTTCTGCCTTAAGTTTTGATAAGTTTATGATAGAGGCAAATCATGTGTTGCCACCTGAGCAAAGGCCTGTTGCAATTCAAACCGATACTTCTCCTAAGGTGACAACTATGGTACAAGTAGAGCCTGTTTCTTCAAAAACCACAGTTGTTGTCTCCAATATGAACTCGTTAAAATTACCCCCATGGCTGAGTTCAGTTACACCTAAAAAGGAAGAAGCGGGAAATCTCTCCTAATGTGTTTGATTTTCAGCAGATTGCAAAACCTAAATCCAGGGTTGTAAAGAAGGCAAAGAAAGTCTCACGGGTGGTGATAGATGAAAATAAAATGAAGTATGCGGAGATAGCTGAGCCATTGGTTGAGAAGCCACCTGAAGAAATGCAGTTGTCAGATTACAAGCTTACCAGGGTTGAACTTGGTAAACAGACACATTATGGTCTTATGCATGATGCCACGGACTCGGTAGCCTCATTGGTTCAGAGATATGATGAATTATTGGCGAAGAAGAATGAGCTCAAAGAAAAGAATTCATAGCTCATTACAGTGATTCAGAAAATAACATAGTTCCACGGAGTTTCAAGGACGGGGACGGGGGGACGGCAGGGGATGCAGGGGCGGGGGGTCTAAGTTTGGGGGCGGCGGGGGGACGGCGGGGGGACGGCGAAGGGGGAGCGGTGCGCTGAAATACATATAGTACTTGAAAAATTAATTATAAAAAGATGTATAACTATAGAAGCCTAAGGAATAAGTAAACTTTAGAGTTTAAACTTTAAACACATTGCAATGATTTCATTGAATTAGTGAAGGTTGTGGAATACATACACTGTTCCAAAATCCCCATTTTTAATTTTATTGCAGGCAAGAGGATTTTGGCAAAGGTTGTGGAATCTGACTTTACATTGTTAGTTGTAAAGCCAAATTCCACAACCTTTCCCAGCATCCTCCTGCTGATCTAGTATCGATTAAAAAATAAAAATTTAAAATTTAAAAAATAAAAAATAAAATGCAGAACATTGAAAATGCTCTGTCTTGTCTCTTAGCCGTCGATGCAAGCAGGCACGACAGTTCTAAATGAAATGCCTCAAAGAGATGTCATCGCGTGGGACGTAGAGATTGCATCCCACATGATGACATCTCTTTGAGGCATTTCGTTTAGAACTATTGTGCCTTCCTGTGTGTCGGATAGCTATGGACTATGAACGGCAGACAAAGGACACCCAACAAAGCATAAAAGTTAAAAAAAATAAAACTTAAAACGCCTCTTGTGCTTGCATCGACGGGTATGGAGTGTGGGCATCCAGCAAAGCATGAAATGCAGGGAGCTACTTTGGACGGGTATGGACATCCAAACAAAGCATACAAAATGTCAAAAAAACAAACCAAAAAAACCCTCGTACCTGGAGTTCGTCCGTTCTGTAGCTCGACCAGACTACCACTTGGCTTTTGTTTTTTTGAAAAAATCATTTTTTATTGTATTTTAAAGGGGACGTCCAGAAGACTCTTGCATTTTGGGGGACGCCAAGAAGTCTCGGAGACGTCCAGAAGTCTCCTCAAAAGCGAAACATTTCGGAGACGGCGGCAAAACGGGGGGACGGCGGGGGGACATTTCCCTGATGTCTCCGCGTCTCGGAGATGTCCCCGTCTCCGAAACGGCTCATTTTTAGAGGGGGACATGTCCCCGTGGAACTATGGAAAATAACAAATTCTTTGAAGCAAGTTAATCCATTAACTTCCTTTACCTCTAAAGAATCAATCAGGCAATTGGAGAAGATTGCACACAAGGCCAAAGCAGTTGATTCTTGGGCAGCTTAGTTGATTGATCAAGGTACACAAGTGATTGAGAAGGCACTGCATATTTTAAGCACTTTCAGGGCAGCAAGAGTTAAGATGAATCAAACTTTGGAAGCTTTCAAGCAAAGTCTGGATTCACATGGAAAAGACTTGAAAATCTGGCATGAGATGGATCAAATCAAGTTGGAAATTATGAGCAGCAATTCAATAATATCAAGCAAAGAAAAATATGTAGAGTTTGAAGAACTTATGACAAACAAGTCATTAGTTGTTGAAGACCTCATCAAAGACGTTCAAGCTACACTTGAAATGAGTGGCGAAGTTGAGCAGGACATACTTTCTAGTTTTGAGAAAATGTCTTGTAGGATTCTAAGTCACGAAGGAGAGTTACTTGCAGCTGATGTAGTTATTACTGAGATAACAGCAAATCTTCCCCAAGAGCTGGAGTCAGAACAGTTTACTATGGATTCAATTCATAAGTTTGTAAATCATTGAATGATCCTTGATAAAATGCAAATTGTTCTTGAAGAACACGGAGAAGCAACAGGTATTATGATGTGATCCTTAAGACTGTTGTGGTTGCCAAGAACACGGGCCCTGATCCTGATGAGTTGCAAGGAATTATCAGCAAATTTCAGTCTTTCAAAGCTAGGAATAAAATGGAATAAAGAGTGTCTCATGATACTTTATCTTTATTTTATGTATTTTGTTTTCGACAAGTTACATGTAAAAGCAAATTTTGTAATTGCAAGTGTTCCTTTCACTTGCATTTTTGTAAAATGTAATTACATTACAGGTCAAATTGCAATGGGACTTGTAATGTTGAATAAGTCAACTACAGTTAGTTAGGGGTTGAGAGAATTTCTCAAGTTAGTTGGGATCCTCCCACCTTTTTCTCAAGGCTTCTCTCCTATAAATACTTGATGGGGTCTATTGTAATATTTATCTTTTTGGCAAGCAAGAAAATTCTGCAGAATTTTCTACTCATAAAGACTTTGAGCTTTATAGTTATAAGTTGTTATTTTTCAAGTAATATCAAAGAGTTGGAATTTCAGACTTTGTGTTGAAGTCCTACTTTGCATCCATTGTGTTCTTACGTCATTTTGGAGCATTTCTTTGTGATTATTTGGAGATTGTGGAAGATTGTTGAAGAGAGTTTCACTCTAAATATCTGCAAACTTTGTGCTGTAAATGTTGAAGATTGAATTCGTAATTTGTATTTAGAAATTGAGAAGAATTGCAAGTCTGTGTGCTCGTAGTAATTCCCATTTGAAGTAATTAATAGGTGCATCATACTTGCAGACTTTGTGTTGTCTTATGTTGTATATTGTTTTTAGGTAACCAAACTAAAAGGGTAGATAGGATTTCAGATCTACAAGACTTTGTGCTTGGTGGTTGTTTTCCCATCCCGGAGGAGGTGATGGAAGTCTTTGTGCTTTCAGGAAACTTCATTTCCTCTCTCTCAATTTCATTTCAAAGCTTTTGTGATAAGTTTTCTTAAAGATCATTGTTACTTTTCTGTGAAGAGAAAAGAATATAATCTTTCTTGAAAAAAGAGGAAAGATTGTTGTCCTACCCATATTAGTTTAAATTAGTCAATAGGAAAGGGGGAGCCTTCCCTTAAGTAGGAGAGTTTTATCTCACGTACTGTCGTTGAAACCACAATTTTGTACGCTTTCCCAAGTATACAAAATTTTCAACCAACACAGTGTTAGTCATTTTTTGACGATTCTTGACCTTCGTTTGCCTTTTGTTCATCGTTCGTCCTCCGCCGATTGCGCTCGTCATCCGTCGTCCACGCTCGCCATCCACCATCTGCGCTCATCGTCCGCCGACCACACTCGCCATCCGTCATCCACGCTCACCATCCACCATCTGTGCTCGTTGTTCGCCGACCACACTCACCATCCGTCGTCCACGCTCGCCATCTGCCGTTTGCACTTGCCATTCATGTGCTTGTCGACTACATCAGTCACCACAGCTGATGTGTTGACTACATTCACCGTTGCGCGTGCATGATCTGCATTTTCCAGATAGTTTATTTTTCGCAATTTTCAACTTTTTGAAACCCCCTCCTCCGTTCACCATTTTTCGAGCATCTTTCGCCATAGATTGTTCTATGCAGAGTTTGAAGCTTAGATTTTGACACCTGGTATCTGGCCATCCTCCATTGATGACCTTCGAGGTCCTAACTTTTCTTCTGAAAAAGCGAAATAGACCCACCAGAGAAAAACTGACTTTTTGACGATTTTGAGTGGACCAATGTGATCATGACGAAAGATTAACCAATCAAAATCATTTTGAGCCATTTCTGGAAAAAAGATCCTATTTTTAGGGTTTTTCTAAATATAGGGGCCTAAAACCCTAATTTCAAATTTTTCAAAATTTTAGGAGCATCCTCTTGACAATAAACCCAGAAAACTGCATGATCCGTTTGTTCAAAAATTTCTAAAAATTGAAAATTGCTATTTTTAAACATTTTGACCATTTTTCACTTTTGACGACAATTTTACAAGATTTTGACCATTTTTACCAAAATGCCTTAATGAAGCAAAAAATAAATTTTGGGTACAACATTTGGCTCGGTCTGGGGACCATGTCGGATACTTACAACATAGGAGAACCAAGAATCTCTAGATATTCAAGCATAGGCTGGTGTCTTATCAGTTGGGCAATAGAGTCAGGATCATTTCGTAATTACCTATTAGTTGGAACTCCCTAAAAACACCTAAAACAAGACTACCTAATCACCTATAACACGACAAAACTTTTACGAAACAAGGAAATACATTACGACATAACGAAAAACAAAAAGAAAAAGAAAATTACTCCACCCCCGAAGGGTTGAAGTGCTTTAGATATTGTCCGATGTATGGTAGCGGGAAGAGCCTTCCATCCATGTTGCTTTTGCCTAAAAGGCTTCACTTCTCTTTTGATGGGTATTGCAAGAGACGATCCCTCTGGGATGAAGATTCTCAAGTTTTCATATATCCAGGCAAAGGTACTCTAACAAAAGTCAGAATATGACAAATGGGAAAGTTGATACCCATGAGACATTAGTTTTGTTGTCATCCATCCTCGGGATGTTGAATGCTTCAAGCCAGTCAATCGAGTTCCAAACTCGGTTTCTATAATGTCGTAGGTGATCCTTTCTAACCTGGAAATATCCTTTGATTGGCTCATTGATCAGCTCTTCATCGCCTTTAACACATAGGAGTTTGATTCCCATGTCTTCGACATTTTTAAGGCCTAACAAAAGCGCTTGCTTCTTAGATTTAGTGAATTTCAAGTGTCAGCAATATGCAAATGGATACAACTGTCCTTTAAGGAAGATGATCATTTCCCCTACTCTTGAACCCGCAGTCGAACAACCCCCATCAAACTGCATTGTCCATAACTTTGTATCCTCTATCAATCTTTTTGTAGGACAAGCAATGTTCTGGTCTTCAATTTCTGAAAGTCACATAATTACCCAGACCTGTTTCGTGATATAGAATTTGGGCTACACGATCTAAGGATTTCACCACTATGAATCAAGATTTGGGCTCAAGTTTTATCTTTATTTTTCCCTCCTTTACAAGAATGGTTGTGGACGACCAATCTAACTGCATTGCACCACCAAGATCTCTGCAGAAACTCTAGCTCAACATCTCGTAGTTGGCTGGAATGTCAGCCACTAGGATATTCATCATTAACTTTTTCTTCGAACAAGCTGCCAACCTTACTTGAGAGTCCTTCGATTGTCCGACCAATGGCACCAACTTAGATTCAAGTGAATAACACTTGTCCTACATCTTAGTGCATGAAAGTCCTAATGCATTCATTACTTGTAGAGGCATGACGTTGTCTGAAGCTCCTAAATCTATGATGCAATTGCTCAATTTGAATCCTCCTATATACAAAGATATATAGAAGGGTTTAGGCTTTTCTCCTATTGGAACAAATGACTCAAGCAATGTAGGTCAAATGACAACCTCTTTCTTTACATATTGTATTATTTTGTTCAGCTGTACAGGGTGATCACAAAGATACTCCAATTGTGAAATCTTAACCTTTGTCTTCATCATGGAGTTTACAATGTCAAAATTTGCTAAAGACGGGTCTTGAGCAACCGCTTTAGCATTCTTTTGTGAATTATTAAAAGTGGAAGTTGCAACCACTTAATTTGTTCTTTAGCTCTTCGCCCCTCTTCTTCTTCCTTTTGCACTTTCAAGTGCAGAGCACGTGTAAACACAGGAATTGAATGTCTTCCATGATTTACTACAAGAGAGTAGTATCAGAGGTCTTCTTTTTCTTCAATAACGAGTTCAAAGTATCCCGCAGTAGAGTCTCCATCGAAGTTGTTCGTCTGTGGTAAGACAACATTTGAACTTGATGTAGATACAATACCTGAACTAGGCATAGCATTAGCATATCCCATAATCTGATTCATTCTTAAGTTCTCAAGACATGTAGAACTGGTATGTGCATCAGTCTCATGGAAAGAACAAAATACTGAATTGTGTGCAGCTTCAACTATTTGTCTTGGTGGAGGTGCTGGCAACTATGGCCTGTAATTGTTGAAAGGCTAGAAATAATTTTTCTTTGGCTAGTACGATTGCTAAGGTTGGTATTGTGATGGTGGTAGTGCACGCATTTCATTAGCTACCTTTTGTAGCAGTGGATCTGCAAAACTCTAAATTAGAGGTCTGATTGAGTCCATCTTGCTAGAGGTGATCATATTATCCTCCAACTCAATGGCGTGTTCTTGCGCATCCATCAATTCTATTTCTTTCGCCGTCTTCAGAAAGAAGGCTATCTCCGATGGAAGAGGATTTATGAAACAACTCATTAGAATATTTGGTGATGGATTAAGTGTAGAAGAAAGTTGTGTAACAATCTAAATATTATTATAATTATCATAATATAAAATGACAAATAAACGAAATAAAAAATATATAAAAAATACAAATAAACGAAATAGAATAAATATAAAAATATATATATATAAATATAAAATGACAATCTGAATATTATTATAATTATCATTATCATAGACAATATTATAATTATAAAACAATCATTATAATGCAAAATAGAATAAATTGATATGGTTAATTGTAGTTATTATAACAATAATATTCACAATAAAATTAACAATATTTATGCCTCAATTAAGAAAATGAATAAATAAGCATTACAATTATCATAATGAATAAGAACTATTAATATCACTTATTATAAGTATCATAATAAGGAAAATAAAATGATAAATAATACTATATATACCTTTGCCTTAGTTAATACATAAGCCAATAAGCAACGATCATATATAATATAAGGAAAGAGCCTTAGCAGCAGCGATTGGAGTTTTTAAAAGACAGCAATCAAAGAAAGGTAATGATAAAAGTTAAAAAGGCAAGATGAAAAGTTGTTAAGACATCGATTGGTTAATAGGTAATGAAAGGATGCCTCCTTTCATATGACCGATTGAAGGGGGTTCAAAAGATACCAAGATATTTAAGAAGACTGATAGTCACCCAAAGGGGATCGATCAGCAAGATGGGAGAGAAAAGAGAACAAGACAAAAATATATATAGGACAAAATCAGAACAGGAAAAAATGTGGCAGAAGGATCTGCACTTAGAAAGGCAACAACATAGAATAAAGAATCGAATAAATAAGAAAGTCTAATATCTTTGGAGTGCAGCAGCAGACGTAATTAGAAAATTAAGGGAATCATATGGAATGGGATGTGAATAAAGAGGAAGGAAATAAAACAGTTAGCAGCAGTATGTATGTAATTCTGATCCATGTTTTATTCAATATAACAATGATTATAGTTTATTTAATATAGGGGTGGTTATAGTAAGTTTAATATTATTATAAATATAGATATATATATACATGTGGAATTATATATATATGTTAAAGTAATCATTGTAAATGGGAACCAACTAGGAATAATAATATGTATATGTATATGTATATGTATGGGTGGGTAGATAGGTGAATCACTTGTGAATATACAATAATGATATTTGCAGCAATCATTAAGCCTTATAATTAATGATGACTCTTTAATTTAAACATAAGTAGATTATGAATTGTCCTCATCCTATGATCAATCCAATATAAGGTTGAAGGAGGCGAGTAAGGAATCAAAAAATATGGAGATACAACAACTCAGGTGAGACTACTCACTTAGTTTTAATGTTTAGTTATCTTCAATCTGACATAACCATAATGCATGAACCTTGTTGCCTAGTCGATCTGTGTGCTATTAAATGTAACCAATAAACTCTATTCATTGGAATGCACATAGTCACTTTTGATGTGTTAGAACCATGCCTTCTTCATATCGAATTTGGAAACAGACTTCACTAGACTGAAAATCAGCAGTGTATTTAAGCGGACAATGTAGCCCTTGATTGATCATAGGCCAAATGGTTTATCTTCTATGGATAGGTGAATCACTTGTGAATATACAATAATGATATTTGCAGCAATTATTAAGCCTTATAAGTAATGATGACTCTTTAATGTAAACATAAGTAGATTATGAATTGTCCTCATCCTATGATCAATCCAATATAAGGTTGAAGGAGGCGAGTAAGGAATCAAAAAATATGGAGATACAACAACTCAAGTGAGACTACTCACTTAGTTTTAATGTTTAGTTATCTTCAATCTGACATAACCATAATGCATGAACCTTGTTGCCTAGCCAATCTGTGTACTATTAAATGTAACCAATAAACTCTATTCATTGGAATGCACATAGTCACTTTTGATGTGTTAGAACCATGCCTTCTTGATATCGAATTTGGAAACAGACTTCACTAGACTGAAAATCAGCAGTGTATTTAAGCGGACTATGTAGCCCTTGATTGATCATAGGCCAAATGGTTTATCTTCTATGGATATGGTTCTAATGATGATTAATTTGCATTTTATATTCGATTTTTTGCAAATATTGGACTTGCAGGATGTATTGAATTGCAAAATAACATAATGAACATGTAGACATGAATATTGCTTAATTTAGTTTTGTATTTTGATATATCTTCATATGAGGACTCAAGGAACTGTTTGATCATCTTAAATACTCTTATTGCATAATATGTGTACATACAAATGAAGTACTAATGACTGCATATTTGGTGATTGCATATCAATTGTCTGAATTGTGATTGTAATCCCACCGGGAGAGTTGAGTCATGACTTAAGTAGTTTGTCTAAAAACCTCACCCAAGTTCCGCCCCACAGGCCCAAAGCAAGGGTTGGGCAGTCTGCCCCACACGCCGATTGCAAGGGTTGGGTCATGGAGGTGTGAGGGTTCCACCTAGGCTTTCTACCCCACAAACCTGAGATAAGGGTTGGGCATTGGAAGGTGGTAGACCGTAGGCCCCTTAAGGGTTCCCCTCTCCTGATGGGCTGAGTGACTCTTCTTATGTTTTCAATCTGCAAGTATGATTATGTTTGCATAATTGCTTTATGATTATGTCTGATTTTGATATCTATATATTAATGCTAACAGATATGTTGTTAATGTGATGAATACATATTCCAATCTAGAGTTATTGTATTAAAAGGACATTCATTTGGAAAAAAGAAACCTTAAACCTAATCAACAAGCAAATTCTAGGGCAGACAAATGGATTTTAGGGCAAGTTCGGGTAAGGGACATTACAACCTCAACCTCATCCTCACTCATGCCATGAGAACTCATAGTGACACTCGAATAAAATAAAATAAATATTATGGGTTTATAATTTTAAAATTAAAATTCAAACAATGCATAATGCAAAATGCAAAGGATTAAGACACAAAGATTCTTTTTTTGATTTTCTTCCTTCATGTCACATGAAGCGCAAAAGCAAAGGATACACAAATAAAAATCTTTGTTCTTAATCTTTGTCAACCAAGAATTTCGCTTTTGTTTTTCTTAATTCAATTCACACAAAGCACAAAAGCAGAGGATACACAAAAGTTATCATCCTAGTTTGACAAAATAAAAAAATGAACATATGAACTAATAAAAGTAAATTTTAGAACTTCAAAAAAAAATTAAAGAAACAACAGCTTCTTGTTGTATAATTAAATTTTTATTTTTTTTGCAAACAAGACATGTTTAAGGATTCTATCAACATATTGACAATATACAGCCATGTCTATGAATTGAAATTTAAGATTCTATCAACATAAATCATGAAACTAATTAAAAAAATCAGTCATAGAATCCTACCTCTTGCTTGAAAAATGCTTGCAACTTGGCGTCACTCCTCTTCTTGCTCCTCAACCCTCTTACACTTCACTCTCACTCTTTCACCTTGCACTTGCAGCTCTCACTCTCACACTCACACTATCAGCTTCTTGTTGATTTGTTTTTGTGAGTTGAAATGAGGATTCAAGGGTGTTTTATAAGGTTTGTGGGGTTTAGGTGGGGCCCATATGCCATTAGGGTTCGGCCTTACACATAAGAATTAAAAAAATGGGTTTTTTTAAAAAAAAAAGCTATTTTGCCTACCTGGCCACAAGAGACGCCTAGACATTCCTGAGACAGGGAGACCCCTAAGAGTATTGGCGACATCCCGACGACATCTCTAAGGCGACAGAGGTGGTGGCGTGGCAACGGGGGAACGTTTCCCCCAAGCCCCCATGTCCCGGAGACATCCCCATCCCAAAAACATGGGGTTTTGGGGGGGATGCGTCCTTGTGGAACACTAGTATTTGGTGACACCCAATTTTGAAATCCTCCATATGAGCATATGGATTAAATTGTATTTTCCCTTTTTTTAATGGCTTTCAAAAAAATATTCTTCAATTAAGATTGAACTGCAAAGTTAATTTTTTAACTATTTAACTTCTTTGCAAGTCATTAAGTCATTAGTTTATATCCTTCATATAGCCAATATAGAAACACTAGCAATGGGCTACATATATGAGCACATGAACTAAGCTAAGGGAAACTAGAATTTTCTATGGCAATGTGGAGATCAAGTATAGGCCCATTTGGGATATCATTGACCAACACCAAATAAAACAACATGGATATCAAGTATAGGCCCATTTGGGATATCATTGACAAACACCAAATAAAATAACAATGTGGAGATCAAGTATAAGCCCATTTGGGATATTATTGACCAACACCAAATAAAACAATTTCATACGCCACTCCATTTTTGTGCTTACTTTAACAACCTAGCCTTCCATTTCTTTAGATCTCTAAGGTTGATGAGGGGCTTACTTTCACAATCATGGAGGCCATGGAGTCATGTCTACAGTTCAAAGCAAAGATCATGTCAGATTGAGATCTAAAGGCAAGCACTAGGAGATCTCTTTTTTCAAGAAATTTGCATGACAAAAATGGCAACATCTAGGCTAGGTGAAATAATATAGAAATGACATTCACATCCTTGCAAACATCGATTTTAATGACTTCATTTCTTGAAATTAAATATTGAATTTTTGATATTTTTGAATTGAAATTGAAGTTGTAAACATTTGAATATTTTGTTGTAAATGCAGAGTAGGAAAAATTTGGCACTACGGTTCTAAATATTCAAAGGATTGTAATTCAAGTGTTGATCCAACCTTGCAACGCTTTGAGTTGTGAGCACAATCGAAGTATCTTTGAACACGTACACTCCAAAACACACAATAGGTTGTCAATGCAAAGGTTGAATGATTTACCTCCACCAAAATAATATTATAGCAACAAATGAAGAATTAACCCACATTGAGTCAAAGGATTATGATATCGGCTCTAAGTGGATTGTCAACATTGATGACCCCATTTTTATAGAGGACCATGTATAGGTTGATAGGGCTAATCATGAGACATAGCTTGTAATGATAGAGGTAGAGGAGTGATCGTATATATGTAACAAAAAAAAAAAAAAACAAACAAACAAGTTAACTGCAATGACTGAGCAATACATTTATAGTTCTATACAGTAGTACTAAATGCTATAAGGAGAAACTTCAAAGAATAAGTTCTTAAGCTTCTAGAATTTTCTTGTACAATTTTACAGCAGACGATCAGTACTTCTGTCATTACATTTTCTGAATTGCCATCAGAGGCTCATATAGTTGACTTCAATGTTATAATTTTTTCTCACCTTATGTCATTGCCCCGCTGACGCCTACTATTTTGAAATTTAAAACCACCACCTCCAAAATTATCAAAGTGCTCATATTCTGCACGGTCTCCAGGAAAAAAGGATTCAAACACATCAAATGGAGTAACCTATATCAAGGAAAATACAACAGTCAATATCATTCTTATACAATCCTGTTCAGTGAATACACCTATGTACTGAAAAAGCAACAGCATTGTAGTTAATTCGATAAACTGGATATTCTCTCTCAAATTGGTATTTGTTAGATATGTTTCATTGCAGTTACTTTGAAATTCAGATTAAATGCTTACTTACCTCAGGTGGACCAGCAGTACCATCTTCATATGTTCCATCTAAACCTGACTCTCCATACCGGTCATACAAAGATCTCTTTCCCTTATCAGACAAAACCTGTATGACAAATAAAGTTTATGGATTAGAATGAAAACCCTAGGAAAACCTAAGGGATTGTGTCATAAGGTAAAAGTTATTTTTTAGGTAACAGCCAACCCAGATACAAATTCAATGTATGACACCTTCCTTGTGCAAGTACACAAGGGGATTTGTTTCCATTTACCTTTATATAGCTCAAATTTGTACCTCATTAGGTTTCAAATCTTTGACACAACTCTTATTAATTCAAGCTTTGTCAATCCACCTAAACCCACCCAAAATTAGAGAGCAATCAAATACGTTTTAATGCAAAACAGAGAATCATTGCTTATTTGATCACAAAATGCATATTGAATAGATATAACTAAGATAACAAGGGATGAGCTGTACACAACAGCTTCAAACTGTGATAGAATGTGAATCATATAAAGAATCAGGAGCATAAACAATTTCACACTTCTTGTACCCATACGAAAATTTCCATATTGTGTCACATTATAAGATAAGCTTTGTCATTTCCCCAAATGTGAGCCATGTTTCAGAAATTATCTTGTGTGTCTATATTGTTTTGTCGTCTTTCCTTAGTATCTTTGCAGAGAGGCTTTCAAACACATTCACTTAGATGGAGAATGGATTCAAAAATTGAAAAATTAGCTGGAATTTACAAAAGGTAGAGAAAAAAATTTCAAATGTTTGAAGATGTTAAAGTGCAGATCAGAATGTGCCAAACAGGGGCATAAATGAAGTTTCCAAGTTGAATATTGCATCATAGAGGAGTGATGCATGCCTAGGAGAGAGGGAACAATTTTGTTGAGACAAAAACATACAACTACCTTGAAGTCACTTACTATTGTGAGATTGGAGACACTTACTATTTTTAGCAATATGCTATTTTTAGTAAGTGCTATTTCTAGCAGTGGTCTTGGCAGCAGTTTAGTACAGGGTTACTATTTCTGGCAGTGGTGGTAGCTGCAGTGATTGGCATCTTGGTATTTGTAGCAGTTGGCTTCTCCACCATTCTTAGAGTTCGATAATGGAAAGGTTGGCAACTTAAGTTTATTTTATATTTTCAAAGTCACTTTTTGACCCCCACGCCTAGGAAGCATGACCTAAGTTGTTTTCAAAGGGTGAACTTGAGTTGGACGCCAAGATGAGGACATAAAATTAAATTTATAAGTTATTGGGTCCTTCGAGTTTCAGGCCTGGCTATTCCCAGGAGAACCCTTTGGTCCTAGAAACTTCTTTAAGCATTTTCCCAACCACACATATGCTTTCAATGTCACCTTCTTAGATGCACCCCAACAAACTACTCTTGAATCTTCCAAACACTAGCCATGGACCATTTGAAGACCATTATCCTCCTCCTCTTAGCATCATTGATGTCTTCAACATTTGGACAAAATGAACTCTACAACCTGTAGGATTCTTTCAAATGTCTTAATGAGCCCCACCTTTCATCTTTGCTGAAACAGTTACTAGTTATTCCTGTGGTGACTCTCTTTTCTGTGCCTTCATGTGAGCTTGTTCTTGCTTGAATCTTTGCCAGTGCTGAACAATGGTGATACGACAGTTCCTCAGCTCTCCAAAATCCCATTCTTTGTGGCTCCAAATTTGAAATTGCATTGCAATGTTTGTCATCTCCACTCTTTGAGGATATAACTGTTTTCTACAACCATCAATCTATGTGGCACTCAAGTGGTATAAAAACTTGAGAAGCTTGCCATGTTATCTTCTAGTTTATCACCCGCGTTCAACACACACACACACACAGACATTGTGTGGCCATACCGTACCCAAGGCGGACTGCCGTACCGGCAAACACAAAACCTGAACTGGCAACTTAGCAGGAAATAGATGGCATGATGAAGAAAAATAATTCAAACTTAATCATATACAAATTCAGGTAGCAAAATAAAGCAGTTTGGCTCCAGATCAGAATATACCTCATATGCAGCACCAATTTCCTTAAACTTTTCTTCTGCTCCTGGACTCTTATTCATATCTGGATGATACTGCACCCAGACCACAAAAATTGCCATTTCAGTCCTAATTCAATTTCCAGCAGGTATATGAACAAAAAAGCTTTTAAAAAGATTTCAGATGCTTAAAAATAACAATTAAGCCATAAGGTCAAATAGAAACACTTAAAGTATTATATGTTTTAGTGATATCCATCAAAACTAATATCTCAAATTTAGAAAGTGACATCCTGGAATGGCAAAAGAAATCAAAAATTCGAAGTACCCAGGTTTCTGAATCTATAACAGATTCTCTAGAATTTATTTTCTTCAAATCTCCAACTGAAAAGTTTGGACAAGATCCTTATCTTTCACAAACCATCCAACACAAGAATTCAATTTTTTCATTATGAGATTTAAATAAACGGATGGCTAAAATATTATAACACAGAAGATAGAATGGCAACTTCATAGACAGGTTAATAAAAAGAAATAGACAATTAAAAGAGAATTTTAGAAAATAGAAAATTCTTTGCATGTTTTGTAAGACTTCCAAAATATAATGCAAAAGCTCTTCCCGTAACCTTCTTAAGAGGTTTCTTTTTATGAAAAAATCTCAGCTCAAAAAAAATCTCAGTTCCAAAACAAATCATGTTATTGGTTGCCAGGCAACCTGAAGCAGTCAATCAGATAACACCAACTAGCAGAAAATGGAAGTGAGGATGAAAAGGATGCCCATATCTCTATTCAAGTGTGGCAAATTAAAACAGATATTTTTTCAATTCATAATTATCATTTGTCATCATTTTCTTTATGAGTATATTTAGTCAATTATGAATTATCAATCATCATTCGTCAGCAATTATTATTTATGGATATATTTTATCATATTGTAATACTCATATTGTTTATTCTGTAAGGAGGGGTGTGATTTATAAACTACATGTTTTTACATATTTAGCTCAAAAAAATATTTTTTTCCTCCTTTTCCCAAAATATTTAGCTTCAATTTATTTCGCATTCTTTTCAACCACTCATATTTCATTTTTTTATGAATATGGCTACACTAGATAGGACATAAAGAAGAATTGCCAAGGCATCTCCAATTCAAAACACCTCTCTATCTCTGATCAAAACATGAATATATCAAACTGTCACTAAAGCAAACTAAAGTTAAGAAAAAGTTGAAAGCATTGTAGAGAACACATAAGACTTGCACATTAGTCTAGCATCACGTTGATACATATATACAGGCAGACAATAATTGGAAACAGGCAACAAGTCCTGGACGTTCCAGTGGACCCAACCATGGTAAAACTAAAAACTATATAATCCTTGAAAGTTAAAGCATGATGTACAAAAATTAAGGTTAATTCATTCTAATAATGAGTCGCACAATGCAAATCTGAAACTCATTTCAGCATAAATTGCTACATTGTGCAATAAAGGGTTTCTTGGTTGAAAAATTGGTGATATTTTGAGATTTGCTCCAAAAATACTGTAATATCTGTTTCTGAACAAGAATGTAAAATATCAAAAGTTTTCGAGGACAGGTTTCTTTCTCCCTCAATAATGCGATAAACGGAGCTCTCTACAAGAGAACCAAGGCTAGATGAATCTTCCCTTGTCAGAACAGAATCAAACTTTGGTGGGGCCTTTAAAGGCAAGCCAGGTCTAGCAAGTGCTGGTGGTATCATCCAGAACTGTGAAGGAGAAATAATGTGGCCTTTTGCAAACGGTATTCTCAAAGACATAAATAATGAAGTAGAGGGCAAAGGCACTAAGCACTTTATGGAGTATATAGTTGCAGATGATTACAACTCTAATCATTAGAGACCTTAACTCCAGCCATTCCAGGCTAGTGACAAAAAACTGAAAAAGCTATGTTGCCAAGTATGCCCCCCAAGGATCTTGGTCCCATACCGAACCAATCCAGGTACTAGTCCTACAATGGGAGCAACCCAAGTTCACCCAAGGTGCACCACAAGTTCCCCATAGGGAAATTGGGGTGCCCATGCAAGACCCTAGGTGAACCTCTCCAGCCCATGGACCACCCAAAGAAAAAATATCATTTTTTCAAAAATATTTTTATAAACAAAGAAGTGCCAAATAATTTCACCCTTAAGTGATAGAATTGTGAAAATGCTGTGCCATGAAGGCTTGTGTGGTTTCAAAGGCCTTAATTTGGGCTGCCCCTCAACACCATTGGGTCTCCATGTAATGTCTCCTCTCTAGTCAATGAACAAGGAGTTAGGGTTAGCCAATGACATTGGTCCCCATAGGCTAATGAGATGTTTAGAACTTTAGGGGACTCTTTGGAGGGTATTCAAGTTCGTCAACAGGCTTGGGGTATCAAGTTCAGTGTATACAGCTTAGTGATCCAATATATTGGTTGGTAGGCCTTATGAAGGCAGTTCAAGGGCATATCATTCATAGTTATTATTTATAGTCATTTATACCAGGTTCAGTGGTCATCACGCCTGCAGTTGGAAATTGTGTTAGGAACACTCTCAGGGGTTATTACTAGTTTATTATTGAGAGTTGGTGGTTTAATTAAATTTTTAAAGTCAAATTACTTTAATAATTAAAGTGACTTTATAATTTAATGATATAAAGTGACTTTTTAATAAAGTACTTTATAATTTAATGATATAAAGTGACTTTTTAATAAAATACTTTATAATTTGGCATTATAAGGGAGATAAAGTAACTTGTTATCAAAGTAATATATTTTAAGTTACTTTATGAATATTTTATTAAAAGGGCTCGTGTTTCGAAAAGTAAATATTATTTTAAATTTCCAATTGCAAAAGTGGCGTTGGATTTTGAGGAGAGAAATATTATATTATTTTTGAAGTAAATTGCTTGTTGGCGTAGCAATTAGCACCTCTGGAGTGCGAGTTGGTACAAACAACTAAGCATAGTACGCGATGACTGCTCTTCAAATTAGGACGGGAAGCTCCCTCTTTTGCTGATATGCGTGAAAAAGTAAAGCATTCTAAGTCCTATCTTATGACTCAGCTCGAAGAGGCACAAGGTTAAGAAAACCAAGGAAGTTGCAGCTAAGGATTTTCTCTAGTTTTGCAGGTCTTAACTACAACTAAAAGCTTTAAACTATCCAATCTCCTCAAGAAATCAGAGCATGAGGAAAAGGAGCAGGAATGTGATTACACGATAAACTTTAGGTGCAGATTCACAACGTGAAGGCAAGGTGGCACAACTATTTGCTTGGTTGGGAAGAAGTTTATTAACACACACATCAAACAATAAGCTTTAAGTACAGATTTGCAACATGAGGCCAAGGTGGCTCAGCAATTTGCTCATTTGAATACACTTATTATTAACATAACAGAAGGTAAGCAACTAGGACAGTAAATTGCATAGACGAAACACGCATACAATAAACGATCAAACTAGCAACCCCATTTAACTAAGATTCGAATAAACACCATAGTAATAACATGAAGGCAAGGTAGCACAACTATTCATTAATACAATAATCACTCATGAATAGATACAAAATAACAATATTACAGGCAAGGTAGGCTCAGCATATATTTCTATTGCATGCAAAAGTTATTTACAAATGAGCTGAAAGGTCTTATTTATAGAAATCAAAGGTGTAGGCAACCCTAAAATCACCTTGAGTCAACTACAGTCTTGCAAGCATGCAAGATTTTATTCTCTAAGTCTAAATAAAAGAAACTATACTATTAACTAGAAAGCTACCATCAGTTAACCGATACAAACAAGACTAATTGGACATGTGCAACATGCACGTCCTTATTGAAAAAGAGTTAACTAATAACTACCATCAATTAACTAATCCTAACTAAAAGTCCATCCTCCTGCGAAGATATCTCCAAGAATGAGATAGGCATGCCTGATATCAACAATGAAAACTCAAGAGATAACATTGAGTTAACTGCTGCTTCTGACTCATCCTCATAAACAACTGCAAGATCCAACTAGGCATCTATTACGAGCCCTCTTTGTTTACCATCTCATCCAAGAATTTATCGATTGTATCATCATCTGGCACTCTGATGTTGTCCACGATGATGAACTGTCTGTCTAACTCCTTATCTTCGTTCTGGATCGTCCTCTGACTATCTCTGACCTCTGTAGTCACCTTCTTGAAACTGGCAGTCATTATTGAGAACTCCTCCAACTTGGACGCCTCAGGATCCCGACCTAGGTTATCATGAACCAGCTCTTCGAACTCAGCTTGAACTGCCTCTTGCTTTGCGCATGTACCATCCTCACGCCGATAATGACATGAGATCTGAGTGATGAGCTCGCTGATAAGTTGGAGAGCTGAAACAACCTTCTTCTGAAGTGTGGCCATCTTGGCAGAAATTTTGTCATATGTTTCCACTTTGCAAAGATGCAATTCTCTCCAAGTGAAGACCTTCTTTTTATCTTCTTCTGCTTCAATGGCGTCATAAGCAACTTCTATCTAAGAGATGAGAATCAGATCCTTCAGCCTATGCTCTGCTATGAAAATCTTGAGCTCTTGAATCCTCTGACAAAGACTATGTGTGTCGACCCTCAACTGATACAACTCTGTGAGAAGGTGTCAACCAGCAACAATGGAGTCCTCAATCCAGGTATCCAAAAGTTTCCCTCGATTGACCAAATGGCCAAGTCTTTGCTGATCTGCTGCTGTTTCTCGAAATTGTGGGAGTTAAGGTGCTTGTCCTGCACTTCCATGAAGTAGATTCGAGATATGTTGTCGAAGTTGTCTGATCTCAGCCTTGAGGGCTGCCTTATCTTCTCTGTCTTTCATGACACGTTCCTCCAGATTACTCGCGACAACCTTGAACAGGCTCACGTCCATGTGTCGAGTACTCCTACCTAGATTCGCTTTGACGAAGTAAAGTCACCAACATCAACTTCATCCAGGTTCTTGTCTGCTCGAGGTGTAGCAACTTCAATGATAATCTCAGTTCAGGAGTCTTCTCAATGTTCACCTGTTTCTTGACCCTCTTGCTCGACCTATCCTAATAAGGATCGCCAAACTTAGACAAGTCAAGCTGATAAGAAGGCCTACGCCTTTCCCTTCCCAACGACCTCTCGAGCCAAGTTGAATAATCAACGCCACCTTCTCGGGGAGAACTTGCTCCTGATGTGTCAACCACTGACGAATCAACTGACATGAAAGTCTCATGAATCGGAGACTCGGGCTCTGAATCAATGTTGATAGGAGACGATCGCGGAGAAAATGGTGGATTGGAGATGAATCGGCCTCAGCCTGTACCACTGGTTCCACTAGGACTTCAGTTGCTTTCTCAACCTGCTTTTCCTTTGTGATGCTCTTTCCTTACGAATTCCCACCAACTTTAACTCCTTCAGGCGGCTTCAAGATAGTCTTAACTCAAGGCTTCGCCCTAGAAGTGGAAAGTAGTGAAGAAATCTTCGTTGGCGGCTCTGTGGTTGGAACTACCCTTCGCTTCCACTTGCTCTCCAAGAAATACATGCTCATCTTTATAACTGATTTAGACAAGTCCTTGATCGAAGTATTCTCCTTGATGTGCCAATCAGGTTGGCAAAGCGGTTGGCGAGCGACTTGGTCTCAAATGTATGAATTGAGAAGCACCTCTCCGTCATCATCGGACAAACCCTTCACATCTTCTGACAGGAAATCCGTAATTTGTGGGAGAGTAAGCCTACAGTAATGACGTCGGCGCACCTCGAACTCATCCTCGTAGTCGACCCAGTAGTCCTCAAGCACGGCCTTATGTGAATTGCCTCGCTCCAATCGTGTTGAATAATAACCCAAAGGTTCATAAGTAAGCCTCTGAGGAAAACACTGAAGCCGGAATTTCCAAGCTCGTTGGTTATTAACTTGCAATCTGCAACTGTCTTACACTTGTAAATGCCCAATCCAAAAGGAAAGGTGAAAGTTGACTTATGTCGATTGCAAAGAAAAGAGTGAACCTCCTGCGCTTGTCTCATGAACTCCATGAAAAAGACTCTATCTGATGGGTATCTTGGTAGCATCAAAGGCTCTCCAGTGTAACCATACACCCGGATATATGTGAAAGTAGAGAATTGGATGAACTAATCCGCCCAACTCTCCATCGCTGATTTCGCCTCTGGAGAAATTCTGACATGCATCTCGTTATCTAGATCCCTAACTGTCTTCATAAGAAAATGGTCATTCACCGCCTTAAAGTCTTGTTCAGCTTTAGAAAACTCCAACTGAGAATGGAATTCATGAAGTCATTGAACACCAGGAACTCCACTAGTCTTCAATGGTCTAAAGTTGCCTTGAAAAGCAACCAGATAAACCAAAAAAGTTACCATATGAAATTTGTGCATCTTAAGGAAATTTGTAATCTATTGGTGAAGACATTCACTGATAAAAATCGCCCAGTCAAAAGTCTCTTTCTTGTCGATAACCCGAGAGATGAGGTAGAACATCCATGGTCGGAAAATATGTCCTTGACTTGATACCCGGTTAAGCAAAGTTATTAAGGCAGAAATCTCGTCCTTGAACTCACCACGCCCAACCTTCTTCGGCATGTTAGTTTTCTAAATCTTCAACCTGTTATCACGGAATCTAGCAGCACTCGATCCACGGATAACCCCCCTACAAAACCAGTTTGTTTCCTAGGCCCCTGTGTTTCAAGCACGTTGTTGATGCGTGTTTTGTGACACACCCAACACTCTAGAATAAAGTGTCCATAGACGCTCTATCCTCTCTTGAAAAAAACCACCTTTTGTGCTAAGATTGCGAGACGGGTCACGAGGTAATTCCAATGTTCCAAAATTGGGGTGCAGATAAGCTCTGTGGTAGTTTGTAGTTTGTTGATAACCCAAGGGGCACTTTACTTCAGTAAGTCACTTAGAAGCAAGAAATTGAATAGAGTGTTGTAACTTTGGGACTTTTCGGACTTTGGATAAAAAAATGAAAAAAGGAGAGGGGGTGAGAAATCCTATACTAATCCTAAGGAACTAGGAGACTGTAAAGATCGAATGGAACTTAAACAAAACCATGCTTTGTCTCGTCACGTAAAACGACAACTACACAAAAGCAGGTGCAATCTTCTGGGATTTGTGCTTAAGATTTTCTACTACAAATAATACCATCAATTGAACAACATCATTTGAAGTAAACGTTGAAAGCATCCACATTAAAAGCTCAGTCTAACTTTACACATCAAATGAAAAGCATCCATTTGAAGAAATTATGAGCTAAGTTATCTCAATCTTCACTATCAATCTTTCATTCCACTAACAAATAAATTTCTAATCTAGAATAATTCTATGAGAAAGAGAAAATATGCAACCACGCACCCATTTGACAATAAAGATTTCAAAGCATCTCATGCAATTATGAATTTCAATATCATAATAGTTTTTCGCAACAATTTCATAAAACTCTCCTCTTATTTCTATGTTTAAATCTCTAAACTAATTCTTCTAACTCCAAAATTCTAATCTCTAATCCTCTGATAATAATTCCTCTAATTTTGATTGTCCTTTCAAATGAAAGTAGAAGGGTACTTATAGAATTCTCAAATACAATGAGTGGCCAAGATTAAAATAAGATCAATGGCCCAGATTTAAACAAGAAAACCCTAATTAGGGTTGCCAAAACATCAACCAGTTGACAATCAGATGAGTCATCCACTGAGAGTTACGTCCTTATCCGCTTCAGCAATGTTTCGTCCGACTAATCTGGACACAATGGCACCAACCTCCTCAATGGTAATGTCCGGCAAGGCACTGACTTTGTATTCCAGCAAGTCTAAACTGTCTGCACAATCGGCAAAGACAACCGCCCACTCTGATTCATGCTGCAAGAAAGTATTCTAGACGTTCAAGAGGTCAAATGCCTTAGCCAATTTTTCTCCCAAGATTGGCATGATGGAAAAAACCTTTTGAACTTCCCTTTGCATATTACCTGGCCGCAAGTCATTTTCTCGGACAATGTCCTTGTTCAACACATCAGCCGCCATATGAAAAATATTATTCTGAACACCCTTCACTTGCTCATCAATTTTGGCACTTTCCACCTTAGCCTTTTCCAACACTTCTCTACGTGAGACCAATGCACAATACCAATTGTTGAAGTCGTATACCGCTCCAGCTGCAATAATTTCCTCGTCGACCAGCCTTTGCTTGGGGATTTTCCTTATGTCTCGGAGGCAAGAAATGATTCTGTCTTGCAGGTCCTGGAGTCTATCCCATGCTTCAGCCAAGTTTGTAACTCTTGTGAGTAAGGAAGAAGTTTGTCGATGAGCATGTGCCAACTTCTCCACAAATGCCATTACTTCTCTCTCTTTCCCTGCCATCCATTCCTTTGTTTCTCTGGCAGTAGTTAGTTCCTTCTCAAGATTTTCTTCCGGCTCCTGTGATGCATTTGGGAGCAAAGGGGCTGATTGGTCACCTTGGTTGAGTGGCCTTGTCAAATGTCGGATATATTCCTTCAGGCGCTCAACCTTCATCTTATATTCTTTTTTCTTCATAGTCTCTTTTTCCAATCTGGACTTAATGGTGGAGACGGAATTATCCAGATCTTCTACTTCCTGTCCTTTTGTAGATGGACCAATGTCAATGACAGTAATGGCATACACGGCATGAGTAATCCCATCCTGTGGCTTCTCAACGGTTGGAACCCAGTCTCATCTCTCTGAATGGTAGAGAATTTCTTGGCCGGCTTTTTTGTATTTGCTTGCTCCAACCTTGCCAAGAAATCATCAATGTCATATGCTTCTGGTGCCTTGACCTTGATCCTTTCCTTCAGCCAATCTGGGATTGTCGGCTACTCGACTCCATCATCCTCATAGTCCGGAATGTCTTGAATGTCTTGGACTTCTTGTACTGACGGGTCCTCGTGAATTCCTTTGAGGGCCGAAATCATTCCCTCTTGGAAGTCGCCTCCCATGACATTCAAATCCTCATCCGACTCACAAATCTCCGTGCCAGTTGGAGAGTGATGAAAGTCATCTTCAAGCTGTATGGGCTCCATGTCTTTTTCAAGAACTGGCGAGGGAATTTTGATATGTCCCCATGATTCTTCGTTCATAATCAACAATTGCTCCACGGATGTGGCTAAGTAAAAGGGCTTGGACTTCTTCAGGATTGGCTCTTCACCTATCGCCTTTTCCTTACCCTTTCTTTTCTTCTGGTTGGCAGGCTCAATCAACTCATCTCCCTGAGAAGTGTCGGCATTGGAAGAACAGGATTCAGCTTCGCCCATCAAGTCGTAGGTGAACGATATATTACGTTGCCTCAGAATCTGTACCCGTTGGTCTACCCACCATTGTGAGTATTTGAAGACAGGCCTCATGAGGGTCGTCAAATCACTTATCTCTAGCTCTGACCATTTAATAGGAGGAAGTGGCGATCTTTCATCATAGCCAGGCTGCATGTATACTTCATCATCATCCAGTTGGTCAAGCACACGGAAGAGTTTCGTCGTCCTGATCATGTCCAAAGGTAATCTCGACCAAAATCTTTTTCTTACTTCATATTCGTCAACAGCATTCACCCAGAAGTCCTCAAGGTCAATCCTGTGCCTATACTTCTTTCCGTTCATAGTTCCAATATGATTGAGTGGATCAAAGTCACTTCTGGATTTGTACGAAGTGAATAGATACAACTGTATCTCCACTCGGGCACTTTCTGCTACCTGTGCTGACGGACAAGACTTTGCCATGTTTTCGATGAAAAGAGGAAACGTGACGGCTGCTTTCTGCTTTGGTCTCTAGATACTTTGGAATGTTTCCAACTGCCTTAGCACTTCCAGCAAAACCATTTTGTCGGTAGGATAGATCGGCAACTTGTAAGGAGAGTCCGTGAATCCCTGTATTCGGATATAAGTATATCTAGGAAACTGGATAAACCAGGATCCGTATTTGCTGATTAAGCTCTTCGCTTCACGAGTGAACCTTTGATGTGTTCCACCTTGAAGTATCTGGGTGATGTACATGAGAAAAGCATTATGTACCCGGCGGAAGTGTGACTTCTCGCTCAACTACAATTGAGGATAGCAGTTATAAACCTTGAGCTCCCTTTCACCATTGCCGACTACACCTTTGCAAATTAGACCGGCATATCGGTAGGTTCGAGCAAGCGAGTATACAATGTAGGGACCCATATGAAAGGCTTTGGTCTTCTCCAAGTTGACCAATTGCTCATGAATATTATCACTGATCATCCTTGACCAGTTAATCATTTTTGTTCCGGAAGATACTTCATCAATGAAGTAGTACATAGAATTTTCAAAAGGTGCTCCTTGAGGATTACCTACCAATATGTTCAGCAACAAGACTATGTCTCCATACTCCTTGAAAAATGGCCAGAGTAACTTCTTGGGCACCCTTTTGGCTGTAGTTCTAGGTTTTACCAACCAGTTTTTGTTCATGTTTGCGATACAAAGAATTTGTTTATCTTCGTATATTTTTTGTGCATCTTCTTTTGACCGGCAGTACGTTCGGTGGTAAGTTGGAATGCCAAATGTCTCCTATACAGCCAATTCGCCTAAATATGCCAACACTCTGCCATCTGGTGCTTCAATTTGTCTTTCCTCGGCATTGTAATGCAAGGCGCATTCCACAATTAATTTTGGACATTCGATTGCCAGCGGAAATCCTGCAGCTTGAACTATGCCGTTTCACATCATTTTCCGTGCAATTGGAGTTGGCAAGAGCTCGTCACTTCCATACATTCTTTTCCAGAATTCGTCCAAGTCAATATGGCCAAGATCGGTATCCGCAACATTCTTCCACTTGGAAACGATTTTAGACTCCAGCTGCAAACCTTTGCTAGCGAATTTCATTTTCTTTGACTATTCTCCTTCGTCGAGCATAAATCTACAAAAGAAAATATTTAACATTCAGAAAATATTTATGCCATAAATATATTCTAGCCAACTTGATAAGATAATTCTTGAAAATAAGTATTGCTGGAAATGAAAGAATTAAATTGTTTCGACAAGGGAATTCTTTGCCGGAATAGAGAAAGTAAAATCTGCCTGGTAATAAAAACTGTGTTGCTGATGAATAAATTCGCCCTTTTCAGCCTTTACTTCGAAAGAAAAAATTACTTTCTTCACAAAGTTTCTCTTGCCTTAGACAAATTTTCTTCACAACTTCGCTTTCGAAATAATGATTGAGAAATGGAATGCAAAACCAATTTAAAGTTGAAAAGAATCGACCCATTTAGCAAATTTTAATTGTTTCCAATTAATCCAGTCTGAACTTGTCTTACACTTCTCTTTCGAATAGTAATTTCCATCTTCAGCACCAGTCGGTAAAGAAAGTTTCTAATTTTGACGCCGGTCGAGTGAAGTCTTTTCTTTTCTTTCTTTTTCTCAAAATTTGCTTAGAGAAAATTTGAATTTTCTCATTAAATGGGTTTTGGAAAATAAAATATTAAAATAATATTTTATGTGTTGTTTCCAACCCGTTCGTTAAAATACTTAAATCATGGTATTTAATTATTATTTTATCCAAAGGCAAATTTAAATTTTGTTTTTCCAACATGCTTCGTGCCTCTACCTAAGGCAAATTTTCATCTTTGTCAATCTTGCCATTATTTTTTTACTTCTGGCGAATTTCATCTTTGTCCAGACATGCCATTTGATTTTTCTTTAATTTTTTAATGTCTAGACTTAGGCAAAATTTTAAACTCTTTTATTTTTTCCAAGGCAAAAATCTTCAATTTTATTTCTCCAAGAGTTTTTCATGCCATTCAAGGCCTAGGCGAACTTGCCTTGTGATTTTTCCATTTTACTCAAGCCTAGGGCGGACTTCCACTAGCTATTCGCCATTTAAATTAGCATATGGCGAATTTTCTCTTGCCATTTACCACTTCCAAACATCTTGGAGCGGACTTTGCCTAGTCTTGAGCCATCTCCCAACATCTTGGGCGAATTTCTTTACTTCCAATCCGTCTCCAACCTTCTTGGAGCGGACTTCATCATGTCACAAGCCATTTGACATATGGCGGACTTGGTTGTGGCTTGTGTCGTTTTCATTTAGGTTGGGCAGACTTTGTCTACCTCCATGCCATCTTCACTTGGTGGACTTGCTTGCCTTTGTGCCATCTTTGACTTGGGGCAGACTTGCTTGTGGGTTGAGCCACTCCCAACATCTTGGAGCGGACTTCACTAGTCTCCATGCCATTCATCCAAGGGTGGACTTGGCCTATGTCCAAGACATTTTGACATATTGTTGGGCAGACTTTACCTATGTCCATGCCATCTCCTTGGGCGGACTTGGCTTAGACTTAGCAATTTTATTTATTTTGTTGTTGGGCGGACTTGGCCTATCCTCCAGCCATTTTGCATGGGTGGACTTGGTTATGTCTTGTGCCATTTTCTTTCTTACAATGGTGGACTTGTCCAATGTCCATGCCATTTTTCTCTCTTTCATGCTTGGGCGAATTTAGCACATGCCTATCATGCCTTAGACAAATTTTTAGATTTTTCAATTTTTTCCATTTCAGAGGTTTATGGAGTTGATCCCGACGAAGCCATGACCTGCACACTTTCCAAAAATAGAAATCTTGCCAAAAATAGAAATTTTTCCAAAAATAGAAACTTTCTAAAAATAGCCCCTAAAAAATAGGAAGTCCATAATGGCCTAAAAATGCCAAAAAAAAGTTCCTAAAAAATAGGGGCCCGGGGTGGAAACCCTAAAATTTAGGAAGTGTCAGAATTGACCAAAAGGACAGTTGATCTTCGTCCACAAGGCCCTCTAAATACTTTGATGACATTTGTGCATTATTTTTGGCTCAAAATCATTTCTTGACTCGGATGACCTTCAAAAACTTAGATTCTAAGTACCCCACCAAAAGATCAAAACGCAAAGGCAAAACTCAGAGGGAAAACTACTAGGGTCCCCATTTGTAATGGGGCAATGTGTGAAAAGGTCACAACACACACAAAACGAGACAATCTTAAAGTTGTCCTTCACGCGTGGTCTCTGATCTTACCTAGTCAAGGTGAGTGACAATGAGCTCAACTTTCAAGTCTAAACTTTGTGACTCCGTTTAACCAGGAGTTAGTCGTTTTCTGTTTTTGGTGCTCGGGCGGTGATTTTCACCACCGTTGCACCTGTGTTTGCCTTCTAACAATTTTTGGTGCTTGAGCGGTGAAAATCACCGCCATTGCACCTATTTTATGTTTGAACTGTTTTTGGTGCTGGGGCGGTGATTTTCACCGCCATTGCACCTTGCTTACCTTTTGCTTTTGGTATCGAGGCAGTGAAAATCACCGCTCCAGCACCTAATCATCAGTTCACTTTAGTTTTTCATGCCACAATTAATGCGCACATTTTAAGTGGTTTTTTGTGTTTATATTGTCCGTCGTGAGTTATTTTCGCATTTTCGTGTTTCACTCTTCTCCTGCCATCGCTCCAGTGCCTCCTGTTTGCCTTCCTCCAGTTCGAATTTTCATGCCTTCCTCCAGCTCGCATTTTCGCCATCCCACCTTTCCGTCATCACCTGGTTGCCACCATTCGAGGTATGTGCTTTGCGTTTTTATTTTCTAATCGTTTTTGTTAAGACGTTTTTCCTTCTTGCAGTTAATTTCTCTTTCTTATTTTCATTTGCACGTTATAGTTCATGCCTTTGATGCTTCGTTGGTTCGTTTCTCTTCCCAAACCACTCACCCTTGCTTCGATCTATTTCTCCAATTTGAAAGCCTAGCGATTTCGTTTTTCTTTTTTAACTCTCGTGTCGTGGCGAAGAATTTCTCCGCCTGTACCCACGCAGCAAAAATTGTTAAACTTTTGGTGCTCAGGCGAAGATATTCGCCACCATCGCACCAACACCAAATAATGTCTAAGTGTCTTGGCAGTGAAAATCACTGCCATGACACTCAAACTCATTGAAATACCTAAGTGTCTTGGCGGTGATTTTCACCGCAATGACACTCATCTTTCCTCAGCATCCCAGTGCTAGGGTGGTAAAAATCACCACCAAGCCACCGGCAATGGCAACCCTTATGTGTTTGGGCGGTGATTTTCACCGTCCTAACACTTGGTCCTTTCTCATTACCTTTGGTGCTCGAGCGGTGATTTTCATCGCCCGCGCACCAAAATCTGCATTTTTTCTATACATTGTTAAACATGAATTTTCTTCAATTTCGCTTCCACCTTGCATTCCATGCCTCATTTTCTGCACCATATGGCCAAATCACAGTGACTCCATATCGCCTGCTTATTTCCATTCCCCCATGTGGCATGTATTTCATGACACCAGTGGATCCATCATTCTTGCAGTTAACTTCAAGTTTCATCAAGAGGTCCTTGGAGGTAAGAAAACATCAGTCTCAGCTCCCCTAAATGACAGCTGAAACGCCACCATCATCTCCTAAAGCAAAGGGTAAGATGAAGTATAAGTACCAAGGCGTTTTCCCTCCGACCGTGGTGTTGTCCAAAGTAGATGAAATCAAGGATACCGAGATCGATTATCAAGATCTGGAAGATTTCGTAAAGAGGATTCAACAGAGGCCATGGGATGAAAATCTAAAGGCCATTGTTCATAGCAATCTCCATCTGGTATCCACTTTCCCACCTTCCACTCATCACACTGAGTTTGTGCTTCAAATTGCAGCTCATTATTTTCAAGAAGATAGAACTGTAAGAGATTCTGCAGGTCAAGTTGTAGTGAGGCTCGATGGTGAATTTTATGATATTGTCTTCAAAGTTCCACACATGGAACAATATACACCTATCACAATTCAAAAAGCTCGGGAGATTTTTGATAATGATTCAGTAAAGTCTAAAACATTGATTAACACACAATGGTTAAAGACTCCTAGACATGTTGTATCTAGATGGCCTAAGGGACTTCCTCGAAGTGATTTCAAGGAGGATGTAAGAGATATGATCACCCTTTTAAGCAGAGTCAAGGGCTTGCCGGAATCTTCTCATTTTTAAGATTGGATGTCCGAATACGTCCGGATAATCAGGAGGAAAGTGCACATTGATTGGGGAACACAGATCAACGATGAAATCCATGAACAGTTGATTAATGTGCCCACCACTCTAAAATTCTATATGACTTCTTATTTGGTGTATGCGGCTGCGGTAATGAGGCAGTTTCCAGGTTTGTCTACTAAAGGTAACAAACATTCTACCCCCATATATGATTACTACTACCAATTAAACTTGAGGGAAAGCTTACCATTTCAGGAGGGTTACAGATGCTTTCTTTGCTCCTTTGTTGTTCACTTTTGACCCAACTCTAGAGAAGAAAAGAATCTCAGATGAAGCCTACAAGGCAATTAGCAAGGTTGGATGTGTTTTTCTACAATTCCCAACCTTTACTTATATAAGAGTAGGTTGTTTCACTGGGTGCCCCTACATGCTTCCCAGGTGTCCCTCAGATAAATGGATCCTCATGGAGTTGTGCAGACAGTTGATTTCAGTACACAAAGAACTGCAAAGGATACATAGGCCAAGTTTTAAATTTTCCCTAACCATTGGCAGGTACACAATCAAAATTGTACAAAAGGCCAAGAATGTTTCAGCAGAAATGCATATAATGACTATCAAGACCTACAGGTATAGGTGTGACTTTGACTATAGAGATCTAAAGAAAAAACTCAAGGTCACAGCCATGTTTATCATTTTGAATACATATGGGCAGAATGTAGAGATGAGGAAGATGTTCGTAAGATGGATCATTGCAGGTTGGCAGTTGATCAGATTAGGGCCCTCAGTATAGCTGACTTGCCTGAAGACTTCACAGATACTGGAGACATCCTCAATTTTGCCTATTATGAAGATGACATCACTAGGAAGCCTTTACCTCCAGTACAACGGTCGAAGAAAGAATGTACTTACATGATGGAAAGGCTAGCCCTTATTCTACATAATACAACAAAATGGCTTCATAAGCATGGCCATCAAATGAAAGCCTTCAAAACATATTCAAAAGGGGAACCTCCCAAACAAAAACCCAGTCCATGGCCGGAATCCCGCACCAAAGATAAACAAGCTGCAATTCCCTCTTCATCTCGAAGAGAAGAGGACCAAGAATCAAATTTACTGTGGGAAAGAATACTGCACACACCACTGAAGTACAAGAAACAAGAGCTACCACGTCACATGCAGAAGGAAAGGATCCTGCTTCAGAAGAATTGTCCTCGGATGAAGGAGGAGATACAGAGTTTGAATCTGAAGAATCAAAAAGTGAAGAGTCTTGAGAAACAGAGTCAAATGAAGAAGAAGAACAATCCCCTAAGAAATCTCATGAAGAAGTTGAGAAATATCAAGAGGAAGAGCTCAATCAAGATGAGCAGATTTTATCCCCTCTTCGAAATGAAATGGAAGATGTTCCTACATCCTCACCAGGCCATGCCAATATTCCTCACACTCCTCCAACACCCAAGACTCTTGTTCCTCCCATTCCTTCTTCTCCTCTTCTTACCGTAGTTACAGGAGTAGAAAATATTTCTTCCCCACCAGCAGTATCAACCGCGTCGGCTTCTTCTACAATCGTCCGGACACAAACTATCAATGTTCTATCCAGTTTGTCGGTTTCCATCCCCAGTTTGTCATCCCCATCTTTTGACATTTCTTCTGAAGCTGAATTTAACAGATTCATGGATGAATCTTTGCAAAGTCGGCTTGGCGTGCAAACTATTGGACCAGTATGACTACTACAGCACCTATAGTTACCATCCCGGTCATTTCTCAAGGAGCCACAATAGCTCAGGAATTAGCAGTGTCAATAGACATATATACTTCTTCCCTCCCTCCTTGGTTGGTATCACAGGTTCCTAAGCGCAAGAAACAGATGATCTCCCCTGATGATCTGGAGCTTGACGAAATACCTCCGCCAAAGATCAAGGAAAAGAAGAAGGCTAAGGTTCTGTCAAGACTCCATGTTGATAAAGCTGGTTAGAAGTTTGTTAAGGTAGGTTTTCCTCCGCAACAAGAAGGTGATATAAGTATGGAAGATTACACTATTCAAAGAATACAACTTGGGAAGGTAACTCATGAAAGTGCCAAAGCAGATGCCCAAGTAGTGTTGGATGCCCTTGCAGGGAGGCTTGACAAGATGGAACAAGCCAAGAATCTATACAAAGAAAAGGTTGAGCGCTATGCAAACATTCTAAGAAATATAGCGGGATCTTCAACCGGTGATACCCAAACTATGACCTTGGTGAATGTTGATGAACCATTAGTACAAAAAGCAGAGAAGCTTGCATCCAAAGGTAAAGTGTTGTATGATTTTATTGATGAAATCATAGATCACGGATCACAGGTTATCACCATAGCAAGCGAGAAGAATGTACAAATAGCCAAGCTTCAAACAGAGCTACATAAACTTTGTGACTCCATTTAACCAGGAGTTAGTCGTTTTTTGTTTTTGGTGCTCGGGCGGTGATTTTCACCACCGTTGCACCTATGTTTGCCTTCTAACAGTTTTTGGTGCTCGGGCAGTGAAAATCACTGTCGTTGCACCTATTTTATGTTTGAACTGTTTTTGGTGTTGGGGCGGTGATTTTCACCGCTGTTGCACCTTGCTTACCTTTTGCTTTTGGTATCGAGGCGATGAAAATCACCGCCCCAACACCTAATCATCAGTTCACTTTAGTTTTCCATGCCGCAATTAATGCACACGTTTTAAGTGGTTTTTTGTGTTTATATTGTCCGCTGTGAGTTATTTTCTCATTTTCGTGTTTCACTCTTCTCCTGCCATCACTCCAGCGCCTCTTGTTTGCCTTCCTCCAGTTTGAATTTTCATGCCTTCCTCCAGCTCGCATTTTCGCCATTCCACCTTTCCGTCATCACCTGGTTGCCACCATTCGAGGTATGTGCTTTGCGTTTTTATTTTCTAATCGTTTTTGTTAAGACGTTTTTCCTTCTTGCAGTTAATTTCTCTTTCTTCTTTTCGTTTGCACGTTATAGTTCATGCCTTTGATGCTTCGTTGGTTCGTTTCTCTTCCCAAACCACTCACCCTTGCTTCGATCTATTTCTCCAATTTGAAACCCTAGCAATTTCGTTTTTCTCTTTTAACTCTCATGTCGTGGCGAAGAATTTCTCCGCCTGTACCCACGCAGCAAAAATTGTTAAACTTTTGGTGCTCAGGCGAAGAAATTCGCCGCCATCACACCAACGCCAAATAATGTCAAAGTGTCTTGGCGGTGAAAATCACCGCCATGACACTCAAACTCATTGAAATACCTAAGTGTCTTGGCAGTGATTTTCACCGCCATGACACTCATCTTTCCTCAGCATCCCAGTGCTAGGGTGGTAAAACTCACCGCCAAGACACCGGCGATGGCGACCCTTAGGTGTTCGAGCGGTGATTTTCACCATCCTAACACTTGATCCCTTCTCATTACCTTTGGTGCTCAAGCGGTGATTTTCACCACCCAAGCACCAAAATCTGCATTTTTTCTAAACACTGTTAAACATGAATTTTCTTCATTTTCGCTTCCACCTCACATTCCACGCCTCATTTTCTACACCATATGGCCAAATCACAATGACTCCATATCGCCTGCTCATTTCCATTTCCCCATGTGGCATATATTTCCTGACACCAGTGGATCCATCATTCTTGCAATTAACTTCAAGTTTCATCAAGAGGTCCTCAGAGGTAAGAAAACATCAGTCTCAGCTCCCCTAAATGACAGCTGAAACGCCACCATCATCTCCTAAAGCAAAGGGTAAGATGAAGTATAAGTACCTTGAAGAAATACCTCCGCCAAAGATCAAGGAAAAGAAGAAGGCTAAGGTTCTGTAGCTCAAAACATTAGAATTGCGAAAAAGTGAGATTTAGGCCCGCATGCAAAAGGTTTTTAGTCGAGATTTGAGGGGCTGTGAGGGCAATTTTTTTCGAGAAAATCTGGAATATGGGTTTTGTGTAGAACTGAATTCTAAGACAACCCAAATCAATGACTTTTGGAAAAAATGTGTTTTAGGCCCACATGCAAAGAGAATTCCAGAAAAAAGCACAGTGCTCTAGAATAGAAGCAGCGAGACAATTTTCATAGAAAATTCTAAGACATGGGTATTGTAGAAAAACAAACAAAAACTTTTTATCTTTTGTTTATTTTCTCTTCTATAGAAATTTGCCTATGCTTGAAATGGATTCGATGAAACCTACATACAAATGGAAAACAAAGTCTGAAATATTCTTCCTCTGAACACTCTGAATCTGTAGCTACAAAGGATGCTGAATTTTGACACTTGTAGCACCTTCAGATTATTTTATGCTCAAGAAAGGCGTGTTTCATCAACTTATAATGAAAAATAATGGACACCATATGCATAATAAATAAGAATTTATTATCAAAGACGTCTCAAATGCATGCAAAGTCTTGGAAATTGCGCTTGAACTCTAACTGGACCTTCAAAATCCACGCATGGCTTTTAATTGGCTCTAAAATCAGTTAATTGAATGAAAAATATGCCCTAACTAGGGCGCAACCTTCAACAGTCCAATTAACTGGCACATTCAAAGAAAACTCACCTAGTAACAAACTAAAAATAGGCCAAGAAGAAGTCGACCTTCAAAAGAGCTAATTGAAGAGTTATTTTTAGTTAATTGAATCCACCTTTCATGCGCACCACTTCTCTTTGAGTTCAAAAGTCAACCTTTGACTTTAGGTGCCTCTTTCCAGACTTAGCCAATTTCTTGAAAATTTGGATTTGAAAACCTCGCCGGAGCTCAAGTTTGACCGCTAATTCTAATTGAATTACACGTCAAATTGATTGGCTAATAGTTTCGTCGAAGAGCAGGATCAAATCTAACAAAAGTCTCCTTGAGGTGGCAAACCCTAATTCATCCATCTGAGGCCTCAAAATGCAGGGCGCACGTGGCCTTCATGGGCGCTTTTGACCTCAGACTTAGAAAATTTGCAATGCATTTTCCATCATTTTCACAATGATTCTGACCTCACTTCATTTCACGGTTCTTGGTGTCCGGCAAAACTTTAGAATTAGAGAACAAGCTCACTACAAAGCTGGTTGGATTTTGAACAAGAGCTCATGGAGAGCACTTCTCATAAAAACATCATTTGATAGCTTAAAAACATGGGCGCCCCTGGCTTCCAGGGGCGCTTTTCCTCCCAGACTTTGCCATTTTTCAAACTGGCTAAAAACCACTAAACCTCTGACTGCAGGCTATTGACAAGTCCTCCGACCCGGCTGAGGTATGCAACGGAAAGCTAGAACCAATACGGACAGGATGAAAACCTGAGATGACCAAAACAATTGGGTTAAAGGCTCCAAAACCTTGGGCGCCCCTACCCTCTAGTGGCGCTTTTGCCATTTTTGGACAATTTTGAACATGACTGAAACCCTAAGTTTGACCCCTGATATCAACAGCTTAGCAACTCTGATTCACCTGCTGACAAATGCGTTGCGAAGCCAAATCAAGACTGAGACAAACCTCCAAGGTGCCACTTGATCAGAAAACGTCATCTGATGCTTCAAAAAGATGGGCACCCTTGGCTAAGAGGCTCGCTTTTTACTCCAGTGTTAAGTCATTTTTTCATTTCCCTTGTTTCTCGTTCAATCTCCATTTTCAGGTGCTAGATAGATCTGTCGGACTGGCTGGCTGGCTCATCGTGAAGCTAACAGGATTCCGGAGAAATCATCTTCGAAGTGGCATGTCTCAAAAAGTTGATCAAGACCTCCAAAATCAAGAGCACCCATGGCTAACAGTTGCGCTTTTGCTCCAGACTTAGTCATTTTTTCAGCATTTTCACCTCGACGAAAATCCCCTCTGAGACGAAGCACCATTTCAGACAAATCTTGCCAAAGAAACTTCATCGGAGCGTTTCAAGCTTAGATTTCGACACCTAGTACCTGGCCATCTGCCATTGTTGACTTCGAAGATCCTAACTTTTCTCTTGAAAAAACGAAAAACTACCCACTAGGCTTAAACTGAGTTTTAATTGAATCTGACTTCACCATTGTGATCGTGAAGTAAAATAAGCCAATCAAAACAATTTTCAGTTAATTCTAACAAGTTTCAATTTTTAGGGTTTTTGACCTAAAAATAGGGGTCCAGAAACCCTAAGTTTCAATTTTTTCAAATTTTACCAATATCTTCCCGACATCACACTAACTCAAAGTCCATACTTGATTTGCCTAAAAACTAGGTTTTGACATCATTTTAACAAGGTTTAGACCATTTCAAGCAAAATGCCTTAATGAAGCAAAAAAATTGGTTTGGGTACAACATTGCCAAAAGTTGGGCACTAGGGTTTGAGAAGGTTAAAAGGCAAAAGCAAGTGTTATTGATTCATTCATTGATATTGTCTATTTTGCAAAATGGTGAGAGCTGAGCAACAGGGTTTGCTAGTTTGGAGGATCAAGCTATTCTAAGGATGAAATCCCTCGAATAGGATAGAGTTTGCAAGTGTGAGAGATCACCCAAAGACTCTTGATTGAATAATCTCACAATAGGATTATTATCTGAGCATTCACAGGATCCAGAAGAATATTACTTCAGGTTTCCAGAGTTCTATTAGCAGATCAGAATAAGGGGTTTTGATTAATAATTGCAGATTTCATTTCCTACAATTAGCACGTGGGAATCCAAATTAGTTGGATAACTTGTTGAGCACGTGGAAACACCTCCATTGCAGGTTGTACAGATCTGATCTATCATTTGTAGCAAGCCGTACAGATTTACTGAGGTGTGAGGGTCCCAAACTGCAAAAATATCCATTTCTTGCCAGTACATGTGGACTCTAGGCAGGCCATATAGGTTCAGTCAAAATGTGGGGTTTCAATCAACAAATTTCCAAGTTTAACAGCAGCAAACATTAATTTGAAGGTGTCTAAATCATACCAATGAACAGCACCAATTCCAAGGAGACAAAATTGCAAATTCAAGGAGAGCGCCTAGGGTTTTGTGCCATCAAATTGCTGATATCAGAAATCGGATTTGTAGTTTGTGATTTCCAACAAATGGGTATGTACTAAATGTGTTTGAAAGCAATAAATATCAACTGGGCTCCTCTCTATTTATGCATTTACTTTCTGTTTTAGCATTTTTACAATTACTTCCAATTTTCGGCACCATTTCTGACAAAACACTCTAAAAATCATAATACAATCAAAACACAAAAAAAATCAAACTAAAACCCCAAGGGACATCTTAGTGGTATCAAAGCTCAAAATCTCATACCAACCTGTGCGGTTAATTCATGAGTGAACAAGAACAGGTATATAACATGAGTTCACGACAGTGGGAACCTCTACAGTTGTCGAAGGAACAAACTATTACACGTGCATTGGGTATTACAATTCTGAAGAGTTACCAAGGCATTTATCTGGGGGGAGTGAGAGCATTGCAAGTGCAACGGCAAATAGAGAAAAGAGACATGTTGACTCCCTTAGCCCGAGCAAAACACTACACCTGGACATAAAATGAATCAAAACACTACACCTGGAGATACAGTGTGTCCTGAGGAGATTGGTTGCTCCCATGCACCACCTGAGGACAGGCAAACGACTTCACTCTTCTCCATATCTAGGCCCCTACAACCTACTTTCACACGTAGGATTGAGGCACATGTTCACCCAAAGCAGCCTTTGAAACAGCCAATGTCCATGGTTGATGAGGTCAGAGCTAGCCATGCGGAGTACATTTCACTCCCTCCTAATATCAGGAATTTATTGACTTTGGATCAATTCATGAACCAAAGGAGATAGAGAGTAGAGGTAGTTGGCAGGTTAGAGACTAGACCACCACAGGGTACCAGAGATTTCCAGAAGGTAGTGGGCAAGATTTCTTTGGAGCATTTCGATGGTGGAAATAAATGCACAGCACATGCCTGGGTTCAAAAGTTAGACAATTACCTCTCCTTGAGGCCCATGCCTGAGGAAGAGGCAATTAAGTTTGTCATGTTGCATTTAGATAGCCTAGTTCACGAGGGGTAACATTTGGACACAGGTCAATCACCACTTACGATGAGTTCACTAATAAACTCATCGAACACTTTGATAGGAGAGACCCAGAGATTTTCTTTCATGAGCTTGTACAACTCAAACAAGTTGGGTCATTGGAATCTTGCATCTCAGAGTTTCAGCAGTTATCAGTGATGGTGACAGACATCTCTGAGAAAAGATTAGTAGCATTATTCAATGAAGGTCTTTTGGAACCTTTACGTGGATGGATCAAATCTTTTGATCCACCCTCACTACATGATGCAATGGAGAAGGCATAGGCTATGGAGCTTGCTGCCCCAAAAAGCAAGTTTCCATCAAAATCTTTCCCTTTCTCAAAAGATAAACCACAGAATAAATTTTCAGACCAGTAAAGAAAACTATCTCCAAGACTTCGTGATGACACCATTAGGGACTTGAGAAGACAAAAATTATGCTTCAAATGCAGAGGACCTTGGGAACAAGGTCATGTATGTCCTTCCAAGGGGAAAGTATTGGAATACGTTTTTGCTGATAAATCAGATTCTCAAAATTCAGAACAGCAGACTGATCGGGAAGAAAAAATTGAGGACAATGCATCCAAAGAGTCTAAAAAGGAAAGGGAAGATGCACCACCTACAGCACAACTCTCGAGCATGCAGAAAGAGGGATCCTTCAAGATTAGAGGAGTCTTGAGTGAGCAGTAGGTGATTACTTTGCTTGATACAAGGGCCACTCAGAACTTCATAGATGAGGGGTTGGTTGCTAGACGTGGCCTTAAGACTGAGGAATTTGAGGGATTCAAGGTGAGAGTAGTTGATGGGTTCACACTCAAATGTAATCGAAGGATTTCAAATCTCACATTGCAATTGAATGACTATGAGTTTCAACAAATTTCTATGTCGTTGGCATGGGAGAGATGGATGTTGTACTTGACATGAAGTGGCTTCATGCTATAGGTGAGTTTACCGTCAACTTGCGCGCTATGAAGATGAAATTTGAGGTTAACAACAAGAAACATGTGTTGAGGGGTATGTCAAATGGGAGTCTTCGGGTTATTTCACTCAAGAGAATGGAGAGATTGATCAGGCATGATCAAGTTGAGTGGGTTGCGGAGTGTTATACCTTGCCATCACAGGTTGAGCAGCAAAAGCATGAGTATCCACCAAACATACAAGCATTGAGAGACAAACACAGTAAGGCGTTTGAGAGTTTACCACATGGGAGACCTCCCAATAGGGGAATCGAGCACATTATAGAGCTTGAGGACGGCTCCAAGCCGGTCATTATCACTCCCTACAAGCATCCCAAGAGGATGAAGGATGAGATCGAGAAGATGTCATATCCCTGAAATCGTAACACTTGAATTACAAAATACATATTTAAAAATATTTACCACTCGATATCATTATAAGCATAATGATTAAAAATGATATCATAATTATAATTATTGTATTATAAGTATTAAAATTTATATATATTGACAATTTAATTAATGGAGTAAATATTACGAACATATAAAAATCACAAAATTTATATATAATATAAATATTAACAATATAATATAACACTATATTAAATCTATATACATAGGAATAAATATATCAAAATAAGATAAAATATATATGTGCTTTCGAATAGCATAAGTCGCTACAAAGGTCAATAGTGAGACTGCGATATAGAAAGACCCGAAACCATTTATTTCCTAGTATATAATAGCTGATAGCTGGTGAAAGGGAGGCGGAAATGATGATCAAATAAAGAGCCTGATTATATGGAATTACTATAAGCATATGCACACCCAATAATATGCCAAATTAATATTTTGGTATAAAGTCTCTACAGCATATATCGATAATAGCAATTAACCAAGGTACCAACTATGAGTGCTATGTGCAGCGGTTCCTTAAATATTGACGACAACATATATGGGATGTCTCGAATGAATTTAACTTTGCGTTCCACGCAATCATCTTGGCAATCAATTCATCCCTACGGTGCGGACAACAATTTCATGTAAAGACAATGACAAAATAACCAATATACAAGCCAGCTAATATAAATTCTCCAATCATGTAGCAAATGGCCGCAATAAATCATTCAACGCCAAATAGAATGCGAATCGTCAATCCAAATAAACGACCAACACGAAAGTAAAAGCACAGATAACCAATACAGATCATCCAATACGGAAAGAACAACCGTACTGGTTTAGACTGTAAAATATAGAAGGTGTCCCAAATACATATCTTCAATGAATCAAATGTAATGTCCCCTCCTAGCCTCTGATCAGTGGACATTCCTCTAGTCAATTTCCGAGTTCCGATTGGTTAGGAGGTTCAGTTAGGGATTCTTTTCCCAATGGTGCTTGGTCGGTGATTTACTATTTTTAGCATTTACTAAAAATAGTAAGTCTATTTTTGGGGGTTTTGGTTCTGGCCAGGATGGTTCGTGCAGCATTTCCAGTTGGTTAGTCACTTTGGAGAAGTTATTTAAATATTTGACCTTTGCTTGGGATTCGAAACTAAAATAAAGTGACTTTATAATTTAAGTTATAAAAGGGGTCATAAGGGATGACTTAAAAGGTGACCAATGCGCCTAGCCTCTTCACTTGAAATTGTTTTTAAATGTTATATTAAAATGATATCTCTTGGGGCGCCTAAAGTGGAGACAAACAATTGAATCAAATTTAAAAATTATATGACTTCAAAGGAGGGCGTGGGTTTAGGGTTTTTGGGTGCCCAACTCATGTTTGAAAAATAAAAGACTTTTTGGAGCCTCTTTTTTGTTTATGTTGGAGATTGTTTGTGTAGACATGATGTTGGTTTGAAGCCAGAGATTGCAAAACGGAGTTGAGGACGTTACCCCTCAATTCTAAGATCAGCCCCGGCAGCGAAAGACCTTGCTCAGGCTGGTGTTGGGTGTTTTCAGTCAGAGAACACAACTGGGCTTTCATGATGAAGATTTATCAGTATTTTTAGGTGGATTTAAGTAGAGTTTGGTGTGGTGTGCTTCTACTTACAGTTTGGAGTGATATTTTGGCGTTCCATGGGGACGTGTCCCCCCCAAAAAACCCCACGTTTCCTATGGGGGGATGTCTCGGAGACTTGGGGACTTGGGGGAGACGGCCCCCCACCAGGCCACCATCCCACCAACAGTGTCGCTGTCTCCAAGATGCTTCTAGGACTTTGAGGACGTTGGGGTGTCCTCAAGACGTCTAGGGGACTCCTAGTTGTCTCCAAGATGTATAATTCTTATACTTATACATCTTTTTATAACTTTTTTTTCAAGTACTATATGTATTTCAGCACCCTACTGCCCCCTCGCCGCCGTCCCCCCGCCGTCCCCAAACTTAGGTTCCCACATCTCGGAAATGTGTCCCCCCGTCCCCGTCCCTAAAATCCCATGGAACACTGCAGTTTTTCTAGAGTTTCTTCTCATGCCTGGGAACCACATTTTTGCTCACAAAACCATAATGGAGATAGATATTGAATGGGTACTTGACAAATCTCTTCCTTATGGTTGGACGATCATTTCAAGCATAAGACCAAAATTTTTAGTGAAGGAATTAATTTTTGAAGGGAGGTCGACCCTTCCCAGGAGGTACAGCCCTTGGGAGTTGTGCCTTCAACTTGCATCTTAACCTCTTTGGCGTTGAGGGTTGTTATATTTGCTCCTAGGCTGCGTTGGGATACATCCTTGATCAAGGAGAAGCAAAGTGATAAATTTTAAGTGTCGGTCGATGGTTGTAAGAAGTCTTACTTGCTGCTGTGTGGCGTCTCCAGGTCTGAAAATGTTCTAAACTGAGTAGTTATTGCTTTTACTTGGCTGTAATATGTACTGTTATAAATCTGATTACAAAAAGCATTGGAAATAATCTTGTTTAGCATATTTCCCTTCACTTTATGCTCTTATTGTTTACTTTCAATGAAACGAGCAATGCTCATGAAAACCCTATGAAATTTGCGAAAAAACTCCTCAAAAAATCACGAACAGCAAGCAGCAAACTCAGAAATAAATAAATAAAAGTTAAGGGTAGTTTATTACAGTGGTATCAGCACAAAACCGATCTTGCCATCCAATGGGTTTAGATTCCTATGAGCCAGAGTGACAGAGAAAGGAGATACTTAGAGAGGAGTAGAAGAAAGGAAGAGAGTTTTTGGGAACACTGGTCATCATCTGAGGGAGAACAGCAGATTGAAACTTCATCTAGTGGGTCATCTAACACAGGCAATATGGGAGACAGGGATGGAAATGGTAATTGGAATGAAAGAAACAACAAGAATGAAGAACCACCAAATAGAATGGCAATTTTATTAGACACTTTGGTCAGGGGACAGTTGAGGGCAGCACAACAACAATAGGAGACAAATAACAGATTGGCTGATTTGGTACAGAGAATGGATCAATTGGGTAATGGAAACAGGAAGGGCAGCTAGGAGGTGGAAATCCACAAGCTTTGGTAAGACCTCTTATGCCAAACTTTCCACTGAGGTTAGAAGCTCTTGTGAAGCCCTAACTTACATTGTTGGAGCAGCAAGATTGTTGGCGTAACAATTAGCACCTCTAGAGTGCGAGTTGGTACGGACAGCTATGCACAGCGCGTAATGACTGCTCTTCAAATTAGGAGGGGAAGCTCCCTCTTTTGCTAATATGCATTCTAAAAGTAAAGTATCTAAATCCTATCTTTTTGACTCAGCTGGAAGAGGCACAAGGTTAAGGAAACCAAGAACGTTGCAACTAAGGGTTTTCTCTGGTTTTGCAGATCTTAACTACAACTAAAACTAAATGCTTTTAATCTATCCAATCTCCTCAAGAAAACAGAGCATGAGGAAAAGAAGCAAGAATGTGATTCACACGATAAACTTTAAAACAGGATTTCCGAGGAGGAGGAACCCCTACCAAGGCATAGGCTGAAATGAAGTTTATTAGGCACAACATCAAACGACAAACTTAATTACTAAATTTTCAAGGAGGAGGAACCCCTATCTGAGGCGTAGATAAGTAACAAGCTTATTGAAAACAACACTTACACAATAATTCTTCTTTCCAAATTTCCAAGGAGGAGGGACTCCTATCTGAGGCGTAGATTGAAAGAACAACTATTAAACATAACATAAGGTAGCAAACTAGGACAGCAAATTGCATTGGTGAGACACGCATACAATAAACGATCAAACTAGCAACCCCATTTAACTAAGTTTGAACGAACATCATAAAAATAACATTCAGGCAAGGTGACGCAGCTATTTATTATCACAGTAAAAGCTCTTGAACAAATACAGAACAGCAATATTTCAGGCAAGGTGGCGCAGCATATATTACTATCACATGCAAAAGTTATTCACAAATGAGCAAAGAGCTCTTATTTATAGACATCAAAGGTGTAGGGAACCCTAAAATCACCTTGAGTCAACTACAGTCTCGCAAGCATGCGAGATTTTACTGCTAAACCTAATTGTATGCAACTACACAGTTAACTGTAAAGCTACCATCAGCTAACTGGAATGAACTAAAACAAATGGACGTCTACAACAAGCAAGTCCTTATTGATATGCAAGTTAACTCAAAACTACCTCAGTTAACGGAGAATGAGAACTAAATGAAAACTCCATCTGTACATAGGAAATTCCAAAATAGACGTGCATGAGATGTGGAACGAGTTAACTCGGAAAGAAGAGTCGAGTTAACTGTTGTATATGATGTATATCCTAAAAAGGTGGGACGTCCTAATCTGGAGTTCACTCACCGCGATCTCGAGCAAGTAACCCCTCCACGAGGTTGTTGACTGCATCACCATCTGGGGCACTCATACTTCTCTGCAGCACACTGTGTCTTCGCAACATCTCCTCACTACCCGTGATCTGACTTTGAAGTTCTCCTCTTCTCCCGATCGCCTCATCAAATAACGCTGACATGACTGTAAGTTGATCTAACTTACAGCCAATGGAATCTCCACTGAAAATACCATGGATGAGCACCTGCAACTCTGACTAAACATCAGTGAGCTCAATGTACTCACCACCCTCATGTTGATACTGGCAAGGAACTCGGGATACGAAATTTCTCACGTACCGAAGTGCACTAGCCATGTGTTCTCTGCTCTCGACCAACTCTAAAGCCATTGTCTCTTGTATTTTTGCCTTGAAGATTAATTGTGTTCTCCAAGTAGAAATAGCTTCCTTATCTTCTTCGTCGGTGACCGAGTCATATGTCGTCCTCAGGTGAGAGATCATGATTTCATCTCTAGGTTTTTCAACCGCCAGCTCTCGCTCTAATTCCTGAATTAGTAGACGAAGTTCGCGGGCATTATACCTCAACTAATATAACTCTGTAAACACAAAGCGACCCCTTGTGACAAAATCCTCCACCAAATCTTTCAAGCGCTTCCCGTATACAACAAACTGATTAAGTTGATTCTGCTCTATTGGTAGCTCTAACATTTGCGGGAGCAAGGCGGTGACATTCTCACTGTTATGTGTAAGGTTAGAGATATACTGACAAAGTTGTTGGATTTCAGCCTTGAGGGCTGCTTCGTCTTCTCCGTCTTTTATGACTCTATCCTTTATGCTATCCGTTGCAACTTGAAGGAAATCAACCTTTGTTTGGCGTGTGCTTTTACCAAGGTTGACCTTTATCACATCGAAGTCTTCAACTTCTACTTCATTCAAGTTCTTGTCCTTTGGGGGTACAGCGATCTCTATTATGATCTCCTTGCCAGCGTTCCTTTCTACATTGAACCTGCTTCTTTCCTCTCTTATCTGGTGTGTCCTGGTAGACATGATCAAAATTTGAGAAGTCTAGTTTGTAGGATGGTTGCCTCCTCTTCCTGCCCAGCTAACTCTAAAGCCAAGACGAGTCTCGACTAATCTCACTAGAAGGATCAGTGTTAGTCATAGGAAAACTTTATGAGTGGGAATGTGTAGAGGCATTGCTACGTGGCGGCGAGTCCAAGTCCAAGTCAATGTGAATCAGAACTGGAGGCTACTGTGGTGTTGGCGAGGGCAAAGGAGGCTATACCTCTAGCTCTAGCATGCTCTGAACTGCATTCGTGGCTGTCTCCACATGCGTTTCTGTAACAAGTGCCTTCCCTTTAGACACTTTGTTTCCTTTAGGAGGATTGCTCCTTTTCTTTTCTTTTGGTTTTGACGAGGATGGCAGTGAGGATTCCAATGGTGGCAGCTCTGTACTTGGCATGACTGCCCTCCTTGTCTTGTTGCTATCCAAGTAGAGTGTATTGTTTTGAATAACTCTGCTTGATCTCTCTTTCATAGATGAGTATTCCTTGGCAAACCAATCGACAACTGGAAGCGGTTGCATTTCAACATGTTCTCTGAAGAATTAAGGAAGAATATCCCCATCATCATTAGACAATCCTCCCACATCCTCTGACATGAAGATAGATATCTGTGAGGGTGAACCTGCTGTGTTGTACCCAAACCAATTCTTTGCTTCACTAAGGCATTTTGCTTAAAATGGTCTAGACTCTAAACCTTGTAAAAATGATGTCAAAACTCAGTTTTTGGGCAAATCAAGTATGGGCTTTTGGTCAATGTAATGTTAGGAAGATCCTGGTAAAATTTGAAAATTTTGAAAATTAGCATTTTCGGACCCTATTTTTAGGTCAAAAAACCCTAAAAATAGAAACTTGTCAGAATTGGCTAAAATTAATTTTGATTGGCTTATTTTGCATCACGATCACAGTGGTGAAGTCGGTTTCAGTTAAAAGTCAATTTAAACCTGGTGGGTAGTTTTTGCTTTTTCATGAGAAAAGTTAGGACCTCCAAGGTCATCAATGGCAGTTGGCCAATACCAGGTGTCAAAATCTAAGCCTGAAACTCAAAGCAGAACATTCTATGATAAAAGATGCTAAAAAAGATGCTTTTCGACGGAGTTTTCAAATGGTGAAAAGAGCAAAAAATATTGTTTGGAAACATTTCACTTTGTAACGTGGGAGACGCTTGCGCAATCAACGTGCAAATCAACTTTACAATGTTCGTACATGTGAAAATGGTGAAATACAACTCAGCAACCAACACGGTGTTCGCAGAGCGCAAAATGGAGGAAAACATCAAGTCTAGAGCAGAATTTGCGCCCCTATAGCTCAGGAAGCGCCCTTCAATTTGAAGGTTCAGATTCAGTTGTTTCTGGGTGCAAATACATTTAATCTCTCTGGTTTTCAGTCAGCCTTCCGACAAGCTATCAAGCAAGTCTATCCGATTCATGGAACTCCAGCAATCGGAGGTGGAAGCAAAAGTTACGGAGAGTTAACACATCACAGAGATTGTCAAATTTACAGTTTCTGCACCCCTGTAGCCCAGGGGTGCCGTTGAATTACAGCTACAAGGGTGCCCTTGAATTACACCCCTCAGATGAATGAATTTGCAGTTTTCGTTTCAAGGAAATCTTTACTGATTCAACCTAGCTCCGCAGTGCATTCATTCGCAAGATCGTCAGAAAAGCTGAGTAACCATGGCAGTAGTTCCAGTAAGCACGTAAAACGGAGGAAGTATAAAGTGTATCAAATTGTACCTCTGCTAGCTAGGGGTGCCTTGCCTTTTGGCCAGTCAGATGAGGTTTCTTGCAGCTGCCATCTTCACGAGACCTATGCGGAATCCTCCTAACTACGCAGTGAATCTATCCGTCGACCTTCGAGATCTGTCAATCACCTGTAGTCGAAGAATCAGTGCAAAATAGGGACAAGTGGAAAAATGGCTAAGTGTTTTACATATTGCCTTGAAAAAGGGCCCTTCTTTTAGAGGCACTAAATGCAGTCTTCTCGCTTCATCACTCCCAAGAACATCTCTTCTAAATTGTTCTAGCTACGCAGCAAGCCTGTCAGCACACAAATCAAAGCAATCCAGCTCTTGATAGCAAGGGTCAAAGTAGGGCACTTGGTTGAAATTGACAAAATACAAAATCATGTTAATTTTTGTTTCTACTCCTTTGCAAACCAGGGGCGCCCTTGCATTTGGGGGTCTTAATTATTCAGGCCTTGCATATGCAGTCATCGGTGCGTAATTCTTCTAGCTACATGATGGATCCAGCATCCAATCAACAGGAGTCATCGTTCACCAACAACGGCAAATTGAAGCATCAAAGGGCAAATCAGGAAAATGGCTTAAGTATGGAATTTCTTACGAAATTACATATCTCCTTGGGAAAGGCGCCCTTCATTTTAAGGCACCAGATTCAGTTTTCTAAGGTCACAACTCCCAGCACACATTTCATCAGTTTTGATCTGGCTACACAATGAGTCCTTCGGTTCAATTTCAACATCACCCGAGCACCCAAAAATCAGAGTTCAACAGAGGCTACTGTGACGTTTTCAATGAGCTACAAAATAGGAAGTTAGCAAAAAATCTCAACTTTTGGAGGTGGATGCCTAGAAAATCAAAATTTGACTTTTTGGAATCAAAAGAATATTCTAAGTGAACCCGGAAAGAGAGATTTCAGTTAACTCAATAAAATAATATTAAATTTCAGTTTTTGCATGTCAGCTTTGCAAAGGGCGAATTTCTTCAATATTTTAATATCGGCGCCTATTTTGAGACTCGTTGAGTTTCGCATGTTGAGTTGAACTGAATATTTTAATATTTTAATATTTTTGAGACTTCAAGTCAGTTTTTGTTTCGTGAAGTGGGGTCCAATCAAATAATTCCTTTTGAAATCAAGGTTTCTACTTGTAGTTGGCACCATAAACCTAAGATTTTCTCTATTTATTTCAAGATGGCATTCATTTCTCTCATAATAGGTTGAACTGCAAGCGAATTTTCTCTTGTGCGAGCATTCGAAGGCATCATAAATAATTATTTTCAGATTTCCTTGCAGATACAAGTCCAGAATAATCAGCAAATTTCAGACAAGCATGGTGATTTTGACAGAATCAGAAACATAAAACCTCTATCTTTTGTCTTAATTTCTTATTTTCTTGTCTTAGGTATTCTTCGCATGTCCAAGAATTCGGCAACTTTTGATAGTTTTAATCATCTGGGTTGGTTGTGCACTTTCTCTACAACACCAATGTGTTTCAATTTTTCAAGAAAAATTACCTCGAAGCTTTGCTTTTTCTCAACTAAAATTCATTTGCATGGTGGAGTAAAAGACAGTATTTTTAAAAATGAAGGATTTGAGTTTGCTTAAAATCATCTTCTACACAAAACCCATGTTCCAGATTTTTTCAAAAAAATCTGCCCTCGTGGCCCCTGCTTCCCCCAATTGCTTTTTTTGGAAAAGTCTTTGCATGTCAACCTAAACGGCATTTTTTCGAATTTCCGATGTTGCGGTTTTGCTTGAAATCATCTTCTGCACAAAACCCATGTCTCAGAATTTTCGTGAAAATTGCCCTCCAACAGACTATTTTCAGCCTCATCAAGAGTGATTTTCGGCTTTTCGAAGAAAGTTGTCAGAACATAGTCGTGATTATAGTCAACAGGCGAGTTTTTCAAAATGCAATACACACAGAATGAATTCAAGACCAAGTCGGTCCTAATTCATGATTTCATCGGAACAGCTGACACAAACTTGCATAAGGTGCTTCCAGAGGCTATTTTGGATCCGATAAAGATAAATTCGACAATACTTCAAAGCATCGAAAGGTTCGGTTTGCTAGAGGCGGCTTTTATCCCCATTTCAATTCAGTGCATAGAATTCATGATGTCTTGTGTCAAGCATTACAATTCTATTGCCCGTGAAATTCAGTCAGCAAATGGACGGGTGATTTGTAGTCTCAAGCTTCAAGATATTGAGAAAGGTTTTGGTATTCCTCAGCATCTAGATAGTTTGGTCATTACCATGGATCAGTGTGAGAGAGCATTTAATGCTGATAAGGACATGTGTCAAAACAAAATGGCGGAAAGGTGGTTAAAAGAAAAGAAAGTTAAATTGCCACACAATGTCGGTCGCAGAGAGTTCAAAGACGAGTACCACAATTTTGATAACTCTTCTTAATCATGTCTTCGGTCATTCAGATGCAAACAAATCCAGTCTTGGATGTATTATGTCATTACTCAGATTGTTTCCAGGCAAGAGTATTATGACTGGGCTTCTTTGATCAGCGACGTCATTCACAAGCAGATTACTAGATTCCTAGTTGCCCATGACTTTCACATGTGTTCTTATCTCGTATACTTGATTGCATATCAGAATCAATTTAGAGATTTGAACACCAAGTGCGTTCTCAATGTGCAAAAATTTTATCAGTACTACGATCAACTTGAATTCACAGCTTCTGAGCGACATTTCAAGTGCGTGCAAGAAGCGTTCTTGATATACACAGTGAAAAACCTAGACCGAGAGTTACACGTTCATATTTCAGCAGTTGCTCGAGAGGCAATGGCGGAATGGGTAGACCAATTCATTCAGTTCCCTACATATACTTACATTCATGTCTACGGTTATACAGGAAATCCAGCCATGCTACCACATTATCCTTCGGATAAGACGGTGTTCATGGAGTTTCGAAGGCAATTATCTGAATTCCATTCACGATTGTGTAATAAGCGCAAGCCGGCAACTAGTTTTCCTTTGCAGATGGGAATCTACAGATGTAAAACAGCAGTTGATGCCAAGATTGCAGGTCAGGAGTTGGAGAACCTCAAGCTCAAGTACCTTGTCGACGCACGCTCATATGACCCTTGGGGTTATTTTTCAACGCGTCTTGGAGGTCGCTCTCATCACAAGCCTGCTATGGAGGACTACTGGGTCAACTGTGAGGATGAGTTTGAGGTGCGCCAACGTAGTTACAGCAAGCTCATTCTCTCGCAGATTTCTCTTTACATGTCAGAGAATGTGGAAGGGTTGTCAGATGATGGGGATGTACTTCCTCAATTCTTCAGAGAGCGGATTGATACACAGCCACTTCCAGCTATTGATTGGTTCACCCAGGAGTATTCATCCGTGAAAGAGAGAACAAGTAGAGCTATTCAGAATCACATACTCTACTTAGAAAGCAAGAAAACAAGGAGGGCAGTCATGCCAAGCACAGAGCCGCCATTGGTGGATTCTACACTACCATCCTCGTCAAAGCCTAAACAGAAGAAACGAAGTAATCCTCCTAAAAAGAACAAGATACCCAACAATTCAAAAGGGAAGGCACTTGTTGCAGAAACACACATGGAGCTAGCTGCAAACACAGTTTGTAGCATGCTAGAGCCAAAAGTACAGCCTGCTGCACCATCCACCACACCATGGCAGTCTCTAGTTCCGATTCACATCGATTTGGAGCAAGACTCGCCACCGCGTAGCCATACGTCTACGATTTCCGGCTCATCAAGACGACCTATGACTATCACCGATCCATCCAGTGAGATTAGTCGAGACTCCTCTTGGCTTGAGATTCAGTTGGGTAGGAAGAGGGGGCAACCATCATACATACTTGATTCTTCGGACTTTGATCACATCTACCAGGATCCATCAGATAAGAGGATTAAGAAAAAAGTTCATGTAGAGAAGAACGCTGAGAAAGAGATCATTGTAGAGACTGCAGTACCTCCACCAGACAAGAATTTGGATGAGTTGGAAGTTGAGGACTTTGAAGTTATTAAGGTTAACCTTGGCAGGAGCACATGCCAAATAGAGGTTGATTTGCTTCAAGTTGCAACTGACGGCAAAAGGGATAGAGTGGCAAAAGACAGAGAAGACAAGGCAGCCCTCAGGGCTGAAATTCAACAGCTTCGTCAATACATCTCTAATCTCGTCCATAGACCTGAGAATGTCACCGCTTCACTCCCACAGATGATAGAGCCACAAGCAGAGCAGGGTCAGCTCAATCAGATGGTTGTGTACGGGAAGCGCATGATGGATTGGGAAGAGGTGTTTATCACTAAGGGCCTCTTTGTACTTGCAGAGCTATTTTAGTTGAGATACAACGCCTGCAAGCTCCGTTTGCAAATTCAGGATTCAGAACGCAGCTTGGCGGTTGACAAACCTACAGATGAAATCTTGAACCCTCACCTGAGGACGGCATATGACTTGGTCGTTGATGAAGAAGATAGAGAAGCTATTTTTTATTGGATAGCACAATTAATCTTCAAGGCAAAAATATAGGAAACAATGACTTCAAAGTTGGCCGAGTGTAGAGAGCATGTGATTACTGCACTTCATTATGTGAGAACTGTTGTGTCACAAGTTCCTTGCCGATATCAGCATGAGGGTGGTGAGTATGTTGAGCTTACAGACATTTAGTCAGAATTGCAAACACTCATCCATGGTATTTTCAATGGAGACTCTATTGGCTGTAAGTTAGATCAACTTACAGTCATGTCAACGTTGTTCGATGAGGCAGTCAGAAGAAGAGGTGAACTTCAAAGCCAAATCACAAGTGGTGAGGATATGTTGCACAGACATCGTGTACTACGAAAGAGTATCAATGCCCCGGATGGTGATGCAGTCAATGACCTCATGGACGGGTTAGTTGCTCGAGATCAAGGCCAGTGAACTCCAGTTCAGGGCATCCCACCTTTTCCAAAATAGACATTAGACACAGGAGTTAAACCCGATGCCTCTTTCTGAATTAACTCGTTGTTCCACAATGCATTGTTGATGTTATAGCAGCTATGGGCTGCACTTCCTTTGCACAAATTCCAAGGAGAAGAACATGAATTAAATAAGTAGCCTTCGGCTATTTAATTCATGACTACAACATTTATTAAATGGAGAGGGTCGACCCTATATGATTCGCATTTACTATTTGTTGCATGGGTCGACCCTAATTGTATTTATCTTTATTTATGTTTTTCCTAAGAGGGCCGACCCAACTTGAAGAGGCGCCTCTCTTTTATTTATACAAGGTCTTATTTGTCATTTGTTTATTCATTCATTCAAGCAAGTTCGCAATTAAGAGCAGAGCAGAATTCGTACCTTCATAGCAGCAGATTGGATTCAAGGAAGATCTCATATTCATTACATAGTTTGAATTTAGGAGAAAGGCGATTTCTTTGTATCAAGTATTGGCCATTGTTGGGCCTAAGTTGCAAGCAAATTTCTGCTCTTGTTCTACTTTATATAAGAGATTCATTTGCTGGGTTTTTCTCCCTCAAGAGGAGGGTTTTCCCAAGGTATCTTGTTGTGTTCATTGTCTTATATGTTGCAATTTCATTAAGTGCTTTCATTGTTTAATCTGATCTAAGAAACACTAACATGGTATCAAAGCAAGTGTGAAAAAGATCGTGATCAAATTTAGTTTGCAACACTCACTTTATTCTTTTTCAGTCTATCTTCTAAAATTCTCAAGATGGTGAACGGTCTGAAAATCGAGGATAGACTCGAAGGAATTTTGAACTACACATCATGGAGGTTCAGGATCATGCTCACATTGGAAGAGAATGATTTGGCTGAGTTTGTGAAAACAAAAGTTCTAGAACCTGAGGAGGAAGAAGAAAAGTTGCAGTGGAGGAAGAAAGATACTAGGGCAAAGAAAGTGTTGGTTGATTCCGTCAAAGATCATATTGTTCCGATTGTCTTCAAGTTGGATACCGCAAGGGAGATGTTCAAAACATTGGAAGAGATGTATGAAATCAACAACACCAATCGTGCCCTAACCTTGAAGCAACAACTACTTCACATTAAGATGGCGGAAGGAGAGTTTGTCATCACCTACTTCATGAAGACTTCTGAATTGAGAGATCAACTCTCTACCATTGGTCATATTGTTGATGACAAGGATTTGACCATGTTGGCTCTTAATGGTCTTCCGCTTTCATGGGAGTCGTTTATTCAAGGAATCAGTGCAAGATCTAAACTTCCCAAGTTTGATCGATTGAGGATTGACTGCATTCAAGAGGAGTCGAGGTTGGCGGCTAGAGGCATTGGTCAAAGTTCAAAGAATGAAGATTTACATATTCTCACCTCTCATTCATCGAAGAAAGGAAAAGTTTGGAAGAAAGGATTCTTCAAAAGGAATCGAGATAATGGGTTAGATGGTGCTCCTGCATTCAAGAAGAAGTGGGACCTCTCTCGTGTTCAATGCTTTAAATGTGACAAATTTGGTCACTATGCGAAGGATTGTCCTACCAGGCCTAATCAGCATGCTTCATTTGCGGATGTGATTGAGATCTCTCCCCAAAATGATTCTAGTGAATTTCTACTCTAGTCATGGGCCTATGTTCAAGCTGTGAAGGTTGTGTACTAAGCATACGGTGTCCACCCTTCAGAATATTTAAGAGATAAGTATTCTTTGCTTTTTGATTGCATTTACTATTCTAGGCTAAAATTCAATTTGTTAAGTTATGCAAATCTGACATTATTTACTTAGGATTATGTGTGACCAGTAAATAGTAATTACTGTGATAAGATTCTTTAGATTTATTCATTGCAAGTAGGATCATGCTAATTTGTGAAGATTGTCTTCTGTTTTGCTGAGAAATTGAAAGAAAGACATGTCGTGATTGATGAATTAAGTATCTATTACTCAGGAGATTTCGAAATCCATGAGATAAGTATTGCATTGTTGAATAATGTTCATGAATTGTTTTTGTAATTATTAATTCATGCTATAACATTGAGATAACCTAAGCATCAATCAATCTGCATCTGGAAAGATTGGATATCGAAGTCATACCGAATGAACAAATGATCAAGCTTGGAGTCATAGCTTGCAATCATTGGACTATATTGTGTTATCTCTCAAAAACGCAGGCTAGATGCCTCAAGAAGATGCCAACTTCTTGATACGCTTTAGGGTAACAGACAAGGTTAAGAAAACTCAACCTTCTACTCTTTAGGTAATGCTGAACCTAGGTGGGTATACCCAATTGACTCAGGAAAGCTCAATCTTATTCAATTAATCTACAAAGGCAATTCTGAAATGAATTAACACTGGATTTAATGATTAGTACATACCAATATTTGAAAAGGATAGACTAAAAACTTAACAAACGTGGAGAATGTGAATGAAACTTAAACTGAGAAGTAAGACCAGTGCCTTATGGGATTTACGGAGTCAAGAAAATTTCAAAGACGGGTTTATTTTACTGGCAAACATTCAAGCTGTTTAGGATTTTATTTGGTTTATAACTTGTATAAACATACCATTTCTGATCACTGAGTTTCTTCTTAATAATCCCAATTTATATTCCCGGTTTATTATGATCAACGCAAAGAATTTTAATCTTTGCTGGAAAGAATCAATGAATTGATCATACAAATACAGCAAATGTGCATTGATGAATGGTGTAAAAACTTGTTTACATAAATCCAAACAACCAGGAAACACAAAATAAGGAGACAACCTCAATAACACTAATCAATAATTACCATAAACAACTGATGCCAGAAAATGTTACGCCATTATATTAAAAGTTTTGTTCTTTTGATATCTCCATCATTTACATATGCTACCAGTCTTATCCCCCTTTTTTTTTACCAAAAAAGCCTCTCCTTTTGTCTCTTGAAAGCGGCCTTTATACATGCAGAATATGAAAGGACGCGTCCCTTCAGAAAATAAGTTTAAACAGAATACGAAAAGCTATGGAAACAATTAAGCCCTTGTTAACCATAAGTGAGTTGTAGCAAGATAATCCAAGTAATCTTGATGATTAAAAGTATCTGCATCTTCAACGGCATTCCGAATTGCGGTTTCCATTTTAATCATATCTTCCACCCGCTCACTCACGTCTTCTAGTGATGTATCTTCCGCAGAGGATGTCTTCATAACCTCTTTCAGCATCGCACCATACTCGTTCCTCCACATAGCAGCATCCTTGACTTCTCCTTTAGCATCAAAAAGTGTAACCATAACTGTATTAGCAGCTTCAGTCAATCCATTTTTGTCCCCGAGCAACTCATCATAAAACTTCTGATGACGACTGATAATATTGTTTGCTCCTTCAGTTGCAGTACTACCAACCTTGTTACGCATGGTCAATTCTTGAAATTTATCCATTACCCGTTCCTTCATCCTCTCATGCTCTTTTATTGCATTCATAGTAGAGGAAAACCTTCCCCACAACTGATTCAGCCAAGATGTCAAATTGACCTGCCGCTTTTTTACAATTGTTGTAATAGCATCGTACCTTCCTTGATTATAAGCACTCGATCCAACCCAATGTTCTTTTGTCTGGGAACTTTCTCCTTGAGTAAGCATTTTGGTTGGCATTGCAGGAACACCTACCAAATCTTTCAACCTATCATTCTCTCTGAGCAGTCTCTCATTACTTGCTTTATACATCGCTCGTTCCTTTATCAACGCCTGAATCTGTGCTTTATTCAATTTGGCAATATCAATACCAATTTCTACAATTCCAACATATTGATGGCTGGAGATATCTCTCAAAGTCAAAGTACCTTTCAGGTCATCATTGTGTTCAAACTGTGAAGGGTACGGATTGATCTGAGCTCAAGTACAACGTATCACACTATGTCTAGAATTTGGACCTATCAGAATAGTTAAAAAAATAAGTATTCTTTGTTTTCTCAGTTATATCATTTATTTATTCTTTGGATCTTGTAATTAAGAGAGATAGTAGACTCTCTCGAATTGTGTTGTGTTCACTAGCATAAGATCTTATTCTCTCTCATGATATAACTTGTACGATTCTAATCTTGATATTTCTTTGGATAATTATGGACTGTTAGTAATCTCTATCTAAAATGCTTCCTGGACAGGTTTAGGGGGAAGAAGATGATAAGAGATTACTTAGTGATGAAAAGCTTGAGGCATCTTATGAAGAAGTCATGTCAACCAAAGAAATGATCAAGAGGGAGTAAACACTAGAGGGACTGAGTTAGTGGCTCGAGGGAGTATATCTCCAGAAGTCTTCTTTGCAATCTCTAAAGCCGGGATCAAGAGGGAGTTCTATGACTCACTAAGAAGAAGTGAAGATTGCAGCATTGCAAGGCCAAGTAATAGAGTGATCCGGGATGCGATCGAAGAGTCAACCGTGAATCTCTACAGAGGTGTGCGTTGGAAACCATTTCTCTAAAGGCAAGCGTTGCAGGCAATGAGGTCAAGTGGTTGATGCAAGAGATTGAAGATTTAGAGGGAGCCTAGTGAATCTAAAGAAGATGGTTGTGCTGTTTCAGTTGAGGCCTACGATGATATCCTGGTTCAATAGGAAGCAGTCTTCTGTGGGACTGAGTACAACAGAGGCTGAGTACATTACAGATTGTGTGGCAGCTCGTGGCTTCAAAAGTTCCTTGCAGGATTGATTGAACAAGCATTGAAGCCAACTATCATCCTTTGTGTTAATCAAAGCTTTGAGAAGCTTTCTATTTTTCCATGCGTTTCATGACAAAACTAAGCATACCACTATATCAGAGATATGGTATTGAGGAAAGATATTCAGTTGAGGTATATCAACACTGATGAGCAGATGGCAGTCATTCTCATCAAGCATTTTTGGGATAATGGTTGTGTACCTTCGAGACAAGCTTGATATGGTGGAGAATGAAGTCCTAGCTGAGAGGGAGTCTTAGTATCAGTGTTCTTTTGTTTAATGAGTTCTTCTTTGAGAGAAGTTCGAGGTGAAATCCCTTGATAATGCATTTCTCTATTGAGAGAGATTTGAGGTGTAAGCCCTTGATAATGCATTTCTCTATTGAGAGAGATTTGAGGTGCAAGCCCTTGGTAATGCATTTCTCTATTGAGAGAGATTTGAGGTGCAAGCCCTTGTTTCCACCCTCTGGGAGAGCCATGGTGGATGTCATGTGTGTGACTCCATGACAGCATCACGTGAGGGAATCCGTGATGATTTACTTGTGCTTGTGTATCACCCTCTGGAGGAGTCATGGTGAAAGTCACGTTGAGGTGACAACATCACATTAAGTGATGAGCACTTGTTCATACCATCTATGGAGGTAGCCATGATGGTTGATATCACGACGAGGTGATATTCTATTTTGTTTTCATTCTGATATGATGTGTCTTGTGCAAGTGGAAGTTCATCCCTAGCTGAGAGGGAGTGTTGATGTTATAGCAGCTATGGGCTGCACTTCCTTTGCACAAATTCCAAGGAGAAGAACATGAATTAAATAAGTAGCCTTCGGCTATTTAATTCATAACTACAACATTTATTAAATGGAGAGGGCCGACCCTATATGATTCGCATTTACTATTTGTTGCATGGGCCGACCCTAATTATATTTATCTTTATTTATGTTTTTCCTAAGAGGGTCGACCCAACTTGAAGAGGCACCTCTCTTGTATTTATACAAGGTCTTATTTGTCATTTGTTTATTCATTCATTCAAGCAAGTTTGCAATTAAGAGAAGAGCAGAATTCGTACCTTCATAGCAGCAGATTGGATTCAAGGAAGATCTCATATTCATTACATAGTTTGCATTTAGGAGAAGGGCGATTTCTTTGTATCAAGTATTGGCCATTGTTGGGCCTAAGTTGTAAGCAGATTTCTGCTCTTGTTCTACTTTATATAAGAGATTCATTTGCTGGGTTTTTCTCCCTCAAGAGGAGGGTTTTCCCAGAGTATCTTGTTGTGTTCATTGTCTTATATGTTGCAATTTCATTAAGTGCTTTCATTGTTTAATCTGATCTAAGAAACACTAACATGCATGCTATGTCTTTCTTGGAAACATCTTTGTATAGTTGGAGTTATTAATTAGTTTTCATTTCAATAAGGATGTGCATGTTGCACATGTCCATTCTGTTGAGTCCTGTTTCAGTTAACTGATGGTATCTTTCCAGTTAACGGTATAGTTTATTTTCCTTAGATTTAGGAATAAAGATCTTGCATGCTTGCAAGACTCTAGTTGACTTAAGTTGATTTTAGGGTTGCCTACACCTTTGAAGTCTATAAATAAGAGCTTTCATCTCATTTGTAAATAAATTTTGCACGCAATAGCAATATATGTTGAGCCTACCTTGCCTGTAATATTGTTATTTTGTATCTGTTCACGAGTGATTACTATATTAATGAATAGTTGTGCCACCTTGCCTTCATGTTATTACTATGGTGTTTGTTCAAATCTTAGTTAAATGGGGTTGTTAATTTGATCGTTTATTGTATGCGTGTTTTGCCAATGCAATTTGTTGTCCTAGTTGCTTACCTTATGTTATGTTAATAATAAGCCTATTCAATTGAGCAAATTGTCGAGCCACCTATCCTTCATGTTGCAAATCTGTACCTAAAGCTTATCGTTTGATGTGTGTGTCAATAAACCTGTTCAGCCAAACAAATAGTTGAGCCACCTTGCCCTCATGTTGTGAAGTTGTACTCAGTTTATCGTATATTTGTTTGTTTCTAATAAATTTCTTCCCAACCAAGCAAATAGTTGAGCCACCTTGCCTTCACGTTGTGAATTTGCACCTGAAGTTTATCGTATAATCACATTCCTGCTCCTTTTCCTCATGCTCTGTTTTCTTGAGGAGATTGGATAGTTTAAAGCATTTAGTTTTTAGTTGTAGTTAAAACCTGCGAAACTAGAAAAAATCCTTAGTTGCAACATCCTTGGTTTTCTTAACCTTGTGCCTCTTCTAGCTGAGTCAAAAAGATAGGATTTAGATCATTTACTTTTAGAACGCATATCAGTAAAAGAGGGAGCTTCCCCTCCTAATTTGAAGAGCAATCATTACGCACTGTGCATAGTTGTCTGTACCAACTGGCACTCCAGAGGTGCTAATTGTTACGCCAACATGTTGTAACTGCGCCAACGCACCTCAAACTCGTCCTCGCAGTTGACCCAATAATCCTCCATAGAAGGCTTGTGGCAAGAGCGACCGCCAAGGCGTGCTAAGTAAAAACCCCCAGGGTCATATGAGCGTGTGTCAACAAGGTACTTAAGATTAAGTTTTGCTAAGTCATGGCCTACAGCCTTGGTGTCACCTACTATTTTGCACCTGTAGATTCCCATTTGCAATGGAAAATTGGCAATTGGCTTGCGCTTGTGGCACAAATGTGAATGAACATCGTGTAATTGCCTCAGAAATTCCATGAAAATCATCTTATCCGAAGGATAACGAGGTAGCATGGCTGGAGATCCTACATATCCATAAACGCGAATGTAAATATAAGTAGGGAACTGAATGAACCAATTCGCCCATTCTACCATTGCTTCTTTGGCAACCGCTAAGATAAGAACATGCAATTCCCGGTCTAGGTTCCTCACTGTGTACATCAAGAATGCTTTTTGCACACGTTTGAAATGTCGCTCGGACTTTATGAACTCAAGTTGATCATAATACTGATGAACTTTTTGTACACTGAGAATCCCTGTTGTGTTCAAACCTCTAAATTGACCTTGGTAAGCAATCAAGTATACAAGATACGAACACATGTGAAACTTGTGGGTGACTAGGAAACCAGTAATCTGCTTGTGGAGAATGTCACTAATCAAAGAGGCCCAATCATAATGCTCTCGCCTAGGAATAATCTAAGAAAGATGTACATCCAAGGCTGAAATTTGTGAGCATCTACGTGACTGGAAAGACGATTAAGAAGAGTGATCAAAATTGTGTATTCATCCTTGAACTCTCTGCGACCCACATTGTTTGGCAATTTACTTTTCTTTTCTTTCAGCCACCTTTTTGCCATTTTATTCTAGCACATGCCCTTATCAGCATTGAATGCCTTTTCACACATATCCATGGTAATTACCCGATTGTTCGGATGCTGAAGAATACCAAAACACCTCTCAATGTTCTGGGGCTTGAGACTACAAATCACCCATCCATCTGCTGATTGAATTTCTCGGGCAGTAGAATTGTAATGCTTTATATAAGACATCACAAATTCTATGCAATGAACTGGAAAAGGGAGTGAAGCCGCCTCTAGCAACCCGGATTCTTGGATGCTTTGAAGTATATACGAACTTATTTTTGACCCTTTGAAATCAACTTTTGGATTCACCTTGTGCAAATCCATGTCAGCTGTTCCAATGAAATCATGAATTAAGACCGACTTGGTCTTGAATTTGGTCGGTGTACTGCATTCTGAAAAAATCTCCTGTTGATTGTAAACATGACTATATTCTAACAACTTTTTCCGGAAAGCCGAAAATCACTCCTGATGAGGCTAAAAATAGCTTGTCGAAGGGCAATTTTCACGAAAAATTATGAGACGTGGGTTTTGTGCAGAAAATAATTCTTAACAAACCCACAACATCAAAAATTTGAAAAAACACCTTTTAGCTTGACATGCAAAGACTTTCTCGAAAAAAGCAACTGAGGGCAATAGGGGTTGCGAGGGTAGATTTTTCTGAAAAAATTTGGAACATGGGTATTGTGCAAAAGATTATTTTAAGCAAACCCAGATCCTTCATTCTGAAAAATACTGACTTTTAGTCCACCATGCAAAGGAATTTTAGTTGAGAAAAGCAAAGCTTCGAGAATTGAAGCTTTGAAACAAATTTTCTTGAAAAATTCTAACACATGGGTTTCGAAGAGAAAGTCGTGCACAACCAACCCAGATGAACAAAATTGTCAAAAGTCGCTAAATTCTTGGACATGCGAAGAATACCTAAGACAAGAATAGAGGAAATTAAGAAAAAAGATATAAGTTTTATGTTTTTGCTTCTGCCAAAATCGCCATGCTTGTCTGAAGTCTGTTGATTATTCTGAACTTGTATCTGCAAGGAAATCTGAAAAATAATACTTATGGCGCCTTCAAATGCTGCTTGCACAAGAGAAAACTCATTTGCACTCAACCTATTATGAGAGAAATGAAACGCCATCTTGAATAAATAGAGAAAACTTAGGTTTATGGCGCCAACTGCAAGTAGAAACCCTAATTTCAAAAGAAATTATCTATTTGGACCCCACTTTGCACAACAGAAACTGACTTGGAGTTCCAAAAATATTAAAATATTCAGTTTAACTCAACATGCGAATTGCAATGAGTCTCAAAATAGGCGCCAATATTAAAATATTGAAAAAATTTGCCCTTAGCAAAATTAACTGCTGAAACTGAAAATTTAATATTATTTTATTGAGTTAACTGAAATCTTTCCTTCTGGGTCGACTTAGAATATTTTACTGATTTTTAAAAGTCAAAGTTTGACTTTATAGGCATCTCCCATCAAAAGTTGAGATTTTTAGCTAACTTCCTATTTTATAGCTCATTGAAAACGTCACAGTAGCCTCTGTTGAACTTTGATTTTCAAGTGCCCGGTTGATGTTGGAGCTGAGTTGAATGATTCATTGCATAGCCAGATCAAAACTGACAAACACGTTGTTGGGTGTTGCAACCTCAGAAAACTAAATCTAGTGCCTCAAAATGAAAGGCACCTTTCTCAAGGAGATATGTAATTTCATAAAAGTTCCATACTTAGCCATTTTCTTGCTTCTGCCTTTTGACTCTTCAATCTGCCACTATCAGTGAATGATGACTCCCGTCGACTGGATCCTGGATCCATCGTGTAGCTGGAAGAATTACACACCCGATGACTACATATGCAAGGCTTGAATGCTAGATTAAGACCTCCAAATGCAAGGGCACCCTTGGCTTGCAAAGGAGCAGAAACAAAAATTAACATGATTTTGCATTTTGTCAATTTCAACCAAGTGCCCTACTTTGACCTTTGCTACTGCGAGCTGGATTACTTCAATTTGTGTGTTGACGGGCTTGTTGCATCGTTGAAACAACTTGGAAGAGATGTTCTTGGGAGTGAAGAACTGAGAAGACTACACTTAGTGCCTCCAAAAGAAGGGTCCCTTTTTCAAGGCAATAAGCAAATTCCATACTTAGCCATTTTCCTCTTTGTCCCCATTTTACATTGATTCTTCGATTATAGGCGATTGACAGATCCCGAAAGCTGACGTATAGATTCATTGAATAGCTAGGAGGATTCCGCACAGGTCTCGTGAAGACGACAGCTACTAGAAACCTCATCTGACTGGCCATTAGGCAAGGCGCCCCTAGCCAGCAGAGGTACAATTAGATATTTTCACTTTATACTTCCTCTGTTTTACATGCTTGTTGGAACCATAGTTTGCAGACTCTCTGAGACTTGCCGCGGACTCGGCGGACTCGGGAGTTCGTGGCTGAGCCGAGTCGACTCACCACAGACTTGGGAGTCGAGTCTAGGAGAGTCCTGGGTCAAGACTCGGAAGTCCCGACCCAAGACTCTCCTGCACGGCTAGGCATCCAAATGGGTTAAAACCCATGTTTTTTTTGCTTTTTACTTCATTTTAACTTGAGTGTTTGTGATTTTTAGGTCTGCAATTTGATTTCAGGTTGAAAGAAACCAATAGAACAAGCTAAAAAGATCAAATAGAGCCAGGTAAGTGATCTAACAATTCTTTTTTTTTGTTTTCTTGCATTCAAAATCAAAAAAATCAAGAAAAATAAGGGGAAATGCTGCCAAACTTTTTTCTATTTTCCTTAATAGCCTAATTCCTACTATTTCTAGCTTGGTTTTGCATTCTTTTCTTTTGCAAATAAATGAAACTTTGAATCACATTTATTTGCTGATTTTTTAGCAAACCCTTGCTGATTTTTTTTTTTCCATGTTGAACTTGAAACAACAATATCGTCTTCAAATCCAAAGGGAACAAGAAAAGACCCTACATGGAAGTATGGAATACCAAGAAACAAAAAAGGTGAAGTGACATGTATTGAATGCCAGAAATGGATGACAGGAGGAATAAACAGATTAAAATACCACCTTGCAAGAATACCTGGGCAAATGTGGAGGGATGCACTAAAACAACTCTTGAGATTATTAGAGAGATAAAGGCCCTTCTTGCTAAGTATGAGCTAAAAAAAGATGAAAAACAAAAAACAAAGGACGCCCTAGCAACAGTGATGAGTGGATCCCATTCTACACCAACTATGAACCATGGTGCTGTAAGTCCAAGCGTTCATGCTCCACATTCATCTTTTGGTGAAAGTCCTAAGGGTTCCTATTCTACTACTAGTGTTGGCCAGGGTCTTTCATTAGGACCAAATTATTTTATTCCACGTAATGTTCCAGGAGCACAACCTTCACTTGAAAGTACCGGTTGGAATAAGGAAAAGCATCATGAAGCTAGGATGGCTGCTGCAAACTTTTCGTATTACAATAACCTACCTTTCAATGTTGCAAACAGCCAATATTGGGAAGGTTTAGTTAACGCCCTTACAGTTGCAAGAAAGGGTTTTAAGACCCCATCAGCTAGAGATTTGAGTGGGCCATTGCTAGAGGAAGCCGTAAAGAATACATGGCTTGTGGTTGATGAGCAAAAGAAATTTTGGCGAAGAAAAGGTTGCAGCTTTTTATCTGATGGGTGGATAGATGGACGCAATAGAACTCTCCAAACTTTTTAGTGGCCTCAAATGGTGGATTGGTGTTCCTAAAATCAATAGATGCCTCCCATGAAGTTAAAAATGTTGAGCCTTTATGCAATCTATTAGATGGGTGGTCCAGGAGGTTGGAGTTGATAATGTTGTCCAAATTATCACAGACAACGCAGCTGCAGGTAGGCTACTTATGGAGAGGTATCCCACAATTGCATGGTCTCTGTGTGCTACACATTGCTTTGACCTATTGCTAGAGGACATTGGGAAGATTTCATGGGTCAAAAGAGTGGTTGAAGATGCAAAAAGTGTTACAAAATTTATCTACAACCATACTTGGGTGCTTGCTTTGATGAGGAAATTCACAAATGGCAAGGACTTTGTGCGACTTGGAGTGACACGATTTGCTAGCCACTTCCTCACATTGCAAAGCATTCTTGGTGCCATTGGTCATCTCAAGCAAATGTTTGTGTCCGATGCTTGGAAGGAGTCCTCATTTTCCAATAAAGCTGAAGGGGAGAGGATTGTTGCCATAGTTTTTGATGAGACATTCATCAAAAATGGAGAGGAGTTGATGGGGGTAAATAGCAATCACACAAAAAAAATTATACATGATAATCTATTTGCTGTTTTTTAATTTTTTTAGGGGTTAATTTTGTTATAATTTAACATTTGTTTTCATTTTTTTAGGTGACAAAACCTTTGGTGAGGGTTCTTCGTATGGTGGATGGAGATGGCATGCCAATGGGTTTCATCTATGAGACCATGGATAGGGCCAAAAAGGCCATATCACGTTACTATTGCGGCAACAAAAAGAAATATGAAATCATATGGCGCATCATTGATCGGAGATGGACAGACCAACTCCACCAGCTGATTCATGCCTTTGCCTACTTCTTGAATCCAAAGTTCTACTTCTCGGACACAATTAAGGCGGATGAGGAGTTCATAGAAGTCTTGTCACTTGCATTGATAGGATGGTGCCTGATAGTGAGCTAAGAGATAAGGTGCTTGATGAGTTGGAGGTGAGATTTGTTACATCTTATTTATGAATTTACAATGTTGAGCCTTGACTATCTATGAATTTTCTATATTTGATATACTTTTTCTTTTATCTATTCAAGGTCTACAAGGGTGCAGAGGGGAGACTCTTTTCCTCCCAACAAACAATTGAAAGGAGAGGAAAACAACAACCAGGTAAAAAATGAAATTAGAAACTTGATTCTTACATATAGATTTTTTACTTTATTCTTATTTCTTAATAGTTGCATTTTTTAAACATGTTTTTGTAGATCTATGGTGGGAGAAATATGGTGCTAGCACACCAAATCTTCAAAGCTAGCCATACGTGTCTTGTCGCAGCCATGCAATACTTCTGGGTGTGAACACAATTGGAGTTTATTTGAAAACATTCAAACAAAGAAAAGAAACAGGTTGACTCAGCAGCACCTAAATGATTTAGTTTTTGTTCGGTACAACTTTCGCCTTCAAACTAGAAAGGTGGAGGGTGTTTCACACGAGTCCATCGACTTGGATGACATTGATCCATATGGTGAATGGACTATTGATGAACAAAATGATGAGGCTGATGTCTTCCTTACTGATGAGGATTTTACTAAATTAGAGAGAGCAGCAATAGAAGAAGAAGAAGCAACAAGATTGGATGCCATGGAGGACAACGAAGACACATTTGAATATCATTTTTCCACTGCTCGATCTCCTAGTCCTCGTTTGGATACTACAACACAGGCACTTTCTAGTTCTAGGCCTCCAAAATTGAGTACCATTGGGAAGGGAAAGAGGAATATGTAGATTACATGTGGTTGATATGTAAACATTTATAAACTTATGATGCTATTATACATTGAAACTATGAGTATTTGATGACTATGAATGATTAAATTTCAATTATTGAGTGTTTGATGATCATATGACATGTGTAATCTTTGAATTATGAGTGTTTGATAATCAAATTAAGCTCTTATGTTCTCTAAATGCATTAATTTGTTCTTGTTCTTTTGTAAAACTACGGTTTTTTTTTTGCCGAGTCTTTTCCCGACTCTGTCTCGAGTCCCGAGTCCGAGTCATATTTTTGGGCTGCCGAGTCCGTGGCGAGTCCGCGGCGAGTCCGAGTTTGCAAACTATGGTTGGAACAACTACCACGATCACTCAGCACATCTGACGATCTCGTGATCGGATGCATCACGGAGCTAGGCTGAATCTGAAAAGATCCCCCAAAAACAGAAATTGCAAATTCATCCATCTAACATGTCTAATTCAAGGGCACCCCTGGGCTATAGGGGCACAAAAACTGCAAATTTGACTATCTCTGTGATGTGTCAACTCTCCATAACTTCTACTTCAGCCTCCGATTGTCGAAGTTTCGCAAATCGGATGGACTTGCTTGATAGCTTGTCGGAAAGCTGACTGAAAACCGTAGAGAATGAATATATTTGCAACCAAAAACAACTAAATCTGGGCCTTCAAATTGAAAAGCACCCCTGAGCTACAAGGTTGCAAATTTGCTCTAGTCTTGGTATTTTCCTCCATTTCGCACTCTGCGAACATCGTGTTGCCTGCTGAGTTGACCATGTAGAAGCATTACTACTATTGATGCGTATGTGTGACTGTATTTCACCATTTTCACATGTACGGACACTATAAAGTTCATTTGCACGTTGATTGCGCAAGCGTCTCCCACGTTACAAAGTGAAAGTGTTTCCAAACTAATATATTTTGCACTTTTCGCCATTTGAAAATCCCCTTCGTCTAGAAGCATCTTTTTCAGCGTCTTTCATCATAGAACTAACTAATTTGAGTTTCAGGCTAAGATTTTGACACCTAGTACCAACTGCCATTGACGATGTCAGAGGTCCTAACTTTTCTCTTGAAAAAGTGAAAACTACCCACCAGGCTTAAACTGACTTGACCACTATGATCGTGATACAAAATAAGCCAATCAAAATTAATTTCAGCCAATTCTAACAAGTTTCTATTTTTAGGGTTTTTGACCTAAAAACAGGGGTCCGAAAACCCTAATTTTCAAATTTTTCAAATTTTGCCAGTATCTTCCTAACATCACACTGACCAAAAGCCCATACTTTACTTGCCCAAAAACTGAGTTTTGACATCATTTTCCACAAGGTTTAGACCATTTTAAGCAAAATGCCTTAATGAAGCAAAAAATTTGGTTTGGGTACAACAAGTATCAATTTAGACAGGACTAGATAGATGCGGGACCCGGTTTTCAGATGGATATTTCACTTAGAGATTATATGGACTTGAGGATGAGACACTCCAATCAAAAGGGAAACAGGGACCAGCAACACGATTTACGGAGAAAGATTGGGAAGCTCACACTTCCTTACTTTGATGGGTCTGGAAAGATGGCAGCCAGGGCGTGGGTGCAAAAATTAGACACATATTTCACATTAAATCCTATGCCAGAGCTTGAGTCTATTTAGTATGCCTCTATTCACTTGGATTGCATGGCTCATGAGTGGTGGTACAACGGGACGATAACCTTGGGACATGCTCAAATCACCTCATGCAAGGAGTTCACCGAGCGGTTAATTGAAAGATTTGATAGAAAAGACCCCACGCTGCATTTTAAGGAGTTGGCACAACTTAAACAATGGGGTTTTGTGGACGCATATATATCAGATTTTCAAAAGTTATATGTTCTTGTGACTGATATATTTGAGAGGAGGTTTCTTGTATTGTTTATAGACGGATTATCAGACCCCTTGAGAGGTTGGATTAAGGCATTTAACCCTCTTAGCCTCCAAGAAGCCATTAAAAAAGGCTAGAGACATGGAGACATCAACATTTAAAAGCAAATTTCAGTCCAAGAGCACGCTGCCCAAGAAAGATAAGGACAAGAAATTCACTTCAAAAGAGCATGAATAGCCTAAGAAACAGTATACTAAACTTGACAGTGAGACCCTTAATGAGCTAAGAAGGAAGGGACTATGTTTTACTTGTAGAGAACCATATACACAGGGTCACAAATGTGCTTCTACAGCTAAGGCTTTGTTGATCGAATACCAATCAGACGAAGATGAGGTTGCAGAAAATTTAGAGCAGCCAGCTGAAACTGAAGAAAGTGAAGAGGAAAAGGCTCTAGAAGAAGGTGAAAGGGAAGAGGACAGTGGTGTGAAGTTAGCCCAACTTCACAACTTTCAGAAGAATGAATCTATGAGGATTAGAGGTGTGATTCAGGGGCAGCGAATGGTGGCTTTGGTTGATACAGGAGCCACACACAATTTCATAGATGAGGGCCTTGTAGCACGTAGAGGGCTCCATACACAGGAGGTTGATGAATTTAGAGTTATGGTGGCGGATGGTTTCACTATTCAATGCAACCGGATGGTTCCACAATTGAGTGTACAGTTGGGCAGCCATGAGATAAAAGAAGATTTTTATGTGGTGGGCATTGAAGACATAGATGCAGTGTTGGGAATTCAGTGGCTACGTTCGTTGGGAGAGATCACTCTCAACTTTCAAACTATGGAGTTAAAATTCAAATCAGGTGGTAAGAATGTGATCTTGAGAGGGTTGTCTAATGGAGGACCGCGTGTTGTGACCTACAAACGCATGGAAAAATTATTTAGACATGATCAGATTGAGTGGGCAGCGGAGTGTGTTGTCATGCCTTCAGTCACGGAGGAGGTCAAAAGGTCCTATCCGCCTGATATATAGGAGCTCCTTACCAAGAGGAGCAAGGTATTTGGTAGTATACCTCCAGGGAGACCACCAGATAGGAGCATTGAGCACGTTATTGAGTTGGAGGAGGGAGCCAAACCTGTCATCACCACTCCCTACCGTCACCCGAAGAGGCACAAAGATGAAATAGAGAAGGTTATACAGGAGTTGATTGAGATGGGGCACATAAGACCAAGCAAGAGTCCATTTGCTTCTTCGGTGGTTTTAGTGAAGAAGAAGGATGGAACTATGCGCATGTGTGTAGACTATAGGGAGTTGAACAAGAAGACAATCAAGAATAGGTACCCCATTCCGTGCATAGATGAGTTGACAGATGAGCTACATGGGGCATTTTACTTCTCTAAACTTGAGATCAGGTTACCATCAAATTAGAGTGGGGGAAGAGGATGTGGAGAAGACTGCCTTCAGGTGCCACTTTGGACACACTGAGTTTTTAGTCATGCCTTTTGGTATGACAAATGCACCAGCCACTTTCCAGTCATGCATGAATAGAGTTTTCAGCAAGCAGCTCCGTAAGTTTATCTTGATATTCTTTGATGACATTCTTATTTTCAGTATGTCTTGGGAGGAGCACTTGAAACACTTAGATGAGGTGCTTGGCATTCTTGAGAGGGAGTCACTATTTGCAGAGGAATCTAAGTGTGAGTTTGGCATGACTGAGTTACTTTACTTCAAGCACAGCATCCGTGCAAATGGAGTGCGGGTAGATCCTGATAAAATTAAGGCAATACAAGACTGGCCACCACCTACTAATTTATCACAGCTTAAGGGGTTCTTTAGACTATGTGGATTTTATAGGAGGTTTGTGAAAGGGTTCTCATAGGTTGCTGCCCCACTTACAAACTTGACAGAAAAGGGGGCATTCTCTTGGTCCGAATTAGCACGGAAGGCTTTTGACCTATGTTCCACGGCATTTCAGGGACGGGGACGGGGGAACCGTAGGGGACACGTTTCTGGGACGTTTCCTAAGGGGCAATTTTTAGGGGACAGCAGGAGACGGCGACATACAAAATACATATATATATATGATTTTTTCAAAATTTATTAATATATTAGAGAGAAAAAGGGAAATAGAGATAGATATGTCAATAAATTAATAATTGATAACAACAATATCAATATGTAAATAAATCACGAGAGTAGTACTATAACAGCATAAAAAATGTCATTAAAGCATTATAAAATTTATCACAGCAATATCAAACATCAATAAAACCATGGTCTATCAATATCCAAATGTCTCAAACATGTATCCAGAAGTCTCAAATTTCAAACATGAAAATCAAAATATTAAATACAACTATCTATGAAATCAAGCCTCATTCGGGCTATGAATATCCAAAGACTCAAAACTATCTAAGTCACTATCATCCTCTAGCAAGAGTGGATCATCCAATGGCAGCCCGACCTATCCTAGTTGCACCTCCTCCTCATCAATTTGCCTAACATCCTCAAGATCAACATCCCACCGTGTTGCTGGAGTCTAGGAGAGATGGTGGGCCCCATGCGACCTTCAGAAGGAGAAATAAACTTTAAAAAAATCGAATTTTTTATTGTTTTCTAATGTTTGAAGCTCTCAGCCTGCAGGGGACGACTAGCCGTCCTCGGTACAATTGGGGACGTTTCCAACATCCCCAATCCATACCGGGGACGAGGAAACATCCCCAAACTGCCGAAAACGTTTCCTGGTGTTTCCTATGAATTTTGTTGTTTCGGGAACGGCAAGGGGGCGTCCCCTTTACGTCCCCCCATCTCGAGGACGGCAAGGGACGGGGACAGGGGGTTTTGGGGCAGGGGACGTGTCCCCGTGTAAGCTTTTGACCAATTCAAGATATCGATGAGTTCATGTCCTATGTTAGCCATTCCTGATTTTTCAAAACCATTTGAGCTTGAGTGTGATGCATCAGGAGAAGGAATAGGGGCTATCCTAATGCAAAGCAAGCATCCAATAGCATTTGAGAGCAGAAAATTGAGAGGGGTTGAAAGGAATTACTCCATTTATGACAAAGAAATGTTGGCTATCATGCATGCTTTGGCTAAGTTTAGACAATACCTTGCTGGGGACAGATTTATAGTCAAAACAGATCATAGCAGCCCCAAATACTTCTTAAGTCAGAAAGATCTTAGTGAAAAGCAGCAAAAATGGGTGAGCAAACTTCAAGCCTTCGACTTTGACATTGAGTATGTGAAGGGGAAAAGAAATATAGTTGCTGATGCACTTTCTAGGAGGCCACATTCATGCATCATTTATGAGATAGCAGCAGATTGGAGAGAGGCAATACAAGCTGATTATGCAAAGAATTCACTCACAAGTAGTATCCTAGATGGCACCTTGAATGATGAGAAGTATAGTGTTAAGGATGGACTAATAATCTATAAAGAACGAATACTCCTTGTAGCTGAAACTAAGTTTTTGGAACAAATTTTGAAGGCATTTCATGACACTCCATTGGCTGGTCACCCAGGATTCTATAAGACATACAGGCAGATCCGTGAGAGGTTCTCATGGAAAGGGATGAAAGATTACATAACCAAGTATGTTCATGAGTGTCAGGTGTGTCAACAAAATAAAAATGATCATGCATTTCCTGCTGGTCTGCTGCAACCATTACCCATTCACACTCAAAAATGGGAAACTATAACTATGGACTTCATCACAGGACTTCACAAGGTGCAAGGGAAGGATTGTATATATGTGCTAGTGGATAGGTTGACAAAATTTGCTCATTTATTTGCTATATCAGCAGGGTTTACAGCATTACAGGTGGCAGATTTGTTCTTCAAGGAGGTGTTTAGACTACATGGGGCACCTAAAAACATCATAAGTGACAGGGACAGAAAATTCATGAGTTTGTTTTGGCAAGAAATATTCAAGCTATGTGGTACAGAGTTGACTCCCATCACTAGTTACCACCCCCAAACAGATGGACAAACTGAAATAGTTAACAAGTGGTTGGAGGGTTACTTGAGAAATTATGTTCATGGGCAGCAAAAGGCTTGGGTTAGATGGCTGCACCTAGGGGAGTTTTGCTACAATTCCACCTATCATATTTCCATCAAGATGTCACCATTCATGGCACTGTATGGGTATGAGGCTCCTAGTTTCATTGATCTACTATTTGGTGATTGTCGGGTGCCCAAGGCTAAGGACTTCTTGCAGGAGAGTTAAGATATCATGAGGTCATTGTGAGAGAACATACAGCAGGCCCAGAATCAACAAAAGTTGTATGTCGATCAGCATCGGATTGAGAGAGAATTTGAGGTGAGTGACATGGTTTATGTCAGGCTACAGCCCTACAGGTAGTCCACTCTTAATAAGAGTGGAGCAGAGAAGTTGAAACCTCGATTCTATGGCCCTTTCAAAGTCACCAAGAGAGTTGGTGAAGTTGCATATGAGCTGGGGTTACCAGAGGACAGCAAGGTACACAATGTTTTTCACATATCTCGCCTTAAAAAGGCACTTGGGCATAATGTGGTACCTTCAGCAGTGTTACCCCCATTGGATGAGGAGGGGAGATTGGAGCTTATACCAGAGGCAGTTATTGATTTCAAGGAGAGGACCTTCAAGAGGAGAGTGATTACTGAGTACTTGTTTAAGTGGCGGGATTTACCAATTGAGGATGCTACATGGGAGCGTGAGTAGATACTTCAGCATCCAGTGCTATGATTGCTTGAGGGCAAGCAATCTTTGGGAAGGGCGAACTGTAATGTCCCCTCCTAGCCTTTGATCAGTGGACATTCCTCTAGTCAATTTCCGAGTTCCGGTTGGCTAGGAGGTTCAGATAGGGACTCTTTTTCTAGTGGTGCTTGGTCGGTGCTTTACTATTTTTAGCATTTACTAAAAATAGTAAGTCTATTTTTGGGGGTTTTGATTCTGGCCAAGATGGTTCGTGCAGCATTTCCAGTTGCTTAGTCACTTTGGAGAAATTATTTAAATATTTGACCTTTGCCTGGGATTGGAAATTAAAATAAAGTGACTTTATAATTTTAAGTTATAAAAGGGGTCATAAGGGGACGACTTAAAAGGTGACCAAGGCGCCTAGTCTCTTCACTTGAAGTTGTTTTTAAATGTTATATTAAAATGATATCTCTTGGGGCACCTAAAGTAGAGACAAACAATTGAATCAAATTTAAAAATTATATGACTTCAAAGGAGGGCGTGGGTTTAGGGTTTTTGGGCGCCCAACTCATGTTTGAAAAATAAAAGACTTTTTGGGGCCTCTTTTCTATTTATGCTGGAGATTGTTTGTGGAGACATGTTGTTGGTTTGAAGCCAGAGATTGCAAAACGGAGTTGAGGACGTTACCCCTTAGTTCTACGATCAGCCCCAACAGTGAAAGACCTTGCTCAGGCTGGTGTTGGGTGTTTTCAATCAGAGAACACAACTGGGCTTTCATGATGAAGATTTATCAATATTTTTAGGTGGATTGAGTTTGGTGTGGTGTGCTTCTACTTACAGTTTGGAGTGATATTTTGGCTTTTTCTGGAGTTTCTTCTCATGCCTGAGAACCATGTTTTTGCTCACAAAACCAGAATGGAGATAGATATTGAAATGGGTACTTGACAAATCTCTTCCTTATGGCTGGGCGATCATTTCAAGCATAAGACCGAAATTTTTAGTGAAGGATTTAATTTTTGAAGGGAGGTCGACCCTTCCCAGGAGGTACGGCCCTTGGGAGTTGTGCCTTCAGCTTGCATCTTGACCTCTTTGGCGTTGAGGGTTGTTATATTTGCTCCTAGGCTGCGTTGGGATACATCCTTGATCAAGGAGAAGCAAGGTGAGGATTTTTAAGTGCTGTTCGATGGTTGTAAGAAGTCTTACTTGCTGCTGTGTGGCGTCTCCAGGTCTGAAAATGTTCTAAACTAAGTTGTTATTGCTTTTACTTGGCTGTAATATGTACTGTTATAAAACTGGTTACAAAAAGCATTGGAAATAATCTTGTTTAGCATATTTCCCTTCATTTTATGGTCTTATTGTTTACTTTCAATGAAACAAGCAATGCTCATGAAAACCCTATGAAAGTATTGCAAAAAAACTCCTCAAAAAATCACGAACAGCAAGCAGCAAACTCAGAAATAAATAAATAAAAATTGGGGGTAGTTTATTACATTGAACCCCTAGAATAATATTCAACATTGACGGCTTAGACCGGAAGCAAAGCAATCCCGTCAATATTAATCAAATGAATATTCATGATTAACAAGTGGTGGCCGATTAAGTGAAAGGGCAACGACCATTAGAAGAAAGTCATGTTTATTGAAAAGGTCACCACCTTTCATAAAAGGTGCCTCGAATCAGGAAGACAGAAGATATAGGAAGACAGTGAGAATTGTGGAAAGGGAGAAGATCAAGGGAGAAAACAAGATATATGTATAAACGTATATGGTAATCATGTTGTCAAAGAATGCATCAGTTAAGATAAGGAATAATGGACAGTGAAAAATAGTAAGAGGACTAGGAGCAGATTTAGGAACAAATCTATTAGCTGATTTAAAGAAGATTCATAGCAGATTTCTAAGTAGATATACAAATTAAGAGCTTATAGCAGTTTGTGGAACAAGAGGAAAGCAAATAGGCAACAGAAAACGTGAGAGGTACAGCCTCAGGTGATGTATTCACTTGGCATTAACATCTAGCGTTATCAAATACCAGAAAAGACAAATCAACCAGCAATAATATGCTTTAATGTCTGCTGCATTAATTTTAGATCCTGCATTCTATTTTATACATCCAATAGATTTTCTTCATGATCCGATCTGATTGCTTTTGTGTCATGTCTGATTCCTTGAAGGTTTCTAACAGATAAGTAGGAACCTGAGTATGCATATCCTATGTACAGTCAAGCATAATCTGTTCCTTAATATTGCTGCACTTTGAAAAGGCTCATTCTAACTTCTGTATTTACTATTGATCAAAGCATGGTCTTGTTTGCAAATATATATGTCCTTGATGTTATTTACATATCAGTAGAAAGGAATATTGATAGGACTGATCATAGGCATATATATATAATTGTTTCTCCATTAAAATAAAATTGGATATACAAATAGATGTTGTTGATCTGATTATTGGTGAAATGCTTACTTTTGTCATGATGATAATTGTTCTAGGAATTGATGTTGATATTGACTTAAAGAATCAGGGATAAATGCAAATGTATTTGATTGCTTAAAGATTGTCTTTTGAGTGTTTGCAAACCTACTAGGGAGGAAGGGCCTGAGAAATGTGGTGCCTAAAAACCCCACTCAAGATTCCACCCCCGGAACCCAAAGCAAGGATGGGCCATGGAGGAGTGGAAATTCCACTTAAGATTCCGCCCAGTCCAAAGGCATGGATGGGCCATGGAGGGGTGGTAGGCCTAGACCACTTATAAGCTTTGTTGGCTTCCCCCAGTACGTTAAGTGTCTTCTGAGGTGATGACATGGGTAGAGAAAGCAGATACAAGTCGCTGAGAAGAGAGATTTGTGGTACACAACCTCTTGGGCTTGGCAAAGGACTCCGAGCAGATCTACCCATGCCACTTCTCCTATGTCTTCATTATTGCTTTTGTGATTATGTTTATATTTTGAATATCTAGATATTAATGCTAACAGATATAAGTGTATGTGGAATGTTGGTAATATGGTGAATGCAGATTTCAATCCAAGATTACTTCATTAGAGAAAACATTCCTTTGAAAAGAAGAGACCCTAAACCTAATCAACAAGCGAGTTTTAGGGCGAAGCAGGACAAAGGAAAATTAGAGAAGATGATAAAGGAATGTCTAGAGATGGGTCACATCAGACCAAGTAAAAGTCCCTTTGCGTCTTCCGTTGTTCTAGTGAAGAAAAAAGATGGCACTTTGCAAATGTGTATCGATTATAGAGCATTGAACAAGATGACTATAAAAAACAGGTACCCAATTCCGCAAATTGATGAGTTGCACGGAGCATGTTTTTTCTCCAAGATAGATCTTCAATCCGAATATCACCAGATTCGGGTTAGATAGGAGGATGTGGAGAAGACAGCGTTTCGTCGCCATTATGGGCACTTTGAGTTCCTCGTCATGCCTTTCGGCCTGACCAATGCTCTCGCCACTTTTTAGTCCTGTATGAACGGGTTTTCACGGATTAGCTGAGGAAATCAGTCCTCCTCTTCTTTAATGATATATTAGTTTTCAGCAAGACTTGAGATGATCACTTAGTACATCTGGATTCAGTGTTAGGCACTTTGGAGAGAGAGTCTCTATATGCCAAGGAATCAAAATGTGACTTCGGCATGAGGGAATTGTATTTGGGGCATATCATTAGTGATGAGGGAGTCAAGATGGATCCAGAAAAGGTTAAGGCTATAGTTGATTGGCCTCCTCCCACGAATCTCATGCAGCTTAAGGGATTATTTGGGTTATGTGGTTTCTACCGTCATTTCGTCAAGGGCTTTTCACAACAGGCAGCACCACTTACAAACTTGACGAAGAAGGGGGCATTTTTTTGAACTCTAGGGGCACATCAATGCTTTGATAAGTTCAAATAGTTGATGAGTTCATGTCCGGTACTTGCTATTTTGGATTTCACACGTCCTTTTGAGCTACAATGCGATGCCTCGGGAGAAGGCATTTGTGCAGTCTTGATGCAAGATAAGCATCCTATTGCATTTGAGACAGGAAACTTCTAGGTCTTGAGAAGAGTTACAGTATTTATGATAAGGAAATGTTAGCCATAATGCATGCCTTGGCTAAATTTAGACAGTATTTGGTGGACATCAATTTTTTGGTAAAGACAAATCATAACAGTTTGAAGCATTTCCTAAGTCAGCGAGACCTCATTGATCAGCAACAGAAATGGGTCAGCAAGTTGTAGACATATGACTTTGACATAGCTTATGTCAAGGGCAAGAAAAATGTAGTTGTTGATGCTCTTTCGAGGAGACCTTACTCGTGCTCTCTAGGTGAGGTTGCAAATGATTGGAGAGATTTAATTGTAGCTAAGTATGCTAAGGATAAATGGGCTTCCGATCTCATTGATGGTACAATTGCAGATGACAGGTACACCCTTGTAAATGGCCTCATCATTTACAAAAGGAGGATTTTTCTTGTGCCCAAATCCTCTATGAAGAAGAGGATACTGAAAGCCTTTCATGACATCCCTATGGCAAGTCACCCAGGTTATTTTAAAACCTACAGGCAAATTAGGGAACGGTTCACTTGGAAAGAGCTCAAATCAAAGGGACTCAAGTATGTGAGGGAGTGTCCTACTTGCCAACAGAACAAACAGGAGCACTCTTTCCCTGTAGGATTATTACACCCCCTACCCATTCCTAATCGGAAGTGGGAATGCATATCCATGGATTTCATTACAGGTTTGCCCAAACCCCAGAGCAAGGACAGTGTATATGTTGTGGTCGACAAACTCACGAAGTTTGCACACTTCTTTCCAATCTCAGCTACTTACACGGTAGCGCAGGTTGCTGATTTGTTTTTCAAAGAGGTATTTAGATTACATGGGCTGCCTTGGAGTATAGTGAGTGATCGAGACAGCAAATTCATGAGTCATTTTTGGCAGGAGCTATTCAGACTTAATGGCACAGAACTCACTCCGAGCACGAGATACCACCCACAGACGAATGGACAAACAAAACTAGTTAATAAGTGGGTGGAGGGATACCTCAGGGACTACATTGTGGGGCAGCAAAAGGCATAGGTCAAGTGGCTGCATTTATGCGAGTATTGTTACAATACGACATACCACATGTCAATACAGATGTCACCATTCATGGCACTCTATGGCTATGATGCTCCTAACTTCCTAGACCTGTTATTTGAAGATAGTAGGGTGCCTAGCGCTAAGGATTACAGGACAGCTAGGACATCATGAGATCCTTGAAGGAGAATATACAGAAGGCACAAAATCAATTGAAACAGTATGCAGACCAACACAGAGTTGAGCGCTCCTTCGAGGTGGGTGACATGGTATATCTTATGTTGTAGCCTTACAAGCAATCCACTCTTAGGAAGAGTGGCGCTGAGAAGCTTAAGCCAAATTACTATGGTCCATTCTAAGTATCCAAGCGGATTGGAGAGGTGGTTTATGAGCTAGAGTTGCCGGCAGAGAGCAGGGTACACAATGTGTTTCATGTGTCTCACCTCAAGAAGGCGCTAGGGTTGTCGGTAGAAAGCAAGGTACACAATGTGTTTCATGTGTCTCACCTCAAGAAGGCGTCGGGGCACAATGTAACACCTTCTACAACATTACCACCCTTGGATGAGGAGGGGAAATTGACTCTTATTCCTGAGGCTATAATTGACGCCAGAGAGCGCAGTTTGAGGAGAACAATTATCAGGGAATACTTGGTAAATTGGAACGACCTGTCGATAGAGGATGCAACATGGGAGAATGAAGAGATATCGCAACATCTTGAGTTGAGATTGCTTGAGGACAAGCGATTACAAGGAGGGTAGACTATAATGTCCCCTCTCTAGTCAATGGACTGGGAGTTAAGGTTAGCCTATGACATTGGTCCCCGCAGGCTAATGAGATGTTTAAGGGACTCTTTGGAGGGTCTTTAGGTTTGTTAGCGGGCTTGGGGTATCCAATTCAGCGTATACAGCTTAGTGATCCAGTATATTGTTGGTAGGCCTTACGAAGGCGGTTCAAGAGCATATCATTAATAGTTGCTATTTATAGTAAGTTATACCAAGTTCAGTGGTCATCACGCCTACAATTGGAAATTGTGTTGGGAACACTCTCAGGGGTTATTGCTAGTTTATTATTGAGAGTTGGCAGTTTAATTAAATTATTAAAGTCAAATTACTTTAATAATTAAAGTGACTTTATAATTTAATGATATAAAGTGACTTTTTAATAAAGTACTTTATAATTTGGCGTTATAAGGGGGATAAAGTAACTTGTTATTAGAGTAATATATTTTAAGTTAATTTATGAATATTTTATTAAAAGGGCTCATGTTTCGAAAAGTAAATATTATTTTAAATGGCCAATTGCAAAAGTGGCGTTGGATTTTGAGGAGACAAATATTATATTATTTTTAAAGTGAATTGCCAAAAGTTGGCTGCTAGGGTTTGAGGAGGTTAAAAGGCAAAAGCAAATGTTATTGATTCATTATTGATATTATCTATTTTGCAAAATGGTGAGAGCTGAGCAACAGGGTTTGCTGGTTTGGAGAATCATGCTATTCTGAGGACGAAATCCCTCGAATAGGACAAAGTTTGCAGGTGTGAGAGATCACACTAGGATTATTATCTGAGCATTCACAGGATCCAAAAGGATATTACATAATATTTCAAGATTTTTATTAGCAGATCAGAATAAGGGGTTTTGATTAATAATTGCAAATTTCATTTCCTACAGTTGCCACGTGGGAATCCATATTGGCTGGATAACTTGTTGAGCACGTGGAAACACCTCCATTGCAGGCCATACAGATCTGATCTGTCATTTGCAGCAGACCGTACAGATTTACTGAGGTGTGAGGGTCCCAAACTGCCAAAATATCCATTTCTTGCCAGCACGTGTGGGGCTCTAGGCAGGTTGTACAGGTTCAGTCAAAACATGGGGTTTCAATCAGCAGATTTCCAGGTTTAACAGAAGCAAACATTAATTTGAAGGTGTCTACATCAGACCAGTGACCAGCACCAATTCCGAGGACACAAAATTGCAGATTCAAGGAGAGCGCTTAGGGTTTTGTGCCATCAAATTGCTGATATCAGAAATCAGATCTATAGTTTGTAATTTCCAGCAAATGGGTATGTGCTAAATGTGTTTGAAAGCAATAAATATCAACTAGGTTCCTCTCTATTTATGCATTTACTTTTTGTTTTAGCATTTTTACAATTACTTCCAATTTCAGGCACCATTTCTGGCAAAAAACTCAAAAAATCAGAATACAATCAAAACACAAAAAAAATCAAACTGAAACCCTAGGGGGACATCATAGTAGGGAATGCAGATACAAGTTTGTCCACCAAGTACACCACCCCATGTTGGATGACTATGTGTCTACCACTTGAGGGCCAAGAGGGATGGTATATCCACTCTCGGGCTTGGTATGGATAGCTTCGGGCGGACTTATCATGTTCCTCATCCAAGTCCCATTATGATCCAACTTCCAATGTGCATTGTGGATATTGTGTATAGTTATGTATTTACATGGTTTAAATAGATAAGACATTTATTATACATGTTCGATCATATGAATTATATTCCAACATTATCTAACATGATTGCAGAACCTAAGCCAAGATTCATCTTGCTTAAGGCATTTATTTGGTAACCGTAAGATATAACCCTACCTACATTATACTTGTGATTCTAGGGCAAGATTTAGGGTTATTCAAAAAGGGGACATTACATACATTACAAACTGTTTTATAATGGTCTCTTTTTGTTGCATGTGGGGAATTGTTGATTTGAGATGGATTACTAAGTATGTACGGAGTGCAACATTTCCCTGTTTTTATGATTGTATTGCACTTCCATATGTCTTTCTTTCTTGCATGTTGCGACTTTGTTTCATCATAGATTTAGCACCAATCAAATTGGTTTAGGATTCAATCTCCTCATTTATAGAATGCTTAAATTCAGTTTAGTTTGTTGTCCTGCCTATGTGCTTAAATTCAGTTTTATAAATTTTGCCATATCTCAAGTGAGCTAGTACTCAAATCATATGTTTAGAGAGTTAGGCATCTAGGATTCCTACCCACCCTTATCGCCCATTGCCTTAGCAATATATATCATTAGTGAATTTATGTCAAATAAATATCCAGAGGGCTGTAATGGTGAGTTCACAAAGAGTAAGTGAGTATGAAATTTAAGGCAATTCATCTTTGGTGAGTGAAACTTGTTACATCTTTGGGAAAACTTGCACGCTTGTTGCATCTGTTGTTAGTTAGGTCTAGTAAACTTGTTCTTGATTGCCATTAGGACATGATAATCAAAGTCTTGTTCCTATTTCTTTGTTTCTCTTTAATTGTCCTCTGTTAAGGCCTCAAGGAATAGGATCACCCTCCTAGGTTCTAAAAAGCCTGAAAAAGAAGAGGATTTGCCCTAATCCTATGCATTGGCCCAAAATTGTTCTCTCCTTGTTGATGTGTTCTTCTCTATACCTGAGACATCTTGTTCCCTTTGTCTCAGTTTGAGTGATGGTGCTGTAGGGAAGGACCTGCAATTTTGATAGCCAACATGGAAAACATTTGATCTTAAAGTTGCAAACCTGCTGATTCATTGGAATTTTCTGTTTTTTTAACTCGTTAAAATAATGTGGCGTGACTTACGCTATAGTAGGTATATTTTGGTATTGATTTGTCTCTACGAGTGATGCGCATTCAATCACATACCATTGTATCAAAACCTAAACATAAAAATTGCTTTAAATTTAAATGGTAATGGCAGAGAAGTGTTGTGGAAGGGAGTGAGCACACATACCTTACGAGCAAGTTTTCTGTAAGCAGCTTTGACATCCTGATTGCTGGCTGTTTTGGATACATTAAGGATGGAGTAGTAATCTTTAGCTTTGGCTACTGCCGTGACAACTCTCACTTTACTCTTATTCCGTTTCCCGAAGTAAAAGCGTCTGAAATTCAAATACCCTTCATTATCTCCAGCAAAGAAGTGAGAGTCATGGCCTAAGGCGTTTCTCTTTTCCTTGGCAAACAAGCCATTACTTTTTGTCCTTAACCTTGAAGCCCGCTGTGAATTAAAGCCCACTTTCATTTTATACTTATAATTTCTGTCATTGTGGTCCACGAAGTTTCTAACTAGAATGCTCGGCCATAGTTGAGCATGTGATAGAATCTGCATGACTGTAAATAAATGGTAGATTTATGTTTCATAGAATCGAGATATCACTGGCAACCAAAAACAAACAGCCGCTGCTCATCTGCTTTGTGAATTCCATTTCTATTCTATTTTAAAATGTACTCATTTCTTCTTACATTGATTTTTACTGAATCCGTTGAGCTCTAAACATTTTAGAGATGGACAAGTGAAATGGAGGTACTATTCTTCTCTTGCTTCCAAGACCATCTAGATCATACAAAAGGATAATTGGGGCTAGGTAAGCTGATCAATTAATTATTTTGTCTAAAAAATCTTTATAGGGAAAAGTGTGGGTATTGCTAAAGGATTGTAATTCAATTGGTGAGTATAATGGTATGTTTCTTGAATATGATATTTATTAAGGTTCAATTTTTTTGAGGCATGATTGAATCAAGTTTGATTCTTAGATGATTTTTATAAAGAGGTCTCCAAAAACTTGATGATTTTATCAATATGAACTCTCGTTGTTTAAATTGATTGCTCAAGATGTGATCGATATGATTACTCAAGGTATAATATGTAGTGTTAATTCAAATTCTAGAATATTAATAGTTAAGCATATTTAATATGTAGTTTTGTCTTATTCAAAGTGTGTATACACAATTTAGACCAAACATCAAAGAGATTAAAACAATATTAAACCTTTTTATTCTTAATTAAGGATAACCTTCAATTGAGCTAACAAAAATTCAAATAAAATAACAATTTGATAATCTTACCAATACAAACCCTCATTATTGAAGTTAATTGCTCAAGATGTAATTGACATGGTTGCTCAAGGAGTCGTGTAAGATTTATACAGTATATGATAGCATCTAGCTATCAAGCTCAAGAGACATGATGAAGGATTAGGTTGGATTTATAGATTCTTGATTGAGGATGTGGATAGTCTAAATTTGAAGATGTAGTATTGAAATGGATGGTTGTGATTGATTCGCAAAATCCTTATTAGCTTTGTGTTAGCTTCTAAAGCAAGATAGAAGACCAACAATAGTGTTATCATCTTATAAAATTACTGCTAAAGATTTCGCTATCAGAATTAAACCTGTGGTCCAAGGTATTGTTTGAGTTGAACAAACGGGGTTTATCAAAGGAAGATATATTTTGGACAAACTGATGCTTACATGGGAGACTCTTGAATGGGCCCAAGAGACTAGTCAAAATGCATTACTGATTAAACTAGGCTTTGATAAAGCTTATGACAGAATCCGTTGGGATTTCATCCTCAAAAGTGTTACATTGGTTAGGTTTTGGGCTTAAGCTTCAAAAACATGTTTGTATGTTGTTCCAGGATGTCAATGCACAAATTGTGATTAATAACTCTTTGACTGAACCATTTGATATGCAGCGGTCAATAAGGCAGGGATGTCCTTTATCCCCTTTTTTATGTGCGTACAACTGATGCTTTGGGATATATGCTTCAAAAATCTAACCAGAGGAACCTGATGAAAGGGATTTCTATTCCCCGTGATAAGGTTGTCATTAACTCTCACCTCGCAGATGACAGTATGTTGTTTTTGCAAAATTCTAAAGAAGAGTTGAATAACACCTTGGGTATCCTAAATCTATATTGTTCCATTTTTGGTTCTCAGTTAGCTCACAACAAGACTGAGTTTTTGATGTCTCAATCTAGGCATACTCCTAAGTGGATTCCTAAGGAGTGGAGGCAAATTAAACATGGGGAGATTACTAGATATCTTGGCATTCTATTTGGTTTAGGAGTGCCTCTTTTTGACATGTGGGATTGATTTATTAATAGAGTTAAAAAAATAGATTTTTAATTGGGGCAACAATTTTTTATCATTAGCTGGAAAAATTCAGGTTGCCAACAAAATTTTTATTTCTACCCATGTTTACTTTTCATCTTGTTGGATGCCTTCTAAGAGAAAATATGAAGAATTGAACAAACTAATTAGGAAATTTCTCTAGTCAAAATGGAATGGCAATGTTGGTTTTATTGCTTCTTCTTGGTCTCATTGTATTCAACCAAAATACAAGGGTGGTTTAGGAATCATTGATCCCAAAACTCAAGGGTTGTGTTTGGCTACGAAATGGATTATTAGAGTTGCTATGGGAGATGAACCATGGAAAATCCTTGTTTGCAACCATATTTTTCAAACTACAACAAATAAAAAATGGCAGTCAGTTCATCTGTTTCATAACATTATTATGTCTCCATTCTTCAAAGTCAAGGCCTCCTTTCCCTTACAATCCATTTGGACAACTTGGCAGTAGGTTTGTCAATTTTTGCAATGGAATGGATCCTCTCTACAACATGGATTTAGCTTTGTTGCTTCATCCATTTCGCGAAATAAACTTGTCAATTACCATAATCAACCGCTTGCAATTTATTTTCCAAAACATGCTTATTATTTGTATAAGAAAGGTATTCGGCAATTTAAAGACATTTGGGATTTTGATACGTTTGATTGGGATTCATGGTTGAGAATCAAAGAGCAGTATAGGTTGAGCATCAAATATAAAGAATTTTTGATATTTGTGCAATCATCAGTTCCTCTTGAGTTATCTTTGAAAATCTATACTCTCAGAGATTGCAATTTTTTCAAGGATTGGAAATGGTTGTCTTCCTCCCATTTTAGTTATCTTCCACTAAAGAAGATTTATCTTCTTTCCCTGCCTCATTGGAAGATCATTCCATCTCGATCATAAATGGAAGTCCAGATTTAGTTCCAAGAAGCAGACCAAAATGAGTGCACAAATATGGAAATCCAAAGCTGATGTGAGAACTCAACTGTTGTTTGGAAATCTTTACATCATAAATTATCGGTTGGAGATAGACTAAGATGCATTATGATTCAACCAATTAATTATCCCTTTTGTCAATGTATCGAAAATATAAAACATATTTTTTGGGATTGCACCTTTGCTAAGAAACAATGGAATCCTATCTTTAAAAAAATTCCTATTGGTTTTCATCATAAGTTGAATTGGAGAGAGGCTCTTTTGGGATTTGGGCTACATAAAGATGTGATTTTTTATTCTATCAGACAAGTTATTTTACAACATATTTGGAAGACTAGATGTATTTTTGTGTTTTCTAGCAACTATTTTTAGGAAACTGGTATTTTTATTTTTTTTTATTCATAATATTTATGTATTTATATTAATTAAAATACTGGTAACAGTCATCTAAAACTCATAGAGAGAGTTTGAAATAAGACCACAAAACCAACCCTCCAAGGCCAACAGAGTCGAACCAAGATTTTTAACAAGTACAGAAAAAATCAGAACCCGACAACCAAAACACTACAAAATATCGAAACAACCCACTTCAAAGGCGGGAGTATTCTTTTGTAGACTAGTCCAACCCAACCAAACCTACCCTATTTTGGAAATAGAAACTCCCATCTTACATAATTTTTTTCAATACCCCAAAATATTCGAACTCCTCCTTCCAGTCTTCGTGGTCCACCTGTATCATCCCAAAAAACTTCTTCAAGAAGATAATAGCCACTGTCACTATAGCCCTATGCCGCATCAGTCTCGAGCCCTGCAAGTCCAGAAGGAATGGGTAGATTATGATCATGTCCTCCTCCCTAACGTGCTCCACATCACAAGGTTGAGGGCACCCTTTACCTATTATCACCACTCGCAACACTTCATCTATGCCTTCAACCAAATCCTTCGTAAAAATATTCAATACCAATTTCTTGGCCTCGGCCTTCGGCACCAAATTGTCTAGCAAAGAGGTGAGGAACCAGGATGAGATGTGGAGATTATCTCTCCCATATTCCTTAGCCTCCACGTGACCCACCCCAACACCATTTTCACCACCACTATCACCAAAGGGTCATACTTTAGCAAGATCCTCTTCAAGCACTAGTCTGTGATTTTCCTAAAAGAATTCTTCCCCTCCGACGAGCCTAAGGAAATTGGCATGTCCGCTCCAAAGCGAGCTAGACCCACTACATAAACCTCCACAATGAACTTGGTACATTTCATCATCCCTCTCCTACTATCTGATGTGCCTGATAGAAGGAAGGGCCAGAACACCATTCTCTCACATTCGCTTCCAAGTGTAATGCAGACAAAAGACTGCCACTAACAATAATAATGCAAATGCAAGCCTGCTGAAAATTAATGCTCCGATTTTGAAAACACCGCCAGCCTTCAAAACGTACCTTTTGCTTAAGGCAAGATGTCAATCTAAAGCAACAAGCACAAAAACTATGAAAAACCATCATGAGGGAGAGTTTCCGCCAGACAAAGGAATGTTGGACCCATACTACCGCCTTTAGGTTGTACCTATGCTTGCCACTTAAGCGGCCAAACAATCATTGTCCCCCTGACTTCCACCTTATCGAGTCCAACGTGGCATACATGCCACCTCCCTCCGCCTACTTGGAGGGACGCCCATCCTGCCACCCACAATATATTAGTGTCTCAACCCACCTCTCTAACTTTTGGACTTATTACACCAATGTTAGACAAAAGATCTACCTCAGAATTTCCTTTCCTTAACACATGATTAAAAAATACCTGCTGAAATTTTCTTATTTTTGCCAAAGCCACTTCCAGTAGTTCCCCTAACTTCCAGTTTTGGATTTGATTTGAGCTCAACAAGTTAATTACTAAAGATGAATCCCCTTCAATCACTACACAATCCACCCCCAAATCAGTGCATAAATCCAACCCTAAAAGGACAGCTTGAAATTTCACAACATTATTTGTACCAACCGGTAAAGACTTTGCTAACTTCCCCAATGTGGCACCTTTAGAGTCTTTAATAATGCATCCTACTCCAAAGGGACCAAGGTTTCCTTTGGAGGCCCCATCAAAGTTCAACTTTACCCATCCTGGGTCTGGTAGCTTCCATATAACCTTCTTTTTATCTTCTATCGTTGTAGCCTTACCATCACCTCCAAAAGCTGGAGTTTTCAACCCTGGCCAATTCTTCAAGATCCAAGCATCCCACTCTGAAAAAAAAATTTGTCTTTGGATTCTGATTAACCAACCTTCCATTGAATAATTTTACTATGCCCGCCTCAATTTTTACCTATAGCATGGGAATTAAGATCTCCTTTCCTTGGAAAATGAGCCTATTTCTCTCTTTCCATACTTCCCATAACATAATCGATGGACTTGATACCCATAGATCCCTAAAGAGCGAATGCATCTCCTTGGAAGGCTAGGACTTCAACCAATCGAACAATTTGATTGGAAGAACCGACTTCCAGCGGATTTTGGAATATAGCCACTGCCATATTGCTTGTGTGTAGTTACAATTTAAAAGTAAGTGATCCACTGTTTCTGCATTTTTGCAGCAAAGAGGGCATCTCGATGGGCCTTGAAATCCTAGCTTGGCAAAACGTTCCCCTATCAAAAGTTTGCCCTAGGCAACCACCCAAGTAAACATTCTTGCTTTTGTTAAACTTGTCAAACTCCAACAAAGATGAGTTGGGAGAGTGGAGACTTCAGCTCCAGATGTGGCCAAAATGGATTAACCATGCTTGACAGCATATTCCCCTGTCGAGGATGCATTCCATCTCAATCTGTCCCCCCCCCCCCCTAGTTCTTTGCCAAATGCACCTTTCTGGTAAAAGTCTCTCCACTAACTCCACCTCATGGTCTGTTAATCCAAGTTGCTTGAAAGGCTTCCACTTGATGAATCCATCTACTCCTGATGAAGAGGTATCCACATAATCTTTAACCTTTGAACCCCACACTTGTTTGGCTTTTTCCTTCAGTCTGCCAATTTCGGGAACTTCTGCAAGCTTAGGAAATCCTTCCCAAGAATTCTCCCAAAATAGAACATCACCCCCATCTTTGACTTCCCATGTTAAATAGTCCAGGATTAGATCCCTGGAATTACAAATAAAGCTCCAAATTCTTGAGCCCTTGGGAAGGGACACCGCCGTGAAAAAATAGTTTAGATCCACGTCCAAGTAATTCGCCCGCACAATTTTCACCCATTTAAGATTTGGTTGAGAATGAATCATACAGGCTAGTTTCACCCCTAATGCCTTATTTTGGAGTAGTAAATTTTTCAGACCTACCCCATCCTTCTCCTTTTTATCACAAATCTTTTGCCATTTGATTAATGATTTTTTCTTCTAATCTGTGTTGCCCTTCCAGAAGAAGTTCCTCATTATCCTATTTAAAGAATCACTTGTTCCAACCACTAAAGGCTAACATGACATCATATAAACTAGCAAAGCGGATAGAACGGATTTCAACAATGAGAGCCTTCCAACCCAAGATAGCCATTTGTTTTTCCAAGAGGCAATTATTTCCTTGAAACATTCTACCATTGAATTCCATGTGCCTTCACATTTGACCCCCTTCTCCAATGGAAGACCCAAATAATTACAAGGTAATTGGCCTTTTTTGAAACCTAAAATCCTTAAAATTTGCATTTCCTTCACACAATGGGTGTTAAAAAAGAAAACTTCTGACTTTTCTACACTTACCTCTTGCCCCGAGGCCCTAGAATAAATATCTAAAATTCCTTTAAAACTTCTTGCATCCCCAGGTGAGGCTTCTCCAAACAACATCATGTCATCTGCAAACTATTTATGAGTGATTGGAGGCAAGCTACTTGTTACTTGAACACCTTTTACCAATCTTGAGACCTTAGCATTCTCAATTGCCCTCCCCAAAGCTTCAGCCATAATGATGAACAAGAAAGGGGATAAGGGGTCTCCCTGCCTCAAACCTCATGATGTTGCAAAGAAACCTTCAAGGGACCCATTTATAAGAATTGAATACCGAGGAGACGCTATCCAACCACACTTTTTGAAAACCAAAAGCTTCCAGAACTTTGAAATAAAATCGCCAATCTACTCTATCATAAGCCTTTCTTATATCCAATTTTAGTAACATCGTAGGATTTTTCAGCCTTTAGACCGAGTGAATAGCTCCCTGTGCAATGATCACTCCATCAAAAATTGATCTACCTGGCACAAACCCCATTTTCTCTTTTGCAATGATGTTTGGAAGGATCTTTTTAAACCTATTCGCAACTGCCTTTGCCAAAATTTTGTAGATTGTATTACAAAGGGAGATTGGCCGAAACTCTTCCCATGTTTTTGGTTTCTCTTTTTTTGGGACTAGGGCTATTAAAGTGTTGTTCATCTCCTTTAGAACCCTTCCCGAACTCCTTGAATCTTCAATCGCCTCAGCCACCTCAAAGCCTACAATCTTCCAACATTTCTGAAAAAAGATTGCTGGAAAACCATTCGGGCCCGGAGCCTTTTCTAGATGTAAACCAAAAATTGCTACCTTTATTTCTTCCTTCGTGAAACTTCCATTGAAGTTGTCCATTTGTGCCAAGGTAATTTTCCTTGGGATACCTCGTAAACATTCTGCCTGCCCTCCTAAGGGCGAGCCTTCCCAATCATTTAGTAGGTTTTGAAAGAAAGAAACTATTGAGTTGCTTATCTCCACTGGGTCTTCCAGAAGTTGTCCCTTTTCCCCTTTTATGCAGGAGATCCGATTCACTCCTCTTCTGCTTTTGGTTGAGTTATGGAAGAATTTTGTGTTTCTATCCCCCGCTTTCAACCAAATTTATCTAGATTTTTGTCTCTAGAAAACTTCCTCCTTTGCTAGTACATCATTCAGATTTCTGGTTAACTCCTTTTCTTTCTCAAAACTTCCATCATCCATTCCTTCCTTAATCACCAATTCTTTTAGGGCTTTGAGCTCTTCCCCAATCCTTAGATTTTCTACTAAAATGTCTTTGAAACTCTCCTTGTTCCAAAGTTTTATCTTCTACTTTAGATATTTCAATTTGGTGACTAGATTGAACATTTTTGAGCCACCTGAATTGCATTCCTTCCACCAGAGTTCTACCATGCCCATGAAGTTGGGATCATTGAACCACATCGTTTCAAATTTAAAGGGGTAGCACACCGGTCCTCTATCCACTTCTATGCTTAATAGAACTTGAAAATGGTCTGAAGCACTCCCTAAAACTATTTTGCTCTCCAGACTAAAAGGGAAAAGATGCAAATCACCTTTCAAATCACCTTTGAAGAAAAACCTATCAAGTTTCTCATAAATACTGCAAAAACCTTTCCTGTGATTAGTCCAGATGAAACAACCATTTCTGGTGAAGATTTCCATCAACGAATTACGCTCCACAAAGTGTTGAAAATCCATTTGGGATTGCAAACCCTTGCCCACACCACCTTTCTTATCCTCAGGCCTCAAGATCGCATTAAAATCTCCTCCCACAATACAATACTCCTGAGCTAGTCCATGAAGGAAGAAATCTAGCTCTTGCCAAACCACTCTTTTTAGTGTGCTCAAAAACAAACCATAGACATTAATGATTACAAAATGCAGATTAGAGGTTAGACTTCTTACCCTGCAAGCTTGCTAATGTCTCCTTTGTGACAATTCTTTGACCACCAATGACTGGGGCTTCCAAATGGTTAACAACCCACTCGAAGTGTCGTCTGTACCCACCCCCGAACACCTCCAGTGTTTGATTTTCCTATTTACCTTAGCTAAATCTTCAATATCCAATTTTGTTTCCCGAAATAAATAAATCTCCGCCTGGTTAAGATCCATCACATACCTTACCAGGCTCCATTTGTTAGGGGCATTTAATCCCCTAACATTCCAAGTTAAGAGTCTCATTGTTGTTCAGGAAGAGCATCGATCTTCCCTACTTTCATCATAAAGTCAATTTTTTGTTGCCCATTCGCTTCCCCATCCCATTTCCTCTTTTCTTGATTTGATAATCTACCAAATCTTTTATTTTCCCCGCAATTCGATGACGATTTCACCATTTATTTTTGGTGTAACCCCAGCTTGATCTTTGCATCAACCATACTTTGAGAAAATTTCCTCTTTTTGGCAGATTGTGGGCTCCCAATTGCTTGCCCTGATGAAAACCCACCAAGAAAATCCTCTTCGCCCCCAATTTCTTGTTCTATTTCCTCCTCGAAAAACCATGTGTTGGATTTTTCTTCTTCTTCCAAGACCACTAACTCTTTCCCTACTGCAATGAATGAATCCAGCTCCACATTGGTACAGTCATCCCCAAGGACTTCCAGAACCTCTAAAGTATTTTCTTCCAAAAGATCATCCTTATCCTACTGCTTTTCCTCCTCTGCGCCCGGTTTGACACCATTCTCATACTGAGAAATTTGTTGAGCCTCCTTTTTAATTTTCACCAAGGGTTGTTGTTCTACCTAAAGGTGGTTGTGAGCCCCACAAATTGCCTCCTTGTGAGCGAAAGAAGAAGGGGCACAATTTGAGAACGACCCTTTACCTGGAGGAACCTCCTCCAGAGTGAGGCTTGGGGATGTACCCTTTTTCTCATCATCCGCTTTTGGACCAAGAACTTCTTTCCCATCTGTAACCTTCTCTTGAAGAGCCTTGGCCTCCACTTCCTTTGAACACACAACCTTTTACTTTGAGGGCCTTCTACCCAACGACAACACTAGAATATCCTTCATGAAGGAATCTGCTTCCAGCTTCCATAATCTGATAGTAGTTCAATCTCATCGTAGGTATGATGCACTAGGTTATTTTCCATGCAAATACGCACATGATATTGGGGCTGCCCCAACTTCCTTCTTTCCTCAACACAAACAAAGGTTCCCAAATGATTCCCTATTTCCTCAATGATGCTCAGTTCCCAAAACTCTATTGGAAGGTTTGGGAGGTTAAACCACTCCTGAATCATTTCCATTACATGCATAGTTGGATTAAATCCTAACGTCCAGCGCCGAATATAGAAACTGCTTCCATCCAGAACCCAAACGCCCTTCATTATTTCTTCCCTCAGCTCCCTATTCATACATATTACCAGGAAGAAATTATTTTGCAAAGGTTTGAACAATAGATCTTTGCCCCATCGTGATTTCCACCATTTCATCAAGAAATCCTAGTTTAGGCCTTTGCCATACCACTTCCCAAATAAACTCATGTTCTCCAAACAAATAACTTCAACTTGAAGTTTCACCTTGCTAACTACCAGCATGGCTTTCCCCCCAGGGATTCCTTTTTCTATTCTTACCACTAGTCTCTCAAACCCATTTCCCTGAACTGCTTCCCTAGCCTCCTCCCATTCCTTATCGAGATTTTTCCTCTACCAGACCTCTTTAGTAAAGCCTTTTCTTGTTCTAGAGTTTCCTTCTCGACCCTCGACCTCCATCCTTGTCTGACTGGCATTGCCACCTCTTCCTTCCTCAAATGGACTCAGCCTACAAAAGGCTTCATCTATGTAACCTCCTCTCCTTTGACGACCCCTGTAGCCTCATCCATTTTCTAGTCTTCTTCCCTCCCAGTCCCACCCCTCAGGACGAGAATCTTTTTGGGTTTCCATCTCTGGACGAGCCCATTTGTCTGCATGCCAAATCCCACCATGATCCACCTATCAGTTCCCTCTAGGACCATCCTGCAAACCCCGAGCACACCTTCTTGTAGGTGACCATTGCATACCCATCTATTTATCCCAAAACTGGTATTTTAATGCTTTACTCTGACATAGTTTTTCAAATTGCTTTTTTGTGTTCACAGATTCAAGAATTGTCAAAGAAAAATGTAATGGTTATGGCACAACTTCAAAAAATTCAAGATCAGGTTAATCAAATTTAGAAAAAACTACAATATGAACTTACGTAGAGTGTTTCAGCTTAAGTATTAGTCTCTTGTTTCGTCGGGTCTTGGCTATATCTTGACTTTTTGTATTTTCCTGCATAACTGTTGTAACATGAACTTATGTAAAGTGACTCAGCTTAAGTATTTGTCTGTTGTTATGTTGGGACATGGTCTTACATTGTATTATATTATTTTTAATTTTCAACTACTATTTGGTAGCTATTATTCTTTGTAATCTTCCTTTGATTAATACAAAAAAAAGCACTATAGAAGACAAATGATCAAGATTTGAAGATGTAGTATAAAATGGATAATAAAGATGATTTTAGATTACTTTTAGGGTTGTCTTTTGTGAATAGTTGAGATTTATTTTTGGAGTGAATGGTGACGATTTACAAGATGTTTGACATTTATTTATTAATTATAAATACTCAATGACTAGTTTTTTTTAAATGGAGAAAATAAAATTTTATTTATTTATTTTAGATAAATGAGGAAAATTAGCCTAATAAATTAAATAACAATTGTTTTATTAATTAGTAATGTGGTGATTTGGTATTATTAATGGGGTGAAAAAATTATGGATGATATTAGTAAATAGTGATGTGGTATTCAACATAGTATTAAGTGATAAATTTTAGGTGTTTACATTTTTCCCCTCTTATAACATTATAACTAAAAGAAAAATTAGTATTTCAAATAAAGTTGAATGAGATGCTTGGAAAGAATGGATTGATAAATAGATTAGGCTAGGGGTACCCCAAGCTACAAGATACTTCCTTGAGGTGATGACATGAAGGCTAAGATGATTAAGATGATTAGGGTGATGTGATGCCCCATTGAGAGGGTGTGCAGGGATAAAAGACATGAATAGGCTCTCAAAAATCTAAATGAACTTTCGGTGAAAGATGAGTGAATATGATGAAGGGTGAGTAAATGGATGAGTAGTGAAAAAGTTGAGTAATTACAAATCTAGTATGTGCTATGAATCTTCATGAAATCCTAACTACTTTGAGAAACATGGTGTTTGCTTTAACATATGATAGGATGCACCATGATATAGAAAAACCATGATAACAATGTCAAATTCCCTAAGAATTGACACAAATATGTTACAGAATGTCAAGATCAAAAAGCATGAATTGATAACCTTCCATAAGTGAAATGATGAGCATAATAAGATATCTACCATATAAATGAAGAGTATGTAAAATGCAATGATGAACCTTACATATATAGGCAAGGTTGAGGAGGTGAGAAGGTAGAAGTGAAAATTTGACTACCCCTCCAATAGTGTAACACTTGTGGGCTCACTTGACAAGTGTGTGAGCGAGTGGATAGTGTGCATGCAATAGGTGTTTCAAGTGATAAGAACAAATGTCTCAACCACATAAAGTGAGACAAAAAGGTAAAAGTCTCTAAGTGGAGACTTAACTAGTATGAATATAACTCACCTAGGTAGGCCGATAGCTAAGTGGATATATAATGTTACTATTTACACCAATACACCCTTAAGTGTAAGTTAGTGAGTGATGTATGCATAGATGATGAGTCTTAGCTAATAGACCATGTTAGGTACTCATGTACAAATTTCTCGTAAATAGAGTAAAGGAGAAAATTCAGTGGGAAATAAAACTCCTCCCAAAAGAGAAATGATGCAAATGCAATGAAACATACAATTAAATAAGATAAGTGATAGATGGAGGACTCATCATGACCCCCGAGGACTACTTCTAGCACAAAGTACAATAATGTTGCCCCCATAAGAGAAAAGAAAGAATATGTAGCCCCCCCCATAAGATGATGACTTCTCTGAATGTTGCTCAAATTCTCCATGTGTTTAGAATAATGTACAAAATTTATCGAAGAAGTGGTGTTTGGAATGTTAATGCATTCCATATGGCTACAATCCAATCCCATGTGAAGCCTTGTTGCAAATAATATTTAAATTCTCTCATTGAACCATCTTTGAACTCTAAGAACTATCTCTAGATCAGCTTAACAATATTTTTAATTTTGCATTTAATTGCTAATTGATCCATGGTATTTGAATCTAATCATCAATTAAAAAATCTAACTAAATAAAAATCACAAGTCTTCTCTTATTTATTTATTTGTAAAAATCTCTAAATGGGAACTTTAGATGTGCAAAGTGAACTATCCTCTTTATGTATTCTTAATCCCTAATGAGTAACATCAATAAAGGAATGAGATGAAATAAGTGAATTCCTTTGTAAAATCTCATTTCCATACTAGGTTACAAAACAAGAAGAATAATATAACAACTTGGTATCTTATGCTATTAGTTATTTAATATTGGGAAGATACAAAGAGTTAAAAATAAATAAAAAATTCACACACCCATGCTAATCATGTCATGCCCTAAATTTTACTCAACCTAAACCATACACAACTACCAATTTTTTAACTTGATAACACTACTAAGGTAAATTCAAGTTTTAAAGTTGACCTATAATTGATGACATCAAGTTTACGATGTCATCGTATTGTTTAAACTAGCTTAGGAAACATCCTAATTTTGTATTTTTCTCTGTGTTTCAAATTGAGATCTTCAACTTTCTCTAGGTAACCTAAGGTATAAAAATTGGTCACCCTTCTAAGTTTGATGAGTTGATGAACTACTAACAATTACCAATTATTCCTTTACTAGCTATATTTTTTTCCCCTATTAAAGAGAAATATTATTGCATCATAATGACTTGGCTATAAAGAGTTTTGAGAAGAAAGAACTACATTAAAATAAGTAACTTCACACAAAATAATCATGATTTGAAACAAAATTAAATGAAATAATTCCTTAGCCCCACTATGAACATCAATATTGTAAGAATGAATTCAACTCCTATCAAAACTAAGTAAACTTAATTTTTGAGACCTACATTAAATGCTAACAGTTAACACTTATATGTTTCATTCAAGTTCAATTCAAATTATTGATGTAGAATAGGCATGGAAAACTTCAAAACAACCACAAACAACCAATCTTTCAATCCTTCAAACATCCAATGGTGGGTTCCTCTTCACAAGCCTTCATTCTCCTAGCAGCCTTTCAAAACTATATTTTCAGACATAAATTCTAGAGTAAGCATGACATCCAAAATGTAAAGGCACTTTCATATACCCTTTTCCTCATTTACAAACATATTCCAAAACTAGGGCATAGCCCTTTGTATGGAAACCTTCCAAAATTGACTGTCCTTGCTCAAATTAGACCTAGTTGCTTGAATGGGCTTGGTAGCAGTGGGGTATTTGAACTCCAAGGGCTATTCTTGCATTCCAAGGCTCTAAACACATCATCTGAGGTCTGAAACACTAATTCCACACAAATAGAACAATTTCCCAAAAGCTTTTCAACAAAACCCTAAGCCTATAGGGTTCCTAGGCCTAATACATGGAGATATTACGCTAGGGAATCAATATCGCACGTTCCAAACACCTTCCCCTACATATGTAAGTTTGTGAAAATAAAGAATACACCTACTTCTTCCATTCCACAAAGTTTCAAGAGTTTTCACCAGGTGGAATGGAATTTATTGCATTTTATCTATTCACTACTACCCTAACTAGGGTTTCAACTAGTTCGAGAAGAATTGGCTCTAAACTACTCAAATCTTAGTGAAAATGAATGAGACCAAGTGAAATGGAGATTAGACTCAATGATACATAAACTCCAATCTAACTTAGACCATGGGGAAATCATACAAAATTGTACAATGCACTGTAGCAGCAAATTACATTCAAATTTGTAGAAAATAGAGGTATTCTTATTTATTCAACTTCAAAATTGCAACATCCAACCCTTCCTTCGACCACACAAGGTATTTTTTGAACATTGACAACCATTCCCCAACTGCTCACAACTAATTTTCAAATTACAAACTCAACTAATCATCATTAGACCATGTTATGCCAAAAAGTGTAAAAGTTGCATTGACAACATTTATGCAACATGACAACATTTTGCACCTACATACTAACTCACCCCTAATAACTCAAAACCAACCCAAACAAACATGAAATGATCTTATAAGACCTTATTAAATTTTATTGACTCAAACAAAACAAAACAAAACAAAACATCAACATTTGACTCCTCTTGGAGGTATGACAACCTGGGTACCCCTGCACCAATTCTCTTGATTTGTTAATCAACTAACTTTACCTAATTGCATAATTATTGATATATTTGTTTGATGACATGTATGTGAATCCCAATTTAATTCATAATTCCAAATTTTTTAACAATAGTTTTACTTGCTTCCAATACTAAATTGCTAGATTTAAATAATGGTAAGTATCCTTCCCATGATTATATTCTTATAATTTGAGAGTTGATAATTTAAAACTCGTCTAGTGAAATCTATTTCACAAATTGAAATGAGGATTATGTCTATATGCATGTGAATTTCGTTTAAACCATAAAGTGAATATTCTTCATAACAATAGATTAATTTTTTCTATACATGCTAATTTGCTTATTTTAAATAATAGTTATTATTTTTTGATTTTGTTCTTATACCATTGGGATTGCCTTATATTTTTTCGAAAGTTGGTAACTTAAAACCAACTATTGAAATTTATTGTAAATTTTTTCATATAAATTTTAAATGAAAGAACATTCCCTTTTGTTAAAACTAGTTTTCATCATGTTGACCTAGTGTTGAAGTTTCTATAAGGAATTAAATGACATTTTTAAAACTCAACTTGTGAAGTTCTTATTTATAGAAAATTAACCATTGCAACATTCTATTTTTTTTATAATACAATTAGTTACTAATTATTTAGTCACAATTATAATATTGTTTTGTTTCAAAAATAAAAAAGTTCTCTTTTATATTTACAAGTTTTTTTTTACTAATTTTCTTTCTATTGTTTCTCCTTAAAATTTTACATCAAGAACTCTATCATAAATTGGCAAATGTTCAAATGTATTTTCAAAGAAATCAATAATTAAAATTTAGTACTTCTTATTCATATCTTCGTTGGATTTCACTTATTAACTTCCAACCAACTTGGCTAGTTTTGATTCACCATTAAATTTAAAGAATCATAAAATAAAAACTAACTAGACTAAGTATCAACTAACTCCATATTTGTTATCTTCTTTTAAAATTTCATTAAATCTCTTGATGTTCCCAAAAGTAGTTAATTTGGGAATTATATTTCAGAACACTTTCATTGTTATTGTTGTAGGAATTAAATCAAAACATGTTTGCTTCCAGAGTTTACAATTTTTTCTTGTTGAAGGTTAAGCACATGAAGAGTCAATGGTAGATGAGGAAGAAATTACTGGACTGTTTCCTATTAGTTGTATTGCATACTTATTAATTTCTTTGAGCCTGTTTGTATTCCTTCTACTTGAAAATTCAATCAAGAACTACATAGATATAGTTTGTTTTTATTGTTGCATTTGATTATTTGGGATTCGGTTGGGTTTGATGCAACCACAATATTATTTTTCTAGAGGCCTTTGTGGCCGATTAAAGAAATTACTCATAGGAATTTAAAACTTATAAGGAAATTTATATGCCTTTTTTTTCATTTAAGGCCCCTGTAATGGTGATAAAAGGGCCACAACCCTTCTCCATTGGGTGTGGAGACCCAATACACAATGGGGAAGGTGTGGGCCTAGGCTAGTGGCCTTGGTTGACCCTTAAGTCACCCTTCTAAAAAATTAATAGTTTTTTTTTTAATTTAAAATTAATTTTTTAATTTAATGTTAAAATTTTAATTCAAACAAAATTTCTTCCTATTTATTTTAGTTGCAATGTTCTATCTTATTTTTTACTTTAGATCCAAATTGAAACTAATATGTGTTAGTTACAATATAGTTAAAAAAAATGATAGTATTAATTTACTACTAGGTTTATTGTTTAGTTTGATTGTTTTCCTTTTATTTGGTTTTCATTGTTCCATTTTTATCTTTCATCATTGAACCATAAAATGCAAGAAACATTTACTCATGCATGTTTGGAAAATTAGTTCAACTACTATAATGTTTTCCAACCAAAGTATAAAGAAACTTACACAAAATAACGTAAAACTTTTCTTAAGATCTAAATTTGCTAGCAAGGTATTTTTTCCTTTTTAAAATGAACATATAGTTTCACTTATTATTACATAAACTTCAAAATACAACATGACAACTAAACAGGTGACTTATATACATTTTACTACAAAAATACAATCTGAAACCAATGATGTCCTTCTTGAAATTCAATACAACATTTTCTTTTCTAACAAAACTTGCTCAACTCCAAAGAATATTCATTCCCCATTTAAAAACCTAAAAATAGATAAAAGAGGAAAACAACAACAATCCAATGGGATCTCCACCCATCCATAGGGTTGTGAGACAACCCACCCCCGAGTATGGGGAAACATTTAGCCACTTTGGAACTCTTCACAACATAATCCAATAAAATCACTACTACACAACAAAATACATATGCACATATTTGATTCAAACTTCGCACAATTACAAAACACTGAAGCACATTTCTAACACATTGGATTTCCAAAATTGGAATTCAACATAGGGGGAGTAGGGCCTCTACCTATTAAGGGAAAATATATATGTATCACATTAATCCAAAAGCCAATCTCACATAAAAAAACCTCCATACACCACAATGCACCATCAAAACACCCTTATCCCTCCAAACAAAACCAATATGTAAATAGATGTGGGATACTCGTATCCTTGAATAAGCATGGGTAATCATACCCTGAAAATAAGGATGTCCCTTTGTGGGAGTCACACCCACTCAACCCCTTGCACATGGAGGACCAAAATCAACCTCTTCGCAAGAGGGGGTCAACTCCCTTATAAAACACATAAAGAAACAACACAACACAAAATAGAGCACATATTTACAAAGCCCAACAAAACCCTAGAAAAAACACTTATAATATTTGAATATAATCAATAAGGAAAAGCATCCTACCTCAAATCACAATATCCCACTAATGGTATTGTGATCATAAAATTCCAAGCTCCCTTCGGGTGATTTTATTTTGCTTAAGTATCGGCCACGCTCTCCCTTTAAAAAGAGATATCGGGCTCCTTTCACAAAGGCTTATTGCAAATACCACCACTTGTCAGCTGAGCGCTCCTTGCAAGGTTTCCCTCTCTCGCTTTTCAAAAAATTGCACCGTGCTTCCACGTGTCAACAGTTCGCAATCTTAAGTCTCCCTTTGCATCGCTCTCCTTTCGGGCCCCAACCTCATGCCATATAACATCAGTCCACGCATGTTCCTTGGTGGACCCCATGTGACATCTCGCTACGCAACCCTAAAGGTTAAGAACCAAAAGAGGACAAGATAATTTTTTTTTGAACAGGAAGAATAACATACACATAAAGTAATTACTGATTTGATAAAATGACAACAAACATGGCCAAATATGACCTAATGTACAACTTCAAGGAGAGAACTAAACCACCCTCTGGAGAAAATCCAAATATGAGCAAACAGGATAGCTCCAAAAAATTTCTCCAAAAGTTGTTGCTCTACTTCGGAACCTGTTGCTCTGGAACCTGGCAACATCAACACAGAACAAAGAATAAAAGGTGTTAATGCTCTGGAACCTTTGTAGACCAAAGAGTGAAGGGAAAAATACCACTGAAGATCTAATTTTTACATGAAAACTAAGGAAGGAAAATCCATAATAGACATCATAATATAAGGGATTCTAATACCAACACCGGAACCCGTAAACCAATTATAAACATCACATTTCTTCTCATTAAGTTATACAATTTCATGATCTCTCAAGAGAGTACAATATACACAAAGGAATGTACATGAGTGAAATATGAAATCAAGTACATGGGATAGATCAAATCCAATTGGTGCTCCAAAACTTGTACATCGGTCCCCAATGGCAATGGCAATGCCTCCCTACCATGTGGACTCTAGAGAGACCACCCCACCGTGCTCAAAGGTAGTCACAAGGCCCAATTAGAAGTAACAAGGCAAGGGTAAAATATAGCCAACACTCACACTGGACACAGAGCAAACACATTATACCATGCATAAAGAAAATATCACAACATAGAGATACTCATACATTATCATGTCAGGTACTACTCAAGACTACTAAGATACAAGTCAAGAGTGCATATCGGGTAGAGGGTCATCATGCATGCTCGAAGGGATGGCACCATATGTACACCTCTCATACAAATGAGGGGACTCAACCATGCCCAAATCAACGCCCCGCAGATGGATAACTCAACATCTTGTAGGCGGATAGGCCTTATCGAGTGCATTCTTAGCCTTTTCAAGTGCTCAAGGCCATGCATGAGGACTCATTTTCTTAAATTGTTTTACCCCATCTCACTTAACTAAATGGGAAACCAAAAGAAAATATGAAGCAATGAATAAACCACTAAAATCCATCATAAGGTCCATTTAACACAACCAAACAAACATTGTTGTGAAATCTTTCAAACAACTGATCTCATACACTTACAAGCAGATCAAATACATTCAAACATTCACCGTTGACTTCATAAAAGAAACAATCATATAATTGGTATAAACCTCGTTAAATCATCTCAAAAAATCACTTTTAAATCAGATTAATTCTACCAAGTGGCAATGGCACAAAACACAGTTTTAGCTGTTGTTCAAACGCATGAGAAAGAAGCATAAAAGTTCCATAAAAGATAAAAGTGCCCAAATCTAAAATCGGACAACAACCCAGTTCAGATTTTGACGTTTCTACATGGAATACAATTTTATTTTACTTTTTTTAATAGGCGGCAAAAGAGTAGCAATGAAAAACGTCATTTTACAAGTAGGCACAAATTTGACCAAAAATGAAAGTGCTTAGAATTAAAATCTACCAAAGACCTAGTTGAGATTTGGGAGTTTCTACATGGATTCTAGGCTTAATTTTTGTTTTTAACAAGAGGGTAATGAGCAACAAAGAAAAACATGTTTTAACAAATTGGGCAAAAAATAAAAAGAAATGAATGAGCCCAAAATTAGATTCTTCCATTGACCCATTTCAGATTTGGCAGATTCAAGATGAATTCCACCTTTGTTTTTAAAATTCAAGACAAGAGAATGGATCTATTTTTTTTAAAAGACAAACATTGGCAATGAATTGAGCTGACAATGCACAAAATTTTGTCATACAAAAAAACTCCAAAGCAACAAGTTGAATCCAACCCAAACATGATCTAACCTCCAAGAATTCACAAAAATAAAATAGAGAAATAGATTTGTCATAAGAAAATGCAAGGCACACCATTCCTAAGCTGAAATACATTCAAGTATCACTAGAAATTCAAGGATTCAAGAATCACAAAGAAGAATACCTCAATGCTGCCCCAAAATGAAATTGAAGGAAAAATCAGTGTATATGACACAACAATATTCCAAATTTGAACAGCAAGGCAACAAAACTATGTTGCACCTCTAGAGCCATTGCCCAAAAATTTCTTCTCAGAAATTCTTCTCATTTTTGCTACCCAATTTGTAGGGTTTTCTCCTCTTTCCCCAAAGCCACAAATTGCTTCTCCTCTCATATCCCTCCCCCCAAAAAGGTTCAAAACAAAGTATAAATACCCATGACCAAGTTGCCCATTTCCTTTTTTTTTTCAAACAAAACTCCTCCATAACAAATCACATTTTAAAATAACACTTTTTAAAACAATACAATATCCAAAACTTATTTCCATTTAAAAAAACTCAAACAATAAAATGAAATAAAAAATTTAATTAAATAAGCCATTAAATATCTCCAATTAATTAATTAAATCACTATAATATACAACATCCTCAAATATCCATAAAATAATAATTTAAATCCAATATTAAAATACACAAGGCTCCCCAAAAGATGATTAAATAAGATTATAAGAGCTCACAAAAGGGATTGATAAAAAAAATATCCTTTAAAATTATTAAATGAGAATAAATAATTCTCTCGAATGATAAAAAAAAACATTTAAAATAATATATTTAAAATCTCATGGATATAACCATACAAATCTCATATCACTTAAACACAATGAAATACCATATATGAAACCACGAAAATATGTCAATAAAAACACATCATAACACTGAAAACCAAAATATATATAGCCACATAATGGATTCACGAAAACCAAGACAAAATACCTCAAAGAGACATACTAGTAAACCACATACAATTGAGAGGTGCACCAGACATATGGCTGAAAGGTGCTCTAGACATTACCGTTAGGTAACCAGATGGTAAGACATCAACTCAGAAAAATTGCACTAATAAGATATAGTGGGAGAGGGTAGGAGACATCTGGCCTATACGACTACCTCCAGTTACCACCATCGAGGAATAAGAGTACGCTCAGACCTATGAATCCAGGTAGAGCCGATACTAAGTACTTGCATCACTCCAATTACACGTCAAAGTACATGTGCATATAACATATATCATATAACTAAAACAAAATCAATCATTAGGAAGAGGGTCATGGTATCGTAAGCCTCTCGGGTATGCGTGTTATGACATCATCCCTTTCCTATCCCTAATCATACAAAAGCAATGATAAAATTATATAAACATATAAGCATGTAATCCAGCATAATAACTAATCATGATAATCTATTGCATAATCATCAATGTATAATCTCATTATAACCATATTTAACATTTAGAATATCAAATCAAAATCAAAATACTATCTTATCCAAGCTAAGGTTAGAGAGGTGTTACACCCCACCTTTAGTGCAGTATTCTTGGAGACCTCCACGTTTCTTTGCACTGCAGGTTTTTCATCGCTTAAAGGGGAGGACGAATGACGGCCGTGATCGCTTGCCACATGATCTTCTAGAGGATTCATCACGAAGGAGAACTAAGTAGGTGACAACCTATCAACAGTTGCCATATTTTGTAACTATCACCATGAGTGAATTGCATGTGTCAGCGCTCTGGTCTTTTGGGACCACTACCATCATTCGCAAGGGATGCATCCAACTCTAGGGCATCCTCGTTCATGGCTCAAATCTTTTTGGTTGCAATGGTAAGGGGAAATCATTGCGCAATACATCATTGCTCATGATCGGAGGATATTTTCTATTATTGGCTCACCGAGCTGGGTTTCATTATAAATATTGCTTCTGCCATCGAAGCAAGTGTGTAGATTTTGATAGGAAAAATTGGTAAAAGAGCCAGGCCTTTACCGATTTTAGATTATTGTAAAGACTTGCAGATTGTGCCATTGTTCAACCTTTCTATTTTCTTGAAGATTCTTGATAGAGTTTTAATGTGCCATTGTGGTGCTAAATGTTTCATTTGCAGAAATTCTATAAATTTAATGCAAGTTTGTTGGTTTAGATCATGTCTTTGACTCCTCTTTTCAGTAAATGCATATGAATATTATTTTATGTCATTGAGTGAATCATTTAGAATTTTATCTTTATTTCCTTTCATTCTATAACATAACAGATTGTTGAATAGGCCCTTAGATTGCATCTACAAGATAGATCTATTAGGCCTGACATCTAAAACTTGGCGCATCACCCTAGTTATATCCTTTTATTTTATTTTTGCTTCTTTTTTCCATTCTAAAACCTTAGTTATAGAAGAGTCGACTTCTTTAAAATTCGGAGGTTACTCAGTTTAGCGCAATAGGTCCCCCCTTTAACTGAGTTTCCCACAAAGGGTTGTTACTTTGTCATTTTTTGGCATCAACAGGTACAATCCTTGGATGAGTATCCTCCTCCTCCAAGCCTTCACCTTTATCTCCTCCTCTTCCCAACATACTCTCACACTCTCTCTCCTCAAGAACCCAAAACAAGATCACAAGAGGCAAGAATGAGCAAGTAACTCCCTTCCACACCATGAAAGAAGAGTTTTAAAGAGAAGGAAGAAGTAACTTCCAGCCACAACCAACTCAACCACCCAACTGCCCTCCCATTTTTTTCACTTTTGTAAGCGGGCCTTAAGGGAGGGTCTTAATGCCTTTTAAAGGATTATAAATGAAAAAAATAATCTTCTAACCTATGTACCTTATACCTAAGCCATTTTCCAAACATAAATACAATCTATACCTCCCAAAATCACTTAAAAATCACTTTAAAGAGCACAAGGTTAAAAATCACACAAGAAGGAATTTGAGAGTAATGAGGGTGAATGACTATGTCAGGGGTTTGTAGTAGGTCTAAAACCATTGAAGCTGAGGTTTGGATGCATTCAAATTATTGTTGCATGCTAGAGGATGGATGTGTGTGGGTAGTGGATGTCGGCCTTTGTTCGTGGGGGATTCTTGATGCACATGGGGGGTGGGGTTTTCAACATCCTTTGTATTAGGGATTCGTCATCATCCAACCATAATGTAAGTTTGTTACATAGATTTGGGATTATAAAGTTCGTGGGAACTACTGCATCAGTTCCATATACCAATTGAAAAGGTGTAACCTTAGTGGTTCTTTTATAAGATGTGTTGTAGGCCTAGAGTACTGCAAGTATATTAATATCCCAATCCAACCTATTTATATCACACATTTTAGTAAGTGTTGTCCCAATTATCTTATTTAGAGCCTCACTCACTCCATTTTCTTATGGTTGATATGGTGATCTCTTATTGTGTGCTATCATGAAATTCTATAGAATCTTTGAAATTACTTGTGTTTTCCTTGATTACTTCCTATAGTTAGTAGGAAACCATACCTAGTGATTATCTTTTCTTATAAGAATCTTGCAATAGTTCTTACGGTACAATCCCTAGTAGGTTTTGCCTCTATCCATTTTGTTAAATATTCTACTCCTGTTATTATGAATCTTGCTTTTGAGTGTTTAGCAAGTGGGTCAACTAGTCCTATAAAGTCTATTTCCCATTTTTCAAATGGGATTTGTGCAAAGACTGGTTCTAAGGGCATGTCATGTCTTGCGGTAGGTTTCCCCTCTTTGACATATATCATAATTTTTTTCATATCCTTTTGCATCTTAGTATAGGTTTGACCACCAAATTTTAGCTAGTTTAACCCTTTTGTTGTTGCTTCATCGTAATTATGTCCCCCTTTTATTTCTTCATGTACTTATTTGAGGATAGATTGTCTTATGTGCTCAAAAACAACTCTTATAATTTCATCTCGCCCTATTTGATGCAATTATCCCTCTATTCCATACAAGATATTCTTTATCGTACAATGATAGATTTGTGGGAAATTTTCCTTTAGATTAGAGTATAGAAATATCACACAGTTCCTTCGATACCACATTTAGTCTAAATAGGTGTGTGCTAGGTAGATCTTTTGGATGATCTTTTGGTTTCTCTCCTGTCTCTATCCTTGATAAGTAATCTAGTCCTTGATTGTGCTTTTCGGATTTTACCAATATCTTAAAATCAAATTCCTGAAATAAGAGTAACCACCGACATATCCTTCCTTGTATGATAGGCCTATTAAGTAAGTACTTCAATGGTTCATGATCTGTAGAGAATGTAAATGGTGTTGATAGTAGATAATGTCTAAATTTTTATAATGCATAAACCATAGCTAGGGCTTCTCTCTTGATAGTGGTGTAGTTTTTCTCGACCTTAGATAGTTTCCTTCTTGCAAAGGCTATGGGGTGATTTTATTTTCTTTAGGTTTAGCGAATATTGATCCTATTGCCACTTTTGATGCATCTGCTTGTACATGGACTGGTGTGTTCCAATTCGGGAAGATTAGTATGGGTGCATCCATAATTTTGTTCTTCAATGTGTCAAATTCTTGTTGGCATTCCTCAATCCATTCAATGCTTCTACCAGATTTATTTTTTAGTAGTTCTTCAATTGGTGCAACTATTCTAGCATAACCATTTATGAATTTGCGGTGGTATCCAGTATATCCTAGGAATTTTTTTACTTCTAAAGGTGTCTTACATGGTGATAGTGTCATGATTAAAGTAACCTTTATAGGGTCTACCTTTGATCAAACCTTCTTTGCAAATGATATATCCTAAGAATTTCTCATAGGCTACCACAAACATACATTTCTTAAAATTTAATGCAATATGCATGCTTAAACACCTATTTAGCATCTTTCTTAATGCTTGTACATGGTATTTGACCAAGCCTTATATCATCCAATCATCCAAATGTACCTCCAAAAAGTCACGTATAAATTCTTTAAAATAATTTATTATTATCTTGTTGAATACTGCAGGTGCATTCTTTAGGCCGAATTTGTAGTGTCCCTCTGGTTCAGACGTCTTTAGTTTCCAAGTAAGTTTTCTTTTGATGTACTTAGAAGTTTTGTTTAAAATAGTTAATTAAACTGTGTATTATTTTGTTATGGTATCATTATGTTTCATGTCGTTCTTTTAATTGTTCAGTTAATGTTGGTCTGTTTTGTCATTCATGTTAATTGGATAATTAATGTGTCTCAAGTATTGGGCATGGTCACTCATTACGTTCAGGCATTGCCTTGGGTTTTGTTGCTCATCTTTTATTTTTTGTAATATTGATTTAATTAAAGTAATAGATTAAATTATTAAATTTTTTTAGAGAATTCTAATAATTAAAATATTAAATTAATCTAAAGGTTGCAATGATTTGATAATTTATACTAATGTTTTATTATGACGAAAATTAAAAAAATAAAATAAAATACAAATTTGTATTTTTAAATAATGGTTATTTTAAATTAAAATATAGTGGATTGATAATCCACTTATTTATAAATTTTATGTTTAAATTTAAACTATTTATTGAGAGGAATTTAATAAAATATTTCATCTGGAATATAAGTTTAAAAATAAATATATATAAGTAAAAGTTTATACCATTGTATGAGATTTATTTAAATTAAATAAGTATGATGTATTTTAAATGGTTAAAATATTAAATTAAGGATGAATTTTTTTTTCCATAATGGCAATCAAACTTTAGTGGGGTAGGTTTCTAAAATGAAGAATTTTCCTCTAGGTGGTTAAATGGGGTAAAAGGTATTTGTTGGGTGTTAAATTGGGAATTGTGAAATTGCCACCTGTTTCATTAACTCTAAAGTGATATTTAATTTATTTTGGTGGAGTAAAATAGGGAGGAGGGGAATTTCGGAGGAGAAGAGAGAATTGGGAACAGAGGAAAAGAAAACTAGGTAAAAACGAAAGGAAGTAAATATTCTTTTTAACAGTGAATTGTGTGTTGGTAAAAGGTAGAAGTTTTGCAGCCGAGAGGCAAGAGCAACATACCATTTTGTTTTCTTTTTCCTCCACCATAAGGGAACGTGTAAATGTAAAAAGACCAGTTTAGATGCTACGTGGATGGGAAAAAGAGAAACAAAACAAAAAATATATATAGTTTAAAATCCATATTTTCCCCTTCATATCCTTCCACAGCCATAAAGGAAACAACTAAATGATTAATTATTTTTTTTACTTATTTAAACATACCTTACTTTAGTCTTAAAATGAGAATTTGAACGACTCCATATTTTTTCTTTATAAAAAGAAAGAAAGCTTAGATGTGTAGGTTTAAAGATGTTTTTAATATTTTAAAATAATTCAAAAAGATATAAAGTAAAATAAAATAATAAAATAATCTTGGAATAGATTAAAATAAAATATTAATACATAAATAAGTAAAAGTGGAGGTTGTGTGGATAGAATGATTATGTATATATTTATTTTTATATTATTAATAATTTATAATATTTGATTGTGTTAAGAAGGCTAATCATACATTAACAATAATTAGAATTATATACAATTTCATTAATTAGCATAATAAGGTGATATTGGGTATAATCATGATATTAGATTTTACAGTTGCTAAATATAAAAATTGATGAGAATGCAACCACTTGATCTCATCCATTGTCCAAGTCATGGAAGAATGGGAACATAGCTACGAAACTTCGTGCCATGAAAATATGGAATCCATAAAGTCATTGCCCAAATAAATAATAAAAAGTACCCGTGCATTCAATTAAATTAACAAAACTGGATTAAAGGCTTAAAAAAAAGGCTACGTGGTTATATGTTTAAGTGTGGGGAAAAGTAATTATAATAAATTTAAAATGTCAAGAAATAAAAATAGAGCTTTCACAATAAGTAAGTTGTATGTTTGATTAAGAAAAAAACATTAAAGAGGCATGTATTATGATTTTATTTACTTTGGAAACCATGATATGAATGTTACTTTTTTAGAATTAAAACTACTTTAATGCATACCTTGAATTCAATTTAAATACATGTACTTTTCTTTTTTAAAGACTACTTACATTTATATAAAGATTATTTAGATTATATCTTTAAGATTAAGGTTATTATATATAATTTTATTATAGGATTTATTTATTAAAGATAAATTAGATTAAGGGTGAATCTTAAATATAATAAAAGCAAGTGGAATAATTAGGCTTTAAGATTATTGAGTTATATAGATAGATATATGAGGAAGTCAAATAGTTATTTCTATTATGAAACTTAAAGGGAATTGATTATGCATTCTGATAATTGTGGGGTTTGGTAAATTAACTAAGTTTATATTATAATGTCATTAATAAGAGGAATTAGAGGTTGGGTATTTACTGTCTTAGGTGAAAGAAGCGTGTAATTAATGTGCTTGTTTATTTGATTTAAATAATTCAAATAATTTCAATCAAAAGTATTTTTATGATTTCAATAAATTATTTTTAAGTATATTTAAAATCAGATTTATTTTCAAATGTATTTAAAACTATATTTATTTTCATGTATATTTAAAGTTAGATTTATTTTCAAGTGTATTTAAAAATTAGATATGGGTAATTTCATTATCTTGTAAGTTACTGTAATCAGTAATTTATTTTTTTGTATATTTTAGATTTATTTAAAATTAGATTTCATTTCAAGTGCATTTAAAAATAATATTTATTTTCAAGATATTTAAAGTTAAAGTTATTTACGAATTCCTTCATTATTAGATTGGTGATTTGCCTATAAAAGGTTTTCAATATAGAGGTGTAAATAAAATAAAATTTAATAATCTAAAAGTTACTAGGTGAGATTTGATTCAATTGAGTTTTATGATTTTTAAAAAAATGAACATTGAAGTTAGATCATTATTCAATAAATAATCCTTTCATGTTCTTATTGAGCTAGTTTAATTGTCAAATTGAATGGGAATGTATAAACAAGTGGAGTATCGAATATGCTTTTAAGTTTCGCTGCATGGAATTGTGCTAGGAGATGAAAGGTTGATTTTTTTGTTCTCATGATTGATTGTATTCTCTATTGAATAATTTTTCGTTTTGATGAGTTTATAGCCAAGCCATGATGTGAGTTTCTTTGGGAACCCAAGTATTTGCGTACCCTTCAGTTGGGAGTATATGGATATTGGTGTTATAGTATCCCTTGCTTTTCCCTTGTATGCCTCTGGAAGCATTCACCTTGTAAGTAGTCATTGATATTGTTGTTTGTTATGTTTTGGTTGCTCTTGTGGTTTGGGCTTGTGGTCATTTTGTTCGTCTGCTTTGGTCATGGGTTTTTCTTGTCAACTCCTAGCACAGGGGGTGGGCCTTCGGGTCCACATGGTCGGGTGGAACGTGCTACACACCCCATTGGGTTCCCAGGCCGTGTTCACGATGCGGGAGCGGATGTAGATTTTCTAGAGCTTCACATTGTTGAAGAATTTTCCTCACCTTTTACCGTAGCCTTAATTGATGTAATTGTTCTTGTACTTGATGTACTCTTCCTATTGTTATAAGGGAAGTATTATGTAATGTATTAATGTAATCATGAGGTCTAGTATCTATGGAAATATGCTCCACAATTGTAATATAAAAATATGAGTTGATTGTAATAAAATGATGTATCATTTCCTCTCTTTTAATCATGGATGGTTATATGCCATCATTAGGTAATCTTGGTTTTTATTTGCTTACATTTTTGATAAAAGTTAGGGTTCGTAATGACCGTTCTGTGTACCCCAGAAGATGTAGATGACTTTGCAAATGCATAATTTATTTTCATGTAATGAATGTACATATTTATCCTATGCAATGTTTTTCTTTCAAATAAAAACAAAATTAGTGTGGTATTTTGTTGTCCTTTGGGGTTCCATGGCAGGGAATTACAGAATGACATCATTATGTACATGTGAAAGCCCCACTCTATCACAAATTTTGTTTTTGGCTGGTCTTCCTCATTTATTCTTACTTAATGATACCCTAAAAAATCCATCAATGAAGTAGTATTTTTCTCTTCCTACTACTGATTCCAAAATTTCTTCATTGAATAGTGTAGGAAAGGGTTCATGAATGCAAGCTATATTGAGCTCCTTAAAGTTAACAAAAATACTTATTTTCTTGTTTTAAATTACCATAGAGCTAATCCACTCCACATCTTCTATTGGTTTGATTATCCCTACTTCTATCATCTTCTCTAGTTTTGTTTTAACTTTTTTCTTCATTTTTGGGTTTAGTCAGTATGGTATGTTCCCTACTGATTTAGCTCCTTTTAATTGTATCCTCATGACTCCCACTTCCTCTTTTATGCCTTTTCGGTATGTAAATTTTCTAGGGAAGATTTCTTTAAATTCTAATAAAATCTCTACAACTTGCGCCACTAATTTGTCATCCCAATAGTCTCCTATTTTGACCAATTTAGGATCTCCCTCTTTAGCAATGTTTTCTTCTTTTAGTTTGATTGGTTGGTTATAATAATTTTGTTTGGATTCTCTTGTAGATTTTAATTCTCTTTCCCCTTATTGGACTTCTATATCTAAGTTATGGGAATCCTCATCATCTTGGTTTGTTACATAACATCTTTTCTCTAGTAATGTGGATTCTTTATTAGGCCATTCTATGCATCTTCATATGCCTTTTGATGGAGGTGGTGTAGAAGTTTACAATACTACCATTTCCTGAATTTCATCCGGTTTGAATGTTATCTCCTTCATTTTTATCAATACGACATGTATATGTTTGTTTTCATTGTAAAAAGATAAAGTGTGGTAAAATTCCTTTGTTAGTTTTGTCCATTTATTTGTTTCCCCTCTTCGCTCTTGGTTGATGTACCAAGTCTGTGCAACTAGTGTTAGTATCCAATAGAATAATTGTATATATATTTGTTCATCGTACTCCTTTCGTTCTTTTCATGTGGTAATACAAGTGGTCAAATGATCCTTTGATGAAATATGTCCATTATACTTTGGCATTTCCTTATATTCTCCTTCCTCTAGTAGGTATCTTATTTGAATTAAGAATTTAAATATTTTCCATTGTGTTAGTTGTTCCTTATGTGCATTGTTCCAACATGCAACATTACAAATAGGTATATATTTTAATATATCAAGTCTCCTTTCTTTAGTTTGATTTTTTATTTATTTGTGTGATAAATGATATTAAGTCACCAAATCCTCTGTATTTGGGCAGTTTGATGTGTGAAATCCATCATGAGATATGATTTATATGGCAATATTTCTCAAATATAGCTTCTATAGTGTCTTTTATCTTTTTTCATGTGTTTTTTGGTTCATTATTTGTAAGTGTGGTAGAATGCAGAGCATTCTCAATGTCTTTCTAATCATGAAAATCCTATGAAGTTCAGTAATTCTCCGAGAATGGAGTTTTGGTTCCTCTTGCATCCATGTGTCTAACACATCCTCACTATTTTTACTATATGCAATGCTTTCAATTTTAACTTCTCCTTTCGAGTTTGGGTCTTCTAAGTTGTCACTTGGTGGTAACCATAAGATTGTATAGGTTTTTATTCTCAAATTCATTATATTCCTTTGAGTTTAATTCTTCTATTTATGCTTCATTCAAAGTTCTTCCAAAGGAGATATGAACTATTGTGTCCTCATCAACAAACTATATCTCTTCCTTTATGGATTATACAATTTTATTGGTGTTTACAAACCACCTTAGTCCTAGCATGGAATTGAATGAATTCAAGGTCTACTTTATTGGTACTACTTCAAATTCTATTATTTTTTTTACTCTAACATTGACTTCTACTTGTTTCCATGTTCCTAGGTTTTTCATTCTTCTGCCATCTGTTAGGCTAGTATTGTAGGGTGCTTGTTCTAGCTAGTTGTGGCCTCCATATTTATTTGCACACCTATTTTGGGAGCATGTTTATCTTGGATCCTAAATCCACCATGACTTTGGTTATCTTTTTGTGGTCTATACTTACTATAATCATAATTGATCATGTTTTCCATTGTCTGTCATTTTGTTTTATTGTTCAGATTTGTAATATTTTATTCTATTTTTTCCAATACTTTCAAAATTGTTGTAGTTTGTCCACTAGGTTGGAGTGTTTATACATTTTGATTAATTATTTAAGTATTCCTACTTCTTGTTTAGAAAAATATTTTTTTGTCTCCTAGTCTTATCCTCTAACGATAGTTTTCTTTGTTTCTTCTAATATGTGATCATGTTGTCTCTAAGTTGGGTGGAATACTTCCTTATCCAAGGTAGTTTCTTCTTCTATTGTGTCTTGTTGTCATTTATAGTGTTGGTCCCTTGTCTTGTTATTATCATTGCTTTATTATAGGTGTGATTTTCTCTTTCAAAATTACTAGTCTCGTGAGGTTCTTCTTTTTGGCCTCCTTCATCTGTCTCCTCAATCCCTTTTGGTATTTTCCTCAATAATATTTCCCCTCTAGATGAGTTTATATTTTAGATCTCATCAATTTTTTTATTGTGGTTCCACATTCCTGTAATAGGTTTGGTATTTTTTCGTAATTAAATATGTCATGTTAAATACTCTCATAAAATCCACAAGGTTTCTTCTTATCCCCCCAACATTTTGTCACAAAGTGGTCTAGTTTATCACATTTAAAACATGTGGCATTCGTTAATCTTATCCTTCCTCTACCTCGACTTCTATCTCCTTGAAATTGACCTCTATCAATGTGTAGGTCCAGATTCGGTTGATTTCGAATAGAATTAATATTTCTATTATTTTTCCATTATGGTACTTTATATCCATGGTTTTGTTGATTAAGTGGTTGTTCTGTTAGGCCTTTTACATATGCCTTTTTTTGTTGTCACTATAGTTTGTTGTGATTGGGTGTTCTCTTAATTGAAATAATTGTGAAGTTCAATCATTCATTTCATGATCATCCCATTCTCCACAAGTGCTCTAGTAGACTGAATTTAATTTATTAGGTAGCGCCTACAAATCTACTCTTAGTGTGTTAAATTTATTTTCTCCAATTTCCTTTGGACATTCATTTATTATGTGTCCTACTCTTCCACAATCAGTACACCAAATATTAGGTCTTAGTGCAAACATGGATTCATTGCCATAAGGTCTTGTCAGAATCTTAGTTCCTTTATCCCTAGTTTTAATTTCTCCATTTCCTTGTTCTCCTTTTCTCTTTCTTGTTTCTGTCAGGATTGGTTTTCAATCCGACATGCAAAAGTAACAAGATCCAGGTAGGTCTCAAAATTTCTCCCATCTAGGGCTATTCTAATTTATGGCACCACTCCAGAGATGAATAATTCAATCTTCTATTATTTTGGTCAATGGTTCTTTTATTCTCCTTGTAATTTCTTTAAATATCTTATTGAATTCCTTTATGGTTTCATCCTCATTCTATGTAAGTTCCTAGAGTTTTTTTACTCCTTTTGTAGGCAGTTCTAGAGTATCAAATTTGGATAAGAAGTCTTCTTTCACTATTTCCCATTCTTTCTCACTATAAGGGTAGTTTTTTTGGTACCATTTAAGGGTTTCTCCATAGATTGATCCAATGAAATCAAATAGTTTTGTATTATCTCTTGTTATGTTCTGCTTTTACCACATAGATTCTAAGATAAAGACATGTTTCATTGCTTCATTTGTATCTTTTCCAAAAAGAGGTAATTTCCTGGGAGTATTCATGTTTGTTTCTTCTTCACTGTTTGTATATCCTATATCAAAATGATATTCCCCTAGGTTTCCTATTTTATTTTCTCCTTCTTGTTCTCCTCTATCTTTTTTCGCTTAAGGTGTTTTCTACTTCTACTAAAATTCTTCTTGATTTTAACGGTATTAAGGGTGACTCTTGGTCTGGGGTTGTAACTATTTAAAATATATTTTTATTTGAGGATATGTTCATTTGGTAGTAAGTGTCATTTGATTAGTTTATGGTGTCACCTCATTAGAAGTTGTTAGATTCATGAAATTCTCTTTATTTTCTATCACATCTTCTCCTCTTATTTTTAGAAGACTCCTAGTTACTAACTCACCCAAGTAATTGGAATCAATTGTTATATCTTGAAGGTTTTGTAAGGGGGTTCCTACCGGTAATCAATGCTCATTTATCCTTAATTGAGTATTTGTCAAATCTAGATAAGAAATCATGTTCTAGTGAAGGGTGGTTTCATAATTCTTACCACTACTTGTTCTAAATCCTTTCCAGTGTTTCCATAGTCTTCAATTTCTCCTTCTATGTTTTATATAATTTGGTTTTTTCTTCCATGCTATAACTTAGTTGTAGTATCATTTCTATACCTTCTCCAGTTCCACCCATAATGAAAATATCTTCTTCTTCGACACATCCACAATGACACACTCAACAAAACCCTCAATGGTGCACTCATCTTCTTTGTATATGTTTTCTTATGCCAACTCTAAGTCCTATTCTCTTTTCTTCTTCCATTATTTAATGGTATATTTCTGTCATTCCTGAGTTTGTTTCAATCTTATTTCTTCTCTATTCATTTCCATTTCTAGCTTAATCCTTTCAGAAGTCTTCACTTTATTTTGTTATCTCCTTTTGGCATGGGTTTGATTGGTCTAGACTTCCATTAATCCTTATATATCTCATGGGTAGTTTAAAATTTTGAATAGTTACATTTTTCAGGAATATTTTTATATTCCTCCCCCCTTTCAATTTTTCATTCCTTAAGTTCCTACCCCCTCTCACAAATTTAGTACCTAAGAGTGATGTCTGCAAAAAAAATTCCCTTTATATTGTTATCTTCTTTCTATCCTAATGCCATATTCCTTTACTTTGTTTTTTCTTCATTCTCCACACTAGGATCTCAACAATAAAACCATATATATATATATATATATATATATATATATATATATATATATATATATATATTCAAATAACCATTACATTAGCAGGTCTTAGTCTAAATGCTTTGTATTATACTCTCTTCTCTATTCCTATCTTACCTTATCTTATCTTATCTCATCCTAATCTATCATCCATTACATATATTTAATAATTATTAGTATCTTGTAGAGACATGACTCTTAAGGTAGCCCTTAGTCTATATTCCTTATCGGGCTGATGTTCAGCAAGTCCTTTGTGGTGGGTTACAATAGCTTTTACTCTCTGCCCTGTATCCTGCTAATATACATTATATATAAAAAGATACAATCCCTTTCAAAATATCTTTTATTGATATAAAAAACACACTTGTAGAGTGTTAAATCACCCCACCCAATGAATCTTCATATTCCCTCCATGTGTGGCATCCAATTTCACGTGGCCCCATCATATGTAAATATTAAATAATATAATTATTCCTACAACTTTGTAAAGTGTACAAACATCTATTCCTATTAGGAAATATTTCTTTATCAAACCATTGTTATCATTTTAATAGTTTGGTAAAAACATTCAATGAAAATAAATAAACATGTTTTGATTCTTGAGATTACGATGTAAGTTGATGATGTTATGTTAATGCTCTATGATGCTCCTTAATTCAAAATACAAATGGGAATGAAAGATTGTGTATCACCTTTCAAACTAATAAGGGTTTTTCTTAAAACATGAATTAGAATGCTTGGAAAGTTAAAAAAATCCACTCAATTATACACATAAAAACTAGTTGGAGGGAGTGGATAAGGGCCTAAAATTTAAATTTGGATTTTAGAAGTTCTAGGGTAATTTGTTAACTCATTGAATTGAGCTAGGCGTGTTCTATGCTTGTAGATATGACCCAAGATAATTAGTAGATAAAATAATAATCAATATTGGTCCCTTGGGTGTGTAAGATGGAAATAGACAAGTATTAGATCATTTTACAAATTTTACATTAAAATGTGCCACTTGTACACTAGCCATTGCATAAAGAACAATCTATTCAAAATGGGCTCAAAATGAAGGGAGAAGTGAAGAGTATGCAATTTTCACTAGCTATAGTAATATAATTTTAGAAAGATAAATAAAATTTAAAAAGTAAAGATCGAAATCCTTGATATAATCAAATTAATGATTTAATAATGTAGTTTATGTTGAGAATCAAGGTGAAACAACTTTAGTAAAACATTCTTCATAGTATGTGAAAATTTAAAATTAATTTCTTATTATTGGCTTACTATAAGAGATTATGAAAAAATGCACAAATAATAAATAAGAATAAAATCAATAAACCACACTAACCCAGGATTTACATGGAGAAATTTTTTCAAAAATAACTCCACTAAAGAGAGAAGACAAGTATGTATTAATATTCAATATACATGTTCCAATATCAACAAACTATACTCTACACTTTACAACAATCCAACAATAGTTGTGTACCTATAAACAATGATATCAAGTCATTATCTCATACCTCTAATACATATACAAGGAGAGGCTAAAACCATGATATCATGAAAAATCCCATGCCCACCTTGGAAAGAACCTTCTAAGAATAGTAAATTCAACCAATGACATCACATGTGTTCAATAAATGATTCTCCAAATATAATACATAATTGCAAAGGTACCTATACAAAGTCTTTGTAACCAAACTATCTCTTTAGATGAATGCATACAAGTCATATATTCTAATTCAATAGTGGGAAAAGCAAATATGGGTTGCCTCTTATTCATCTAATTCATTGCACCACCAAATAGAGAAAACACATAGCCACTAGTGGAATTTCAACTATCCACATCATCTACACAATCTACATCCATAAAGCCATGTATGTTCAATAAATTATCCACATCATCAATACATGTGATAAAAAAATAGTAATTAGAATTCCAATGCAAATATTTTAAAACCCTCTTAACATAAGTCCAATGCTCTTTACAAAGGTTAGAGATGAACCTACTCCAAAATGTCACTACTTGGGGCTATATTTTGCCTAATATAAACTATTGCATATATCAAGTAACCAATAACAATATTAGAAGGCATGTTAGACATATCATCAAAATTATCATCCAATTTATGACACATCTAAAGAAACCTTATTGCTAAGAAGAAATTATTCATTGGTTTACAGTCTTGAATACTAAACTACTACAAAATGGTAGCATCATACTTTGTTTAATTAACCAAAGCCTTTTCTATATATGATACTTGTTGATATCCATTTCGAGAATATATTTTTCAACTCCCAAGTCCTTTATATCAAAATTTTAAAAAGATAAGTTTTGAGCTCCTTGATCATCATCTTATTATTACCAATAAACACAATGATCTTCCTTGCTCATTAAAAAACCCAAAAACAATGAGAAAGAATTAAAATTTTAATACCACATCTTTGGTGATTTTTTAACCTAAAAATCAAGTGTTCGTTCCACTTCACAACAAAATTGTTAGGATATTGCATTTAAATTTACTACTTCATATAGATATCTTTATATTAATATAGATATCTGCCTATTCATAAAAAAAAATCAAAAAAATTCCTACTTCAAATTCTTATCCAAAAAATTAGTTTTAATATTCATTTAATCAATATCAAAATCACAAGTTGTAGCAATAGATTATAAGAATCTAATACAAATTAACAAAATGAGAGAAATTTTCATCAAATTTGACTCCCTCTCTTTGGGAGTATCCATTGGTAACAAAGTTGGCCTTGTACTACTCTAATTGTCTATCTACACCAATTTTATTCTTGTACACCCACTTAATACTAATAGAATTCTTCCATTAAGAAAATTAATAATATCCCAAGTGTCACATTTTCCAAGGTGATTATTTCCTCTTGTGTGACCTACATCCAAGGCTCACTATCCTTAAAATAAATTTCCTCCTTGAAACATCTAAGTTTATCATTATTACTCAATATATATAATACATAATAAAAATTTAATAGGCTATACCTATCAACTAGTCTTTTCTATCTTGTGGACCTCCTCAAGGTAGGAGTAATAGAATATACATGTTCTTTTGTGTGCTCATCTTCCACATCCTCATCTAAAGCTTCTTCTTCCTCCCCATCCTATAATCTATTAGTCTATTCTTCTACATGTACATCTTTCTACTTCCTGATCATCATCTCAAAATCTACTATTTTCGTCCCATATTTTTTCCTTTGGTTGTTGTAGACTTAAAAAGTTCTAAACTCCTTGAAAATAACATCTTTAGTATAAATCATTTTATAGGTTAGAGAATTCCAAACCTTATAACCTTTTACATTCTCACTGCAACATATGAAAATACATTTTTGAACTTTTGGATCTAGTTTAGATCACTTTTGTTGAGACACATGAACATAAATCTCGCATACAAAGTGTAATGTTCCCATTTTTAGCACCACGCTTTCCAGCAACTGTTAGCCTATTCCCGAATGCCCGTAGGCTAGTTAGAGGCAAAATTAAGGTTTCTAGCTGCTTAGAGGTTTCTTTTGTGGATTCAAGGGTTTGCATGTTGGAGTTTTCCAGATTTTTTGTTGGATTCTTTCTGGGTTTTCAGAGAGCTTTGCAGTGGTATGACATGCATCTGCATCAGGGAACTTTTTCGAAATTACTATTTTTAGTAAGTTACGACATCTGCCTGATTTGTGCTTAAAATGCATTTGAAGTCACATACTATTTTTAGCAATATGTTATTTTTAGTAAGTGCTATTTTTGGCAGTGCTATTTTTAGTAGTTGTTCAACAGTTCAGTGCAATGTCTAATTCTGGCAGGGCAGTATTGGCAATTTGGTCTCCAACATTCTTGGAGCTTGTTTTGGCAGGTCATGGCTTAAGTGATTTTCAATTATGGATGCCTTGGTTGGAAATTATAACGTTTTAAGTTAAATATTTTAATAAGGCTAAATGGGACACTACTTTTGGAGAGATAAGTGATTTTTTATTGCTTAAGTCATTTTGGACATGCCTTATTTGGTGAAATATAATGTTTTAAGTGAAATATCGACTTAGGAAAAATGGACGCCTAGTTTAGGAAATATTTGTGAGTTATAAAGTTATTTCACTTAAGTGTGTATTTGCATTTTTATTAAGTTATTTCTCTCAAATACTTTGGACGCCTTGGTCAAGGGGTCCAAAGATGAAATGCAAATGCAAATTAAGGGGTGAATGCAAATCACATTTGGGCACCCTATTTGGAGGGAAAAGAAGATTTGAATTGGAGTTGAGAAAAGTTATAAATAAAAGGTCTTGCTTTCAAATTTTATTATCCATTGCTCGTCATAACAAAATGTTGTTGAAATTATTTCAGAACCCTTGCTTTGAGGAAAGCATACCTCCTAGCTTATATCAATTTCATACTTGAGAGATAGTACCTGGCTGGTTTGAGACTGCTTTTTCATTTAGAGGTTGCAAATAGAGCTTCACAAAGATGGCTTCATTTGATATTTTATGATTTTGGAGAGTTTTTATCAGTTTTCGTGATGCTGGTGTGGTGCTTGGCTAAAGCACATTTTCAATCATAGCTCCTTGCATGATTTTTTGATGGTTATGGGTATTGGCCCATTGTTTAAGTCTACCTTGGGCACCCCTTCTTGCTAAGTTTTAGATTTATTGTGAAGAGTTGAATTTTATCTTGTTGGTCGCCCTTTCTTGGAGGCTTTAATTTTCCTATCCTTGCATTGGGATGCATGCATAAAACATTTAAGGTAGTTTGTTGTTATTTGATGGCTTGAGCTTGGTCGCCTACCTCCTCAGAGTCATTTGAATTCAGTTTCACATCATTTAGATATGTATTGGCTAAGTTACGAGCATAAAGGTAAAATTTGTTCTTGTTGGTTTGAGTTTTCAGTTTGCTGCAATTTTATATCATACCTCTTATTTTAGTCATTTTGGCCATATTTCATGTGCTGGATATCAAGCACTTATTAGGAGATTATGCTCTAACATTTTGGTGATCATAGGTTATCTATATCTCATTGTATTTGTAGATTATATCTCATATTGTAACATTGAATCAGTAGTATTGATCAACTCTTTCTATCTCTGTAATTTATGTTTTTGTATTACCACTTTAGTGGAAGAGACAAGCCTCACCATCTATTAATTTCAGCATTTTACTTTCTTGTATTGCCCACTGAAAAGCGGAAGGGGTTGGCTAGCCGCCCAGACATTTACTTTTCAGTACTTTGTAATTCATCATCATGTTGATCAGTTGAGTTGTCAATATACTCCTGTTGAATAAGTGGTCGAGTTGCATTTGCATTACTTTTGAACGGTTGAGTCGTCTCTCTTTGTACTTTCCAACATATTTAGTTTTACAAGCTGATGACCCTCTTTCTACTGTATGCTCTAACCTTTCCCACACTGGGATCTAGGTGATCAGAAAGTGAAAGAGTTCCTTTCAGCTAGCTTATTTGGTTTTGCTAATGCTAATGGGTGAAGTGTTTGTAGAAAAAATTGAAAAAATTTGAAAGGCAATATTTCAATGGTATCAGAGTTGGTGATCTTTCCATCTTGTTGGTTAAGTTAACATTTTTTGCAAGTTCTTAGTTGCATGATAGAGTTTTAGAGACCTCATATCTCTTTGCATGTTAGTGACCAACACCTGCATGTCCATTACCTTTCTTCTTTGACAAATATTAAGGCGAAAGGGTAAGATGACTATAGAGAACTCTATATCTGAGTTGATACAAGAACTAACCACGCTTGTGAGAGATCCTAATATTAAATGGCATACTCAATGATTGCTGCAAAATCTAAATGTTTGGATGGGAAGGCTGCCTTGACATATGAAGGATGTGTGACAGAGCCCCAAAATAGCCCCTTATACTTGCATGTGATTGGAAATAATGAAGATTGGTTTGGTGAAAGGAGAAAAATAATAGTCTTGAATCCTAATTTAGATTCATTTAATGATGGTTTTGAGACTAATGAGGAAAATGTTGAGGGAAACATTGGTGGTTCCATTGAGTCATCTTATGACCATTTCTATAGTGATGATGTTTGTGATAATTCAGAGGTTTTTAAAAAATTAGAACATAAAGTAAGTTATGAGCTTGTCATTGGAGAAGAAGCTTGTATGAAAAAGCTACAAAACAATCTCTTTGAGAAGGTTGTAGCCATTAATGTTGAGTTTGGTGCTACTGAAAATTTCAAAACAACACCTAGTGAAGAGCATTATCATCATACCAATGATAGTAATCTTGATTGTAAGTTAGGGGCTATCATGGTCTTTGATCATAGTGACTTATTCCAAGAGTCATCACCCAAAGAGGAGTATAGTGGACGCATTTACTTTGATCAGAATAGTCATCCCTTTAACACTTGGGATCTAGGTGTGAAGGCACCTAGCAATGACAAGGAACATGTGTGGGATTAATTTCCCTTTGATCTTGATGAAGCTCAAAATTCAAACTGCATTGCAAGCTATGAGGTGGCCATCAGAGGAGAAGGTGTCTTTGAAGAAGAATTTTGTTTGGAAAAGCTCCATAATGAGCCCTTTGAAGTGGTTGCAACCACTAAGGAGGAGGATGTTGCTACTGAAACTTTCAGGATAATGTGCAATAATGACACATTGATCGAGTTGGGGGATGCCATAACCTTTGATCAAGGAGTTAGTGAGGGGAAAGTAGATCTATAAGACCATATGGCTCTTGAGGATGAAAGGTTTAAAGAGGTTCTTAAACAAAAATCTGATTTACCTATTGATGAAGCTGATTGTAAGTAAAGGCTTGAGGAATTTGTAGAGTCCGATCCTCTTCTTGATATTGAGCATTTTCAGCTAGTCAATGGAGGAAGACAGGAGTCTTGGAGCATCTATGGGGGAAACATGTTGGGACTATAAAATTTTGTAATATTTTAAGTGCCCATGATGATAAAATTTCTTTGCACACTCAGACATGCACTTGAAAAATATGCCCCGATGACCTAATTTGAAGGGTCATAATTCAGAGCCCATTTGTTTTCATGCCAAATCCCTTGGCGAGTTTATTCATTTGTCATATGTGAACATGTATATTTGATTTCAGCTTCCTGTGATGAGTTTTGGTAGGGTTTTGAAACATAAAGTTGGAGGGTTCTGGGATTGTTTTGTTGTTTGCAAACTCTCAAGCTTGTGAAGTGGCCTCCTATTCAGACTGATATTTAATAGCTAGATGATCATCATGGGAAATGGATTGGTATTGTTGGTGTAATTAATTGTTTTGTACCTTGTCCTAGGTCATCATTACACCTTAGTTAAGTTTACTTAGGGACCACATAGGAGTTGTTGGAGATTTTCCACCTTTGGTGGACTTATCATGTTATCACTTTATCATTTCCACCTTTCGTGGACACATCATGTGATTCCTCTCCACCTTTTGTGGTAGATCCACCTTTTGTGGTGGTTATCACATTATCACTTTCCCACTTTAGGTGGAGTGATAGCTTTTCATAGTCTTCTCATGTCATAAGATTACGACACTTGTCATAATCTTATGCCCTCGTATGTTCTCACCTTGGCTATATAACCAAGGGGTTTCTACTACATTTGTACATTGATACACACATTATTTCTATTTGCATTATTGGCAGAATACAATTTATTCTTGTCATATTGTTTCTATCTCTCTTATGCTTGTGCTTCCATTAGGGCTCTAGATCTTGGGTGGCTACCTTCATAGCCAATTCTTACATGGTATCAAAGCTATTGGAGTACCTTTGGATTGCCATTTTGGGGAGATCTTGAGTGCATTCTTGCATTTTTTTCATAGAAATATCAAATTCTGGGGGGTTCCATTTTTGGATTTGTATTGTAGGTGCATATTGGGAGCTTGATGCATCAGATTTGAGCTCACCATTGTGTCTGGAGTGTCCGAGAAAGTCAGATTTGCCTTTTATTTCGTCTCAATTGGACATTGGAGGCCAAATCTACAAGGGTTTGAAGATCGGAGGTGGTTGCCAGATCCAGGAGGTAGCCATATTTTTGGAGCATTTCCAGCCAAAAAGAACACTGCCATTGCGTCCAGAAGGGCCAAAAACCCTAAGATTGACTATCAATTCGTCAAAATCAGACAACTTTGCTCGAAGCCATTTGGTAAAAATTTGCCCTCCTCGACTGTACAGATCTTCATAATTGCAGAGCGACGGTACGATTTTATTTTGGAAAAATTTCAGAATTTTTTATTAAAAAAAATCATTTTGTAAAATAGAAAAATTTTGTTTATTTTTCAAAATAAAAATTTGATTGGAAAGACATTAAAATTTTAAAAAAATAAAAAAATTCAAAAGAAATTTTAAGTCTGCAGTGCAGACTGTACCTGCACACACAGGTGCTTACTATACCTGCACGGTACATAGTACCCATGGGGGTCCCACACCACCCATGTGGCCTCCACCGACGGCTCCATTGTCACTGATAGGTGGCCAGGCAAAATCCGGTGGCGAAAATCGGCGGCAGTTCATTTGCGGCAGCAGTCGGGTTATTTAAAATTCTGGTACTTTTTTTGGCGAGGAGCGACAACAACTGTGACATGCATACGGCCATCAAATTTAACCCTCTTAATCGGCTGATGTCAGCACTGCATCAGCAGCTTTCAAAAGTTTTGCCCCCTTCACCATTTGAGTTTTTGATTTTGCAGTTCATCTTCAGAGGCTCATATCTTGCTCATTTTGATTCCTTTTTTCGAGCAATTTTTTTTTATTTGGGCTATTTTTTTGTGCTCTACATGGTGGTGTAATCAGTTTCTGGTTTTGATTCACGGATTTTTCAGAAAATTCAGTTTATCACAGGTGTGGCTGAGATCTCACCGTTTTTGCAACTTCCGGGGCTCCGTTTAGGCTCATACAAACTCCTTTTCAGGTGTTTTTTTTTTAAAAGTGCATGATTTTTTTTGAGTTTCATAGTGGTGCTATTAGTTTGTAGTGATTGTAATCACTAATTATACTTTCATTACTTGGTCAATTTTGGCCTATTTTGGCATTTGTAAGGAGAAGATCTCAGTTTGATATTTTGTATCATTTATTTGAGTCTATTGTTGCCTAATTAAGGCTGTTGTAAAATATTTAAAATCAAAATCCCACTTTGCTTGGCTTGCAAGTGGCCATTGTAAATGCACTAAGTATAAAGTGCCAAATCATCTTTTTTGGGGGGGTTCTTTGATTGAGTGAATTTGGGGGGGTGTCTTGTGTGATTGTGCCTCTCTCTCTTATTCTCTTCTGCTGCTATGGGTTCTCCTAAGTTTCCTTTGTTAACTCCACATAACTATGCTTCTTGAAAAATTGATGCTTGTAGTAAGTTGATGGAAAAAGGATTAACTCATTATATTGATGGAACTATTGTTGCACCATCTGATCCTAATGCTCATTTGGATCGGCTCACTAAAAATACTATGGCTCTTGGAACATTGAGGAAATATGTATCAAAAGATCTAATCTTTCAAATTGAAAATTTTACAACAATTAAAGAAGCTTGGGAAAAGTTTGGTCAATTGTATGGCCAAGTTGATGAGATTAGAGGTTATCAGCTTGACAATGATCTCACAATGTTAGATCCTAGGAATTTTGATACAATCCAAGACTATGTCACTAGAGCAAATGAGTTAAGACCACAACTTAAGGATTGTGGAATTGACAAAGGATGCACAATTGGTCTGCAATTTGTTGGGAAAGCTTCCATCAGAATATGCAACATTTGTTTCTAGGTTCCAAACCCATCGCTTGACAATGGGTAGTTCTTTCACTCTTCTATCATTTGATGCATTCACAGAAATGTTGATGTTAGAGCAAGAAAAATTGATAAGCATGGGGATTCTCAAGTCTTCAAAGTCCAAAGCTTTGGTGGCTAATCATGGGAATCAAGGGACTCAAGGAAAGGGTTCCAATAAGAAGCAGAAGCAATTTAACCCAAATACACAACAAGATAAAGCACAATAATCCTCTCCACAACAAAGGAATTTTTCACCTTTTCCTCAGAAGGGAAATTCAAGCAAGAAGGAAAGACCAACTTGCTCATATTGCAAGAGATTTGGTCATGATGAGCATCATTGCCATACTAAGCAAATTGATGAGTTGACAAACATCATCAAGAAAAACAACATCAATTTGCCATCTGCCTACAAGAAGAAGGATTCATCTCCTTCCACTTCCTCACAATCAAAAGGAAAAGGGCAATCTTTTATGGCTACTACAGGTTCTTCACAACAATGAATACTTGACTCAGGTGCTACTCATCACATGGGTTCTACAAGGGAGCAATTTTATTCTTTGGAGCCATCTAAGGTACCTCAAATCTTCATAGCTGATGACACTCAAGTGGATGTTGAAGGCAAAGGTTCGGTTGTCATGGATGATGGAACATTTGAGGATGTTCTCTATGTTCCTAACTTGAGCACCAATCTTCTTTCAATCTACCAAATCACTCACTTTAGAGATGGCAAGAAAGTTGAGTTTCTACCAGATTCAGTTGTGGTCAAAGAACTTAAGGATGATGCCTTGGTTGCAGTGGGACAAGCCAATCCCAACACACGAATTTACTCATTTTCCCACTTTATTCCTAAGTATCCTTCTACAGCATTGCTCACTCATTCAAATTCATAAAGTAAGTTATGGCATGAGCGGTTTGGACATCTCAATTACTGCTATCTTCAACAGCTTAGCACAAAGGATATGGTTTCAGGACTCCCTCAAATCAGATTTTCAGAAGGTCTTTGTTCAGGTTGTTCATTGGGTAAGCATCCAGAAGAGAAGTTTGACAAAGGGAAGTCTTGGAGAGCTTTGGAAGCTCTTCAATTGGTTCACAGTGATGTAGCAGGTCCATTTCCAGTGCCATCATTCAGCAAGGCCTGCTATGTCCTCACCTTCATTGATGACTACTCCCACTTCACATGGGTCTATTTTCTTGTTCACAAGAGTGAAGTGTTTGATAGATTTCTAGCCTTCAAGGCTCATGTTGAGAAGCAATCAGGGAAGCAAGTAAAGATTCTCCGCACAAACAATGGAAGGGAATATGTGAACAATAGACTTGAGGAATTTTGTACTCTTGAGGGGATTGATATTCAACATTCAGTTGCATACACTCTACAACAAAATGGTGTTGCAGAAAGGAAGAATAGAACCCTTAGGGAGATGGCTAGTTGCATGATTCATGCTTGTTCTCTTGGTCCTCAATTTTGGGCAGAAGCTATCAGTTGTGCCACTCACATCCAAAATCGGGTTCTCCATAAGGCTTTGAAGGGTATGAATCCTTTTGAGGCTTGGTGTGGTAGAAAACTAGTTGTGAGACACTTCAGATTTTTTGGGGTTCTAGCTTGGGCACGCATACCTCTGAAACGCAAGGCATTGGAACCTCAGAGTAGGCCTTGCATATTTGTTGGATATCTTGAAGGTGTTAAGGCATACAAAATTTTGGATCTAGAGACACATGAGCTATTCATTGAGAGGAGTGTTCACTTTGAGGAAAGCTCTCCTAGGTTAGCCTCTAGTACTCCTCTTCCTTCCTCCATAATGGAAAGTGATGATAGTGACTCAGATGATGATTCTCCCTCAACTCTGACTCACAGGATCACACCTTTGTAGGGTCCACTTGCAGTTGAGGAGCCTCATCCTTCATCTCCTACTAGACCTCGTTGGGCTCAACAGACTCTTGAGTCAGCAGGTTCTCTTGTTGGGGATCCTTCAGATACTCGAAGGACTCAGTCACAACATCAGGATTTTCCACATGTTTTTATTGCTACTGCTTCCAATCCATAGTCCTTCAAGGAAGCATCAGGATTTCCAGAGTGGGATTCAACAATGGAGGAAGAATACAATTCCTTGATGAGGAACAACACATGGCATTTAGTTCCACTCCCCAAGGGGAGAAAGATGGTTTGATGCAAGTGGATCTATCAGACCAAGTATGCAACAGATGAAAGTGTGGATAAATACAAGGCTCGACTTGTGGCAAAAGGTTTCTCACAAGTTCTAGGTGTTGATTACACAAAGACCTTTGCACCCATTGCTAAGATGAACTCCATTCGCTTGACACTCGCTATTGCTGCAACTCATGGTTGGGTTGTACATCAGATGGATGTGAAGAGTGCATTTCTTCATGGGGATCTTCATGAGGATATTTACATGGAGCAGCCATAGGGCTTCATACAAGATTCTTCTTTGGTTTGTAGATTGAGGAAGTCTCTCTATTGCCTCAAACAGGCCCCTCGGGCTTGGTATGCCAAGATGGATTCCTTTCTTCTCTCTATAGGATTCACGAGATGTCATTCAGATCCAAATGTCTACATTTTGCAATAGGGTGACTCTCATTTTCTACTTGTGCTCTATGTTGATGACTTGATCATTACAGGGAGTACCTCATCCATCATTGGTAGTGTCAAATATGCTTTGCAAGATAGATTTTCTATGACTGACTTGGGCCTTTTGCACTATTTTCTTGGGATTGAGATCACACAACCAGCTTTTGGGATATCTCTCTCTTAGCCCAAGTATTCTCTTGATCTTCTATCTCGGTTTCACATGGCTGATTGTAAGCCTGCTCTGACTCCCTTTCTTTCAGGAGTCAAGCTTGAGGCTAAGTGTTCTACTCCACTTGTTGATGCCACTTTGTATCGTCAGCTTGTTGGGAGTCTCATCTACTTGACTTACAAACGCCCTAATATCTCCTTTGCAGTTGGCATGGTTTCACGCTTTATGTAGGAACCACATGAGCTTCATTGGAAAGCAACCAAACACATCTTGCATTATATATAGGGTACACATCATCATGGGATTCACTATGCGGCAGGTACATGCCTTACCTTGGTGGGATATACAGATTCTAATTGGGCTAGCGATATTGATGATCGCAAGTCCACTTCTGGCTACAACTTTCATCTTGGTTCTGGCCCCATTTGTTGGCAGAGTAAGAATCAACATGCTATTGCTCTTTCTTCGACTGAGGCTGAGTATCGAGGGGCTGTTAATGCAGCTACTGGGGCTATTTGGCTTCAAAATATTCTCATTGAGTTTGGCTTCACTATTCCACATCCTTCAGTCATTCATTGTGATAATCAGAGTGCCATCCAGATCTTGAAGAATTTGGTTCACCATCAGAGGACCAAACACATCGAGATTCATATGCACTACATTCGGGAGTTGATACAGGAGCAAGTCATTGATTTGCAGTATTGTCCTACTACAAAGCAGGTTGCAGATATTTTCACCAAACCTTTCACTGAGAGTACCTATCATCATTTGCAAGCTCTCTTGGGGGTGCGGGATGTTTCATTTGAGGGGGTCACTTGACTTCTTCATTCTCTCTTATGGGGCGGACTTTTTCCTCTTCTAGGGGTTTTGTCCTTCTCATACATTTGAGAGCATTTTCTCTTGTTTTTCATCTCTCTTTTGGGGGGGGGGGTTTTTTCCCACATGGTTTTCTCCTTTTCTCCACTTTATGAGAGATTGCATTTCATTTGTACATGGGTACCTAACATGGCCTAGTTTCCGGGACCCATCTTGCATTGTTTACTTTTGTGTACATTCTCCCTAAGTTGCACTTAAGGGGGGGTGTTGGTGTAATTAATTGTTTTGTACCTTGTCCTAGGTTATCATTACACCTTAATTAAGTTTACTTAGGGACCACATAGGAGTTGTTAGAGATTTTCCACCTTTGGTGGACTTATCATGTTATCACTTTATCATTTCCACCTTTCGTGGACACATCATGTGATTCCTCTCCAGCTTTTGTGGTAGATCCACCTTTTGTGGTGGTTATCACATTATCACTTTCCCACTTTAGGTGGAGTGATAGATTTTCATAGTTGTCTCATGTCATAAGATTACAACACTTGTCATAATATTATTCCCTCCTATGTTCTCACCGTGGCTATATAACCAAGGGGTTTCTACTACATTTGTACATTGATACACACATGATTTCTATTTGCATTATTGGCAGAATACAGTTTATTCTTGTCATATTGTTTCCATCTCTCTTATGCTTGTGTTTCCATTAGAGCTCTAGATCTTGGGTGGCTACCTTCATAGCCAATTCTTATAGGTACTATACATTCCCCTCATAATCATATGCTCCCTGGTCCAGTTTCAGAGCCACATGATTAAGTTTCATATTTTTACCAAGTCAAAAGCAAATGCAGTTTGTTTTGTTTTTACATCTACATTTCCATAATGTTTCAAGGAGGTCAAATTTGACCCCTAATACCTTGTGAAGAATGTGGATTGAAGGAAATACCTCGTGCACACATACTCAATGGACCTAAATGATCTAGTGTTTCTAGTGGCAGTTTTCTAGGAGAAAAATTGGTATTTTTCAAGATGGTGACTTGGTGAGCCCTAATTGGTTTTTGACAGGTATAGTTGCAGAATCGTCTAAGTGAGCCACTTTGGCATTGAATATCTTGCACCTCGAGATCTGTTTTGCTAAGTTGTTTGTTGCACTGAATTTTTGATTCAAATGTCTACAGTCCTATGCATTTTAATGGCTCTAAGAGGTTGTTTGAGTAGCTTTCTAGGGCGATTCTGGAGGCTACTGGGCTAGTTTTGATCACTATGAAAATATGCTAGAAATAAAATTTTAATGACAACCCACTTCAGTTGTTCATGCAAGATGCATTCAAAGGCAGCCTGAGGTCAATTGAGGATAAAACTTGTTTCAAAATTTTAAAAAAATAGTCAGGCCCACAAGGGGACCCGACATGTGTCACACAATTATTGTGGCAGGTAAGGCTTCTTTGTGTCTTCTCATAAATATCAAAAAATTTAAGAGCCTTAAAATATAAGCTCAAGTGTAGGATTCCCATACCCAAAAGAGGCAGATCAAACAAGACAAATTATTTGAGATAGAAATAATTACCATAGTTGATGCCCTGTATTTTTTCCATTGTACAACAATGTGCATATTTGGGAGATTCATCTACTCAGTACTGTGATGTTACAAATACTAAAAGGACTGGAATGTGCATTAGTATAATGTTTGGTCTTGCTGCATACATAATTGAGAAATTGAAATGGGCAGATGCCTTTTACCCCTCAGTTCATGATGGCCACAATGGTCAACATTTTAGGGCATGTTGGAGTTGTATGCTCAAATGGTTTTTGAGGACGAATCTAGTGAAAGAAGTGTAAAGGAGAGATCTCCATAAAGAGACCGTTGAATTGTGAGAGTGTACTCTAGTACAACTAGTGGGCTTTCCACGACTCTAATAAATCTTGACATGGCTACAAGGGTTGGCTAGAAAATACTGAAAAACTCTAAGTGAGGCCTTGGAAAAATAAAACCCAAAAATAAATAGAGTAGCAAGAAAGAAATTTTAAAACAAGAGCCAAAGAGCATTTATCCTGCCATGCTTGTGAGTGATAAAGTACTAAAATTTGAAGCTTATTAATGTGAGAAGATGGCATTCATGTGAGTTACCACGGGATACAATCACAACACTATTTGATCTTGTTGAGTTTTTTGAACATCTACATAATACTAAAGGAGCAAATTAATCATACAGGCTAATATTGTTTGCAGTAATGGCTTAGGCTCGAAATGAACTCCAACTCAACTTGGAATTGATTGGGGATGCACTTAAGATGGATAAGGTCTGATTAAATTTTTTGTGTATGAAAATAAATGTGGAATTGGAAGCAGAAGATTGGCTTAGGGAACATGAAGCATTTAAATTTGTACAAAGTGAATCAGTGTTGGTGCAGAGGTAAACGAAAGAGGGCGCCATCAAGATTATTGTAAGAGGTTAGAGTGATATTGAAAATGGATGTGTCACGTGGGTGCATGAAGATGCTGCTTGAAAAATATTTGTTTTGATGCTTGGCGCATAAGAAAGTCCAACATAATTTTCCTTTACACATGAACAGTTTGCACATACAGTGAAAATGTATTAAAAAATTTTGAGGAAATTTTATTTTGGAGTTGCCACCCAGTTTCAATTTGGTCTTGCCCGAATGCATTTTGAAATAGGGCAGTGATGAGTTTGTAAATACGCATTATGTGCAGTCTTGGACACCCTCATATTTCATGTTATTTTTTGACATCGTGGTAGCAAGGGGGGTTTTTCAATTTCAACATTTCAAATGCAAAGACATGCTACTAATGGGGTTCTTCAAGTGATTGGAAGGATCAAAGGATATGATATGTATTAGATCGGCTACCCGTTGTGGAGAATATTTGCATTGATAGCTTTGATGAAAGGAGGATTGAAGTGCATATGGAATATTGCAACCTGTGCTCTTTGTCGTCATGGTCAAAGGGAAGCAGTAGAGAAGAACACAACTAAACTAGGGTAGAAGCCTAAATCAATGACCAACATCGAACGAGAGGCATGGAAAAATCTGCACCCTTGCCCACAACCCCACAAGAATGGGTGATGACATCACATAAAAGTAGCAAGGTGAGTGATCAAGCTCTATGTGGACAATGTGGCTTGATGACAAATTTTTAAAAGGAATTTCTTAAAGTATTAATTTGATGGTGAATTAAAAATGTTGCCCGATGGAAAATATTTGGGGTTTTCACTATTTAAAAGCAAGATTTTAAATATAAAGTGAAAATTAAAAAAGCACGGGGAAAAATATTTTAGTGCCCGATGATATAATATTTAAAAGCCTTCATTTTTTTTTTAAAGCAAAGACTTTAAATATGAAATGTAAGGTGAAAGGGGGATAGGTAAACCATTTTGTAGCCTGATACATTAAAAATTCAAGAAAAATCTGGTTGGGAAATAATTAAAGATAAAGTATGCAAGCAAAAAAAAAAGGGCAAAGGGTTTTCACTGGTAAAAAAGTTTTCAGTTGTGTGAAAGGCTTTCATGGTAAATGGAGAAAGAGGTAAATGGGATAAAGGTTTTTACTAAAACGAACCAAAATGGGTAGGTGGGTTCTACCCAACAAATTTGTTTTCACCCAAATGCTATAATATTTTAATGCTTTTCTCTTAAAATTAAAGAATGCAACAACAAATTTGTTTTCACAAGGATGAAAACTATTATTGGAAAGAGAAAAGTGGTGGAAACAGGCATGGCTTATTATTGCAAGTGAAGAAAGATATATATAGATCAAAGGGGAGAAATGCTGCCAGATGTCAACTACAGATAGATTTTAGGGCTTCTTATTCTTCTATATCTTTTCATTCTTTCTCATTTGTAAGGGTTCCAATTTTTGAAGTTTTGCAAGGCAGACAGAGGCTCTGTATAAATTGTAAATTGTTTAGTTGGGGTGAAGTATATGATTGTTAGCCATTAGTCTAATATGTTTTTGTGTTTTGAATTATGCTCCATAAATATATTTATCTTGTGACTGTCTCCATGGCTGAGATGTAATACTCTTTAAATTCAATAATCAAGGGTTATATGAGTTTTTCATGCACATTTGCTGCATTTGAATTGCATGTGTTATTGAATTCTATTCAAGGAGCAGTTTATTTTCTTTAATGAATGTAATGGGAGTATTGTGTTTCCAGGTGGATTTATAAGAATGGTCATTTGGTAAGCTTCAGTTGTCTTGTTATCATAAGGTGATAACATTTTTAAGATCTTCAAAACATGTTTAACATGAGAAGATAAATGCTTGTTATATGACCATGTGGCCCTTTTCTTAGCACCGATCAATCTTGTGCATCTTCTATTTTCAGTTTAGTCCCAAATCTTAAAATCTAAAAACCCTTTTACTTTGATGTTCATTTGCTTTTTTGTTTAAGTTATTTTAGTTCCCCGTATCTTCATGGTATTTGAAAGAGTATAGAGGCTAAATCTGAGAGAATTTCATATATTAACCCTCTATGTGTTTGAGATGAAGATATCTAAGTTATGTGTTCTCTACAATGTTCAATGCAAATGGGACTATGCTTGAACCTGGTGGAATATAAAATACCCATTACTCATAAATCTGAGAACTATCCACTTTCATAGGTTTGTAGTTTATTGCTTGGTATAAGTTTGTCATACATTCAGGCCTACAGTTAGGAACACCCTCCCGAGTCTTGTGGAGCTCAAAGTGCAAAAGGCTTTCATAGCCTTGTTTGTTGGATTTTATTGTCTTTAATCTATTGATAGTGCAGATTCCTTGTCCTAAATATTTAATCCCCTGGTTTAGGTATCGTGTTTCTCCTTAGGGTTGAAGGTTGCAAGAAAAACAACCAACACAACAATTGCAAGAAACAAAGTTTTGATTTTTTCTTGTAACCTATCAAGAATTCACCATCTTTGCATTCTTATGAGTGGGAAGGTCAATTCAAGGCGTCTGTTGAAAAGGACGTGCAAGCTCTATTCCAATTTGATCGCACACACAATATGATTGAAGAACTTTACTGGAAGGCTCGATTTGAAGAGAAATGAAGAGGAGTTAAACATGAAGTTGCTCTCCCTAATCTGCAACTTATCAAAGACTCTTTGGAGAAATTGAAGTCAGAGTACATACACTTGATTGAAGATCATGATTGTGCCTTCAAAATTGCAAAGAAGACCATTGATGCTTTCCAAGAAAAGGAGAGAAAGGTTGATGAGGTTACTCTTGAGCTTGAATCATCAAAGGATACTTTAGAAGATACCCAAATGGCACTAAAGGATGCAAGAGATCAACTTGCTGACTTCAAACTTTTCAAAGAGCAAGAGAATGAGCAAAGAGCTGAAGAAATAAAGCAAGTAATTGTTGAGCTTGATATTCTTCGAGAGTAGTTTGATCTTGAAAGTTGCACAAGAAAATCAGAAGTTGCATGTGTAGATTCAGATTAACAAGATGGAAGTGAGCCAGGTGAAAGGGATGTCTTCCAAGTTTTTGACAATCCTCTCTTTGAATCGAGTGCATAAGCAATTTATGACAACTCCCTCTTTATGATGGACAATGAGGCATGTGGTGAAGTGACCAAACATGAGACTGAGTATGGTTTTTAGTGTATGGATGATGTGATATCAAACCATGAGGATGTACCATGTTTTGTGATTATAAATATTTTGAGGTTGCTTGATACTGAATGCATAATTGGGGTTGAGGATGAAGAATTCACTTGGGGAGTGTTGAATCAGGGTGGTTTCAACAACTTTGACATCAAGGTGTTAATAAAACAAGTCTTGGTAGCTGTTGGTAACTTCATTATAGCATCAAGGAGTGAATATTTCAGATTTGTTACTCATGAAGTAGGGGAGAAAGATGGACCAAAACATGGTGTTTGCACACTTGTCAATCCATCCCTTTGGTTGAGTGATGTTTTAGCTCATACTAGTCTATTTTGGGAGTTGGATTTGAGGTCATCTAATGTTTCATTATCCAATGATGTTGAAGCTTTCATTGATAGGCTTCAAAGGTTCACTAGAAGAGACACCAACTTCATGAGTATGCATTTGGTCCTTACTGGCACTTGGGGATGTGTTGAGTTTTATTTTCGGTGTGTTGAAAATCATTTTCAGTGGGGTATCCATGCTTGGGATCCTCAACATGGGTTGATGGAGCTTAATACTTGTGGAAAGAAGAATTTTTGGAGGGATAAGGATCAAAATTTTAGAATTAGTGGTGTTGTTACCTTCATTACTGACCACTTGATAGTTCCATTTGTTCATCAACAAATATATTGGAGAGAAATTTTGATTATGGGTTGGAGAAATGAATGGATGGTTTCTTTTGGCAGTGATCTTTGGCTAAGACAAGGGCATATTTTGAGACATTAGTTTGCTAATGGGAGGCAAACCAACCACCTTACATGGGGAGTTACTCTCATTCAGGAGAGTTGGTTCATCACTTCTTGTCAAAGAGGTGGTAGTTTTCAGTTGGAGGTTGCTCCAGTGTGTTTTTCAGTCACTTTTGAGGTGTTATCTTGCAACTCAATACTCATCTCATATGCTCACACTTGGGAGTTCCAATGGTGTTGTTTTTTTTCCTTGTGTAGAGAACTAAAATTAGATTGTACTTTGTTGATCCTAGCTTTTAACAACAATAATTATTTTTTTCTTCAAACCTTCAAAACTTTGAGGGTTCATCTTATGAAGGTTGGTGATGTAAACTTTGATAGTTTACTTTCAGTGTTGGTTCAGGACAATGAACTTCCGCATGATTTGATTCATCATTCTGAGTCTCTTGGGGTTGGAATTGTAAGATTTTTTAGAAGTCTTCATGGTTGTATCAAAATAATTCAGAGGAGGAATAAAATATTCATGTGGAGTTATGAGAATGAGTTTGTTGAGATCTTGCAAAGGATTGCTTTCCTCTTTGCAAGAAGATTTGGAGAAGTCACATATGTAGTCGTGGCTCTATTAGATACCATATGGAGGTATGTTGAGGAGTTTAATTTTGAGTTGGTTAGACTATCTTTCCTATTGCCCAGGTTTGTGATAGACAATAGCATTGTTGATATTGATAACTCAGTATTTTGGGCATGAGATGTTGCATGGTATTGATTTTAGTCCTCCTAGTTTTTCCAGCTTGAGTTTAATGGATGGTAACATTTTGGGGTTGCATAGGAGGTTAGTATTGTTTTGGCACAATGGTTTCACTTATGTGATTAGAGTGGTGCAACATCAACATGGTGGGTCCTTCTTGAGAAGGACATGGGACCCTGGGATCATACTTGGGTTGGTATGGATCAGTCTAATTTTTTTTGGAGTTGTGGTGGCATTGCTTGAGGACAATTTTATTTGGGAAGGATGGACTATAATGTCCCCATTTTAGCACTATGCTTTCCAGTGACTGTTAGCCTATTCCTGAATGCCTGTAGGCTAGATAGAGGTAAAATTAGGGTTTTTAGCTACTTGGAGGTTTCTTTTGTGGATTCGGGGGTTTTCATGTTGGAGTATTATAGATTGGTTGTTGGATTCTTTTTGGGTTTTCAGAGAGCTTCGTAGTGGTATGGCATGCATCTACATTAGGTAATATTTTTGGACTTACTATTTTTAGTAAGTTACAACAACTGCCTGATTTGTGCTTAAAATGCATTTGAAGTCACTTACTATTTTTAGCAGTATGCTTTTTTTAGTAAGTGTTATTTTTGGTAGTACTACTTTTAGCAGCACTTCAGTGCAATGTCTAATTCTGGTAGGGCAGTATTGGAAGTTTGGTCTCCAACATTCTTGGAGCCTGTTTTGGCAAGTCATGGATTAAGTGATTTTCAATTATGGGTGCCGTAGTTGGAAATTATAATGTTTTAAGTTAAATATTTTACTAAGGCTAAATGGGATGCCACTTTTGGAGAGATAAGTGATTTTAATTGAGTTTATTACTTAAGTCATTTTGGACACCTTATTTGGTGAAATATAATGTTTTAAGTGAAACATTGACTTAGGCAAAATGGATGCTTGGTTTGGGATATATTTGTGAGATAAATTTATTTCACTTAAGTGTGTATTTGCATTTTTATTAAGCTATTTCTCTCAAATTCTTTGGACACCTTGGTTAAGGGGTCAAAAGATGAAATGCAAATGAAAATTAAGGGGTGAATGCGAATCTCATTTGGGTGCCCTATTTGGGGGGAAAAGAAGATTTGAATTAGAATTGAGAAAAGCTATAAATAAGAGGTCTTGCCTTCACTTTTTATTATCCATTGCTTATCATAACAAAATGCTTCTGAAATTATTTTAGAACCCTTGCTTCAAGGAAAGCATACCTCCTAGCTTATATCAATTTCATACTTGAGAGATAGTACCTAGTTGGTTTGAGACTGCTTCTTCATTTAGAGGTTGCAGATAGAGCTTTGCAGAGATGGCTTCATTTGATAATTTTTTATTTTGGAGAGTTTTAATTAGTTTTGGTGATGCTGGTGTGGTGCCTGGTTGAAGCACATTTTTAATCATAGCTCCTTGCACAATTTTTTGATGGTTATGAGTATTGGCCCATTATTTAAGTCTATCTTGGGCACCCCTTCTTGCTAAGTTTCAGATTTTATTGTGAAGAGTTGAATTTTATCTCATTGGTCACCCTTTCTTGGAGGTTGTACTTTTCCTATCCTTACCTTGGGATGTGTTCATAAAACATTTGAGGTATTTTGTTGTTGTTTTGTGGCTTGAGCTTGGCTGCCTACCTCCTAGGAGTCATTTTTATTTAGTTTCACATTATTTAGAGAAGTATTGGCGAAGTTACGAACATAAAGGTGAAATTTGTACTTGTTGGTTTGAGTTTTTAGTTTGCTGCAATTTTATATCACACATGTTATTTTAGTCATTTTGGCTATATTTCATATGTTGGATATCAAGCACTTATTAGGAGATTATAATCTAACATTTTTGTGATAAGAGGTTATCTATATCTCATTGTATTTACAGATTATATCTCATATTGTAACACTGAATCAGCAGTACTGATCAACTCTTTATATCTCTGCGATTTACATTTTTGTATTCCTACTTTAGTGGAAGAGACATGCATCGTCATCTATTAATTTCAACATTTTAATTTTTTGTACTTCCCACTGAAAAGTGGAACGGGTCGACTAGCTGCCCAAACATTTACTTTTCATTTCTTTGTAATTCATCATCATACTGATTGGCTGAGCCATCAATATACTCTCACCGAATAAGTGGTTGAGCTGCATTTTCATTACTTCTAATTGGCTGAGCCGTCTCTCTTTGTACTTTCTGACATATTCAGTTTTACAAGCTAATGATCCCCTTTCTACTGTATGCTCTCGAATTTCCCACACTGGGATTTGGGTGATCAAAAAGTGAAAGGGTTCCTTTCAGCTGGCTTATTTGGTTTTTTTGACGCTAACGGGTGAAGTGTTTGTAGAAAAAAATGATTTTTTTTGTAAGGGGATATTTCACAAAGACCCTTAAGTATAAAACAAAAATCATCTTACCCATCCACACTTAATAAAGTTTTTATCTAAAATATCATACCAAGGAGATCTATTAATCAAATAACAAGTAGCACTTACAACCTTTGCCTAAAACCATCAATCCAACTTCATACCACTTAACATACTTCTTTCCCTTTCCATTAAAGTTCAATTCATTCTCTTTGAAATTCCATTTTGATGATGTATGTATGGTATAGTCTTATGTCAAAAATACCTACATTCTTATATAACCCATCAAATTCCCTATAACTTGATATTGAACATCATTGTCAAATTTCATTACATTTATTTTATAATATGTTTAATTTTCATCTAAGGCCTTAAATTTCTTAGACTTAGTAAAAAATTAGATTTAGCACACATAAAATAAATTTTGGTGTATCTAGAGGCATCATCAATGAAATAAAACTAATATCAATATTTCCTATACAATTGTGATTTACTAGACCAAATACATCTAAATGAATGATTTACAATAAGCTCTTTTCCCTATAGCTTCTAGTAAGAAATGAAGGTATATTTTTTTTACCAAACAAGCAATTTTTCCAAAAAAAAAATTGACTAACAAGGTAATAAAAAACCATCAATCATTTTTCATTAATAATATTCCTAAGTCCTTTTTTGCTTATGTGACCCAAATGTTGGTGTCACAAAATGCATGCATTTTTCAAAAAAATTAGTTACATTGGTAGAGTTAAAAATATGGAGATATTCAAACAAAATAAAGTCCTAATTCGAGATCATTTAGCTACCACCAAGTTTGCTCTCACCAACCTACAACCACACTTGCCAAATATCATAAGCACAATAGAACCATTTAACTTAGATATAGAAAGTAAGTTTCTCATAAGTATTGGAATATGTAAAACATTACTGAGGGTTTTGATCATTCTACCACTTAAACACACATTACTTAGATGAAGAGATTGGTTTGGTAACCTCATAATTCCTTAGCCTTTTTTTAGAATTGTGATGTGCCCTACATAACTAGACCTACCATATTGTGGCTACAACTACATAGATGATATTCCCAGCCTAGTATGTAAATTGGATCACAGTGAACTAACAGTGTAAACAATGACTACTTACACTACTTTTTCCAATGAATATCATCCAATACTTCAAGTGAGGGTCATCTATTTCACCAACTTCATAGCTCAATTTTATTTGACCATTAGTATCCTATACATATGTTATCCCCTTTTCCATGGATTAAACTAACCCCAAGAATAACCTCCCAATAACTCATACATAAATGAAATTTCTACTAAGTATCTCGAAGAATCTCTATCTTATACTATGTACCTATAGTATTGAAATACTATGTATAGTTTTGATAATCTATGTATAGTAAAAACATAATACATTCGTATAAATTCCAATATAGTATATATATCTATATAAGTATAAAAAAAATAGAAGGGTTTCAAAAATACTAGAAACAATTAAGAAACATGCAAGCATATCCAAGCATCAAAACACACATTAATTTTTTTTTTCCAAACATGGCAATCATAAATCATTCTTTCCAACATAATAAAAAAGGAGTAGAAATAAACATGCCTATATAAAAGCTCTAATTGATAATTCTTCCTTTCTAGCTTAATTGCTCAAGCTCACTTGTAGCTTCCTCTAAGAACAACCCAATCTCCCACTTCTAACCTCTTACCAATTCTCTCAACAATACTAAACCAAAATAATAAAACAACTCACTAACTCTCAAGCTCCCAACTCACTTTGCATAGAAAATACAACATAGTAATCAGAATGAAAAGTGTAGAAAATGGTAGAAAGAGTGCCTCTATACATACTAAAATGTGAGCAACCAAAGGCTTCAAACAAGCTAATACTTCTACCACCTTTCTATCCCCATGCAACGACTCATCTAACTAACTTACAAATTTGCAACACATAATAGTCCTCACATTTCAAATGGTCGAGTCGGCTTGTTTCAAGAGACAACAAGACTCTTTCACCTATTCAATTGAACAACAAGATTTTTAGCAGGTTTCCTACTTGGTTTGAAATTCGACTACCCCTCTATATTGCTGCCAACTTATCATTGACTGAATTTATGCACATCTACAATTTTAAGACTTTATTTTTGCTTCCAAAAGCTACAGGTTTTAACACCACATTTCATGTTTTAGCACCCTTATGAATAGTGTTGTCAAGGACTTCTTCTAGCATTTTAAAATGCATTAATTTCCTTTTCCAACGTTTCAATTTATGCCTTTAAACATGCATGACCTTTGACTTGGTCTACGTGCAGATTTTACACTATGCAACACATTAACACAAGGCTACAATATATGCACATAAGCTTTATTTAAATCACTTTACTAATATCAAATTTTGTGCTATATAATGTGCTTTGAGTATACTCCAAATAATAATCATTCATATTATATATGTATATATATATATTCAACTTAATATATACTTATTTACCCAAGATTATCAAATACATCAATTGCCAATCAACAAATATATATACATATATCGAATAAAAAATATATATATATATACACACAAGTATGTATAAATATATTAATATATATGTATATGTTATTTTATACATATATATTACATATATACATATTTTTATTTTAATATCTCCATGTAAATACTTATACTCTCATAGCCATCGATTGACATATCTACACGAAGTGTATATATACATATATATATGTCACCTTTGTCCAATCGATATTCCCATGTATATGGGTAATCTGTCCATGAGCATCTATAGATACGTCGACCTACATAAACTCATGTACGTATTCACTCATATGTATGAGTTTATTTTAGACACGTACATATAAACATATATATACATTTTATGTATATATCTCATCGATATAAATAAAAACACACAAGGAAGAACTTTCACTCGACATCAAGACTTAATCACATTCCTCAATCCAAACATTCATTAAACAAGACCGTAAACCAATATAAAAATTCACAACCAAAATTGAAGATCACTTACCATTTACCCAAACTAACTTCACTCAACTAAGACCAACTAGGGCATGAGTGTGTGCATGCTTAGTTAGGCTCAATTAAGGGTTACCAGACCAAGTTCTTCTCTTGAGTGATAATTCCTCTCTCTTCCGAAGGTTTGAACATGTTTATGCATTCAACTTAGTACATCATAGTAGTAGTTAGCCAATAACAATACATGTATATGTATCACATATATTTCATATTCAAAATAATTATACAACATTAAATTGAATCAAATATTCATTCATCATATCTCCATAAAGATTCATATACAAAACACACACATATACTAAAGAATTTTTACCAAACAAGGTAATAGTAAATAAGTAATAACACATAGTGTGTAACACATTATTTCTTCACATTCCCTCTCTTCTCATAGCTCCAACACTTAACTTTATTCTTCCCTAGGGTTTTTTACCATCCTTTTATTTTATCCCCTTTAGACCCTCATATTTCCTTGGGCATTCCTCAAACATACAAGGCATCCTTTGAGCCATCATTAATGTTTTTCTCATCTCCTTTAAAACCAAAGTAGTAATAAAACATCCATTTTGATCTTTGCACCACGACCACTAATGGTAATAATAAAATTTTCTCAAGGTTTGAGTAAATAATGATGCAATAAGATCTAATTATCTTATTCCAACTGAACATCTACCAAAACAAGTTAACTCAAAATCAAATTAAAAGTATTCAAATGGTCTATAATCAATTCACCATCTTTCATTTTCAAAGAATATAACTATTTCTTGAGATATAGTTTATTTGTTAGAATTTTAGTTTGGTAAATATCACATATCAAATTTCATAGCTTGTGATCTCCTTAGAGACATTCAAGAGGATCTACAATACACGATCAAATGGGTTCCCATGCCTTCTTGTCCAACTTCAACCAATCTTCATTGGAAATTCTAGATGTGTGTATATCTTTTTTAATAGGTCTCTACTAATCTCTTTCTTTAAGGATATATTCTATCTTTAGCTTCCACATCTCATACTTGGTGCCAACAAAATTCACATTATCTAAACAAGAGGTAAAGGCTACATTTTTAAATCCTACAAAAAATTACAAAACCACACAAAAAAAAATCTAACTACATCAAAAAATTATTCAACACTGAAAAAGGGCATCCCCTTGTATACAAAACCATTAACTTTGATACAAAATGTTGAGAATCAAATTGAAACTACTACAATAAAATCTTCTTCAATGTGTATGCAATTCTAAAATTAATTTCTTGATATTGGATTACTATAAAAGATTATGTGAAGATACACAAATCAATAATAAGAATAAAATTAGAAAACCATAATAATAGAATTTATATGGAGTAACCCATTTTAATAAAAACACCACTAGAGAAACATGACAAGTATATATTAATTTTCAATTTACATGATACAATATCAACATGCTACACTCTACACTCTAACAACATTCTGATTGTACTTGTGTACATATAAAAAATGATATCAAACTACCATATCATACCTCCAATATATAGGTAAACAAAGAGGCCAAAACCATGGTATCATGTAAGAACCCCATTCCCACTTTCAAGAGCATCTTCCAAGAATAATAAACTCACTCAATGAATTCACATGGAAATCAAATGGGCTCAATATATGAGTCTCCAAATAAAAAACATAACTACAAAGGTATATCGACCCATAACTCCTTAATGACTCACATCCTCAAGTGTAGCGCTCCATTATGGAGAAGTCAACTCATGTGGGTCCCATCCATTATGACAAGATTCTCCACTCCTCAATCTTAGTGAATCTAAATTCAAATATAACTACCATCGTAGCATTACACCTCCCTCATGAATGCATATGACAAATAATGCTAAGACTCTAAGAGAATCTAAATTACAAATTATTTCTCGATTTACACCTTAGGCATCCAAGTACACCTTCCAAGAGTGTTGGAGACACATAATATTTAAAATTTTAATGGCACATTATCGTAAAAATTTAGCAAGGAACCCATTTACTTCTTCCATTTTCACCTTGTTGTGATTGTGAAAATCACATAACTTGTTAATTTATTTTACTTGTGTAGTTAATCACAACATGGATTTATAATTGGTACATCCTATTTGATTTACACACTTAACTAGATTATAATCACCCTTTAGATACATATTTTGCAAAAAAATTCAAGCATTTATGAGGATTTTCTTAACTTTCATCATTATCAAAAGGTTTCCCATATGATCTTTTAGGTTTTTCTTACTTTAAGGAAACATCTCATTCACAAGATAATTCTCTATTTTCTAATGAATTAGAAACTAATTTTTATTCATTGTGCATATAAATACATTGAATATTAATAACACCTTTGGTTTTGGTAAGGATAAATCTAGTAAAGAGAAGATAGCAAGATAAGTGGACTTGAGCTTGGGGGAAATTTATGGTTAAATATGTTTGAGCTCAAAGTAGTATTAGGATCAATGAATTATTTTGATGTTTCACCCTTGTGAGTGTCGCCTAAATGAAATTTTTGTTGTGGGCCATTCATGCTCACAAGAGAAGAGTTCCTATGAAGCACTACTTGTGAAATATGGATCACTGAATTTGAATAAAAACTACATAATTAGATATTCATAAAACATCCCATGAAGAAAATATATTAAAAATTGGTAAATATTTAAACATCTTCAAGGAAAATTATATGTCCACGCCACTTCAAAATTATAATGACTTGTTTCCATAGTTTTATCAAGATTTTTTGAGCATCTCTACTAATATTTTTAATTATCTATTGTTAACAAGTCAAATAGAAAATTATAAACATGCATCTTAAAGTTACTTTGATAGTTAAAATTGAAAATAAAATTTTATTAAAATCTAGCTTCATTCAACCTATTAAATACTCTCCATGGATTTCAGATATAGTGCATGTGACCAAAACCAATAAACGTATTTATATATATACTAATTTTAGAGATCTTTATAAATCATTCCTTGAAGATAATTTCACAATGCCTATTATTAACATGATTATTGATTCTACCATTGAACCTAAGGTGTAGACATTCAAGGATGAATTTTTAAGATATAATCAAATTATTATAATCCCTATGATCAACATAAGACTAATTTACTACTCCATAGGGAACATTTAATTATGTTTTTACACCTTTTGGATTGAAAATATTGGCATCACCCATGAAAGGGATATGACTTTGATTTTCATGATTTGATGCATGATATTTTATAGGATTATGTGGATGACATTGAAAGAAAGATAAGGTGCAAAATATACTACCTACACTAATCTATAAGAGGAGGTATGTTCAAATAACTTAATTTTTTTCAATTATAAGAAAAATAACACAAAAAAAAATATACAACACAATGATTTATGTGGGAAAACCCTTTTAGAAGAAAAACCCCACACTCCAAATCAACCCAATGTGTTATTTAATAATCAACAATTACAATACACTTACCATTTTCAAGTCTTTATAAGAGTATCACTAACAAGAGATCTTGAATAATTATAGTAGCATAAGAACACCTACAAAAATCACTATCAAAACCTTTATCTCAAGCATAAAATAAATTGGAGAAGCAACCCATGAAACCATCAAATGATAACTAGGAAACACTAAACTAAAACCACAAAAATGTTGCACCCAAATCCCTAGTTAAAAATATGCCCCAATCCTAAGATGAGTCCTATTGGTATGTGGCGATTGATCATGCTATATTGTACACTTTTCATGTATCCTTGCTGGGGTCCAAGGGTGGCAACCCCCAATAATTTTTTTTTCACCTTTTTTCATTTCATCACTGAAAAGGAAAAAAACCGACTTTGTAAACCCTAATTTTTGGAAGATTCTACAAGCTTGTTATAAGTGGTTGGGATGGAGAGTTGTAGCATGGAATTATTTATGATATTGTAATATGTTTTGCACCGGATAATAAAATCATTGGATGGCTGTGGTTTTGTGGATGTAGTTCAGATTGGGTGAACCACGTTAAATTCTCTCTGTTGTCTTGTTTCTGCTATAATTTCCTATGTGTTTTATTTCTCTATTTTATTGATCAAATATGCATTTAACTTGTTAGATATCTGCCTTCTAACCCTAACAAGTGGTATTAGTGTGGGTTATGTTTGATTATCATCTGTAGGAAGGTCTCACGGTTGAGTGGGAGTCTCACGGTTAAGTGGGAGTAATGGCAGACGAGGGTAAGTTGAAGGTTGAGAAGTTCAATGGGTAGAACTATCAGTTATGGAAGATGCAGATAGAGGACTACCTCTATTAGAAGGATTTATGGTGGCCATTGGAAGGGAAAACCAAGAAACCCCCAACAATGTCGATGAGGACTAGGATATTTTGGACATAAAGGCACTTGGCAATATTCGTCTATGCCTGGCACAATCGATGGCGTTCAATATTACAACAAAAAAGACAACTCAAGAGTTGATGGAAACCCTAGCAAAGTTATATGAAAAACCTTCCACTTTGAATAAGGTATTTCTTATTAAGCGTTTATTTAATATGAAAATGGTAAAAGATGGGTCAGTTGTTGATCATTTAAATGAGTTTAATACGGTTACCGATCAATTAAATTTTGTAAAAGTAAACTTTGATGAAGAAGTTAGGGCTCTTTTGATTCTGTGTTCTTTGCCTGAAAGTTGGAATAGCCTGGTAATGGCTGTTAGAAATTCTATTTCTGGTTCAGATACATTGAAGTTTGATGATATTGTTGGTGTTATTTCGAGCAAGGAAATTCATAGGAAAAGCTCAGGTGGAACATCTACATCAGGCAGTGTTTTGAATACAGAAAGTAGGGGAAAAACAAAGGAGAGAGGAAATAATTCTGGAAGTCATGGGAAGTCACGAGGAAAATCAAAGGATAGAAGGTTGCAATCTAGAGATAAGAGGGATTGTTGGTACTGTGGTAAGCCAAATCATTTAAAGAAAGATTGTTTGTCTCAGAAAAATAAAGAAGGAGAAAAAAAGAAGGAAATAAAGAGGCAAATGTGGTAAGTAATAAATATGATGAGGATGCTTTGATTATTTCCCTTGACAATGCTGATGATTATTGGGTGTTAGATTCAGGGGCTTCTTTTCATGCTACACCCCATAAAAATTATTTTCTTGATTATTGATGAGCCCAGTTTTTGGCATATTTTAGACTATGTTTTTAAACATTTCTATATCTTTTATTATGCTGAGAAGAAATTTAGTAGTAATTATGGGAGTAATACATAGACTTTATGCTGAATACAACAAGTTTATTATGGTAAGTCTTTCCATGGTTATTGCTTAAATGTTTTATTAGTTTGAAAAAAGATGTGTGCCTTGTGACTTTTTGTGATGACATGCCTTTCCTGCAGCCAATACTCTTAACCTCCCTGCAACCATATCTGAAATATTGTCTATTCCAAACTAATACCTAATGAATGAATGAATGGAATTATGGATCATCTTAATGAGTTAAATGCATTGAGCTGATCCTTTGTCGCAAAAGTAGTTGTTAGTTATTTGCAGGTACCAAGTCTCAAGGAGAAGATTTAGCCTCCACTAGATTGCTGAAAGACTGATTCAAAGAGGACCAATTCAACAAAAAATAATAAGGAAACAACTTCAATTCATCCACCATGCAAGGGAAGCGTTCCGGGAATCCAGAAGAGGCATCTTGATGGCACATAAATCTAGGATAGTGGTGATTTAAATATTCAACCTGATTTGACTCAGTCCTTCCTTTTTGTATCCACTTCTTCATTAGGTTGGTCATGATGTAATAAAGACTTCCCATATTATGAGGGAAAGGTTAGTTAGTCATTAGGTTCAGTTTTGAATAAATAGCCCATTCTCCTTCAGAGAAAGGGTTGGAAGATTGCTATTGTAATAAGCTTTAGTTTTTTTCAGAAATACAGTTGCAAGATTGTGAGCGATGTACTCATTCATTTCAACTCAATAAAATTATTCATGGAATTTGCAGTCTAATATGTTGTGTATCTTTGACACTACCTAAGGGGGCCCACTTAGGGAGTGGTCTATCTTTTAATTTATGCAATTAGAATAGCTGCACTTCCTTTCATAGAACTTCAGTGTGACTGTTCCTGCAACTGACATAATTACAGAGTTGCCAACTATTCTTGTAGCCACTAGGGACAAAGTAGTTCCTGTCTTTAAAACTGGATTTAGTTTTTATTCTAAGCAGATTTAGTCAGTTATAATTTGTTTCCAGCAATTCCAATTCTAGCATAGTGTTTTTAGTAGATAATATATTTTTGAAATAGGTGGTTAGTGCATATACTTTGCAAATCCATTTCAATTCTAACGTCCTTGGGTTGACAATCAAATTATGTCCTTTAGTAGATTATGACTGCCAGTTGTGATGCCTAATCCCTGAGTAGAGGAATTTATGTTCCTAGTTATCAACCTGATTAAAGGATACTACAATTATGTCCAAGGGGATTTTGGGCTGGTTTATTTGGGAGATAACGAACCCTGTCAGATTGTTGGAAAGGGAAGAATCAAGATTAAGTTGCAAAATGGGAATCATTGGCTACTACATGAGGTAAGGCACGTTCCAAAGTTAAAAATAAATTTAATTTTTGCAGGGCAACTAGATGATGAAGGTTGCATTGTTACAATTAGTGATAAAAATTGGAAGGTTACAAAAGGTTCCTTAGTGGTAGAAAAAGGTGTAAAATTAGGCACCTTATATCTTTGTATAGGTCATACTGTTCCTTCTACTTTAGCTATTGCAGATAAAAATCAATGTTCAGGAATAGTTGTTGCAGTTTAGCAGGCGAAAAATCAGATAGTTGATGTGGATTCTAAATCAACACTATGGCATAATAGACTTGGGCATATGAGTGCAAAAGGTATGAAAGTATTTCATTCAAAGAATGTTTTACCATTTCTAAAATGTGTTAATATGGATTTCTGTGAAAGTTGTGTATATGGAAAACAGAAGAGAGTTAGTTTTCTCAAGGATGGGAAACAAAAGAAAGATGAGAAATTGGAGCTTGTGCATACGAATGTATGGGGACCATCTCAGGTATCTTCTCTCGGTGGCTCTTAATATTATTTTACATTCATTGATGATGCAACTAGGAAGGTATAGATGATGTATTTGAAACTTTTAAAAAATGGAGAAGCTTGGTTGAGAATGAGATAGGTAAAAAGCTAAAATGTCTCAGATCTAATAATGGTGGTGAGTATTACAAAAAAGAGTTTGAACATTATTGTTCCTCTAATGGTATTCATAGGCAGAAAACAGTTCCAAGGACTCCACAAGAAAATGGAGTGGCTGAGCACATGAATAGAACAATAATGGAGAGTGCACGAACTATGAGATTGCATGTTGGCCTACCTTTAAACATGTGGGAAGAGGCTGTAAACACTGTTGTTTATTTAATTAATAGAGGTCCCTCTAATCCTTTGGGTTGTGGTATTTTAGAGGAATCATGGATAGGTAAGAAGGTGAGTTATTCTTTTCTCAAAACCTTCGATTGTGAAGCATTTGCACATGTAAATTCTAAAAATAGAACCAAGCTGGATGCAAAATCAAAGAAATGTATATTTGTTGGATATGGCATTGATGAATTTGGTTATAGGCTTTGGGATTTTGAAAATAAGAAAATTGTGAGAAGAAAGGATGCCATATTCAATGAGAAAGTGTTGTACAAAGATCTATTGCAACAACATGAGAATACAAAAAAGATTATGCAGTGCTGGATGATATTATAAACAACAATGTTCCAGTGGTTTCTCATGCTCCGCAACAACAACAACAACAAGAAATACCACAAACTCCAGTGAATGTTAGGCGATCTTCAAGGATAAGTAGACATCCAAAAATATTTTCTCCCTCTTTGTATTCTATTTTATTAATTGATGTTGGTGAACCAGAATGTTATCATGAAGCTATGCAGGTGGATACCAAGGTTCAGTGGGAGCATGGAATGGAAGAAGAAATGGAATCCTTGCTGAAAAATCAGACTTGGGAATTATGCAAGTTGCTTGCAGGTAAAAAGGCTTTACGAAAAAATGGGTTTACAGGCTGAAAGAGAAAGATGGAGGTAAGCAATGATTTAAAGCCAAATTAGTTGTAAAAGGATTTGCATAGAAAAAGGGTATTGATTTTGATGAAATGTCTTCTCCAGTTGTTAAAATGACTTCTATTCGTACTATTTTAAGTATTGTGGTTGCTTAAGATTTGCATTTAGAACAGCTTGATGTTAAAACTACCTTTCTCCATGGTGATTTGGAAGAGGAAATATATATGGAGCAGCCACAAGGATTTGAGGTCAAAGGCAAGGAGAAACTTGTGTGCAGATTGAAGAAAAGTTTATATGGCTTGAAGTAAGCACCTCGGCAATGGTATCTTAAATTTGATAGTTTTATGGCTGAGTAAGGCTACAATAGGTGTAATTCAGACCATTGTGTTTTTTTTAAGATGTTAGGTGAAGATAGCTACATTATTTTATGTTTATATGTTGATGATATGCTTGTAGCGGGGTCTAACATGGATCACATAAAGGAGTTAAAATAACAGTTAGCAAATTTATTTGCTATGAAGGATTTGGGGGCAGCAAAACAAATCCTTGGTATGAAGATTACAAGAGATAGGAAAAATAGGAAATTATTTTTATCTCAGGATGATTATGCTGAAAAGGTGTTGCAGAGATTTCATAAGGAGAATGCAAAAGTTGTCAGCACACCTTTGCCTAGTCATGTCAAATTGGCTAATGATATGTGTCCAAAGACACAAGAGGAGGAAGGAAAAATCTCCAAGGTACCATATGCTTCAGCTATAGGTAGTTTAATGTACGTCATGGTATGCATGAGACCAAATATTGCACATGCTGTAGGAGTTGTTAGTAGGTATTTGAGTCATCCTAGAGTTGAGCATTGGAATGCGGTAAAATGGATTCTCAGGTACTTGAGAGGAACATCTAATCAATGTCTATGTTTTGAGGGCTATAATACTGATTTAAAAGGCTATGTTGACTCAGATTTGTCAAGGGATATAGATACCAGGCAGAGTACCATAGGTTATGTATTTACAGTTGGTGGGACAACAGTGAGTTGGATTTATCGATTGTAAAAGGTGGTTGCTTTATCCACCATAAAGGTAGAGTATGTGGCTGCAACAGAGGAAACAAAGGAGACAATATGGCTACAAGTTTTCATGGAAGATTTGGGAAAAAAATAGGCTGAAAATCACTTTTTAAAGATAGCCAGAGTGCTATACATCTTGCAAATAATTCCGCCTTGCACTCTAAAACCAAACACATACAATTGAGATATCATTTCATTCGGCCAGTATTGGAGGATGGATAGGTAAAGCTGAAAAAGATACATACAGATGACAATCCAACAAATATTTTTACAAAGGCAGTGACAAGGGAGAATTTGAGCTCCTCTTCAGCTTCAGTTGGTCTTCATGGTTAAAAATCTAACAGAGCAACAAGGTCCAAGGTGCTTATTTCTAGTGGGAGTTGTAAGTGCAGCGGTGTCATCTAGGATTAGTCTCCAAGTGGGAGATTTTTGGTATGTGGCGACTGATCATGCTATACTATACACTTTTTAGTATTGTACACTCTTCATGTAGACTTTTTCACCTTTTTTCGTTTCCTCACCGAAAAGGAAAAAAAACCGACTTTGTAAACCCTAATTTTTGGAAGCTTCTAAAAGCTTGTTATAAGCGGTTGGGATGGAGAGTTGTAGCATGGAATTATTTGTGATATTGTAATATGTTTTGCACTGGATAATAAAATCATTGGACGGCTACTGTTTTGTGGATGTAGCCTAGATTGGGTGAACCACGTTAAATTATTTGTGTTGTCTTGTTTCTGTTATAACTTCCTATGTGTTTTATTTCTCTATTTTATTGATCAAATCTGCATTTAACTTGTTAGATATCTGCCTTCTAACCCTAACAAGTCCATGGACTAAAAATGGAATATTCTTTCCACCTACCATAAGTTCATCATAATCCACTCACCAACTTGATTGCTCCATTTTGGATCCATTATCTCCATTCAAATATGCCTTATGGCATGTCTTAACATGTGTCATAAGTTTTTCAAAAAGTCTAACTCACTTTTATAGATAATAAATGTTTTCATATTTCTAATATGGGAAGCCCAATGTCCAAATTCCATATTTTTTCATCTAAAAAGTTGATTAATCCACACTTTTTTAATTATAGAGCTCAAAGAGATCCACATCACTAGCATTGGGGAATGACTACCAACTTATCTAGAACTATTTTTTAAAGCAAAAATGACCTCTATAGCCCAAAAATTGAGTTTATTTATTATAAATTATAAAATATATTTTTTATGTTCTTAACATTAGGATGCAAGGTCGAGACACCTTTCCTAAAATACATTTTGTGTAAATCTAAAAATCAAACTAATCATATTTAATATTTAAGGAACATCTTCGAGAGTACGACAACATCAAGTCTTTTTGAATCATAAGAAGTGCATATTTGGTGTAGACATTGGTTACTATTGGGTTGTATTGTGTGTGTGGAAAACATGTGTAAGTGAAATGAATAACAACACACCTTAATGCAACATTATTAGAGAATTCAAACAACATATTTAATGTATTTGAAACATAATAAAATCTTTGAAATTGTTCCATTGCTCTTTAACTCCAAGGATCTATTAAATCAAAGTGGCTCTCAGATTGTGTGCACTGTGATTGTTTTAAATGAAAACCTAGAGAATGAGAATGATGAACTAAATGATATGCTTGTGATAAAATGAATGATAATGAAAGATCTGGTGTTGTGATACTGATATGATATGATAAACTAAGATGCAACTAATATAATATGTTGTGACATGATTATGATCTAATATGATTCTATTTGATAATTACTTAATGATGTATGCTAAATGCTCTAATAAGATTCCTGTGGAGTAAAATTTCATACAAGTGGATCCATTTCCTATAGCAAGAGGTTTTTTTTAATGGATTTTCAAAGACAATTCCTGACGTGGTAGCAAGCAACGGTTCAAATTCGATCTGGATAAATCAATGGTAGAAGCTGAAGAATTTGGTGGGGAAGAAGAGGAAATGCTTTCTTTCAACAAAACATTGTGGGAAATGATTAGGAAGAAATTTTGGATCCATGAAGCCAACTATTTCCAACTATTTAAAGTTTGCTTGGAAAGATAAAGTAAAATTGAATGCAAGTTGAAGCTTTCAACTTTATTGAGGGAAAAGTTGTAAACATGTGCTTAATTGGAAAAGCACAATTGAATACAACTTGAAGCTTTAAACTTTGCTGAGAAAAAAAGTTGTAGACATGTGCTCAATTGAATATTTGATTTATTCAATTTTGGAGGGAAGATATATTATTAAATAAAACATTTTGAAATTTGTTTACTTAATAAATCAAAGATGATAATTAAACAAACTATGTGATTTATTTTATTTAATTAAGATAACAAAATTGGATAATTAAATTAAAACAAACTATTCAATTTGTTTATTTAATTAAACAAAATAAAATAGAATGTGAACTATATAAATGAATATTTATATTTATTTATAAGTAGATGAATTAAAGGTTAATTAATCAGATTTATCCAGACCATTTTTAGGTGTATACATATTGTATCTATACAAGGATTTAAGGTTGATATTAAAAGATTTATGATATTACTAACATGCCTCATCCTTGAAATATTACATAACTCCATAGTCTTTGAGATAAGATACAAAATAGTTGTTTTACTTCACAACTAATGCATTGTACTTTGCCTCTTACTAAAATATGAAAGAAAGACGCCAAGCTTCAATGGAACAAAGAATGCCAAAATATTCTGATGATATAAAATAGTATTTGGTGAGTCCACCAATTCTTATGCGCATTTTCCATCGCAAGCCTTTATTTCTAGATGTTTCTACTATTGAGTTTGGTTTTAGAGGATTTTTGACAAAAAAATGTGAGAATGATAAATAACATGTTGTCTATTGTATTATATAATAACCTCCATGGGGAGTTAGCTCAAATCCATATAAAAAAATGTGATCTCAAATTCTAACTTATTCAAATGACCAAGTTCTCAAGGTGAGAAAGATGAGAGAATATGGAAATTAGAATGACAACAAGGAGTTACACGAAATATATTTGTAGATAACCATCCAATTTATAATTAAAACAAATCATAGAATTGATCAAGCCAAACTAGTTGATAGTGGATCCAAATTTTGATCAAGCCAAATTAATAATATTCTGAATTTCTAGAATGGTATGGGATGCCTCAAATATTTACTTTTTCTATCAACAATTTGACCAATAATTATAATAGTCAATGCCATATACTCAATTAAGGTTGTGGTTGGGAAGCCAAAATAATTAAATTAGAAAGTATGTCAAATTTTCTCCTCGAGACTATACAACAGGTTCATAATAATTTGTATAGCTATCAAAGAATACATCAACATTTGTAAAACCTCAATTGAAGCTTGTGATTCAAAAGAAGGTGAATCAATAAAATAAAAATAAAATATGGACAACATTATAATGAATGACAACCCAAATTCTCTAGAAATATCTATGAACTCTTCCAATATTTAATATGCCATATTGTAAAGTCAAATGGTTAGAAAAAGTGGGCAACCGATGTTAAAGAAAAGATATAATTCCCTCTTTCACATCAAATTACTCTTTAGGTATTGGTACGACTTGAGTAAATATTAGTGGTCAACAAGAAATCGCCTTTGTAGCATGTAATTAAAAATCATTATGTAAGGGGGTAAGGGCCCCGACTTGATTGGCTAAATCATCTTGCTGCAGCCAAGAGGTCACGAAGTCCAATCTCCCTCGTGTTCGTGGTATCAGAGGGCATGTCACGCTAGCATCACCAGTCACGTGAATTTTTTTTACTAGACCCGATTCTTGCAGTCTAAAAAAACATTATGTAAGGCCTACATAAGATTCTTTTTAAATAAATAGCAATAAATTTTAATTTATGAATATTTTCGAAAGTGAAAATAGTATCTCAAAGAAAAAATTTAATATCTCACACCCAAACCAAAGCATTGAAATCAAGAATCTATTGAAGCGCATTGTCAATCCCTATATGAACTTGAACAAAAAATTAGGACTATTTTCTTCCTCAAAGTTTTAAAAATCTAAATGATTTCTATTCTTAGAAAATGAGATTGTTTGAAAAAGCATGTAGAGGATTTTTCAAAAATAATCATCTTATTTATAACTTTTCTCTAGAAAATAAAATAATATTTATTTATCTTTTAATAAGTATTCTACAAAGTTAAAAATATATTTTAAGTGTTTTTTAATCATTTTTTATACCATAAGTCTAGCGATACTTAAAATAATAACTTATAACACATTTTTAAATAATTAAATATAATTTGTCTTTTTGTTTTTTTTTTACAATTTAAATTTAATTATTTAATAAATTTTCCTTTTTAACCATCCCATTAGCCTACAAAAATAATACAAACCTTAAGCTAAGAGTTGCCTGCAAACTTATGCTCAAGAAGGAAACATGAAAGCTCTCCCTCCCAAAAATAGCTTGTAAAAAAGAAACTACAAATTAATATGAGCTCCAAAATCTACTCTCCTTCCTAAGTGGCATCCTCAACTAGATTTTTCCATAAAATCAAATACTCTTTTATGCTTATGTTTCTCAATTTTCATTTCATAAAATCAAAAAAATCTTCAAAAATATAAATCAACTTATCTTCTTCATCCAATGGAGGTAGATCAACTAATGGAATAATATGATGACTAGGTGTCTTTTTGAGATGATAAACATGAAACACATCATGTACCTTACTTGTTTTGGTAGTTCCAACTCATAAGCAACTTCCCCAATCCTTTATTGATTCTATGTGGACCATAAAAATAGAGCTTAAACTTATGTATCCACTCAACTTAAGAGAGGACAACATGTATGGCTACAATCTCAAGTAGACCATACCATCTCTCACAAGCGCACTTAACCCAATGTTGATTTAAATTTTTTCTAATTTTGAGCATATTGGAGGTTTTATTTGGGAGATTTCAAAATATCCCAACTTTGTTGAATCAATTTTTTAGCCCCTAATAATTTTGTGTTAAAAATAACAAGGTTAATGAAAGTTGGAGCCTCATAACCATACAAAACCATAATTAGTGTCATCCTGATAGACATGCAATAAGTGGTATTGTAACAATGCTCCCCACATGGAGCCATAAGACTCATACTTTTTAATAACTTGAAATGTGATTTCTCAAATATGTTTTCATCTATTTGTTGATAATTTCAGTTTGTCCATCTCTTTGGGGTGATAACTAGTACTAGAAATCCAATTCTTGTCAAATGAAATAATTATTTCCAAAACAAACTTAAGAACCTACTATCACAATGATAATATTTTTGGGCAACCCATGAAGCCTAAACAATTCACTAAAATATAAATCAATAATCTATGGTGCCTTGTAATATAAAGATATTGCAAAGAAAAGTGCATACTTTGTGAGTCTATCAACAACATAAATGCAACCTTTACCTTGAACTTTTGGTAAACCAGTGATAAAATCCATTGAAATACTTTCTTATTTTTTCTTTGGAATGGATAAAAACTTAAAATGATTGTTTATTTTTGTTTTGTTGAAAAATTAAACATTCTTTGATATGCTTGAGGATTTCCATGTGAACTTTTTAAATCTATTTGTAAGTTTTAAAATACCCTCGGTAACCAGTCAAAGAAGTATCATGAAAATCCCTTAAAATTATTTATTTTATCATAGATTTGGGTACTAGAAAGACTATATTCTTATAAAGGATGAGAGTTAGCTCACAATAGTGTGTCCCATTTTTTGGTCAAAGTGGAACATTTAAATCAATATTTTTCACCAAATTTTTACTTTCTGACACCTATATCAACTAAACCATTAAGAATTTGAAATTGATGTGAACTATTGATTTTTTAGATTTTGTCTTTAGATTAAATTTTTTTTTTTTTAAATTTTAAAAATAATTTTTAAATTTTTTACATCCCTTTTAATAACTTATTTTTTATATTTGATAGTATTTTTAAAAGGTGAAATTACTTTGATAAAACATACCTTTATTTGTAGAAAGGATAAAACTATAAAATTTTAAATATAAACTTGTAACATTGATATCTGCTACACATATTTTTTCATGATTTTTTGTTGCATTTTTTTAATATATATTTTTTAACTAAAATGAACTATAATTCACTTTGGGAAACCAGACAAACCACTTCGTTGAAGCTGTTGCAACTTACCATGGCATAAAGATGGCTAGGGACAAGGGGATCTCTAAGTTATGGATTGGAGGGGATTCCCTTAATATTATTAATTGCCTTAGGAAGGGGTCTCCCCATTCACGAACTATTGAAAATTTTATTCTAGATGCCCTTGCTATCTTGCAGGATTTTAATGAAATCTATATATCCCATGCCTTTTGTGAGGCGAATCAGGTGGTTGACTGGGTGGCGAATCATGGAGTGACGTCAACTAGGCATTGGGAGGCTAATGATATCCTACCCTTTGGTTTATTTAACTTGATCAATAATGACAAATCTTAGTTTGTGGGTGGAAGTCATCTCCTAGGCTAAAGGCTTGTGTGGTTATCATGGTTACTCCTAGTTGATTAGACATGTCGAGCCTGTGATGATCATCAGAATTTGTGGGCATACTAATCATAAATGCAGGAGAATCCTCACTATTATTGTCCTTAGTAATGCTCTTGGAAGGCACACACTCTTTCTAGGTGTTTTTTCTCGTATTGCCTTAGTGTTTTTCGCAATTGTTTGTTGGTTTTCCTTGCTTATGTGAAGTATTCGATAATGGGTGGAGAAAGGTGTAGAATATAGCCACTTTCCTATGATGATTTGAAGGCCAATGTCGATGTGTCGGATATCCTGTAGAAGGGTGGGGTTATCCTATTTATGGAAAGACTGCATGGCTTTAAAACTAGTGTCTCCAAATATTTTTTCAATGGTTGGCATGGTAGGGTTCTAAGCATGTTTGGTCGGGATATCACTATTAGTGAAGATTTCATTACTGAGGTCACTGGGATGTCGACTAAGGGAAGAAAGTTCTACAGGGACAAGAATTTGTCGGGGTCGACTAGGTTGAATTTTCTTCGAGACAGAGAGAGCCAAAATGGTGAGGCTGGACTGTGGCGGATATGGTAGGTCCAAGATTAAACCTATTTGGCAGGATGTTCCCATGACATTGATATGATATTTCACCTTGGATGGCAGGTACACGGTCTTGTATGGTCACCACTTTATGATGCTGAACCATTTTCGACATGGTAGGCTCATTTCCTTCCCCTTCTACTTGTTACTTTATTTGGAAGAAGGGATTACAAATTTTAGAAAGAATCCTAGAAACCCTTATTTGCATGAGCGATTAATGTTGCTTATAGTTGATTACATTAAGGCTAACTATATTGGTGAAGCTCCTCGTCCCCCTGATTCGAAAAAGAAGAATAAGAGGAGTGGTAATTGTTGGGTTGAGGAGGTGGTTGAGAGTGAGGGGACTAAAATTGAGATGGAGTATGAGGCGTGGTCGGATGGGTATAACACTGACCTTGATTATACTCCTTAGATTGGTGGGAAGAAACCCTCTACTAGTAAGGCTAAACCCTCCCCCCACGTGTTAAACACAAAATTATGGAGGTTTGTGGTGAAGATGTTGAGGAAGGGTTTTGTCGTGGAAAGAAGGATAAGATCTAGGGGATGGTAGGCTCTAAGGATGTGGTGGATAAGCTTCCAAAGGTTCTAGAGGGTAATCAGGTTGGTCATGTGGCGTTGGAGAACATGAATATGGGATGTGGTATTGATGGAGGGACCCTTGCTGCTGGAAAGGTGAATAGTGTGGTTGATGTGGATGAGTCTATTCATGTATCAACCTCCAAATAAAAAGGTAAGTCCAAAATTAATCTTGATGGTTTTCTGGAAGATGATCCCCACGTAAGCTCCCATCAAGGGAGATGTTTATACTGGGGGGCTATGGAATATTCACAAGCCTCAGGTTTGGTTAAGGAAGGGGCATACATTTCATTAAATTTTTTGATGTGGATTGTTTAGGAGGTTTAGGACCTCCATAACAAGCATGATACCATTGACCGGTGCAATGAGAAGGATTCCATTTTTGGTTTGGCCAAATTGATGAATTGTAGTGTAGGTTCAATGGTGGATGAGTTGGCCAATTTGAAGAGAGATTATGGCTCGAGGTTGTCTTTATTGGGAAATAACTATCGACAGTTGCATAAGGACATGAACATGATCATCAACCCCAGCAGGGAGAAATTGGAGTCCTCAGCTGAAGGGCTTGTGTTCCTCAATGAGAAGGCAAAGGAGTGGACTGGCAAGTCTCTGTTCAGTGAGAAGACAAATAAGGAGTTAGAGGATAATGTTGACAAGAAGTTGCAGACCGTGGATATGGGTATGGGCTTGAGCGAGTGCACCCAGAGCAAAACTAAGAAAGGAAAATTGGTGCCTAGGTAGAATGTGGAGGAAGTCATGGAAATGCATGACAGGATGATTTCCAAGGACCTGAAAGTGGCTAAAATGTTCAAGGAACTTCTCTAATGGTTGTTTGTTCTGTTATTTTTGTTGGGTCTCATTTTGTTGTGTGCTGTTGTTTCTTGCTGATGGTGTGCTGATGTCTCTGTAATCAACTTTTTCTGGTGTCTTGGGTGGGCAACCTATTGCTTTATCTTTGTTTCCATTGCTCTTTTTTGTACAAGGTTTCAAGAACCCTTCAAAACCCGTTTATCATTAATCAAAAACTATAATTCAATCATAGGTTACTTTGATAATGCATAATTTTTTTTGTATTCATCCTAACTAATTTATTTTTTAGTGAAATAAGGACATTGATGCCTAGTGCACAAATACTTTTTAGAATTTTTTCCTCTAATTTTTATTTTTCCATGTGTGTGAAACAAAGAATTTGATGTTTAATGAAAAGTATGCATTCACAAGAAATAAAAAAAATAAATATAATAATCAAATTAAATAAATTCAAAATTATACTTTTTAGAAAGTCATGCATAGTTACACAATAAAATGACTTCATTTAATCCCCCAAAAGGTGAAGTAAAATGGATTTTTTGTTAGCAAATTTTGATATGTAGGGAGGGAAATCCATTGAGGGTTTGATTTAAGACTAGGGCCGTTCTATCCAAGGGGTTTTGATCTAATTGGGTATGATCTAATCCTCTTCAATTAAAACCCTTTAAATGGAACCTCTCAAGACTTAAATCATTAAATTTTTTTAAAATGTGATTTTAAGAAAAAAATTAGGATGTCCTAGAAGTGGGACACACTATTGTGATAGAACCCATGCATTAACTACTATATACCTATCACCATACAATTTACCTACAAGTGTTTCATTGGTGAAAGTGTTTTACGAATATTCTATTAAAATTTGAACCTTCCAATCAACAAAAACCTACATAATAAAACATTAAGTGGGTTTCTTGGAAAATGCATCAATCATTCTATTTTTTTTCTTTAGCATACTCGATATCAAAATCATAAGCTCAATTGAAGTTTACTTACCCATTTTTTTGGTTCCTTTTAGATCCTTCTAACTTAAGAAATACTTCTCGTTGTTATGACCAGTCTTAATCACAATCTTACCTCTAACAATATATTATCTAAACTTGGCCAAAGAATGAATGATGGCCAACATCTCCTTATCATAAATTAAGAAACCTCTTTTAATTCCTCATTTTACAACTATCAAATTTAATAGGATACTTATTTTGTATCATAACATCCCTAATTCATTCTCCATTAGCATTACACTCAAGAACAAAAGGAAGAGAGAAGTCTAGAATGACTAACCCAAAAAAAAAACTCGTCACCTACTTGAATTTGTCAAGAATTGTTTGCACTTAAATTGATCATGTGAAAGCATCCTTTGTCAAACTAGTCAAGTGAGTTGCTAATTAAGAAAACCCCTTCATAAATCTTCGATAATAGTCATAAAGACTAAAAGAGTCCTTTCAATTATGTCAAGGTTCTTTTGGAAGGAAAATCCAAGAAGGATTTAATATATTCATAATCAACTTACAAACCATTAGCACTAATTACATGCCCAAAATATAAAACTTTAATGAAACAAAATTCATATTTTTATTATTTGGCCAAAAAAAATATTAGGCCTCCAAAATACCCAAAAAGTTTATCCAAATACCTCAACAAATCTTTCTTGTTTTGTTTGTATACAAGGATATCATCAAAGAAGACCAAAATATTTCTTCTTAATTTCTTGTTGAATACCTAGTTCATATTATTTCCTTGAGTTTTTTTTTCAAATCCTAAGCCCTTTGATGCATTTTTTTCTTGAACTCTAATTTTATCTCTCATTAGTCTGTTAATCAATTCATCTTTTGAGTCGATCTTTGGGAGACTTCTCGAAACTATTTCAACCCTCAACAAGGTTATTCGAACCTCATCGAGAGCCAACATGGTTTTTAAAACCTTTATGCAGTGTCTGAGTTTTTCTTGTCAAGTTCATGTTGATGTTTAATTTTTTTTTATACCTGTCACTTTTATTTCGAGTTTCGACAAAGTTATTATAACTTGGTTGGAAGTTGATAAGGTTCTTAAAAGCAAGGTCATGTCCAAAAAAATTGTAATTTGTATTTAAGTGCTCCAACAAAGGAATTTAAAAGAATCCAAGTATCAAGGTTGTTGGAATTAAACTTGGAAACATGGATTTTGGAAAGAAATAAAGGTTTTAATACTTGTTTTGATGTTCGATAAAGTTTTCACAACCTCATCAAGTGTCGACGAGTTTCCCATAACCGTTTAAATCTTCAACAAGAAAACAAAAACATGTGTCAAAAAGAGGAGAGCTCACATGCATCAATATTTAAGACACTGTTAATGATTCCCTATGTTCTAAGAATGTTAAATGACAACCTATTAAATATTATTTAATTCTGAAAGTAAGTATTTTCACAAGAAATCTCTGAAGAATCAATGAGAGCAAAGGGTAGAGGATTGTTGCATATAATTTATAAAACAGTCTAAGAAGGATTTCATAACACTCCAAAATAGAATAATTAGAGACAAAAAAAGTCATATTATTTCCTAATCCAGTGAACCGTAGAGAAAAATTTTGTATTTAGTAAGGAATTTCATGAGTAGTTGTGAGACATATAATCACCTACTAGATATTAAAATTCCCTCAAACGTAATCTTCTTTGCATTCAGATAATTTATTAATATCTTATGTGAAATTGTTTTAACCAAAATGAAATATAAGTATTTGGTTTATGAGCACCTCCTTGGCTTGGAAAGCTCATTACCAAAGATTGGGGATACCAAATTAGAGCACATAGATTTAAAATATTTTTGGGATAGGATGAGCAAAGAAGATAGTCTCCCTATTACACAAAGATTGGTAGAAAGTGGGTTATTACGAGCTACTAGATTTCTTGTTGCAATTCAATGTCCTAATTTGGTGCTTGAATGCATTAATCACTATGACCCTTAGACACAGGAGGTAAAGACTGATGATAACAAGATTATTGCAAGGCTTGATAGGGATGTTTTTTAGTTTTTCCTAAGAGTACCCAAAAGAGACACATATGCATACCTACATGTATCTGTGACATATCCGTGTTTTGTAGAAAAGAAGGGTCATTTCCAAAACACTATAACAAAGCAATGGTTGATGGTCCCAAAAAAAGGGAAAATCCCAATCACCAAGAACCTTGCATAGTCTCATTTCATCAATAAATTTTTTGATATCAACATACTACTGCATAAGTTGATTGGTAATGAAGATGCACACAATTTTAAGATATTGATGTATTTATTTAATGTTATCATGCATCAGAAATAGTTCATTGATTGGGACAATATCATCAAGGATTATATGCATTGGAAAATGACATAATTTTTCCTTAATAAGTATTTTTATATGTCATCATACTTGTTTTATGTTAAAATTGCAAGTATGAGAGTTTGGCCAAGGTTATGTCCAAAAGGAAATATTGATGAGGAAACCCCAATTTATGTGTACTATCCCCAACTCCAATTAGAGCATAGTTATAAGAAATTTAAAAGGGTGAATGACACATTTTCAATGTTGGTGGTTTGGGGGCTCCAATGAGACATGAGCATAAAAATATCCCTAGAGGCTACCCAACTAATTAATAAATATGGAAGTTTCTTTACAATTCCAAAGATTCAATTATATAAGGATTGGTGGATATGATGGTTTTCCATGCAATTTTCTAAAATATGTTAGTGATAGATTCACACATAAAAAAATGCGAAAAAATGGATGAGTTGAATAAAATATGTAAGGAAAAAAGAAATTGTTTCTTTTCCTATTGGCTTGTCGTTATATCAATGTAAATATACTTTAGATGCTTTAAAAATTGAAAATGACATAGTGAAGTACAAGCTTCATTTATTTGAGTTTTATTTCCCCTTCAATAGAAAGGACTTTGTACAAAATAACCTATAGTTTCAACCCAAATTTCATCATGTACTTGAGCTAGAAGATTACTAGGCTGATTGTGATAAAAAATTGAACTGAGAAGAAGAGACTAGATAAGACTATCACTAAGATGGGTCAATGTTCAAATTTTATTGGGATAACCAATGCTTGGATGATGATGATGAGTCAAATTTAGTGGATCAAATATATTTTGATCACGTATAGTTGATGCTTATTCTTCTCGTGAATTGGGATAATAAATAAATTCCAAAGATTGAAGGGAGAACAATAGTTGTGCTAAAAGGAACAAAGGAGTGGATTCTAAAAAGGACATCGGGGAAATAAAACTCCAAAGAAGTAGGGGAGAAAAAAAATACAAAATAAGGAGAGACAAGTCAGATACATTCTTCTCCTTCCCACATAACATTTCTAACATCAAATCTGCAAAGTGTCAGAGATAGGGTGATGATCGAGACCCACCTAGGAAGGATCAAGAGAAGAATTGAAGGGATTCTAATGAAAATAAAGAAAGGAAATATAAAGAGAAAAAAATAACTTGAAACTATTTAGGAAAATATCAGAGAGGAAGAAATGGTACATGTATCTTCATCATCCTCTGATGATAATGATTATTCTTAGAATTATCCTCAACTGCCTCATGTATCTCCAAATCTAACTTTTTTTTCAACACCAACCTTTAATAGATCACTTCGATTCTCCTTTAGTATAGTGGAAACTCCTCCTAACACTTTTGTTGATGTGTGTTTTATGACAACACCAACACAAAATAAAATGTCCAACAGTCACTCTATTCTCTCTTGATCAAATTATTCCACATGCTAAGATTGCGTGAAAGTTCATGCGTTCAACTCCAAGGTTCCTTTCATTGTGAATAGACTCAACTGGTTGATGTGAATATGCTAGGTATTATAAGGGGACTTACATAATTGTTCAATTTTTTTGGCCAAGCAGATAAAGGGTTTTAACTATGATGCTCTTGATACTTGAACTGACTGGGAAAATATTGAATTTTAAAGGGAAAAGGGATAGGAATTCTACAATCTATCTCTAAAGGGTGGAATGTGGGGATAAATCTAATCAATCTTCAAACCAGACTCTGCTTTGTCTCCCTTTGGACAACCTCCACAAAGTCGGTGCAATCTTCAAAGGATGAGAAAAGTGTTCAAATCATGACACAACATGTTCATACCATCACAACGATGCATATGGACATATGAGCCACAATCGAAGTTAAGTGCTATTACTCCAGTTGACCATGCAAGGTGGACTTACCGTCAGCAAGCCCACTAGTGGTATGGACGAAAGAAGACTTGCTCAAATTAAATGCCACACTCCACAGCTAACAACTACTTGCATGAAATGAAAGTCTATTTTACTCTATCTACTTGAATTGGAAAGACAAAAATATCTCGCCAACTACCCACAATGCAAGATAGAATCACCAATCAATGAAAATCCTTATATTATGAGAGTCTTACACAACAATATTTTACAAAAACTTTCAAAGGGAAAGTCTTTCTTTCCTTTCCAAACTAAGCTAACTCCTAGCTCTACTTTAACTTCTATCTAGCTCAACTCTATCTCTGATTTCTATCTAGCTCTGATTCTAATTCTATATATTTTACAAATGAGGGGGGATGCCCCTTTTATAATAAGCCCATCTCAGTGGACAGTTCAGATTCTATTACAATGAAGGGCTCAAATCGAGCCACATATGCCCTGATTAGGGTTCCTGCCCTAAAAACCGCCACTGAGAGGAGTGGGGTAGTGAATGCATTGAAGATTCTCCACTCCTCATCAATGAACCACTATCCGCCATCAATGCACATCGTCCCCTTCCAAAAGATCATCATCCAGAAGGGTGTTTCCTTTCTCCTTCTCGCTGGCCGCAAATTTGATATAACAAAAGGCTGCTCAACCTTGACCTCTACCTCATGAACTTCTCCACGACCTTCGTTTCGACGAGGCTCATCATCATCAATAGGCTCAGTGTCTCCTGAGATCTGGGCATCCTAATCTAAAGTAGCATCATCCTCGAGAGCTGCCTCAATCTCCTGCTGAAACTAAATATCAGTGCCCGTCCCCTCATCTGTCTCTTGCTGATTTTCTTGTTGATTATCTTCTTCGGGCATGTTGATGCTTTGGCCCACTGAGTCTCTACAAGGTGGTTGATATACCACTAGCACTGCCTGTTCTTCCTACAATCTCTCTCTCTGATCAACAAACAATGATACCTCCTGTAAACTTGGAGAGTTTTCCCGAGATGGTGTATGCAAGGACTCCTCAACTACCAAAGGCTCAGGTTGAACTGGCTCTTTTCCTCTCGGCTCTGGAGTTTGACCCACCTACCTTCTTTGTCTAGCTGCTAGCGATCTATGATCTCCCATCAAGTTATATATAAGGGGAATTGATCTTCCCTTAAGTCGGCTAACATGCCTTTCTACCCAACTCTGCGTGAATGTCAAGACTGGGATACAAACAGTATCCAAGTCGGTAATCTCTGGCTCTGATCAATCTGGGAGTGGTACAGGCGTATCTCTCACTGTCTCGTAGTCAGCCTGTACAACGTTTATGTCCTCTTCAATTTGATATGGCACTGGGACAATCTCGCATTCTTTGATCATTACCAATGGTATCCGAGAGAACATTCTCTTCCTGACCTCGATCTCATCCACTGCACTTGCCCAAAAGTCCTTGATCTGTGCCTTGTGCCTGAACTCTTCTGACAATATCCATCTAATGTTCATGTGGGGATCGTAGTGGTGTTTGCTGGTGTGGTAAGAAAGGTGGAAGAATTGGAGCTCATTTTCTGCCTCCCTAGCTGCTTGCAGCGATGGGTAGATTTCATCTAAATTCCCCATGGTAATTGGGAATCCAAGTCCACCTTTCTTCTTCTTCTTTTGAATCTTATCATAGGCAATGAGTTGCCTAGATACTTCCAGCATCACTATTCTGTTGGTGGGATACCAGGGCAATCTATAAGGATACGAAGAGAAACCTTACAGCCTTATGTAGGTGAATTTCAGAAACTGGATAAACCAACATCTGAACTTCTCAATCAGCTCTTGTGATTCCCTGGATATTCTATGATGGGTCCTTTGTTGCGAGGTCCTCGTTATATGCATAGTGAAGGCGTCATTGACCCTCTTGTAATTGGTGGTGTTTGTCAGATGCAATTGTGGACAAGCCTCATGTATCCTAAATTGATGGGAACCGCACTCGATTGGCTCCTTATAGGAGATTCCCCTATACTTTGTCATGTGAGCCAACATATAGACAATATAAGAGCCCATATAAAACATTTTTGTTCTCCTCACACCATAGAGTTGTTCATGTATGTTGTCACTGATCAATAGTGCCCAATCCATGTGATCTTTGCCCTCTAGTACCAAGTTGATATAATAAAACATCCAAGGTTCAAAGATGAACACTTGGGGGCATCCTCCAACTCTGCTCAGCATCATTATCAAATCGCCAAACTCCTGCCTCAAATCCTTCAAGATTATATTTTTGGGTAATTTCGTACAAGTTGGTTTGGGCTTGATCATCCACCTGGTATTTATCAAATCAGCGCACCGGTTCGTTGTGGATGAATAAATTATTTCGGCCCTTTCCTTTGTTTTATAGATCATCTTCTCATGAACTGGAATCTCGAATGCCTCTTTGATTGCTTCAGGTGTAAGGTTGGCCAAAATCTTGCCATCTAGCGAAGTGATCATCCTTTGATCTGTGTTGTAGTGGCTGGCGCATTCCATGATGAGTTCTGGACACCAGATAGTTGGTGGAAAACTGGCAGCTGCATAGAGCCCACTCCTCACGATGTTGTGCAATGTCACCGATGGGTGATGGCCTCCAGTCCCCATTATCCTTCTTCTGAATGCTTCCAGGTTGAATGAGCCCAAGTTCGTGTCAGCCAGCCTGCCCAACTTTGAAGAAAATTTTGATTCCGACAAGAAGGACTTGCTCAACTTTTTGATCATTGCCTGTCTCGATGTGTTTGCTTTTGCGGATTCGGTGTGGTTGTTTCTGCCTACAGCCTTTCGGCTTGATTCAGGCATTCTGCAAAAAGGTAAGAGAGTTAGAAAACAAGATAATAAAATAATAAAATAATCACCATTAAGGGTGCCAGCAGATTTTTAAGTAAAAAGGCTGCAACACTTTGTCACTTTCAGCTGCAAACCTCAACACTCTTGTTTACTTCAATGTTTTTCCAGAAGTCTCTCTACTTGCTGCAACACAACGTCTGATGCTTGGAAATGTATGCCTACAGCAATTTTCCCTTAGCAGATTTGAAACTTCTTTCTTCAAGTTCGTACTTTCTTCCTAATTTTGCACTTTCGGCAACTTATTTGCTCCTCTCAAATTCGTACTTCACAGCAGTTCAAGCTTCTGCTTAAATTCGGATTTCTTCAGCAACTTGTGACTGGGAGCTTGGGGATTCTTCAAAAAATTCATACTTCAGCAGCTTCAACAACTCCAAACTTGCTTAGCCACGCCCCAGTCAGCTCAACCTCTTGCCAAGTCACACTTCTCAGCAACCTCCAGCTCTCTTCACAATTTTGAAATTTTCAGCAACTTGAGGGTCTTCTATCTCTGCAAACTTGTACTTCAGCTTCAGAAAGGGCTTTGCATTTAGCAACTTGTGAAAAATATGGAGAGGACTCAGAATATTATAGCCAGGTTGAAATCCAATTGAGGATATACTTAGCACATTTTTGAATTCATTTTCACTCTCTTTTCCAGTCGCAACACTTGTCATATGAAGCATCAAAATCTCAAGCTTCTAGAATTATGAATTTCATCATCTCTGCACAGGCCTGCCTCATCGCATTGTTTCCTTTAAAATATTAAATCACTTACTTCCCTGAACAATTTTGAATTTACCTGGCTAAGTCATTTTATCTCATCCTTGCCTTGGCAAAATTATCCAATTCAATCTTCCAGCGAAACATCTCATTCATTTTATTTGTTTGTCTTAGAGAAATTCTTCAAATTTGCCTTAGGAATTTTATCAAAATAGACGCCAGGAAAAAATATCCACCAAAATGATGTGAGCAAGGCGTAGAACAAGTTCAAACCATCTCTCAATCAACAACGTTCAATACCCAGAAGAAAATTCTTTTCAGAACTCCTCGTTGTCATGTGTATCCGGATGAAGGGGTACTTTTAATTTTTATTATTTTAAAATAATAAAATGGCTAAGGTTTATTTCTCTTCACTCCAGACGTCTTCCACACCTGAAATCTCCAGTTTCTATGCCTTGGCACTTTTCTTGATTTTCTCCTGAAGAAGTTTCCTTCTGTCTAGCATGTATCATCTTGCCTCTGGAAATTTTTAGCATCACCTCCTAGGCGTATTTCTTACCTTTGAAAATGCCTTAGAAAATTATTTTAAATTTAAATTTTATTAACTCACCCTTGAAGGGCGCATTTCACCCATCATGCTTCCATTCCATTCCTTAGGCAATTCCACGCCTAGACTTTCTTCATCATACACTTAGCAATTTTCCTCTTCAAGTCCTAACTCCCTTGGGCACATTTGGCATGGTGAGAAGGAACTTGTTCAACCTTAGGCACATTTCACCTAGTGGGAAGGACTTTCATTATACTTAGAATTTTCAAAATCACGCCCCCCCTTGCCTTGTCTTCTTAGGCGCATATAGCATGTGGAGGAGGAAAACACCTTGGGCGCAAATCACACATGACACTTCCACTCTAGGGTGCATTTGGCCTAGTCAACCTCCAGTCTTGGGCGCAAATAGGGGTGTGAAGAGGAATTTCCCTAACCTTAGCACATTTCCTCAACAACTTCAATGTTTTTACCTTGTGGCCACCTTGGGTGCATTTTCTATGGGGAGGAGGAACTTGAAGGCGCATATGAGGGGTAGTGAAGGAATTCCCACGCCCATGGTGACTCTTCACCTTCCTTGGGCGCATATCATGTGTGGTGGAGGAAAGCGCCAAAACTTAGTGACCTTCCACCTCCCTTGGGCGCATTTAGCCTAGTGTGCTTCCATTTTAAACCTTTGAGGGCGCATTTGAGGGTGTGTGAGGGATTTTACTTGCCTTAGAGAATTTTGCTATGCCTTATCATCATGTGGGCGCATTTCACCCATGCTCAAGGAATTTGAGGGCGCAAATAGCATAGGCTACTTCCATTTCAACCTTTGAGGGCGCATTTAGCCCAGTGTGAAGGAAACCCCACACTTAGAGATTTTCACACCTTTCCATTCCTTCTGGGTGTACTTCATGTGTCTCCACGCTAGTTACCTCTTATAAATTTCCAATGCCCTAGCCATGCCTTGGCTTTCTATTTTTAGCAAATTCAGAGAAATTAGAGTTCCCTTGCATTTCATCCCATTCTGAGCTGGAGCAGGCGTGGTTGTGCTTCCACTAACTTTGCCACCTTGTTTATATCCTCCGTCCACGTTGGTATGCTATTTTTAGCCATTTGCTATTTTTAGCAAACCCTAAATTGATCATTTTTTGTATCTCCATTTGCTCTGAAATTCATTCCACTTGTTCTTGATGCCGTCAATGACCTGTTCACACTTGCCTCTAGCACAGTACGTGCTATTTATAGCCATGAGATGACTTACTAAAAATAGTAAGTATTCAGATCGTGCTCAATTTCCAGTGGGCAACCTTAAAGATGTTGATCTCGGTGGCATGCTTTGCTTTGACATCTCTGCATTTTGTTCCATCTATTTTTAGACATAGCAGGGGAAACCCTAATCTCACTTGCATGTGCTCCAGACTATTCCTGATTCCCTTGATTTCTGTTATTTGTCATTCTGCTTGCTGGACTGGAGCGTAGGACAACTGCTGGGATGAAATTTCTATTTATAGTAAGTGTCCGAAAAGTGGTTAATTTGATGTCGATTGAGTTTGCATGTCATAGTGCCCGTGGGATCTCAAAAAACCCAGAAAAACCCAAAAAACTGGTCGATGTGCTGGCACTGGCTAAAAATAGTAAGTCCTTGAAGACTGACTCATTCCGCTTGCATGTCATATCACTGCGAAGCTCTTGCAAAACCCACATGGAATATCTGGACATGCATTGAAAATCACAGCAAGCAAACCCTAAAAATAGCCTTTGAAGGTTGTACTGTTAAAAGTCCTTGTCTTGGTTTGCATGTTATACCATCGCGAAGGTCTTGAAAAACCTAGATCCATTCTCCAGGCATGCATTGGAGAATCGTACTTTTAAACCCTGAAAATAGCCTCCGAAGGCTAAACTGCTAAAAATAGCCAGTTGTTTGAATTTGTTCGAATTTCGTGTGTAGGCACTCTGAAGCTGCCTGAATGTGTTGGAGTAGTTAGAATCCCGAAATCCTGAGGAAAAGACCTCGAATTAGGTACTTACTAAAAATAGTAAGTTGTCAGATTTTAGTAAGATTTCAGTGGGATCCTATATTGGGCCTTCTTACTGTACTGTTGCACTTGGATTTTATCTTGATAACTTAATTTGGCCTCAAACAACCCTAAAGGATAGAAACCCTAATTTTGTAGACTTGGCAATCATTTCAACCTAGGTCAAAAGATGGGACATCCTCGGAAGGACAAAGACCAGAGACAGAGAGAACCAAAGCCAAAAGACCAGAATGGAGCAAAAATTAGGGGGTCCCCATCTTGGATGGGGTGATGTGTGAAAAGGTCACAACAACTTCATCTACTATTCCTACTTCACAGTTACAAAAAATATTGTCAAAGAAGAGGAAGGTTGAAGAATTGAGAATCATAGAAAAGGATGTAATTGCTAACTTGTTGCAGGAAACTCCTCAGCCCAAAAAGTTGAATACTAGTTCAAGGATGTTGTTGGACACTACATATGGGAATATGTATGTGGAAATCAATCATTCCTTTGCTCAAAAGGATGCCCAAAAAGTGACTGAAAAGGAATTTAATATCACTAAAGTTAGTCTGGGGCCCCTTTCGTGAGACAAGGATAATCATAACTTTCAAGTATCAATTGAAAGGTTAGTTCTATCTAAAGGACCAAAAAATATAAGAAATCTAAGGATGAGCTCAAGCATCATGTGATAGCTTTGACCACTTGTCCTGAATCCATTGTAGATATTTCAAATAGGTTGATATGTCAAATTGGTTCTAATTTTTATCCTAGCTCAATTAGGGAAAATGAAGTCACTGAAAAAGTTCTAAAGTATAAATTTTATGGCCAAATAACTAAAGGTTGGGTCAATGGAACCATAACTAGAACATATAAATACATAGATGAAATGACGAGAATATATGATGGTATAGATGCAAAGAAGAAATAAATCGATGAAGACATCACAACCTCAAAGAAAGAAGAGACCAATTGGTTGAAGGTAGATAAAAACTTGAAAGAAATGATAGACTTGGGAATGGACAAGTTAGATGCTAAGAAAATTAGATCATTCTAATGACAAAAAATATATTGTATGGAAAAAGAGCATAGAATGAAAATTCCTATCTTTTAGCCAAAACATTCAAGGACAAACAAAGTAAAAAATTGCGATCAATTAAATTTTATGTTCAAGTTGGATTCCTATCTATTGCTTTAGGAGAGAAAATGAATCTTCAAGTTACAGATGTCAATGTCATCATAAAAAACTTTAAAAAAGGTTAGAATTATTTAGTGATCAAACATTCTACATGGATAACATGGAAAAACTAAGCACCATTAATGTGTCACTCACTCAAGGGCTAAGCCATTTTTCTAATTTTTATAATAGGTTGGAACATATTGGTGTCAAGAATGAATTATGGAGGTTACAAAATAACAATTTCATCATTCCAAACCATAATGAGCTAAGACATGTTATTAAATCATTTTGAGCATATAAAGAAAAAAACGCTACTCAAATTCCTTTGTCTCCTCTAAAGTATACATATGACACTGATACAAAAGTTGTACCACCACAATAAAACCTTTAGTTTAATATGAAAATGATTTGGAAACTTGTAATGATTAGAAGTCCCCTAAATTTTATTGGGTGTTTTCTAATATTTATTTAGCTATATTTTAAAGATTTGGTTATGGTGTCTTGTTTCAAAGGAAAAGGAAAATTTGAAAATTATCTCAATCGATTGGGCACTCGATGAAAGTTTTTGAAGACTAGGGTTTGGTGTTGGGCTCGAATCCCAAATTCGTTTCCAAATGGGGGAGGACATGCCCTCCTCCACCCAAGTTTGTACTCTTGCATGCTTGATATATCTTTGTGTTACTTTGCTTTATTGTGGCGGTATTATTTTAAAGGTTTGTTTTTCCTCTTTATTTCTCGCTGGGTTGGCCTTGCTTGGCTATAACTCCTATGTTTGCGCTCAACATTGGAGTTACCCTCAACCCCATGCATGTTAATGGAGGGGGTACGGACCCCCCTGACCCCTAATTAAATGAAGATAACCCTTCAAGTTCATCGGTTAATGTGGCTAAATCCTTTAAAGATGTTTCTGGTGGCGGTCTCTCAGTACCAACCAGTGCAAAGTTCTCAACTTTATCTATTCTCAGATCATAATTTGTAAGAAATGAACCAGAGAAAGGTGAGTACTCTCTCCCACCCTTGAATTGCAAATTAATTTTCAACCCTGATATGAAAAATATTGTCTCTAGTGAAATAAATATGCTAAAAGAAACAACCATTTTTCTGGCTGCAGTCGACCTAAATAAAATACCTGCAAGAAAGTTCATTGACTCTTGGTTTTTGAATGCGTGGGCTTGTAAATTTGGAATATATGCTAATTTTTGTAGAATGTTGCAACGTGGATTATTTACAAATTTTTTTAAGAATCATGAAATGCAGGAAAAAGCTCTCTCCAAAACCTATTGGAACCTGGGTGGGTGTGCTTTTAGGGATTTGGCTTGGTCCCCGACGACCATTTCCGAAGAGATTCTAGCTATGTATTGTCCTAGATCGCTAGTGGTTAAAAACTTGTAACTTGAGTAGTGAAGGCTTATCTTGCCATTGTTGGCCCCGTTTAGGAAATTTTTGCATGTTGACCAAACCAAAGCAACCCTCTCCCACCTGGACGTGAGGACTCTGGTGTCGCTCGAACCTGGAATGGAACTCCTAATTTTATTGAAGTCAAGGATGAAGAAAATCCCTTTGTCTATCAAATCGAGGTCCTGGGTGGCATCAACGCTTGTTATATTTGTCGAGTGGAGAGGCACCTTCAAATTTTTTTCCCCCTTATCCAAAATTCTGAAAAAGAAGAATAGATAGGGTGTCGTAGATAGCAAAAATTCTAACCCATCCTCAACGGTTGCAAATCCATTGGTAGAATCTATTAACGTTAGCAACAAGGTTATCCCTAATCGGAACTTGGATGTGGAATTGGCCGTGGGTGAGTCTGGTTTTGGAAATCAAATTGATTCTAACCCACCTGTGTCACTTGACCTGAAAAACCAAATCGAAGGTGGTGGCAGTCCCACCGCTGATTTACATTCATCCTCCCTTGCACCTAACCAACCAAACTCTGTCGAGTGTAATCGCAATAGTGTGTAGCTTCAAAACTCCTTTGAGGCTCTAAGTGTCAATTCCCATTGCCTAGACAATATGCTAAATCATGCTATTAATGGAAATAAGGGTGTTATGGAAAATATTAATGCACAATAGCTTGCAGTGCGGGAAATTAAAAAGAGAATTGAGAATACATATCTAAATAAGGAAAGACCTATTAACAAGGTTCAAGAATATAAAATCTTAAAGGATGGTTTCCATCTAAATCTGATTAAGTAGAACCAAGATACAAAAGTGGTTGTCTCTAGATATTTGGCCAAGGGATCTAGGGTACCCTCTGTAGTGGTTTGCCTTGAGTCTTGTACTCAACCCCAAGGAATTTAGATCTCATGCTCTACACCTGTTAGCAAACCATTGGATGTATATGACTATATATGTGTTGAGTTAAATAATCCACTTGGGGCCTTCACAATGGCCGAGGGTATTTTGGAGTCGTCCAACCATGTTATCACTACTAACCTGGTTCCAAATATTGAGTCTACCTCACCAAAAGAGAATGCCATTGAAGCATGTAAAGGTCATGCCCCTCCCACCAAATAATTTAATACTGAGGATTTGGTTGAGACTATAAGCTACTTAAACAAAGAGAATGTCATATGCGAGCACTTGAAGAAACCCTCCAAGCTTAAGCCTAGCTTGGGAAGGCCAAGAAAGAACAAGTCCATCCCCATTCCCCCAAAAAGTGTCCAATTGTCTAAAAAGAATAAGGAAAACAAGCACTATAATTCAAACCCCTAAGGCAAAAAGGCCAGAGTTTGATGAAAAACTACCTAAGTGCTTTGTGTAGTTTAGGCAGGACCCAGAGTGCACTCCAATGAATGTGGTGAATGAATCTTAACTATGTGTCATGGAATGGCAGGGGTTTGGAATCCCCAAACAGGAAGTATATTGTTAGAAAGTTCTTGAACCAGGAGAAACAAAAAGACTTGGTAATGCTATACAAAACCAAAGTTGTGGGATTTACCATGGAAAATAGCTTGAAATTTATTTGGAAGGAAGCCAAATTCTTCAACACCAAACATGAAAAAGGTAAAGGGGGAGCATCCATCCTCCTATCCAACAAATGGATTATGTTTGTCTCCAATCAGGGTACCTCCTCATGCAATAGGGTTATTTGGGTGACTGTGGATAAGGAGGGATTGGTATTTGGGGTGTGCTCCATTTATGCCCCTAATGACCATAGGGAGAGGGCCACTCTGTGGAAATGGCTTGCCACCTTATTGGCCAGAGTTAGTTCAAACTAGGTCACAAGTCAAGAAGCAAATGGCACAACAACAAGGTCAAAATCCCCAATTGAACACATCCCAAGATCCTAATAACGGGGCAAACATCTCCCAAAATCCCACTAGTGGTGTGAATGTCTCTCAAGATCCTAATAGCGATGTGAACATCCCCCAGGACCCTCATAACGGTAATTCATCACAATCCAACATCGAAAATTAGAACAACTCACCGCATGGTGAAGAAAGTATGGTCAACCAGCCCGAACTCACACTCGAAGAACATTTTAGTAACCCCACCAATGCGCAAATGACATATCGCCTACTCGAAAAACATGGGGAAGAAATCTTGGCCCACCTAATTGAAAAAGGTGTTGACCTATCCAAATATAGAAATTCCACACCTAACATATCCCAAGGTTCACAAAATGCACCAGGTGATTCATACATCTCCAATATGCCTCCAGTAGAAGGATGGTATCAACTTGAATTCATAAATGATGTCCTTTACCAAGTCAACAATCACCCTCACACCGCAATCTCGGTCATGGGGGCTCCTCAAATATTTGAGCCCAATAATCATTTTTCCTACGACATGTCAAAAAACTATTTCAAAGTGTCCACCATTAATGTTGATTGCATCACCCCTTTCAAATCAATCTCCACTAAACATTAGGGGAAATCCTTTCATCGTCCTGCCTCCACTTCCTGGGGCCACAAATCTACCACCGCCTCTTCAATCCAACATATCATCCCAATTACCACCGCTCGGTACATCCCAACCAAACATCACCATTGGCACCCATCAACCTCTTTTGTAGAACGCTTCCACGTCATCTCAACCACCTCATCAACAACAACCCCCATGTAATCTTTTGATTTAATCACAATAACCACCGCACACATCGCAAGGCAATCCATCTTGGCCTCCCGTCCCAACCATATCCTCATTACTTGCATCTATTTTGCGTCCCCAAGTTCAATCACAACACAAAATCCCATCTCATCCCATACAACAACTAACATCACATCAATCATCTCCTCAAAACTATTTCTATCATAACTAGCAACAATTTTAGCAACAACCACCCTATGTGGCTTCCCAATGATCACAACAATACTCTCAGGACCAACGGACCAATCCACAACATTTCATTCATGTTCCTCGACACCATTCTACTTGCCCTTATCAAACCAACCCGTATTATGTCTCGCAACAATAGCCCACATACTGACAAAAAAATTCAACACACCAACAAGGGGCCCCGTCATATCACTATCAAAATACATATATCAACCTCCAAACAATATCTCAACAAGAACCCCTATTATCCTACCATCCATATCCACCCAACCCATCTTTAAATCCTATACCACCAGTTAACACAGATCTGTTAGAATTAAAATCTGCTCTAAAATATCTTCAAGTAGGGACGAATAAACAATCCTTCAAATTTGAAGATATATGTCCCTATCCATTCAACCCCTCCATCTCATTGATCCCCTTCCCGAAACATTTTGAAATACCCAAATTCGATAGATACAAGGGGACCAAGGATCCTAAAGCCCACCTGCAGGAATTTTATGCCCAGTGTCAAGAAGTTATGCATAATGAAAACTACCTCTTGCATCTATTCCCACGAAACCTGACAGGGAATGCCCTAGATTGGTTCATGGGTCTAAAGTGAGGGTCCATCAAGTCCTTCATAGACCTTTTAGAGAAAATTTTCTCTTACTTCTCCTTCAATTTAGAGGACACTGATACCTTGGACCTCCTCAAGGAGAATCAGCATGAAGGTTAAACCTTTGCTAGCTACCTCCAAAGGTGGCATGTGTTGGCAAGCCGAATGAAAAGCCCTCTCAAATAAAAAGACATGGTCACTCTCTTTGATGAAAACTCACATCCCGACATGGCCCATAACTTCAGGCTACATTGTGTCACAACCTTCACCGAGTTGGTAGAGAAAGGATCCATCCTTGAACGGGCCCTTATTGCTAGAGGGTAGGTCAAGATACACAATCATGACAAAGAACGGTCATCCAGAGACAAGTCACGCTATTGGAATAAGAACAAGAATGTCATGAATGATGGTGTCACCGATACCAAAATATTTCAAGTATCTAATACCTCTCAAAGGCAAAAACCTATCTCTAATCAACATTCTTCCCAAAATATCATAACAGTACCACAAGGGGCACCTCGCCCCCCTCAATAGTCGAACTAGAATAGTCAAGCCAACAACAAACACTAGTTCACTCAACTAGGTGTAAAGAGCGGAAAATTACATAAAAACAAATCAACAATACTTAAAATAAATTCCATTATATTCCAAATAAAGTCGCCATCTCATCAATACATTCAACAAAATACAAGTCGATTACATACAACTACATAAAATTCAAAAAGATATCTTTCATTAAATTTCAGTCTAAATCTTACAAGTGTCGAAATACACATTTCAAATAATAAATAAAAAGGATGATACATATCCAGTTTAAAATTCAAGACTTAGGCATTTAGTCGCCATAAGCTCGTCATTACATACATCATGAATAATAAAGCATTTAAAAAGAAGAATCAGTCTGTCGATCTTCCATCCATAAGAAAATCTTCTAAAGAAGACGAGAACAACAATTAGGTGCTTTTTCGCCCAACCTCAAAGCTTATGCTTCCCCAAAATTTCTTAGTCAATCAAGAAATACCCGACCCTGCACGAATTGCTTAGCAAAAAGCAATCTACGAGCAAGATGGAATCTGGTGCATGCCTAGTACTACTAGTAATCCACAAGTATTTTCATTTTTCTAATTCAGTTAAGAAAGAAGCAAGTTTGATACTAGGGTATGGTAGAGAGCTCAAATAATCCATCTATTTCAATGGTACAAAAAAATTACTTGGCCAAGTAAAATGTTATGCACAACAATAAAAAGTAGTTTTGGAAAAAGCAAAACTACACTCTCTATTTACCCATATTCGGCACCCGTCTCGGAAGGTAACTTTCCCAAAAACAACACATGCAGAATTATCTATCATTCATGCATGGTTAAAACAGTCAAACACAATCTTTCACAATCTTTCAAACATTAACTGAAAACAGTATTTAAAATGACAACATTTTAACAAGTACTACTTTTCATTGTTCCATTTCGCAAAAAGACATAAAATCAGTATTTTAATTCAATCATTTAAAATAATCAACAAGTTTTAAAATGAAGGTGTATCTCCAGTATGTTGAACAATACATATAAAAACGTAAATTAAAAGAGCACACATTCAGTTGTTTCAAACTCTTCTTTAATTTAAGTTATTTAAAATTCGTTTGGATAGTTTTCAAAAATTGACTGAATTTCAAGTTTAAACATTTTGATTCAAGTTCATCCTATTTTCAGCGTTTAAATTTCAATTATTTATCAAATTAAATCTAACTATTTTAAATTTATGAGTTTTGACAATTTTCATGAAAAGCGAAATAATCAAGTTAAAATTTTGTTTCTATGTTTTCTGTCAATAATTTCTTTATTTTTTGTCAACATGATTTAACTAATTTGCATCAGCATATTTCGTTTTCTCTCAATATGGTCAGTTTGTTTCCAAGTTTAATACGTTTTTTCTAATATGGTAAAAGAATGTTTTCAGATTTAACTGATTTTCCTAAATTCAGTTTATTGTTTAAAGCAAGGTTTCTAATCAATAATCTCTAAATTCTCAGCAAAGATAAACAAGTAACTGTTTAATATTTTTATGAATCTATATCTACAATTCATTTTCTGTTTTGAGTTTGTTCCTGAATTTGATCAATATTCTTATTTCCTGATCCTAATCGAAAATCTTTCCTAAAATCTCTGTCAATAAATTTATCTATTATTCTGGAAATTAAATACACTCTAATTGTTTGAAGTTTCTCTTTCCTAAATTATTTAATCAAAAATTTGCTTAAACTAGTATCCATTTCCAGAATTTATAAATTGAATTTAAAATCTATTCTTAAAATCTAATTTAAGAATTCTTACCTGGAAATTTATATTTTCTGGAAATGCAATAGTGAAGTGAATTCTTCTCTGCCTTTTTCTTCTATCTTTCTATTTCTCTCTCTGGCTACGTATTCCCTTGCTCCAGTTGTTTCTCTCCTGCTAATGTAAAGAGCGGAAAATTCCATAAAAACAAATCGACAATACTTAAAATAAATTCCATTATATTCCAAATAAAGTCGTCATCTCATCAATACATTCAACAAAATACAAGTCGATTACATACAACTACATAAAATTCAAAAAGATATCTTTCATTACATTTCAGTCTAAATCTTACAAGTGTCGAAATACACATTTCAAATAATAAATACAAAGGATGATACATATCCAGTTTACAATTCGAGACTTAGGCATTCAGTCGCCATAAGCTCATCATTACATACATCATGAATAATAAAGCATTTAAAAAGAAGACTCAGTCTGTCAATCTTCCACCCATAAGGAAATCTTCTAAAGAAGACGAGAACAAGAATCAGGCGCTTTTCCGCCCAACCTCGAAGCTTACGCTTCCCCGAAATTTCTTAGTCAATCAAGAAATACCCGACCCTGCACGAAATGCTTAGCAAAAAGCAGTCTACGAGCAAGATGGAATCTAGTGCATGCCTAGTACTACTAGTAATCCACAAGCATTTTCATTTTTCTAATTCAGTTAAGAAAGAAGTAAGTTCGATACTAGGATATGGTAGAGAGCTCAAATAATCCATCTATTTCAATGGTACAAAAAAATTATTTGGCCAAGTAAAATGTCATGCACAAAAATAAAAAGTAGTTTTGGAAAAAGCAAAACTACACTCTCTATTTACCCATATTCGACACCCTTCTCGGAAGGTAACTTTCCCAAAAACAACACATGCAAAATTATCTATCATTCATGCATGGTTAAAACAGTCAAACACAATCTTTCGCAATCTTTCAAACATTAACTAAAAAAAGTATTTAAAACGACAACATTTTAACAAGTACTACTTTTCATTGTTCCATTTCGCAAAAAGACATAAAATCAGTATTTTAATTCAATCATTTAAAATAATCAACAAGTTTTAAAATGAAGGTGTATCTCCAGTATGTTGAACAATACATATAAAAACGTAAATTAAAAGAGCACACATTCAGTTGTTTCAAACTCTTCTTTAATTTAAGTTATTTAAAATTCGTTTGGATAGTTTTCAAAACTTGACTGAATTTCAAGTTTAAACGTTTGGATTCAAGTTCATCCTATTTTCAACGTTTAAATATCAATTATTTATCAAATTAAATCTAACTATTTTAAATTTCTGAGTTTGACAATTTTCATGAAAAGTGAAATAATCAAGTTAAAATTTTGTTTCTATGTTTTTCTGTCAATAATTTCTTTATTTTCTGTCAACATGATTTAACTAATTTGCATCAGCATATTTCGTTTTCTCTCAATATGGTCAGTTTGTTTCCAAGTTAAATACGTTTTTTTCTAATATGGTAAAAGAATGTTTTCAAATTTAACTGATTTTCCTAAATTCAGTTTACTATTTAAAGCAAGGTTTCTAATCAACAATCTCTAAATTCTCAGCAAAGATAAACAAGTAACTGTTTAATATTTTTATGAACTATATCTACAATTCATTTTCTGTTTTGAGTTTGTTCCTGAATTTGATCAATATTCTTATTTCCTGATCCTAATCAAAAATCTTTCCTAAAATCTTTGTCAATAAATTTATCTATTATTCTGGAAATTAAATACACTCTAATTGTTTGAAGTTTCTCTTTCCTAAATTATTTAATCAAAAATTTGCTTAAACTAGTATCCATTTCCAGAATTTATAAATTGAATTTAAAATCTATTCTTAAATTCTAATTTAAGAATTCTTACCTGGAAATTTATATTTTCTGGAAATGCAACAGTGAAGTGAATTCTTCTCTACCTTTTTCTTCTATGTTTCTATTTCTCTCTCTAGCTACGTATTCCCTTGCTCCAGTTGTTTCTCTCCTACTAATGTAAAGAGCGGAAAATTCCGTAAAAACAAATCAACAATACTTAAAATAAATTCCATTATATTCCAAATAAAGTCGTCATCTCATCAATACATTCAAAAAAATACAAGTCGATTACATACAACTACATAAAAGTCGAAAAGATATCTTTCATTACATTTCAGTCTAAATCTTACAAGTGTCGAAATACACATTTCAAATAATAAATACAAAGGATGATACATATCCAGATTACAATTCGAGACTTAGGCATTCAGTCACCATAAGCTCGTCATTACATACATCATGAATAATAAAGCATTTAAAAAGAAGAATTAGTCTGTCAATCTTCCATCCATAAGCAAATCTTCTAAAGAAGACGAGAACAAGAATCGGGCACTTTTCCGCCCAACCTTGAAGCTTACGCTTCCCCGAAATTTCTTAGTCAATCAAGAAATACTCCACCTTGCACGAATTGCTTAGCAAAAAGCAGTCTACGAGCAAGATGGAATCTGGTGCATGCTTAGTACTACTAGTAATCCACAAGCATTTTCATTTTTCTAATTCAGTTAAGAAAGAAGTAAGTTCGATACTAGGATATGGTAGAGAGCTCAAATAATCCATCTATTTCAATGGTACAAAAAAATTACTTGGCCAAGTAAAATGTCATGCACGACAATAAAAAGTAGTTTTGGAAAAAGAAAAACTACACTCTCTATTTACCCATATTCGACACCCGTCCTGGAAGGTAACTTTCCCAAAACAAACACATGCAAAATTATCTATCATTCATGCATGGTTAAAACAGTCAAACACAATCTTTCGCAATTCTCAAACATTAACTGAAAACAGTATTTAAAACGAAAACATTTTAACAAGTACTACTTTTCATTGTCCCATTTCGCAAAAAGACATAAAATCAGTATTTTAATTCAATCATTTAAAATAATCAACAAGTTTTAAAATGAAGGTGTATCTCCAGTATGTTGAACAATACATATAAAAACGTAAATTAAAAGAGCACACATTCAGTTGTTTCAAACTCTTTTTTAATTTAAGTTATTTAAAATTCGTTTGGATAGTTTTCAAAAATTTACTGAATTTCAAGTTTAAATTTTTTGATTCAAGTTCATCCTATTTTCAGCGTTTAAATATCAATTATTTATCAAATTAAATCTAACTATTTTAAATTTCTGAGTTTTGACAATTTTCATGAAAAGCAAAATAATCAAGTTAAAATTTCGTTTCTATGTTTTTCTGTCAATAATTTCTTTATATTTTGTCAACATGATTTAACTAATTTGTATCAGCATATTTCATTTCTCTCAATATGGTTAGTTTGTTTCCAAGTTTAATACGTTTTTTCTAATATGGTAAAAGAATGTTTTCAGATTTAACTGATTCTCCTAAATTCAATTTACTATTTAAAGCAAGGTTTCTAATCAGCAATCTCTAAATCCTCAGCAAAGATAAACAAGTAACTATTTAATATTTTTATGAATCTATATCTACAATTTGTTTTTTGTTTTGAGTTTGTTCCTGAATTTGATCAATATTCTTATTTCCTGATCCTAATCGAAAATCTTTCCTAAAATCTCTGTCAATAAATTTATCTATTATTCTGGAAATTAAATACACTCTAATTGTTTGAAGTTTCTCTTTCCTAAATTATTTAATCAAAAATTTGCTTAAACTAGTATCCATTTCTAGAATTTATAAATTGAATTTAAAATCTATTCTTAAAATCTAATTTAAGAATTCTTACCTAGAAATTTATATTTTTTGGAATTGCAACAGTGAAGTGAATTCTTCTCTACCTTTTTCTTCTATGTTTCTATTTCTCTCTTTGGCTACGTATTCCCTTGCTCCAGTTGTTTCTCTCCTGCTAATGTAAAGAGCGGAAAATTCCATAAAAAAAAATCGACAATACTTAAAATAAATTCCATTATATTCCAAATAAAGTCATCATCTCATCAATACATTCAACAAAATACAAGTCGATTACATACAACTACATAAAATTCAAAAAGATATCTTTCATTACATTTCAGTCTAAATCTTACAAGTGTCGAATTACACATTTCAAATAATAAATAAAAAGGATGATACATATCCAGTTTAAAATTCAAGACTTAGGCATTTAGTCGCCATAAGCTCGTCATTACATACATCATGAATAATAAAGCATTTAAAAAGAAGAATCAGTCTGTCGATCTTCCATCCATAAGAAAATCTTCTAAAGAAGACGAGAACAACAATTAGGTGCTTTTTCGCCCAACCTCAAAGCTTACGCTTCTCCAAAATTTCTTAGTCAATCAAGAAATACCCGACCCTGCACGAATTGCTTAGCAAAAAGCAATCTATGAGCAAGATGGAATCTGGTGCATGCCTAGTACTACTAGTAATCCACAAGTATTTTCATTTTTCTAATTCAGTTAAGAAAGAAGCAAGTTTGATACTAGGGTATGGTAGAGAGCTCAAATAATCCATCTATTTCAATGGTACAAAAAAATTACTTGGCCAAGTAAAATGTCATGCACGACAATAAAAAGTAGTTTTGGAAAAAGCAAAACTACACTCTCTATTTACCCATATTCGGCACCCGTCTCGGAAGGTAACTTTCCCAAAAACAACACATGCAGAATTATCTATCATTCATGCATGGTTAAAACAATCAAACACAATCTTTCACAATCTTTCAAACATTAACTGAAAACAGTATTTAAAATGACAACATTTTAACAAGTACTACTTTTCATTGTTCCATTTCGCAAAAAGACATAAAATCAGTATTTTAATTCAATCATTTAAAATAATCAACAAGTTTTAAAATGAAGGTGTATCTCCAGTATGTTGAACAATACATATAAAAACGTAAATTAAAAGAGCACACATTCAGTTGTTTCAAACTCTTCTTTAATTTAAGTTATTTAAAATTCGTTTGGATAGTTTTCAAAAATTGACTGAATTTCAAGTTTAAACATTTTGATTCAAGTTCATCCTATTTTCAGCGTTTAAATTTCAATTATTTATCAAATTAAATCTAACTATTTTAAATTTATGAGTTTTGACAATTTTCATGAAAAGCGAAATAATCAAGTTAAAATTTTGTTTCTATGTTTTCTGTCAATAATTTCTTTATTTTTTGTCAACATGATTTAACTAATTTGCATCAGCATATTTCGTTTTCTCTCAATATGGTAAGTTTGTTTCCAAGTTTAATACGTTTTTTCTAATATGGTAAAAGAATGTTTTCAGATTTAACTGATTTTCCTAAATTCAGTTTATTGTTTAAAGCAAGGTTTCTAATCAATAATCTCTAAATTCTCAGCAAAGATAAACAAGTAACTGTTTAATATTTTTATGAATCTATATCTACAATTCATTTTCTGTTTTGAGTTTGTTCCTGAATTTGATCAATATTCTTATTTCCTGATCCTAATCGAAAATCTTTCCTAAAATCTCTGTCAATAAATTTATCTATTATTCTGGAAATTAAATACACTCTAATTGTTTTAAGTTTCTCTTTCCTAAATTATTTAATCAAATTTTTTCTTAAACTAGTATCCATTTCCAGAATTTATAAATTGAATTTAAAATCTATTCTTAAAATCTAATTTAAGAATTCTTACCTGGAAATTTATATTTTCTGGAAATGCAACAGTGAAGTGAATTCTTCTCTGCCTTTTTCTTCTATGTTTCTATTTCTCTCTCAGGCTACGTATTCCCTTGCTCCAATTGTTTCTCTCCTCCTACTGTTGCCTTATTTTTGCCTTGTCCTCTCTGTATTTTTCTTTTTATTTCTTTCCCTGGTTGCGTGTATGCTGAGTTCTGAGTGGGGGGTACCTTTTCCTGCTGTTGTGAGGTGTCTTTTCCCCTTAAATCCCCTGCTCTCTTTCTTTATTTTCAGACTATGTGCACTTTTCCCTTGATGCGCGGTTGAGAAGAGGGAGAGGAGTGTCCAGAGAGGTATAGGGAGGGCTGTGCGTGCCTCTCCCAGGCCGCACCTCTTACTGCCTTCCCTGCACGTGGAGAAGAGGAGGCAACATTTGGAAGGGTGCATGGGCAGTTTGTAGGGTGAAGGAGTGTGGATAGCGCCCCTCCTCTTAACAGAAGTACCCTTCTTCCTTACCTCAATCTCCTCAAGATCAGAAAATTAAAGACAAATGTATTTGCCTTACTGAATTTCAAATTTTTCTGTGTAACCAATTTCTCTGTGTCTTTTTTTAATCCGAATTTTTAATCTCATATTTATCTATTTTACATGCATTCATGCAAAATTGAGATCCACCATTTTCTCTTTGATCTTCAGATCAAATTCAAACTCTAAGTTTTGATATTTAAGATATTTTTTTCTTTCTCATGTTTATCTGAAGTTCAAATTTGAATGCAAATTGCAATTTCTAATTTTGAACGAAATTTTGTTTTAATTTCCCAATTTTCACTAAGTTTAAATTATGAATTCTATTTCTAAATTTTGAAATTCATTCGTTTTCACAATTTCTAATTTAAATAACATTTTAAATTTAGAATGACTTTATTTAACTAAATTGAATCAAATTTCGAATTTAAAATTCTATTACATTTAAATTTCAAAATTTCAACTTCATATTTCCAAAATTGTAATAAAATATTAAACAAGCATTCTATTTTTTAAATTTACGTTAAATTTCATTAATTTAACAAAATCATCATTTAAGCATATGCATTTTTGCAATTTTTTTTTTTGAAATCACATTTAAACTAAACTTTCAATTTGCAAGCTTGATATATGCACAAAACATTAAAATATAAATCTACGTGAGTGTGTGAGATCCCATCTATTCACAAATGTCAATCGGCTAAACAACTCTACCTGATTGTTGTTCTCGCCTTCAACCTCGTTCACCTGTTTTCCCGCGTTCACTTGCACTCAATTTATCATCAGTAATGACAAACCCCGAAATAAACATAAATACAATAATTTGCATTTTCATTTCAATTCAATTTCAACTTCATTTCATTTCGAATTTCAATTTAACCATCTTTTAAATAATCATTAAACAATCTAAATTCAACAAATCAAGTAATGTCTGCATTTAAATATGTAAGTGAAATATCCATACGTGACACTAGGTGAATTTATAAGTACCATCCTCAATAGACTCCTACAAGAAAACTATCCAATTTTCTACCCCATGACCAAACCCTTTGATGAGTCTAAACCAAAACCCAATTGGTATAAAGATAATGAATATTGTGACTTTCACAAAATCAAAGGGCATTCCACCAATAAGTGTCAAGGTCTAAAAACATATATCCAAGATCTTATCGATCGAGGAGAAACCCAAGTCGATGCCAATCAAGCTTCATCATCCAATGCTCAATTATAGATTTACCAAAATGCCTTCCCCAACTATTTTCAAGGCGCAAGCAAGTCCAATAAAAACCCCCAAAATAATAGTACAAATAATGTAAGTTATAAGAGTGTGCCCTTCAATTATGATGGCATTGTCCATTACATTGAGCAAGTGGAACCCAACATATCCATGATACACGTCAAAGCTAAAGATCCCCAGTGTGTTGTTGCTACCCAGAGAACCCACATTACTATCCCTGCAGCCTCTACATCTACCCAACCAAATCCTATGAGTTCACAATATAGCATTCTTGATCACTTAAGAAATTCTCCTGCTCAGATCTCCATTTTGGATCTACTTAAATCCTCTCTAGTGCATCAAGAGATCCTAAAATAAGCTTTACAAGAAACCCGTGTGCCTAATGAAATCGATCACACACAATTCCAAGCTTTAGTAGGACATTTGGCTCTATCCTACCAATTACATTTCAGTCAAAATGACATGCCTAACATTGATGCCAACCATAACCATCCCTTACACCTTGAAAGCCTGGTTGCCTATCATAGAGTAAAAAGGGTCCTAGTAGATAATGGCTCTGCTCTTAATCTATGCACTCTAAAGTTCATAAAGCAGATAGGGTATACTCAAAAAAATATGAGTAATCAAATCATTACAATCAAGGCTTATGATAATTCAGAAAGAGATTATGAAGGAATTATCAGTCTTCCCATCCAAGTTGGACCCATGGTTTAGTACACTACATGTCATGTCCTTGATCTAGACTTACCATACAACCTTCTTCTTGGTCGTCCGTGGGTCCATGCCATGCAGGCTGTTCCCTCCACATATCATCAATGCTTAAAATTTCCAGTCAATGGATAGGAGTTCACCATTTACGCTGAGCCCCAACCATTTGAGTACTGTCATGCCTTAGAAGCTTCATTTCCCCATTTTTATTATTGCCCTGGAGTCAAAATGGGGGCACCTCATTCGTCGTGTTCCAATCCGCCATCTACCACAACAACCAATCCATCATCCACCACTAATTAAACCATCACTAAAGTCCAGATCATCGACAAAGTTTGTGGTGAATATGAAATGCATACAACTCTGAATGTGGCAACCATGCCACCATCACCACACACATATGGTCAAATTTCACAGTCTGTAACAAAGGAAGAAGATAAGACCCTTACCTTCGGTGCTAAAAACATCCCCACCAACACTTTTCGGTCTCTTGGTCTAAGGACAAATGCACCAGAAGATGATATGAGCCAATGGGTATATTGTGAAAAGCCCCAACCGAATCCTCCACTTAAGGACTATTTTTCAGGAATCATACCCTTGGTTCGCTAAAATTGCAGAAAAGCATAACTATCAAGGTGGGGGTCTAGGGAAAGAAGAGCAAGGTCAGCTGCAACCTATTGATGTACCAAAACATCCACAAAATGTAGGCCTAAGATATGACAAAAAGAAAAAAGGCCCGAAAACATCCTCCAATGCCTCCAACAGTGTTAGTGTGGACAACTATCTCTTAGAAGACATACCTGAAGAAGAATCCAACATACATGTGTATGATGACGTGGATCACACAGACCTCCCATCCATGTTTGATTTCCTATCTGTTTTTACCATCAGCCTTTCCCTATGTCATCCCGAACTTATTGATGGGGACCTACATGATAGCACACCTATTAATGTCTCCCTAGATACATATATCAACCTTATAGGCTTGGGGGAAGATGAACACTCTAGTCACAAAATTAAAAACAAGAAAAATAAGAAACAGTCATCTAGTAAAAACCTCCCTGAAACGCTTCTTGACCTAGAAAAAGTAAAAATAAAGGACGCATCCAACAGTGAAAACCTTAATGAGGCACTAGAGGATGGAGATGTTAATATTCCCCTTGTGGGAACTATATTATTTACACCATCATCCATTCTAATCGAAGAAACTCAAGAAGTCAATCTAGGTACTGCAGAAACCCTGAAGATCACCTATGTAGCTAGATCATTATCAGAAAAATAATATATTGTTATCACCCAACTTCTCAAACATGGAATCATCAACTTTGCTTGGTCATACTTAGAGATGCCTGGATTGGACCCTGCTCTAGTAGTTCACCATCTGGATGTTCGCCCAGACGCCAAACCTGTCAAGCAGAAACTCATAAAGATGCATCCGCAGGTAGCACTATTAGTCAAGAAAGAATTGGAGAAATTACTAGATGTTGGCTTCATCAGACCCATTGATTATTCTGATTGGATCTCCAACATAGTGCATGTCGCTAAACCTAATGGCGACATTATGATTTGTACAGATTTATGGGATCTCAATAAAGCCTATTTGACAGATGACTTCTCATTGCCCAATATTGACATCACTACAGGACATGAGATGTTATCCCTTATGGATGGATTCTCTAGCTACAATCGAATTCAAATTGCACCTGAAGACCAACACAAGACCACTTTTATGATGCATTGTGGTACCTTTTGTTACAATGTCATGCCCTTTGGTCTCAAGAATGCAAGAGCAACATATCAACGAGCGATGACTGTTGTTTTCCATGACCTCATCCACATTATCATGGAAGATTATGTTAATGATTTTCTAGGAAAATCCAAAACCAGAGTAGAGCACCCTGCCATTTTGAAAAGGATCTTTGAGCGATTGGAATAGTACAAGATAAGATTGAATCCAAAAAAGTGTGTGTTTGGTGTCACATGAGGGAAATTGTTGGGCTTCATAGTCTCCCAAAGGGGCATTGAGGTTGATCCTGCTAAGGTCAAAGCTATCATAGAAATTCCTTCGCCTCGAAACCTGAAACAATTAAGGAGCCTTGAAGGAAAGCTATAATCTATCTGTCGGTTTATAGCCTAGCTTGCAGATAAATGCCATTCATTCACCCAACTCCTGAAGAAAAACTCCACCTTCAAATGGAGTCAATAGTGTCAGTTGGGTTTTGAGAAGATCAAAGAGTACTTGGGCCACCCACCAATCTTGATGCCGCCTATTCTAGGGAAGTCCCTCCTACTATACATCTCTGCCACTTTAGTTGCACTGGGGTCACTATTGGCACAACATGACGAGTCTCCAAAGGAGCGAGCAATCTATTATAATAGTCAAACACTAGTCGGTTATGAATTGAATTATTCACCAATGGAAAAAGCATACCTCATCATGGTATTCAGTACACAGAAACTCAAACATTATATGCTCATTCATCCTATCAAACTAATAGAAAAAATTGATCCACTGAAATATTTGTTATCCAAAACCACCTTAACTGGCCGAATGGCCAAGTGGGTCATGCTCCTGAGCAAATTTGTTATAGCTGATCAGTTGATGCACCCCTAGTAGACACTTACCCTTTGGTCACCAAATTCCTAGATGAAGAAGTCTTTGCAATAGCTGAAGTACCCACCTGGATATTATACTTCGATGGTTCCTACACTCATAATGGACCGGGGGCAGGAATTCTATTTGTTAACCCTCAAGGCGATTACATACCAAACTCATTCAAGTTAGCATTCTCGTGCACCAACAACATAGCTGATTATGAAGCCCTCCTCACGGGACTCCGAATGGAAAAATAGTGGCACATAGCTCACTTAAGAGTCTTCGGTGATTCCTTATTGGTCATTAAACAGGTTAATGATGAGTTCTTGACAAAAGATGACAAGCTACTTCCCTACGAGTGCATGGTGGATGAATTTAAGAAGTATTTCACCTACATCCAATCTGATTAAATTCTCAGGGTAAAAAATAAAGCCGCCGATGCCATGGCTAATATTGGTTTCCTGATCAACATGCCCAAGGATCAAATAGAATGTGAGTTCCTCGTTGAAAAATTCTTAATCCCATCATATGATATCCTCAAGACTGAAATGGTTTGTGACATTGTGGGTCCCACTTCCCCTTGGTATTAAGATATTTATGCTTACCTTCATGATCACATTCAACCCCCAAAGCTTACACGAAACCAATACAAATCGTTTATCCAACAATCATCCCGATATATTATTGTTGGTGATATATTATTGTTGTGGGTATGATGCAACTCTCCTTAGATGTCTCGTCGAGACTAAAGCCCATACTGCACTAACGAAATTACATAGTGGTATTTTTGGGGCCCATTCAAATGGTATGGCTTTGGATAAAAGGATTCTTCGAGCTGGATATTATTAGCCTACATTGGAACATGATGCCTGCGAATTTGTAAATAAATTCCTTCCATGTCAGCAACATGCAGATCTGATTCATGCTTTGGCGCAATATCTGCAGCCTTTGGTGGCACCATGGCCCTTCTCTCAGTGGGGTTTTGACTTAATCAACAAGATCTATCCCCCATCCTTTGATGGTCATACATTCATCATCATCGTAACTGACTACTTTACTAAGTGGGTGGAAGCAATGCCACTCTCACAAATAATGGGTACTCAAATTTCCAATTTCATTCTCTACCACATCCTCTACCGATACGACATACACTCTACCATCATTTTTGATAATGGAAAGCCTTTGAAAAACCAAGCCATGAAGCACCTTTGTGAGACTTTTCATATACAACATCGTTGGTCCACACCCTATTACCCCCAGGGTAATGGTCAGGCAGAAGCAACCAACAAGACCCTCATTTTCATCCTCAAAAAGGTTGTCAATAATACTGGCCACGATTGGTACCTACAAATCCACCCTACCCTTTGGGCTTATCGCATCTCCATCTGTACCCCTACCAGCACCACTCCCTATTCTCTTGTCTATGAAGTCGAAGCCATCTTGCCGATTGAGGTTGAAATCCCATCATTGAGAATCTCATTGAAGAATCTTATCACTGAGGAAGACGCTCGAGTTGCTAGACTCAACTAGTAGGAGCTATTAGATGAAATATGGATTAAAGCCTATGATCACCTCCAAGCTTACCAAAACTGACTCAAACACACCTACAACAAGAAGGTTCACCCTCATCAGTTTAATGTTGGTGACCTTGTCCTTAAAGAAAATCAACGCACCCAACAAGACCACGATAAGAAAGGAAAGTTTGAAGCAAACTGGTTGGGTCCTTATATCATCATTGCAAAGTATGGGTCTGGGGCATATAGACTTGCCACTCTTGAAGGAGATCCCCTGAAGGATCCTATTAACATCACGCACCTCAAAAGGTTCTACACCTAGATCTGTTGAGATATCCTATCCTGCCAAAAAAATACAAAAAAATCAAAAAATTAAAAAAAATAGTAAAAATAAATAATTCATCCTATGGAGAAAACCACCCTTGGTGGCACCTTGGATGGGTACAGATGGTGAAAACCTGGCAACAGGCGCCTTTCGTATAAGAGCTTAATCATTATCAACCTCATGCCCCGGTTACTTTATGATTCACACATCAGCTCCTCGATCCCCCTCATCATATCGGTCCTATCCTCCCATCCGCTTCCATCCCCTGGCTGCTTGATATATTTCTATTTGAGAATTGGATGAATATCATCTGCTATTTGACATACTGAGCTTTTATCCTAATCATAGCTTTTTTCATCCTGATGTTTTGATCGTCTCCATCTGGTGTTGTTCTTGGTTTTCTCAAACTATGTTGCCCCTGTGCTTTCACGTAGGCAAGGTTGATCACTTGATCCGCTCTAGGGGATTTGTCGTGTGTCTGTCATTTATTGTTTGTCTTTGGAAAACTATGTTGCCCTTACGCTTTCACATAGGCAAGGCCGATCACTTGATCCACCCCCGGGGCAATTTGTCCTCCATCATATGTCACCATTTGTCCACTTTTCGACCTTAATCATCGTCGATCTTTCATCCTTGTCGAGCTATGTTGCCCTTGCGCTTTCACATAGGTGAGGTTGGTCCCGAGGCACCTTGACCCTCTTGTGATGGTTGTCCATCATCCACCCTCATCTTCCCCTTTTCCTTTTTCGCCATAGTCGGTCGTCCTTTATCTTTTATGAACTGCGTTTCCCTTGTGCTTCCACCTAGGCAAGGTTGATCTTTTGATCTGCCCCTAGGGCTTGTGTCTGTTATGTCTTGGTCATCTATCAGTTTCCATCAATGCACTTTATGCTCCTGACCATGGTATTTTCTTGAACTATGAGGGCTCTGCGCTTTCACGTAGGCAAGGCTAATCTTTGATCAACCCTCGAGCCCCTAGGTCTTTAGGGTATGTCAGTTCTCTTGTCATCTTGTTGTCCTATTGTTGAGTATGTCCCTATCATCACCGATTCTTCTAAAATAGGATCTTCTAGTGTCAAGAAATTTGATTGATGGCAAACATCCTGGGTCATCTAGGTCATTATAGTTTAGTATCCATCATCGGTCTTAACATGATGCATCCTTCCTAATAGACCACATCAACCCCATCCATCCTTATGATCTTATGAAAAAGGATGTTTGAAATTGATCATGATATTTTGATGCTTTTGGATTTTGTTTCTCATTTGAGCTCCCTATCATCACTTGTCATGGTCACCTTGATCCATCATATCATGGTGTGCTTTGACTAGCCAAAATAGGGGCATCTCTTGATCGTTTATTGTTGTTGTCTACTGGGTTGTCCCACATGGTACCCACCAGGATTCTCCTTGGATTTTGTGTTACGTGGGGACATCCCTTTGTGCTTGTGGTTATCCTAATACCTAGCCCGACCAAAGTATTTGTTACTTTGGGGTATTGGGATAACCTTATTTGTTGTGTTTATTTCTTGTATTAGACACTAATTCACCTTGGTTTTATCTACCATGGTGGATGGTGTCTTATGCTATAGCAAAAATCAATACTCTGAATGATGGAAAATTGCATTCATGTTGCATTTCACCTCATTTCATATCCCCTTCATCTATTCTCGTTCCTAACCTTTGACTCATGATTTCGGTTGTGCAAACTTTGATTCCTTCCTACTTTATTTTATTCTCAAGATACTAATGGTTCTTGACAGGTGCAGTATCACACCCACAATGTGCCTATCATCCACCTACATTCCTAGGTTAGTCCTCATTGATACTTGTGTTTGCATTGTATTTAGTGTTTCAGTTCATTTTCCATCCATATTGCATAAATTCATTAGGTTAAGTATCTTAGGTTCATTTATCCATATATTTGCATCTGCAAATACATTGTTAGGTCCATACTAATTATATCATATACACAATAGCATTACCATACATAAATAGTCATCACATCATCCATGAACGCATAAATGAATCATTAACATCATGCATATTCAAAGCATCCACATAAACATAAATCATCATATACATGTGCACACATTACATCATCTATCATAAGAACACAAATCATCCATCACATAAACATAAGGCATAATGTCCATGAGGACTATCACATATCATGATCAAAATCATACAATGTCCATCTCATCATAATATCCAAAACATAATCGTACACATATCATCCTCAAATAAGGAGCACAATCCAAGGATGTAGATCACTTCTGCTCCCTGCTAATATGTGCTACATCTCCATCTTGTACCTATCAAAAAATTGGTATCCTATCACCTGCTCCCTAAGCTGACCATGTTTGATCTCTAAGGAGAATCAGGCACTAGTCCTCTATGTGTTAGAGTCTCCTGAGAATCATGACCAGGAATCCCCTGATAACCACCAAAGCATGGAGGATTTGGCTAAAAGTCGCTATAACCTCTGGTATGCATCCCTAAAGACTGGGACAGTGCCAACACCTGAGGTACCTACCTGACATAGCGCACTGTGCACTACGCTGGATCTCGAATTGCCTACTAAGCACACCTCCAACAGGTCACCTCTTGCATGTAATCATCTCTCTATCCAACCTAATATCTAGAAGAATTCTGGTCATGCCTATATCTATCCCACTCTCTGCTAATAGCTCGCCGCTCCTACTCCCATGCCTCTTACGCTATTATCATCAACTATACCTACTATGTGGCCCTCTCCCTCTCTACCTATGCAGTTTGTAACTATGCATGCAATCCGTATATAACTAACTCTATACCATCCCCATCACCCTACACTACCTATGACTGACTCTGTACTATATCTCTCTCAACACTCTCTTCTTAGGCCACTATTGCATCTCTCTGAAACTATAAGATATGAACCTATCTTTGTGCATCATCTCTCTCCCCCTATATCCCCTACACCTATCTTTGTGCACTATCTCTCTCCTCCTGGAGGGCATGTACATTTGCATACGCTGTGTCCCTCTCCCTTTGCACTCTCGCTAGTTGGGCCTTTGCTACCTCAACCCTCACTCTTGCCTCCTTTAGGGATATCTTTGCAATAGATACCCACTCCTGAAGCTCTGTCCTCTCCCCCAACATTCCTTCCATCTGTACCATCAGTGTCTCCATCTCCCTCTCAGCCCATTGAAGACACTCCACTGAGACATGCTCTACTCACCCTCAAGAATCTGGTTGCCCACGCATCTGTGCTATGGTCATCGCCACCTCTAACCTATCCCAATCCTAGGTAACCCTAGCTAGCTCACCCCATACTCCCTCCATCTCTGCTCACACCTCATCCCTCTGTCTCTCTCTGCATCAAGTACATCTGTCGTCAGCCGACCCACAACAACATAAAAATCTCTCTGCCTTATCTCCCTCATCCTCTGCACCTCCTCCTATGCACTCCTTAGCTCCTCTAGTGCAGGAGCACACCTAGGCTAACCTCCAAGATAGTTGTTTTGGCTTGTACTTGACTCTAGCCAAGTCAGGATGTTTATTTGTTTTCTAACCTTAGTAGGTCATTGCTTTTGTGGGCTAGGTGAGCTAGTCATTAGGACTAAGGTCACACAAATAGCCAGTGTTAGTAGTTTAAGTTTTCTAAATGTTAGTTGTCTAAGGTGAGATTAGAGTCTTAATGATGTTCTAAACACTTAATGATGTTGTAAAGATGCCATAAGGTTATTAAATGAGTTGGTTCCTCGGAATCTAGAGAGGATAGTGGTCCTAATAAATAGGATCAAGGCATAGAGAAAGATGCCAAATGTTGTAAAGAAGTTGTCATGACAACACTTGCAATTATTGCAAATGTTGCATTCAACTTGGTTATCTTTGGATCTCCTTAAGAATAGGAAGTGGGAGATCGGCCAACAAGCCCTAGAATCATGGAGATGGCATCTAATATGACCCAAGACTCGAATCTTGAGGAGTGATGCATTTTGTAATTATTTTGAAGTTGAATACAGAGCTCTGCAACACTGTTTTCAGGAAGAACCCGAGATTTTGTGGTGACAATCATGCTTAATGGATTGAGAGATTGAGTTTAGTGTTTTTTAAGTGTTCTATAGGATTAACTTAGACTTTTTCATTTGATAAGCAAGTTGTTTAGAGTAGAATATTTTGTGTTAGTCAAATTGTTTTGTTTTTGAGTTCATACTGGTCCTATCCTGACCAATCGGTGCTTTCATGGCTCCCCCATGAAATCTAGCCTTGGGAAACACCTAAGGATAGGTGGAAATGATAGGGGAGTCATTATTGTATATAGGTGTAGGATTAGGAGTCATGAATGATGGGAGAGTTCTCTTTACTACTAGACCTTAGGCGAGCAGACAGAGCCCGGTTAGAGGTCTAGGAATGAGTCATTGAAGATTTCTTGCAGGGTAGAGAGGTATTGTATAGAACAGATACAGGTTCAAGTAGGGTTTCATCATAGCTCAACATACTAGGTGGATTGAGGTCATACGAATCATTTAGATTATGATTTGAGCAAAATACAAGCAAGATTACAGTCAGTCCTAGAAATTAGGCCTATTAGCCCTATTTTCCTAAGTTGTAGGGAACCAGTGTACGGAGGTTGTCAGGCCCTAAGCCCACTAAATATTTTAAAACTTCCAAATGGGTATTCAAATATGTGTTTAGATTTTCAGGGTCTTTGGGAAAGTTTTGCTAGAATTGACAAAACAGGACTGGTAAAGGTTAAAGAATTAGGCCTATTTAAGGTCTCCAAATGGTGAATCCTTGAACCCAGTAAGGATAGGGTTAAAGAACCTTCTAAAATGGTTCAAATTGACAAGGTTATGAATGTTTTCATAAGGATGGACACCCCTGCAATGAAGAATGAAGTTTGTGAGAAGATAACACTTAGAGCTTTCTAAGTGAGGGAGAAGAATTGCACTATTTAAAAGGTGTTAGTCCTCCAAAGGTGAAGCACAAAGGATATAACTCTTAGAGAAGAGTTAGAATTGGACTTAGTTAATCATCTAAGCCAATCATGACCTAGAGGAGACTAGGTTCCTAGAAGAGACAAGCTAGGTCTCTTAGTTGTAGTGCAAGCAAACCTTGGAGCACTTACATCATATTGGTATCAAAGCCTATTTTGATCAGGCTTGTGGTGGATGTTGCAGCCTACTGAATCAGTGGGAGAGAATACACTAGAGGAAGAAAAAACCATGGTGACTAACGCTGAGTTAGCCAAGAAAGTAGAAGAACGAGAAGAGTATAATCGGTTACTAAGAGAAAGATTGTCCCAAATGGAGCAGCTCTTGGGTGAAGTCCAAGACAAAACTGAATAGGTCAAAGTTAAAATTGATCAAAAAGAAGAGGAAGAAGCAAGGGAAAAGGAATTAGAGTTGGAGGAGGAAGCACCAACACCTGACCCTGTTCTTCCCGAGGAGCCATTCTTAAAGGCACTAAAGGCATTGAGTGGCAAAGCTTTGGAAGGTGTGCCACTATTTAGTGGACAAATGGATCAAGATTCAGTCGTGGATTGGATAGACAACATTGAGAACCATTTTGAGTGTGATGGTATCTCAGAGGCACAAAACGTTATGGTGGCCAAGTCTAGACTAAGAGGTTCAGCTCTTACTTGGTGGAAGTTTGTGCAAAACGAGAGAGAAAAGGATGGAAAAGGTCCTATAGTTACTTGGAAGGGCATGGTAAACAAAGTGAAGCAGACCTACCTTCCTGATGACTATGAAGTTCAATTGCATAGAAGGAGACACAATCTAAGACAAAAAGATCTAGATTTCCAAGCCTACATCGAGGAGTTTCAAAAGCTATGTTTGAGATCAAAAGTAGTAGAAGATGAAAGCATTAAGCTTGCAAGGTACTTGAATGGCCTCAAATGGTCTATTCAAGAAGAAATGAATCTAGTGAACTTCAAAACCATTCGCCAATGCTATCAAATGGCCTTGAAGATAGAGGAGAAAAGAAAGAGAAAGCAAGACCAAACCTCTAAAGGTAAAGGTAAAGGAAAGGATAGTAGAGGACAAAGAGGTGGCTATGGTGGGAGAAGTTCTTAATCAAAAACTCAAGGAGACATAAAAGTCAGTGAGCAGCAAGAAGGAAGCTTAAGTAGAGGTGGTAGAGGAAGGAGTTCTAACTCTAGCTCTAGAGGAAGAAATGGTGGACAAGGAGGAAGAGGCAACTACTTTGCCAATATGAAATGTTATCATTGCAATCAAATGGGGCACCCTGCCTATAGATGCCTAGAGAAAGGTAGTTCTTCGCATGGAGGTGACAAGAGAACTAACCTAGTTCATGAGGAATCAAATGCAGTAGAGAAGCATTCTGAGGTTCCATTAAATTCTGAGGAAGGTGAGAACCTCATGATGAGGAGAACTTTGATCAAGGAGCCAGTGAAGGAGGAGCCAAGCCAAAGCAGGTCTTTATTTAGGATAAAGTGCAAGATGATGGGGAAAGTATGTAGAGTCATCATTGACTCAGGTTCTACTGATAATATTGTGTCAGAGGAAGCAGTCAGCAAACTAAAGTTGACAAGGATACCCCGCCCCAATCCTTACAAGGTCACTTGGCTCAATAAAGGCCAACATGTGTTCGTGAATGAACAAGCATGGGTGGAGTTCTCAATTGGAAGGTATAAAGATAAAGTTTTGTGTGATGTGTTACCTATGGATGCATGTCATTTTATCCTAGGTAGACCATGGAAATTTGACCACCAAGCCATACATGATGGAGGGAAGAATTCTTATTCTTTCAAGAAGGATAATGTGACATTCAAAATTCAGTCACTGTTATAAGATACAGAGGTGAAGACAATAGGTCCTAACATACTCATGGTTGGTGAAAAAGAGTTCTTAGAAGCTTTGGAAGAAGGAGGAGTTGGTTATGCATTGGTGCTAAGACCAAGAGAGGGAGATGAAGGCAGGGTGACCAAGAAGACAAAGTTACCAAAGGAGATTCAAAGCATGCTGCAGACTTACCAAGGTATAGTGAGTGATGGACAACCATCAGCCTTACCCCCTAAAAGAGCCATAAGTCATAGGATAGACCTTATTCCAGGAGCTACCCTTCCCAATAAAGTAGCCTATAAGATTACCCCTTAACAAAATGAGGAAATAGCTAGACAAATACAAGAACTCCTAGACCAAGGTCTCATTAAGAAAAGCATTAGTCCATGTGTCGTACCCACTGTCCTAGCACCTAAAAAGGGAGGAGATTGGAGGCTTTGTACTGATTCAAGGGATATCAATAGGATAACTATAAGGTATAGGTTCCCTATCCCTAGAATTGAAGACCTGATGGATTGTCTAGGTGAAGCTAAGTACTATAGCAAGATAGACTTAAAGAGTGGCTATCACCAAATTAGGATACATGAGGGAGATGAGTGGAAAATAGCCTTCAAAACTAATGAGGGTCTATATGAGTGGCTTGTCATGCCATTTGGATTATCCAATGCCCCCTCCACATTCATGAGGCTCATGAATGAAGTTATCAAAGACTACATATGCAAGTTTGTGGTAGTATATCTAGATGATATACTGATTTTTAGCAAGACAAGGAGTGAGCACCTAGAACATCTTGAGATTGTTTTCAAGAAGCTGCATGAGGAGAAGCTGATGATCAACTTGGAGAAGTGTGAGTTCATTAAAACAGAGCTAGTATACCTTGGATTTGTCCTATCACATGGAAATCTGAAAATGGACGAAAGCAAAGTGGAGGCTATCATGAATTGGCCTACTCCAAGGACAACAATTGAGGTAAGGAGTTTTCATGGCCTTGCATAATATTATAGGAAATTCATAAGGCATTTTAGTGCAATTTGTGCTCCTATGTTGGATACTATTAAGGGAGGCATGAAGACCAAATTTGTATGGAATGAGCATGCTAACAAGATCTTTGAGTTGTTGAAAGAAAGGATATCTACCCAACCTGTTTTGGTGCTGCCAAGCTTTGAGAAGCTTTTCACCATTGAGTGTGATGCTAGCAATGTGGCAATTGGGGCTATTCTAAGCCAAGAGGGTAGACCGGTGGATTTTCATTCTGAAAAGTTAAGTGAATCCAAAAAGAAGTACTCTTCTTATGACCTTGAGATGTATGCATTGATCCAAGCTCTAAGGAAGTGGAGGCACTACTTGCTCCCCAAGGAATTCATTGTGTATTCAGACAATCAAGCACTTGGTTTCCTGAATTCACAAGAGAAGTTGAGCCACAAGCACATGAAGTGGTTTGAGTACCTACAAGCTTACACCTTGAATATCAAGCACAAGAAAGGTGTCCTCAATAAAGTAGCAGATGCATTGTCAAGAAGAGCTCTCACAATTCAAGAAATTCAATTGAAGAGCATGGGAATAGATCACTTCAAGGATCTATATGCTGATGATGAAGATTTTGCAGACGTTTATAAGGTATGTGCTGAATATAAGAATCATTTTCATAGTAAATATGTTGAGTATACTTTGCAAAGTGATCTCTTGTTTAAGGGAAATCAATTATGTGTTCCTAGAGGCTCCATTAGAGAGAACTTGATACAAGAAAATCATAATGGTGCTTTGAGTGGTCACTTTGGGATCACTAAGACTCAAGAACTTGTTCAAAGGTTCTATTATTGGCCTAAGATGAATTTTGATGTTAGGAGGTATGTGGAAAGTTGTGTAGTATGTCAAAAGGCCAAGGGCACTTCTTCAAATGCAGGCCTTTATCAACCACTACCTATTCCTACTAGGCCATGGGAATGTTTGAGTATGGATTTTGTAGTTGGGTTACCCAAGACAAGGCAAGGCATGGATAGTGTTTATGTGGTGGTGTATAGGTTCAGTAAGATGGCTCACTTTATACCATGTAAGACCACTAATGATGCTAGTCAAATAGCCTCTCTCTTCTTCAAAGAGATAGTAAGAATCCATGGGTTACCTATCACCATTGTGTCAAACAAAGACACTAATTCATGAGTCATTTTTGGAAGACTCTTTTGCAAAGGTTATGCACTAACTTGTCCTTTGGATCGGCCTACCATCCCCAAACTGATGGTTAGACTGAGGTTGTTAATAGAAGCCTTGGATATCTATTGAGGTACTTGACCAAGGAGTATGGGAAACAATGGGATCAGTTGATTGGGCAAGCTGAATATGCCTACAATGATACTATAAATAGATCCATAGGGAAGAGTCCCTTTGAAATAGTCTATGGCCTACATCCTAGAGGAGTTTATGAGTTGAGAGACTTGAAGGATGGAGTGAAGGGAAGTGGATATGTTGATGATTTTGCATATGCTATGCAGGAAATACATGAGACATTGAGGAAGACCTTGACAGAGAACACCATAAAACATAAAACCAAGGTGGATGAGCATAGAAGAACAATACAGTTCAATATGGGTGACTTGGTTATGGTGCATCTTAACAAATCAAGACTTCCAAAGGGAGTCCCTCACAAGTTGCAGATGAGGAGGATAGGTCCCTGCCCTATCTTGGCTAAGTATGGAAATAATGCATTCAGAATTGAGCTACCAGATGACAGTGGACTATCCCCTGTCTTCAACATTGCAGACTTAGTCCATTACAAAGGACCACAACAAGACATGGATCAAAACCTTCATGAAGTGATCAGAGATGTGGAAGATCTACACTTACCTACTGCTATAGTCACAGGAGCTGACAGCATATTGGACACACGGGTCTACAAATAGACTAGAACCAAAGCATACAAGGAACACTTAATCAAGAAACAAGGTCAAACCGATGCTGATGCAGTATGGATAAAGGAATCAAAGTTCAAGAAGATGGGAATTGATCCAAGCATCATCAATCCAAGGGTGGATTGAACTTTTTTGTTTTGGGGAGGATGGTGCAGGAGCACACCTAGGCTAACCTCCAAGATAGTTGTTTTGGCTTGTACTTGACTCTAGCCAAGTTAGGATGTTTATTTGTTTTCTGACCTTAGTAGGTCATTGGTTTTGTGGGCTAGGTGAGTTAGTCATTAGGACTAAGGTCACACAAATAGCCAGTGTTAGTAGTTTAAGTTTTCTAAATGTTAGTTGTCTAAGGTGAGATTAGAGTCTTAATGATGTTCTAAACACTTAATGATGTTGTAAAGATGCCATAAGGTTATTAAATGAGTTGGTTCCTCGGAATCTAGAGAGGATAGTGGTCCTAAGAAATAGGATCAAGGCATAGAGAAAGATGCCAAATGTTGTAAAGAAGTTGTCATGACAACACTTGCAATTATTGCAAATGTTGCATGCAACTCGGTTATCTTTGGATCCCATTAAGAATAGGAAGTGGGAGATCGGCCAACAAGCCCTAGAATCATGGAGATGGCATCTAATATGACCCAAGACTCGAATCTTGAGGAGTGATGCATTTTGTAATTATTTTGAAGTTGAATATAGAGCTCTGCAACACTGTTTTCGGGAAGAACCCGAGATTTTGTGGTGAAAATCATGCTTAATGGATTGAGAGATTGAGTTTAGTGTTTTTTCAGTGTTCTATAGGATTAACTTAGACTTTTTCATTTGATAAGCAAGCTGTTTAGAGTAGAATATTTTGTGTTAGTCAAATTGTTTTGTTTTTGATTTCTTACTGGTCCTGTCCTGACCAGTCGGTGCTTTCATGGCTCCCCCATGAAATCTAGCCTTGGGAAACACCTAAGGATAGGTGGGAATGATAGGGGAGTCATTAGTGTATATAGGTGTAGGATTAGGAGTCATGAATGATGGGAGAGTTCTCTTTACTACTAGACCTTAGGCGAGCAGACAGAGCCCGGTTAGAGGTCTAGGAATGAGTTATTGAATATTTCTTGCAGGGTAGAGAGGTATTGTATGAAACAGATACAGGTTCAAGTAGGGTTTCATCATAGCTCAACATACTAGGTGGATTGAGGTCATACCAATCATTTAGATTATGATTTGATCAAAATACAAGCAAGATTACAGTTAGTCCTAGAAATTAGGCCTATTAGCCCTATTGTCCTAAGTTATAGGGAACCAGTGTACGAAGGTTGTCAGGCCCTAAGCCCACTGAATCTTTTAAAACGTCCAAATGGTTATTCAAATATGTGTTTAGATTTTTAGGGTCTTTGGGAAAGTTTTGCTAGAATTGACAAAACATGATTGGTAAAGGTTACAAGAATTAGGCCTATTTAAGGTCTCCAAATGGTGAATCTTTGAACCCGGTAAGGATAGGGTTAAAGAACCTTCTAAAATGGTTCAAATTGACAAGGTTATGAATGTTTTCATAAGGATGGACACCCCTGCAATGAAGAATGAAGTTTGTGAGAAGATAGCACTTGGAGCTTTCTAAGTGAGGGAGAAGAATTGCACTATTTAAAAGGTGTTAGTCCTCCAAAGGTGAAGCACAAAGGATAGAAATCTTAGAGAAGAGTTAGAATTGGACTTAGTTAATCATCTAAGCCAATCATGACCTAGAGGAGACTAGGTTCCTAGAAGAGACAAGCTAGGTCTCTTAGTTGCAGTGCAAGCAAACCTTGGAGCACTTACATCATCCTCCTCCATCACCTGTAGCCTCGCTTGGGCTCCCCTCAGTAAAACCATAGGATCATCAACTGGTACAACTTGTAATACTACTAATGGCTCCACCACATGAAATTCCGCATCCATCTCTACCTCCTCCTATGCCTGCTCAACCCTGCTCCTCACCTGAATCCTCCTCGGTTGTCCTCTCCTCCCCACCCTCATATGTCTCCTCGGATATCCTACAATCCTCACCTCCCCCTTTGAATCCTCTCCATCCTTGCTCATCTCTCTCTCTAACACATGGTGCTCTTGCTCCACTCGAATCTTCAATTGGACCCTCCTTTGTTGTCTACTCCCTGTCATACTCTTTGGATGTCCCCTTGCATGAGTCTCCCCCTATGCTCCATCCTACTAACCTATGACCCTCACCTACTCCTTCTCGAACCTCACCCGAAATCACCTCCATCATACTCTGCTACCTATACTGGTCTACCTAACAACCCTCCCCTCCACCTCCTGCAACATCTCCACCTTTGGATCACTCCCTACTCTCGCCACATCTCACTCTAGACCTCACACATTCTCATATCATACCGCCTCTATCCTTGGACCTCTACCACCATCAAACCCTCCTGCCTCCATCTCCTTCCCCACATCCATCATCTCTCTAGCTCTCCATTGTTGTCGCCTCCTCCTCCTCTCCGGTTACCCTCTAGCCCCACCCTCATTCTCTCTGCTATGCGGTTGTGATCCAGCCCCACCTGCATCCTCTCCGCTACTCTAGTGTCCCCCTCCCTACTACATCCCACCTCCCTCCTGTCCCTTGCTCCTGTCTTCCCTCCTCTGCACCCTCCTCCAACCCCCACCCTACGACTCCAACAATCAACACCTCAGGTTAAATCCTCTCCCACTAGTGGGTGAGAAACCACCGAGCATACTGCTCTGTCACTCATGCATCCTCAGGACCAACCACCCTCCCTAGATAGGGCACCTCACCTGCCATCATCCATGCCTCTCTAGTCGCCCTCGCTGTCAGAATTCCCCCCCATGGCCACTCTTTGTTGAGCCAATGAAACATGGTAGGTGTTGGTGGAATATCCTGTATCCGCCCAAACTACCTCTCCACTTTGTCTGGTTGATGTGCCTCCACTATGTGAAGTTGGATCCCAATCAAGACACATTTACACCTAAAGTAACCCTGATATATCTCCTCCTCTTCCCTCCATCCCCTATACTGTTGATACATATATGGGCGCCATACTATGTAAACCTCTCGCAACTCATCCAACACTCTCCTCCAATTGCCCATCTCTCCCTGCATCTCATACCACAAAACATATCCCCTAGACCCCCCGTACCCCCAAGCAACAGGCTCCCTCTCATCCACTTATCCTCTTCTCACCACGATGGGCCTCATCACCATAATATGCTCCCAAGCCCACACCTGTAATAGTCTCATATGCGTCACGCTCATCAACCGCCAGTAACAAATCACATGTATATATCTATATAATTATGCTAATATACATGAGCCCCATGAGAACTATCCCTCTCACCACTCGAAAATATGTCGAATCACCTCCATAAACCACAGATTGCAAAATCATTTGCTACGGTCTGGCAACAATATCCCACTAATCAAACAACACAAATACAATGGTAAAGGTGGCAACCCCAAGGACAAACATCTGTCTACATCGAACTTCCCCCTCTATATGGACAAATCATCCCGTCCAAATAACACTAGGATGGTTTGATCCAGCTCTGCGCCTCTAGATACTACCTCGCTCACTAACCACCCCGCTATCGGTAGCCTCAGGATGCACCATACATCCTCCAGTGTCACCGTCATCTCCCTTGTAGGAAGATGGAAGGTCAATGTAGCCAAACTCCATCTCTCTATCAGTGTCATCAGCTTTGCCCGATGTGCTCTCATAACCAGAAATTTTACCAAATGTAGTACTCCCGCATACTCCAGTGTTGCGTGGTCTACTCTGATCACAACTGCTGTGGTCGCCGCCAATGCCTCCAAACGTCATTCATGTGTATGCAACCAATCAAAGCTTTGCATCCATCATAATCACCTTATTAATATCCTTCTTGGCCCTGAGACATTATCCTTTTCTTTTCTTTCTATCTTCCTTTTCCCTCCTCGCTTCATCTCAAACCCCATTGGCTCTACCCCCGACCCGCGAAGCGGACCAGCCTCAAACTAAGATAGACCCATCCTGATCGTGGGGCAGATCTTCCCTTGAGTGGGGTGGACCCACTCTACATCAGGATGGACCCGCCCCGCTCTAAGGTAGACCTCCTCTGGCTAGGGTGGACCCATCCCCGATTGGGGCAGATTCGCCCTGCGTCGGGGCGAACCCGCCCTCGCCCGCGGGGTGGACCCACCCTCAGCTAGGGCAGACCCACCCTTCGACCATGGAGCGGACCAGCCCTCGACTAGGATAGACCCACCCTCGACCGCGGGGCATATCCGCCCGATGCGTGGGTGGACCCACCCCACACGGGGGCAGATCTACCTCGCACTAGGGCAAACCCGCCCCACATGGGGGATGATCTGTCCTACGCCAGGGCGGACTTACCCTTGGTAGGGGAAAACACACCCCCCACAATGGGGTGGGTTCGCCCCTTCGACACCTCCAAACTCTACCCCCCCTGCCCACCTTCAACTAGCTAGCATTTTCATGCTTACCCATTTTTCTTCCCTAACCCGTCAACAAAACCCATTTTTCAAATTTTGCACAATACATACAAAATGCATTTAAATTAATTAAAATACGCATCGAGGGTTTTTCGCTCACCTGGTGGGGCATAGCCCGATGGCTGTAGAATCGTCGCACCTTGTCCGCCCAATGGATGATGTCTGAGTCATAATCCTACGAAATCCTTGCTCTTTGTCTGCTTCCTCTCCTCTCCTCTTCCCTCAACTGCTATAGTGCAAATGAGGTGAGGTAATTTTTAGGTAATTTCTAAAAATTACCTTATATTACTTTTCCCTCCCTTTTTTATAAGGTGTATTTTTAACCTCTTATTTACCATTTTTCTCCTCTAAGTAATCCCCTACCTTCCCGGGGTCGCCATTTACAAACCGTTTGTCCGTTTGACTCTATTTAAAAGGAAAAATTGCAAGGGTTTTTGCGCTCTTTCCAATTGTACCCTCCATTTTTTCTATCGAGAGGTCATCTGGGACCCTTCTCTTTTCTCCAGTCGCCCTCTCTAGGGGGGAATACCCTTCCCATTTCTCTATTTTCCTTGTCATAGTAATTCCATCGCAAGATTGGGGCATCTTCATCCATTCCCCACTCTTTGGGTAGCTCAGGTCCCTCTCTCCATGTTGGGGCATCATTTTCTTGTTGCTTCCTCTATAGAGTCATTTGCATTTTCTTTTCTTTGAAATACTATTATTCTAACAGTACTTCGAAGAGGGGAAAATTGTAGACATCTAAATTTGACCACTTCTACATGGTCAAAATCGTCTACTCTATTCGTCTACTTCGTTAATAATGATTAAATAATTTATTTAATCATTATTTCATTTTCTGCCTAAGGTTCCTAAAGTATGCAATTGAATAATTAAATACTTTACCTTACACCTTTTCTTCTCTAAAACAAAATAAATAGGTCAATTTATTTTAGTCACTTAACCTTTTGATTAAAAATCAATTTTTAATTTCTCATTTTCTCTCTCCTTGTCACATCCTCCATAATCCTCTTTTAATCTGGATTAAATAAATTAATCCATGATTAGGATGTGCACCACTTAATCAAGATTAGTGTCGCATCCTCCATAACCTCCCACTTTCTTCTAATATTTTATTAATTATCCTAATCCTATGTTTGCATGACCTTAATCAAAGTCATTAGCCACATTTAGCATGCCTTTTTAATTCAATCTTTTCATTTTCATTTCTTGACCTTGAATCTCTTTCCCATGTGAATTTTTAATTCACATTTATTCACCTTAGGCCCCTTTCTTCCCCATGTCAATTTTTAATTCACATCTTATCCTTCTAAGGCTTACCTTATCCCCATGCAAGTTCTAGAAAATTTGACTTATCATTTCACATGTGCCAAAGACTTCTAGAACTTTAGACTTGTCACATCACTCACATGTGGCAAAACCCCACCTTTTTGGAAACCCTCTCTTATCCATTAGATTCTCTCAAGAATGTGAATTTTTAATTCACATTTAATTCTTCAACCACCTTCCCATTCCCCATGGAGATTTTTGAGGAATTCTAAAATTCCTCAAATATCTTTTTCACTCTCATTTGGGGACAAGAAGTTCATTTTTGAGGAAATATTCTCATCCACCAAGGTACCTACAAGGTACTTGTATTTTTCTCCACATCATGTAACTTTCTTCCACCTCACTTCCACATCATCTCATCTTAAGCCATCTCACATTCCACATGTCAAGATGTGAGGGTTTGTGAGTCCTCAACTCACCATAGCCCTCCATCTTGACCTTGTTGGCTTAATCTCAACCGTTGAATTCTCTAGAGAATCCAAACTTCTTTAAAAATACCCCCCTCTCTTCTCTCATTTAAGGAGACTTAGCCATTTTCACCCTTATGCTACCAAATTGTTCATTCAAATTATAAACATTTATCCAAGCCATTTAGCCATTAGCACTTGCATTGATCACATTTCACACCTTGCATACACCATTTCAATATCCATCCAAGGAGCACACAAGCTTTCCAACATCAAGGGCCAACCAAAGAATTTGCAGCAAAGAAGGTATAATCACTTGTCTTTTTTTGTTATCTTATTTCTTTGCATTATCATTCCTTAGGCTAATCTTTAGGTGTATCTTTTGTGTTTTTCCATTAGTGCATAATAGTTAGATTTTCATTTTAGAATAGGGTAGACATTTAAGGGATCATGGGTGCAAATCATAGAAAGGGGACAACAGGATCTATTGTAGATTGGACAGATTTTATGTAGACAAAGATAAATTTTGTTTCGTTTCAAATAAAAAAGGGCTCAAAGTCTATGTATACCCATACACCATGTCTGATCACCATCCAATAAAAGCCCAAATCAATATGAATTTGGGTAATCCTCATCCCAAAAAGAAGGAGGATGGCTTCGACCTTAACACGTACCTATTAAAAGATAAATATTGCAAGGATGTCATTGCCTCCATAAGGGATATTAACAATTGGATGTTGTAAAATGATAACCCAATCGATAGGTGAAATAAGAATATGGAGGCATAAAGGAAAATGTTTCAAATTATTGGGAATAAGAAAGCTAAAGATAGTAGAAGGGAGCAAAATGATCTCCATGATTCCTTGTTGGCTGTTGAATCCAGAATCCAAAGTGACCCTACAAATGAGAGGGTTGGGGAGGAGTTAGCCTTGGATAAGGACAAGCTTAGAAGATTGCAAAACCACAAAATTCAAGGGATGAAAGTCAGGGCCAAATTAAATTGGTTAAATTATGGGGACGAGGGGTCAAAGTTCTTTCTCAACTATATAAGGAAAAATAAATTCAAGGAACAAATTCAAAAAATTTGGGATAGTGACAGATTGGTCACATCCCAACAAGAAATCTTAGAACAATTTCAAAAATACTTCAAGAATTTGTTCTCTTCAGAGGGAGGTGTTGAGGGAAATCAGAGGGCTAGAGAGTTCATAAAGGGGATCATCCCCAAGAAGGTCTTAGAGGAGGATGCAAGGAAGCTAGCCGCAAAATTAACCAAGGAGGAAATAAAAAAGGCCATCCTTGTAATGAGCAATGACAAGTCCCCTGGAAGAGATGTAATTCCGATGGAATTTTATAAAACATTTGTGGATTAGATATGTGATTATCCACTACAATTCTATAATCAGGCCTTGACTAAAGGTTCCTTGGGGAGGAACATCAACAAAGGACTCATTAAGTTGCTCCCAAAATGGGGAGATAAGTCCCTCGAAAAATTCGAGGCTAATAACCCTCTTGAATGTGTCTTACAATATCCTAGCAAAGGTAATGGCCTTAATATTGTTGGATATTTTTCCTAAATTCATTAATAACAATCAAACCAGGTTCATCAAAGGGAGATACATTCTAAAAAATCTAATGATAAGCTTAGAGGCCATGGAGTGGATAAGGTGTTTGAGCCAAAATTTTGCAATGCTCATGCTCAACTTTGAGAAGGCATATGATAGGGTTGAATGTCCCTTCTTAAGGACAACTCAAGGCCTTTGGTTTCCCTAACACCTTCTAGAATATGGTTGAAAATATGGTGAGGGATGCAATTTCCCAGGTTGAGTTAAATGGGTGAATCTTAGAATAATTTGAGTTGGAAAGGTCAATTAGAAATGGTTTCCCCCTTGCTCCTACCCTCTTTGTAATCGCCTTTGATGCTCTTCACTATCTACTAAGAGATCAAGCCCACTCCCCTAGGATAAGGGGCATAAGGATTCTGAACTGAAATAAACTTATTAACATCTAGTTTGCAGATTACACTACAATATTTCCAGAGCTTGAAGAAAAAAATCTTGAAACATTGATGAGAAAGTTGGACCTCTTTTGCCAGGATTCAGGGGCTAAGGTATCAATGGATAAATATAGTATTCTTGGTTGGAATGAGTCAACCTTAGAGTGGTTAAAAAAATATTATTTTCAGTGGGGAGGGCCCAACAAGAAAGTAAGATATCTGGGAATCCCCTTCACTGTCAATCACAACCTGAAGAAAATATGGATGTGAATAAGTGGAAATTTTGAGAAGAATATTGGGGGTTGGAATAGGCAACACCTTTCATTGGCTGGAAGATTTCAAGTATGTCAGAAGGTCCTCTCATCTTACAATATTTACTTTTCCTTGATTTGGTTCTTCAATAGTTATCAGGTTAATGAAATTCAGAAAAGGAGCATAACCTTTCTTTGGTCAGATGGAAAAGGAAAGAGGAAAAAACATGCGGTGAAATGGGACTGGTGCTGTCTAGAAAAAACCTATGGGGGGCTTGGGCTAAAGGACTTAAGACTCCATGATATTGCATTAGCAGTAAAATGGATTGTCAAGGAAATGGAGGGGAGTGAACCATGGAAAGTGATTGTAAGAAATAACATTCAACCTTTTGTCCCCAATCAGGCTAAGACTTGGAAAGGGTTGCCCATGTATGATATTCTCTTGAGTAAGTTTCCTATGTCTCTGACCAACTCCACAATGTTTAAGTCTGTGGAGGGCCTGGGAGGTGATTAAGCACAAGGTTTCCTATAAAACTAATAACATCGCATTAGCCAATAATAGTAGTTGTCATTCTTGTAGTTCAATCTGGTGGAACTTGTCACACAACTCTAAACCCCTAGCCCTACTCCAAGGCTACTCTCCTAAGAAATGGGGCGCAATAGGTATCAGAACCTTTAACGATATCCTAAATAATGGCTAGGTTAAGGATTTGGATAACCTGGTTGTTGAATTTAACTTACCTTCTACCAACCTTAGAACCTTCAATACCTTATTCGAAGCCTGCAAAGAAGCTCATTTTCCTACCAATGCTACCCCTGACTTCAACATTGCTAGCGACCTAGTTTGGAGGGATGACACCAACCTAACTATGATCAAAGCCAAGTAAGTCCATAAAGAACTTACTAGTGTAAATGTGGTGATTGACCATGCCAACCATCGCTGGGGGACAAACCTGCCTGAGAGTGAGTGGTTTAAAGTCTTTGACTCCACCTAGTATAACATTAAAGAGCCTAAAAAGGCCTACTTTAGATGGCTTATTTTATTGCATAAATTGTCATACAGATTTAACTATGTGGATGTGGATATTTGCAGCATTTGTAGGACTCTTGAGACCACATATTATTTTTGACTATATCTATACTAAGGAAATCTATAAAATGTTTTGTAACAATTTAATGATATGGGATATAAATGATAAGGTAGATTATAAATATATATTATTCAATTTTAGGAAGCTAAGCAAAGATTTCCAAGATTTTTGGTTTGTATTAAGTAGTGAAATCGTATGGCATGTCTGGAAGGCAAGAAATGCAGATAAATATCAAGGGTGTAAGAGAGTACTCACCGAGTCTTCTAAAAGACTCATAGCTGGTAACATTGTTTTGTAGGTCATCCTTCACCTAGAGTTGTCTATGAAGAATTTTTTTAGGTTGTTTAGAGAGGGTGCAGTGACCGTTTTCTTGGAAGAAACAAAGTGTGTGCATGCCCATCACTGCAACCAGGAGGAATTCAACGCCTTCTTAAGGGTGATGAATGAGTTCCAGGGGATTTTCAACAATTCGCATAGACCAAGAGGCCATCAACCACCAATTTCATAAGGAGATGATGAGGATGTAGCCACTTTTGCCATTGAGGAAGTAAGATCTAGTGTGCAACCAATGAATTTGGATGCAGATGAAGTTGAAGAAGGCATATGGCACCACAATGTCTAAAGAAGATTCACAACTCACAAGTTTTGATATACATTTTACTTAATCCTTTTGGCATATAATTTTTGTAATCACTATGTAAAAGGTGTATATTCGGCCTAGTTAGCTGGAAATCTCTACACTCTCAAAACTGTAGTTGGTCTGATTTCACTCTAGACTGTTATGTAATATTTTCTGTTATACTATATTTAATAAAAAAAAATCTTCAGTTATCTTTACAAGATATTTGTAATTGATAAACAAGAGACTCTTAATTTTTCAAGGTTAGGTATTGATAAGACAAAGGCATAATTTTTTGTAAGAGACTCTAATATAGGGATGATTGTTATCATGTAAGATCTACAAATTTTTGAACACTCAAAATAAAGAATCTTGGAATCCTATGTGTTTCTATTTTTGTGTTGTCATTTCCTATGTGAGTGATAGCTATTTTGATATGTTCATATATTTTTGTATTAGTTGCACTTTGTATTTTGGGTTTGTTTTAAGATAGTAAATAGCCATTGTACTAATTATTATTTTGGAATTGGATATCTCCCTATTATACATTTGTATTCACATATTTTGAAATAATCATGTGTGATTTTTTATTATTATATCTTTTTTTCTCCTAAATTGTCTCATTTGATGTAAATTTTATCTTATGTGCTTTCTAGTTAAAAGCATATCCCAGTTCTTTGAAAAGTTTAAAAATGTAAAATTTTATCATATGAGGGAGTTGTTCCTCTAAAATTCAAAGGAAAATTATTTTAGTTTTAAAATACAATTATACAATTGTTAGTGAATTGTCAATATAAAGAGGCATTACAAAGTTAGATTAAGAAATTCAAATTGAAAAAAATGTTAACCAACATATACATAACTAAGATGTAGGATCCTGTGAATGATATTTCAAGTGACAAGAAGCTGACTAACAACAAAGGAAAGAGTAAGAGAGAAGATACATAGGAGGAAGAGGACTTTATGGAGGGACCTAGTCACTTTTTGACTTCAACATGATGCTCCATGAAGATTCGACGACCCACTCCTCGGACCCTACAACTATGGAGAAAGATAATGATAAGACTATGGACAAGGAGGATGATGATTATAGAAAGCTACTAGAGCACATGGATAAGCTCAAAAGGAAATTTTCCAGGTTGAATCAAGTCACCATTAAAATTATCCACCAATCTACTAGTACCCTTTCTCTATTGCTCAAGGAAAAAGTGGACAAGAAGACTATGGAGGAGGGACCCAATTGGGTTGGGAAGTATGTATTAAACCTCATCATACAAAAATGGGAGGGTATAGAAAATTAGTCTTTTGTATCTTTGTTCTATTTTTTCATTGGGTCTTCGTTTGTCGGTTGTCGATCTGTTGTCTTTGTATCTTGTTGTTTTGGTGGATTATATTTTAATGTTTTGGAATTGATCTTTTTTGGCCCTTTGGGCTCATGGTGTAAAGGAACTACGATAAAACAGGAAATTAGCGCCTAAAAAATCACCAAAATTTAGTGCATTTGAGTTCATGAATTGGACACTTCTACCAACGCAAAACTCGACATTAAAATGCATGTTCTCTATGACACCATTTTTTGCACCAAATTTTTCACCAAAAAAATAGCGCAGGCAATAGCGCCTAAATTAGAGCCCAATTTTGCTTCCATGTCTGCTCCCATTTTTTCTTCTAGCTTTGCTCCCAGTCGTGCTTCTTGTTTTGCTTCTAGTATGGCATTGAAAATAGCTTCTTTTTTGGCTTCCTAATTGACGTCAAGTTTTGCTTCCATTATGACGTCCTTTGTTGCTTCCAATTTTACTTCCGATTTTTATTCTAGGTTTACTTCTATTTTTGCTTCCAGTTTTTCTTCTGGTTTTGCTTCCAGGTTTGCTTTCAGGTTTGCTTATGGTTTTGCTTCCAATTTTGCTTATGATATAACGTCGCTTGTTGCATCTAGCTTTACTTCCATTTTTGCGTCTTTGTTCTAAAAAAGGTGAGTGGTCCAATCTTTCTTTCTAACCGCCCCATCTTTCACCTTATAGCCTAGCTTAACCTAATACTCCCCAATTTTTTATCAGCTCCATCTTAGTCTATCTTCTTTGCGAGACAAGCTCATAGAACTGTTTGAAAAAATATTCTCTAATTCATTGATCTGCGCTCCATCCACCTAAATACCCCTGAAGCATTTGAAATATCGTATAGGATACAAAAGTTTTTTAGGGAAATGGACATCCATAAAAATTAACAACATAATTATACTTATTAAATATCCATCAAAATAAAATCTACAACAATATCCAGTATATATAAAATAACAAGATAATTATTATAACACGATCATCATCTATAATTAAAATAAAAGAGTCAAATATATATAATTTAATTGAATTTGACAACATCCATCCTGAGCAATAAATTAAAATCATCATACGTAATAAATATCCATCCAAAAATCATCGACCACTTTCAATATATATAAATTGACAAATCAATACTGATAAGATCATCATCATAAATAACTAAAACAGGTAAAAGTCAAACACACCAGTAGATCAATAACATGTAAAAATGATACATGTCCAACAATCGACATAAGTCAAAATGATTCATGTACAAATGATATAATTAAAAATGATAATTTATGTAACTCAAAATGATACAAGTCAAGATGATACATGTCCAAATGATATAAGTCAAAATGATACAACTCAATAATATGGTATTGCAGGCCGTGAAAATGATACATATGATAGTAACCATGAAAAGAGGCATCATAACGATATATCAACAATGATCCATGATGCAGTCTATATGATCATGAATTTCATTGGCTACTACCAAAAAATACCTCATCATCATCACCATTGTGATCATCATCATCATGATCAACATCGTCGTCATCATCATCATCGTCATCATCATCATCATCATCATCATTGGCCTCGGTGTCTTCTGTATCTGCATCGTCATCCTATGCCCAAAACCAACATATTCTTGATCTATATCATGAGGATCATCTTGATCTTCTGGAAGACCCGTGTTTTGCAAAAAAAAAAACATTTAAAATGAAAATTTATTAATTATTTCATGCAATAATTTTTTTTTTTATTATATATCTAATATTACAACATATGAAACAAAACCATAATCATATTACATCATATCAAAATGCACATACCATAATAAATTTCAAAAAAGTTACAGCTAAATGTCATTCCAATGATGTAAAACATGCAACAATTCTATTAAACGTTAGTAAAGATCATAAAAAAAAATTGTTATACAATTTAACTATCAACTGTAAATTCTATTACATAACCTTAAGTGTGAACCCTCTACATTTTGTGCTATATATGATGATACTGACCATCATCTCTCCTTTGATATGCTCATTTTAAATCACTTGCAACAATATGCCTTCTGCATCACAACCTGTTGGCATCAATGACAACACATGCAATAGTTGCAAGCTGGTCCAATCATATAAATGTTTTGCATGATCATTTTCCTCTGGGCTTCTTTTCTTTCCACTAGTGGACAAGGCTCATGCATTATTTTTTTTTATAATCAATTTATTTTTCAAAAAAACCTATAAATGCATGATTTGGGTCAAAGAACCATTAGTCTTTTATAACATCCAACTATAATTCTTTTAGTTTTTGGTCAAGAACCCCCAAATCTCTTATTTTCTTCAAGAATATATACTTGTATAGTTGAGGAAGAGACTAATAATCCGCTCTCCCCCTTCCATTCTCATAACTTGTGTTAATCATGTCTTGTTGTCTTAAATATTCAAGGGTAAGGACTTTGGGTGTAACATATTTAGGGAGCTTGTATAATGTTCCCCTGAATCCATAGAGTCTAATGGTTGTGCTATATTGGGTAAAGAACCAATCCCCTTTCTTAGTATTCTTGAAAAGTATTTGAGACTCTGGAAGTCTTAGGAGATATTCTCATGTAAGTAAGTTGATTGTTGGCTGAAAAAATTATTCAATGAACATGTAATACTAGGAGGCCTTGTGAAGGTATGGAATCCACACAATTATTGGATCATAATATTCTAGTGTGTGATACATTTTAGGTTGTAGGTGTAGATATAGGTGGTAATATTGATGCAAAATCATATATATTAAGAGAGATCGGTATCTAAATTTTTTTATTTGAAAAAAATCTACCAACTATGAATGCATATGCTCTTCTAGTAATGGGGTGAAGTTAAATCTCAAAGGGTTTTCATTTTGTATTCTCTACAACATTTTTAGCATTGCCAAATGTTCAGGCCCTACTATTAAGTCATTATCATGTCCTAGAAACCATGCTACCATACTACAAACATGCATGCCTAGAAACCGCCATGTTCTTCAAACAAGTGCCACATGAAACTTGTCAATAAGCAACAATAAGAAGCGCATTTCTATATAGGTATAATATTGGGTTTTCCATTTCCATTTGGTGACAAGTGGAAAACCATCATACAAATTTAAGTGTTCATGAGATGGAGAACTAAAGATAGTGCCAACATAGGCTCTATTTGTGGATGAGGATCACTTGTTGACACTACAAGAATCCATGAAATCTAGGTGGAAGATCAAAAAATAAAAGGAGTGGGGAATAACCACAGTAAAACAAAAAAAATCTACGAAAGTATACACATGAATAAAACATAGATACACAATGAAAAAACAAAGAAGGTAAACTCACATGCAACATAGACATATAGCAGAGAGAAACTACATAAATTGTACCATTGTATAAAATCAATGCAAGAAAAGGCTTGCATACCAACTCATGGCTCATGACCACAAGGAAAATCGATCCATAAACTTCCCTCTATCAAAGACAAAATTTTCAAATTAATTTCACATGAATAGACTAGTAATGTGATCCAAGAGTAGTTATAAAATAGGGTAGATCATATGATCCTACAATAACACATGACAATAAATATAACTATGCAACCATGGGAAATGTGAACAATATGCCTACTCCACCTTACAATCAGATTTTTCTTGAGCACATATGGCAGAACCATGTACATATCGATTAGCTAAATCAACAAACAACGCAAGGCTCATAGAAAGACAAAAATCTTGGAATCTCGTGTCCATAATGTCATATTGAGCACTACATCTCCATATGAGTCAAGACCAAAAACAAATGCCTAAAGCTCATATGGAAAAGAAGGAAAACCCTAATCCAAATACTAGTTCAAAATATTTGCACAAGAATATAGAACGTGGGGCAAATAAAAAGAAGAAAAAAATTCTTCTACTTGCCCCTCAATTGAACAATCTTCATCACCCTCTATTGAGTGATAACTAATGCTACAAATAAGAATACTAAAATTATTTCTCTTCCTCACTTTCTTGTAAAGCTTCACTCAATTCTCAATCAGAGAAAACATTCTCAAGTGCAAGGCATTCCTCACATGAATCAAAATTGGATCTCTTATAATGACTAACATTCTCAAACTACAACATGCTCATTCCAAGCTCAAGAAAATCTTGAGGGTTAAGCTTATCATCCTCATTAATTAAAACATCATCACAAATGTTGGAAACACATCCTCGGTTCAAATTGACATCTAGCTCATTAAAAAATAGATTAGAAACTTTAGGTATACCAAGAAGAAAGTTGAGATCATGTATCTCAAGTTCTAATCTTACATCCTTGCTTTCCTTAGCAAGGCTATCCTTAAAAGTACACTTGTGGTAGCTGAAAGCTCACATTTACATGACCAACAATTAAAAAATTGTGCCTATATCGTGATTAACACTAAGATCTACAAGTTTTGTCCCTATGGAGTGTACATTTACAATAGTACACAAGCACAAAAGTATTCAATTACATCTTCAAGATGGTCATCCCATCATATGTTTCATCATACAAGGAAATTGGCTCAAGAGGAGGATTTAGACAATTAACTTCTAGGAACACTAAATGGTACCCTTCCATCAGCCTCAAGGGTTTAGTAAAAAACATAGTGGCCCTAATTAAAAGGTTGTATGGGGAGAAGGATGCTTCTCATTTTCAAGAATCCTAAGTCTCATTTTACATATTTTGCTTAAATAAGGGCCAATTTTAAACTAGTTAGTTGTTTTGTCACTCACTTTGTGCAATGAAATAACAAGAGTCAAGTCTCCTCCAGTGGGAACAAAGCCAAAATTCTATACAACCTCTTACTTGATTGTGTTATATTATTTGTGCAACAAATAAATTATTTGGGGATGAATTGGATATATGGAGCATCCCATATCGTTTTGTCCATGTTTATTGCTAGGACCGATGGGAGCACAAATACTCATCCATATATGAGAACATATGTGACCGATTATTTTCTCCCTTGTATGAGCTTATAAAGTGATACTTGTCAATTTCCATTTCTTGTGATTTTCAATAATCTTTGAAGAGGTTATAGGGTGATACTTGAGACAAACAGTTACAGTTGTACTTTCATTGTTGTTAGAAAGCATGTTCATCCAAATACTACTTCTATGGAGGCTCATGTTTATCCTTGAATATTGTTAGAATTGACCTTGATTTGTGTGACTCAACACATTCTTGAGCCATAGGTCTAGTTAACTAACTTATTGCATGAAAGTTACACATTTATCAAGTGTAACTTGTTCAAATGAAATTCATGTAGGCATCAAGTGTTACTTGACTAACCCTCTTTCAATGCATAGCCAAGTGTATTTAGCTAATCACAATACCTTGCATCATGTCAAGTGTCACTGTATTGGGTACATCAAACATGCATAAATCCAGTGTCATTTGATGTCATCATGAGCCCTTCATTATGCAAGTGTTAATAAGTATGAAGTTCAAGTAGTAATAAGACATGTTTTGTCTTGCTGATACCCACATGTTCTTTCCACTGCATCAAGTGTTACTTGATCAAAATTGAACATCTTTTTGTATGAAGTCATGCCATGCCTTCCATACATTGGTATTTCCTTCGTATTGCATAAAGTGTTACTTAATCAATTATGGAAGTTCAATTGCTATAGGTCATGTCTTGACCCTTCATGCAACCTTGGATTCTTTTCTTTGGTTCAAGTGTTACTCCAACAAACTTAAATCCCCAACACTTCAAGTCATGCCTTGCTTCCAATTGCTTATCCAATTATGATTCATCAATTTGTCCCTATTGCAAAAATAGTGTATCTTTCACAAAATTTAGATTTATGTACATTTGATTTAAGATGTAGTAACATATGGTTTGAATTTTTAAAACCATTTAGATGAAATTATTTTAAGGGATAATTTCAACTCTGTAGTTCTCATGAAAAGGTTAACTTCCTGGACTAACAATACCAATATTTGGTGACCATTAAAGGCAATTCAAGATCTTATTGTTATAAGAACTTGTATCCCAAAGTATTTAAACTCAAGTATATCAAATCAATGTCTAACTTTATGTCTTAGAGTAAAGACAAGGTCTTATTCACCCTTTATGTAATATCATAAAATTCACTCTTGTTAGCTTGATTGCTACAATGATTTGCACATCTTTTAGCAAGTGTTCATAATCAAATTAACTATCAAGACTATTCAAGCCATATACAATATATTCATACTTGATCAAAACACTACAAAGAACATATACACTACTGTACCTCCAAATCCATTATAAAAATACAAGGTTACATCTAAGGACTTCAGTAAATACTAGCAGTTACCATTAAATTATATCATGTCATTGATAGATTTGTACTTTACATATCATTGTATCATCCAACTACCTACTGTTCATTATATCAGTCATGGGTTATATGCATGGCTTACTATAGGAGTAAAATTTTAGTAGAATCCAACAACTCTACCACTTGAGATACTGAGCATAAATTTTATCTATTCTTCAATGATAATAAGGTGTCACTGCATATTCAAAAACTAGTCATGAACGTTACCACTGTTTATATCACTATATATTTGCATACAACAACCTCTAATACAATAACACCATACAATGCACACTTAACTTTACGGTACCTTAGCTTAGACATGATGCTACATAAATTTGAAGGTACCTCCTACTAAAGATGTCATGCCATAGACCAAATACCATTGTACAATATATATCACATCTACAATAGCAATTTCCTTCCAAATGTAGGGTTACAGTCTATGATTAACATGCATAGACCTTTCTAGTGTTTACAAGATAATTCTTTAGTCAACACCATACTAGTGTCCATAGGATGTTTCCATAATTAACATAAGAGATTAATGCTACTTTACAAACAATAAGCAAGCCTTTAGAGAGATTAAAGTTTCCATTTACATCCATGCACAATAACTTAATCAACCCTTAGGATTTAAGCACAATGAAAAAAAAGGTCCTATATTCTATTTATGAGTCCTCTATCCAAATGACACAGTGATCAAAAGTACATAATATATACTATTTTTTAGGTAGTGCTCATTCATTCAAACACAGGGAAGTCCATGCTAAGATAAATTTATTCACAAACAGTCTCACATTTAATAAATGCTAGTTTGAAATCACATTTCTAGGTTAGTGCAAGTCATTACAATGAAATCAAAGGTCATTCTCATCAAATGAATGCCTTTAGAATAGGTTGTTCTAGTTACAAGTACAATACAACTATTGCAATGTTACACAACTGTATGCAATTGAAAAAACCTCATTCTTTCCAAGAGTCAACTGGTAATCAAATACAATCATGTGGTGTTGTTTCAATATTGTATTCCATTGTGGCTTTAGTAATGCAAACCTCATAACCTTGGGGGGAGTGTTGGGGGGAAAGTTGACCCAAACCAAGGATCCAAAACCATCCCAAAAACCTACCTAGGAGTGGCATTAGTAATCCCAAGAAGACCTCACATCAACAATTGAGAGATGGACATTTATAGGTGAAATACCAACACCATTAGGGTTTACAACCATGTCAAAAAAGATACCCATGAACTAGGCCAGGTTTCCTCAAGACTCATGGTATGTTGCAATGATAGCATTCTAGTAATTGTAGCATGTGACCAAATTAATGTAGCTTCCTTCATGATAGAAATCCAAAACACAATAACCAACAGTTTTCCATAAAATGAATTTGAAAGCCAACTGCATTCAAAATGGAAATTCCAAATAGGACAACCAACTAGTTTCAACGAAACCAATTCAAAATCTTACATAAAATTGGACAGTGAGGAAAGACAAAACCCATGATGGGTTTACTCTTGTAAGAGACTAATACCAACAAAAAGTCTTTGTTCGTAAGTCCCATGATCTTAAGTTTGAATTCTCATAGTTAACAATATTTTCCTCATCCAAACCCTTTAGCATAGGCTTTCACAAGACCACATACAGTTACACAAGTTAAAGGAAACGTTTCACCAAAATGGTCAGTGTAATTTTACAAGAATGGATGACAAGGAGATTTACTTCAAAGAAAGGTTAGCTTAGTTGAAGAAGACCAGTTGGTGATTTGATTCTTAGTCTCCAACCCAAACAACAATACACTCAACCAACATGATGAGCACACCCAAAGTCTCCCTTCCTCTAAATCACTTACAGTCCAACCATCAACCTTCCTTCCTCGACCCCAAGGAAAAAAAAGAAGAATTCCCCCCCCAAAATGGTTCCCCGCTCCTTCCTTTTCTCCCTCATATCCCCCAAGACCAAGCACATTAAAGAATTGTACTTCCTAAAGTTACTATGGTAGAGGAGAGTTAATGCCTATTTCCGATGATGGCTCCTTCTCAACAAAAAAAATATGCATATTAAAATTTAAATGTCCACTATTATATTTCAAAGGTTTGAAATATAACCAACAATGTAACTTTAATGCATGCCCCCCTTTAAGTCTTATAATAAAAGGTTAGGAAACAAAGACTTGAGATAAACCCTTTGGTCTGTTCACTTAGGATACCACCTGAAAACTCAATGATAATTACATCCACATGATCAACAAGAATGACAAGTGACCTATGAATAACAATCCACTTGAGTTAAAAAGACAAGAAGACCAATAGAAACCAAACATAACAAGCATATTATAGTTGTAACTGTTTGTCTCAAGTATAACTATAACCTCTTTAAAGATTATTGAAACTCAACACAAGAAATTCAAATTGACATATTAACACAACAATATCCAACTAAGCTATTGAAATTCAATTATTGATACCTTGTACTCCATCTAGATTATAAACCCGGTCCACTTTTTTCTTTGTAACATTTCCTTTTCTAATTGCGTTGGATGTCGATCATATTTCTCCTCTTGTCAAAACATGGCACATGGACTAGTTAAAATAATTAATATGAAATCATTTACTTTTTCCTAGGAAATACAAAAATATATCATTTAACATATTAAATATACTTACAAATGTACAAATCAAGGCCTGTAAACCTTTCTGGCCATTGTGATGCATGGCATGAATTTTGTCAAGCCTAGCCTTGGAGGCCTTGTCCTGAAACATATACTAATTCAATTTAACTAGGCACAAATAAAATTGAAAAATTGTTTAATAAATTTGAGATAATCTTATAAGAAAATTCAAATACCTGTGTACTCTCCTCATTGAACTTCCTTCGCGCATCAGACTTCTCATATGCTTTTACAAGCTCTTTCCATACTTTCACATTTACATCAATTGGCCTTTTATTGAGCCTTAGCTCGGGAGGGAGATTTTTTATCTTCTTTGTTTGGTTGCACTGAAATCTCTTGCAGTTTTGAGATATTCATAGCTTTATCTTCTTTATGGACCAACTTGTGCCAAATTCAGTCCATGTCATAGATAATTTCTTTTTCCACGTGCATGGGTATCTTTGAGAATGGAAAATGTAGATGTTATTTGAACCATTGAAGGCATGATTCCTTCAACCTATTCACAAATTTTTTTCCAACATCTATCATTCGGAATTCCCCTGAAACCACATCGTATTCTATCTTGGTATTGTAGCTACCATTGCAAGATGAAAAACATGGTGTGGTGGAAGAATTTTGTGTCTCAGGAGTGGCTGGGAGATCGGAAGTCTCTACTCCTTGTTCTACATTCTTAGAGTTTATTGTTATTGATTTCCTCCTAGATATTTTGATCGATCTAGGACTGGTTGGGGAATCAATTGATTCCCTTTGATACAGTTGATTTGGTTACAATATTTTAGGGGCTTTACTAGATCATTTTTCTATGTATCTGGCAAGCATTGTCAAGTCCACACCATCCAATTTGTTCACTACCTCTACCCCCAATATGGAAGCCAATGCCTCTTTATCATTTCCAGTCTCATATCCCTATATATATATATAGTAAATTTCTTCTTTTAAGTTTAGAAATAAAAAACTAAAAACTAAAAATCAAAGAAACAATGGAAACATTTACAAATCTATAAATTCAATACTGCTTTTAGATTAGATTGTGTAGAAGTTTTTGCATCAACGTTTCGGATCACACTCTATGATCCATCATCAAGATAGAGAGCAAGAGGATAAAAATGGTTGATTGCAAACTAACACTAGATAAAAAGAGAGGGGAAAGGGGAGAGGTAGGGGGCACAAAGTTCAAGGGACCAAATTTAAAAAGAAACAATTACCCAATAAGTCAAGAGAGAGACCCAATACAAAACAAAAAATTAAAAAAAATTAAAATTAAAATTAAAAAATTAAAAAAAATATGAGCATGCCAATAAATTAGAGGGAAATTAAGCAAAAAACAAGAACACAAAGACAACACTGAAAAAGAGAAAAATTAAACAAAAAGAAAGAAAAGAAGTTACAAGAGACTGAAATTAAAGAAAGACAATCTTTAATTTACAAGGTACAAAAAAAGAGAGCAAAATTAAAGAAGTTACAAGGTACAAAACAAGAGACTAAAATTAAAGAAAGACAATCTTTAATTCTAGTCTCTTGTTTTGTACCTTGTAACTTCTTTTCTTTCTTTTCGTTTAATTTTTCTCTTTTTCAATGTTGTCTTTGTGTTCTTATTTTTTGCTTAATTTCCCTCTGATTTATTGGCATGCTCATCTTTTTATTTTTATTTTTATATTTTTATATTTTTATATTTTTATATATATATATATATATATATATATATATATATATATATATATATATATATATATATATATTTTATATTGGGTCTCTCTCTTGAATTATTGGGTAATTATTTCTTTTTAAATTTGGTCCCTTAAACTTTGTGCACCCTACCTCTCCCCTTTCCCCTCTCTCTTTTTATCTAGTGTTAGTCTGCAATCAACCATTTTTCTCCTCTTTCTCTCTATCCTGATGATGTGTCACAAAGTGTGATCTGAAATGTTGATGCAAAAACTTCTACACAATTTAATCTAGAAGCAATACTGAATTCATATGGATTGCGGAAACTTGATATCATTAATCTATAAACTGATAATGAATTACGTCATTGTGGCTAGAGTATTCTCCCTTTGCTCCCTTCCCTCTATTTCTTGACATTTTGAGGTGACCTAGGACAAATTATTTTCATCCAGTCTATGGACGAAAACGAAGTTCACACTGCCAGGTATGAAATTTTATGTCTTGTTTGTGGTATGAATGTTTTTTCTAGAAGCTTTGTTCTCTATCACATGGACTGCGAAAAATATCTTGATCATCATTAAAATATCTGAAGTTCCAATAACAATTAAATCTATGACATTATGCATTCAATATCAACCATTGAATATTGAAATTCCAATATGTTAGAACAACGAAATATAAATTTAGATAGAAACTTCTTTTTTTATTATTGTAACCCAGGTTTTTTTGTATGGTCGCCCTCACTATATTCTATATAAAATCAAACCCTTGTTTGACCTAAAAAATTTAAATAAGAAACCACATGACCTTTCATTGAAATCCCTTTCATAAGAAAAAAGGAAATAGTTCATAAAAAATAATTTCGAGGAAGGAGGTAGTGTAAATATCTAGCGATGATTTTTTTTTTTTTTGCATAAGTTTCAAAAGAATAGTAATGGGTTTTCAGTTTTTTCTTGTGGTAAAGAAGTTGCATCAAACAGATTTTAGTTTTATTTCGAAGACAAGGGTTTGGTTTTTATATACATAATGAAGTTGCAGCAAAGAAACTTTTGTTTCAGTGCTAGAAGAAACAAGGAGATGATGCAAATACCTCTTCCTTTATGGGGAAGATTTCCTCCACGTCCTTAGGTCGATCCCTTAGAGGGTGAACCTTGTGTTCTCTATTTGCACCGCCCTTCAAACTCACCTCAAAACTTGCAATTCGATATCTTTGCCTGATTTTCTCTGCTCTCCACCGTTTCCCTACAAGTTGTCATTTTTCCCTTTTTTCTCCTATTCTTCATGACGCCCTCCTCTCATCTCTTCCTTCACGTAGGAATTTTTAATTATTATTTTTTGATTCATTAGTCAGTGCTATAGTCACTATAGTTAACGCTGAATTTAGAACCGACTTTCAGCCCTAAATGTAATCTCTTTGGGGCACCAAAGGTTGTGCAAAGTGCACCTAATTTAGCACCTAGCTGTGCCAAGTTGGATAAAATGTTGTCATATAGTTATTAGAAGCACTAAATTAATAATTTAAAATAAATTTTAGTAATTTAGTATTGTTATGGATCATGTGTCTCTTTGATGAGGTAATTAGTTCTTAGTTTTCCATGATTTAATTCCCTAATTTTTTGGTTAATTTTCATTTTTAATAATTTTTAAAGGTTGTGTATCGATTACCTATCATTTATTTAAAAATTGTAATGAAATTTAAAAATAGAGAAATAATTTTAGAAAATATGGTATAGGCTATTAAAACTAGTTGATACTTTTTTTAAAACTTCAAAATCTACATAATTCTATTTAGCAAATATGACATAAGATTCATAATGAATACATTTTGATGTATAAATATTATGCATTTATTTTAAGAATCTTATTTCATATAAAAAAAATTATATTTGGACTATGGATTGGGATTTGAGTTTTCATTACATTTGTATTATATTTCACTCTATAATATACCAATATCTTGAACATAAAAAATAAATATAATATAAAATTATTTGTTTAGTAATAGAAATTATTTCAATTCATTGAAGGAATGCATGTTCTATAGAGGATATTATATGGTTGAATCTCAAGGGACTAAAGTTGTATACTTTGTTCAAATATAAATAAGAATTTGTTTTAACTTCCTAAAATTTGCATACAATAAATTAGTGTTTTTCTTAGCTACATCCCAAAAAATGACCTTTACTTAATTTATAAAATAGATTCAATTGATAATAAAAATATTATAGGTTGCATAAACTAGAACACATATCTTAAAAGTATTTCCCACTATTTATATACTTGTAATGGTTTCGTAAGATAATCTACAACATTGATCAAAATTTCAACTTTCTCAATCAATACCTTCCCACTCTCAACCATTTCTCCCGCAAAGTGATACTAAACATCAACATGATTATTATGAGCATGATACATAGGATTTTTGGCTAAACAAATAGCGCTCTGACTATCACATTCAATTCTAATTTTCTTGCAATTAAAACCAATACTGTTCCCAAGTCTATGTAACCAAACTGCCTCTATAGAGGCATGTGTAGCAGCCATGTACTCTTCTTCTATGGTGGAAAAAGAAACCGTGGGATGCCTCTTACTCATCCAACTAATTGTAGCTCCAAACAAAGTGAACACATAGCCACTTGTCGACCTTTTGACTATCCAGGTCTCCTCCCCAATCTGAATCATCAAATCCCTATATGTCCAATGATTTGTGCATAATATCAATATCATTAGCACCATCATAAACCAAATAGTAATCAAAAGTACCTCGTAAATATCTAAACACCCTCTCAACATAAGTCCAATGTTCTTTACCAGGGTTAGAAATAAACCTACTTAGAACTCCCATTGTTTGGATTATATCTGGTCTTGTACAAACCATTGCATACATCAAACTACCAACTGCACTAGCATATGGAATTTGATACATTTAATCATGATCAAAATCAGATTTAAGACCCATGTCTAAACTTAACTTTTTGCCAACTAGTAAAGGAATATTATTCGGTTTACTATCATGCATGTTAAAACGTTTCAAAATAGTATCAACATAGTTGCTTTGACTTAAGAAAATCTTTTTGTTACCTCTATCTCTAGTGATCTCCATACCTCTGACATATTTTGTAGCCCCTAGATCTTTCATCTCAAATGTGCTAGAGAGTCATGCTTTCAATTCTTTGATCATTACCTTGCTATTACCAATAAAAAACATGTCATCAATATACAATGTAATAATTAAAAGTTGATCATCAATAAATTTTATGTAAACACAATGATCTTCCTCACTCCTAACATAACCAATTTTTAATGCAAAAGCATCAAACTTCTAGTACCACATTCTAGGTGACTGTTTCAATCCATATAAATATTGTTTTAACCTAAAAACCAATAATTCTTTTCCTTTTACAGAAAAAACATCAAGTTGCCTCATATAAATCTCCTCATCAAGATCCCCATGTAAGAAATAAATTTTTACATCCATTTGCTCTATCTCAAAATCATAAGCAACAACAATAGATAAAAAGGATCTAATAGAAGTTAATTTAGCAACAGGAGAGAAGATTTCATTAAAGTCAACTCCCTCTCTTTGGGAGTAGCCCTTGGCTACTAATCTAGCCTTGTACCTTTTGAGATTACCATCTGCTCCAATTTTATTTTTAAAGATCCATTTACAACCAATGGCCTTTCTTCCTTTGGGAAAACTCTCAAGATCCCATGTGTCACAATTATCCAAGGAAACCATTTCCTCATGCATAGCTTGTGACCAAAGCTTCTTCTCATTTGAAGACAAAGCTTCCATGTAAGATCTAGTTTCATCATTAGTACTCATAAAATCAAATATACAATGGAAATCAGGTGGGCTATACCTATCAACGGGATTTTGTTGTCTTGTGGATCTTCTCAAAGAAGGTTCTTCTTGTTCCTCAATATGGTCATCATGAGCATCTATCTCATAACTCTGTGAACTCTCCTCATCCAATCCATCTAATTGTTCTTCAACATGTGTGTCTTCATGCTTCTTAGTATTTGTCTCAAAATTCACTATTCGAGAAGTATCCTTCTCCTTTGGTTGTTCTTCTCCTGTATAAGAACTAAATTCCTTGAAAATCACATCTCTAGATAAAGCAATTTTTCGGGTTAGAGGATTCCAAACCTTGTAACCTTTTACATTTTCACCATGACCTATAAATATGCATTTTTGTTCTTTTGGATCCAACTTAGACCGCTTTTCTTTAGGCACATGAACAAAATCCTCACAACGAAAGATCCTTAAATGTGCAACACTAGGTTTCCTACGTAACCACATTTCATAAGGTGGGTTATCTTCAATAGATGAACTAGTAGATCTATTGATTAAATAACAAGAAGTACTTACAGTCTCATCTCAAAAGCATTGATCTAGCTTAGCACTACTTAACATACTCCTAGCTCTTTCCATTAAGGTTTTGTTCATCCTTTCTATTACTCCATTTTGTTGAGGTGCATATGGAGTATTTTTTTGTCTCACATTTCCTACATGCTTACAATAATCATCAAATTCCTTAGAATAATATTTACCACCATTATCTAATCTCAACACTTTTATCTTATGATCTGATTGTTTCTCAACTAAAGCCTTAAATTCTTTAAACTTATTGAACACATCAGATTTGTTATGCATAAAATAGATCCAAGTGTATCTTGAGACATCATCAATAAATGTGACATAATATCTAGATTTTCCAATAGAGTCAATATCAGCAGGACCCATAACATCTGAATGAATAATCTCTAATAAACCTTTAGCTTTATTTGTTCCATTAGCAAATGAAGATCTATATTTCTTTCCAAACACACAATGCTCACAAAAATCATTTTATTCAATATTATAATTAGGAATACCGTCAACCAATTTGTTATTAAGAATGGTCCTAAGACCTTTTTCACCAATGTGGCCCAATCTATGGTGCCACAACATACATGTATTTTTAGCTTCAGTTACATTGGCAAATTTATTCAAATTGGAGGTATCAAGCTTAAACAAAGTCTCAATCTGAGATCCTTTAGCAACCACCTTTTTCAAATGTCGCATGCATTCTAGAATCATTAAACTTAGATACAGAAAGTAGATTTCTAGCAAGTCTTGGAATATTTAAAATATCATTAAGGGTCTTAACCCTACCATCACTGAAACACAACTTTACCTCTCCTTTTCCCACAATCTTTGTTATGCTATTATCTCCAAAGAACACATTCACTCCATCATATGTAGTATACTTAGTGAACCACTCCTTGTTAGGAGTCATATGAGAGGAGAAACCTGATTCAATAAGCCAAGAGTCATCACTAACAATATTAGATGTAAGGATCAATGCATCATTATCGTCATCCAAGGATTTCTCTATAGAAGCATCAAAAATATTTTTCTTGTTCTTACAATCCTTCTTTACATGTCCAAGTTTCCCATAGTTCCCATACTTTACCTTACTCTTACCACGGGTTGTAGACCATCCTTTAGACTTACCCTTTCCTTTCTTGTCTCTCGTAGGTGACTTTTCCTTAGGCATACCTCTTACAAACAAGGCATCTTGGTATCCCGTTTAAGACTTCCTCCTCATCTCCTCTAATAGGAGATTAGAAATTATATTTTCCATCTTGGGATCTCTCTCTTCAAGGGGATCCTTCATTTTTAGTTTCCACATCTCATAACTAGATCCATTGAATCTTTCAATATCTAGATGAGAAATAGAACTCATTGTAACACATTTCTTTTACAAATCTGCAATAACACAATAGTAAAAGCTCCTACTACAGCCAAAAAACCTTCAAAATTTTAAAAGAAAGGTGCCCCAAACCCTAAAAAACCATTAGCTCTGATACCAAATGTTGAAAAATGAAGGTAATATTGTAGCTTAAAACTTATAAAACTATGAGACTTTAGATCTAATTAAGTGTTCTTTGTTACAATTCTGTGTGTATGACTAATTTGTTTAGATAAATTTTACCAATTGTAGAAAGAGATAAAATATTGTATAAGAATGAGACAAGGATATAGAAGTGACACAACATATCCGTGGAGAAACCCTTTTGGGAAAAAACACCATAATCAATAGTGCTTGTATTATTTAACCTTAGAACAAGATTACAATAATATTCTATCAATTCTTGATTGATATGCTTCCTTGCCTTCAACAATCCTTCTTCACAACCTATGATAAAATCTCATGGAACTCTCATACACTTTCTGCAATTAATAGACAATAATACGAGCCTATAAACTCATATGAGTTGTACAATACAAGAGCATAAATCTCCTCACAAATATCTAAGCCTAGATTGGGCAAGTAGAGTTTCACAATGTAATTTGAAGTCAAACCAAATTCTTCCTCAATTTAGACGCCCCAAATTGAACACTTAACTAAATTTTGGTCAAGCAGATACCATGCAAACTTCACCTCAAAGTTGGAACCCAAAATGGGACCACTTGACTGAGCCTCGTAAATATCTCTTAATGCAAAAGGTGTTAACTGAAAGATGCCAAGTTGGGTGTCCAAGGTGGACCCAAGTCAATCTTAGTTGACTGAAACATATCTCTCCAAAATTCATGAAAAAATTATGCATGATTGATCATCCCCACTTAACTAAAAGTATCCACCTATTATCTATCATGAAATTGACATCATTAGTCATGCAACTCAAGTCAAATCAAGTCAACTAGCATTCAACTCAAAATAACTACATGCAACTAAAGATAACTAAACCATACCTGAACCAAACTGAACTAAACTGATACTGAATTGGTAGTGCCACTCCACTCATGTAAATATCAATCCCTAATTTGTAGGATCAAAACATGCATTACTGAAGTGTTATCATTCCTAAAAATAGTTAACTGAAGCAAGGTGGGTTCCACCTTCCATGTGGGTGCCTCATGTGCTCCTATCTTGTAGGATCTCTTCTTGGACGTCCCCATATGTTCTAATCATTTAGGAATAATCACAAATGTCAATCTACATGTTTATTTCATTTGAATTTAATCTCTTTCTAATCCTAGTGTTATGGAACACTTTCCAAGGACTTAGGAGATACATGAAATATGTTTAGGATTGCAATTAAATGGAATCTTATTCCCAACATTCTCCCACTTGAAATTATACATTATAATTATTCCAAACAAGGAATCATTATTATAAATCAAGTACAGGAATCAAGGCCAATGGCCTTCCTGCACTAGCAAAACCTATCTATAGGAACTGGTTTCGTAAGATAATCTGCAACATTGATCAAAGTGCCAACTTTCTCAATCAATCCTTTCCCACTCTCAACCATTTCTCACACAAAGTGATACTGAACATCAACATTATTAGTACAAGCATGATACGTAGGATATTTGGCTAAACAAATAGTACTCTAACTATCACATTTAAGTCTAATTTTCTTGCAATTAAAACCAATAGCTTTCCCAAGTCTCTGTAACCAAACTACCTCTTTAGAGGCATGTGCAGCAGCCATGTACTCTAATTCTTTGATTGATAAAGCAACCGTGGGCTGAATCTTACTCATCCAACTAACCATAGCTCCAAAAAAAATTAAACAAATAGCCAATTATCGACCTTTGACTTTCTAGGTCTCTTGCCCAATTTGGCTCAACAAAACCCTGTATGTCCAATGATCTGTGCATAATATCAATATCATTAGCACCATCATAAACCAAATAGTAATCAAAAGTACCTCGTAAATATATAAACACCCTCTTAACATAAGTCCAATGTTCTTTACTAGGGTTAGACATAAACCTACTTAGAACTCTCACTGCTTGGGCTATATCTGGTCTTGTATAGACCATTGCATACATCAAACTACCAATTGCACTAGCATATGGAAATTTAGACATTTCCTCATGATCAAAATCAGATTTAAGACCCATGTCTAAACTTTAATTCGTTCCAACTAGTAAAGGAATATTAGTTGGTTTACTATCATGCATGTTAAACCATTTCAAAATAGTATTAACATAGTTGCTTTGATTTAAGCAAAGATTTTTGTTACCTCTATCTCTGGTGATCTCCATACCAAGGATATATTTTGCAGCCCTTAGATCTTTCATCTCAAATGTGCTAGATATTTTTTCTTTCAATTCTTTGATCATTACCTTGCTATTACCAATAAAAAACATGTCATCAACATACAAGATAATAATTAAAATCTTATCATCAATAAATTTTATGTAAACACAGTGATCTTCCTCACTCCTAACATAACCAATTTTTAATGCAAAAGCATCAAAATTTTGGTATCACATTCTAGGTGACTGTTTCAATCCATATAAATATCTCTTTAACCTGCAAACCAATAATTCCTTTCCTTTTACAACAAAACCGTGAGCTTGCCTCATATAAATCTCCTCATCAAGATCCCCATGTAAGAAAGCAGTTTTCACATCCATTTTCTCTATCTCAAAATCATAAGCAAGAAAAATAGATAAAATGAATCTAATAGAAGTTAATTTAGCAACACGAGAGAAGCTTTCATTAAAGTCAACTCCCTCTCTTTGGGAGTAGCCCTTGGCAACTAATATAGCCTTGTAACTTTTGAGATTACCATCTGCTTCAATTTTATTTTTAAAGATCCATTTACAACCAATGGCCTTTCTTCCTTTGGGAAACCTCTCAAGATCCCATGTGTCATAATTATCCAAGGAAACCATTTCCTCATGCATAGCTTGTGACCAAATCTTGTTCTCATATGAAGATAAAGCTTCCCTGTAAGATATAGGTTCATCATTAGTACTCATCAAAGAAAATATAAAACAAAAATTAGGTGGGATATACCTATCAATGAGATTTCGTTGTCTTGTGGATACTCTCAAAGAAGGTTCTTCTTGTTCCTCAATATGCTCATCATGAGCATCTATCTTAGGACTCTGTGAAATCTTCTCATCCAATCCATCTAATTGTTCTTCAACATGTGCATCTTCATGTTTCTCAGTATTTGTCTCAAAATGCATTGTTCGAGAAGTATCCTTCTCCTTTGGTTGTTCTTCTCCTGTATAAGATCTAAATTCCTTGAAAATCACATCTCTAGTAAAGTAATTTTTTTGGGTTAGAGGATTCCAAATCTTGTAACCTTTTACATTTTCACCATAACATATGAATGTGCATTTATGTGCTTTTGGATCCACCTTAGACCGCTTTTCTTTAGGCACATGAACAAAAGCCTCACAACCAAAGATCCTTAAATGTGCAACACTATATTTCCTACCTAACCATATTTCATAAGGATTTTTATCTTCAATAGATGAATTAGGAGATCTATTGATTAAATAAAAAGAAGTACTTACAACCTCAACCCAAAAGTACCGATCTAGCTTAGCACTACTTAACATACTCCTAGCTCTTTCCATTAAGGTTTGGTTCATCCTTTCTGCTACTCCATTTTGTTGAGGTGTATAGGGAGAAGTTTTTTGTCTCACAATTCCTACATTCTTACAATAATCATCAAATTCCTTAGAAAAATATTCACCACCATTATCTGATCTCAACACTTTTATCCTATGATCTGATTGTTTCTCAACTAAAGCCTTAAATTCTTTAAACTTATTGAACACATCTGATTTTTCATACATAAAATAGATCCAAGTGTATCTTGAGACATCATCAATAAATGTGACATAATATCTAGATTTTCCAATAGAGTCAATATCAACAGGACCCATAACATTTGAATGAATAATCTCTAATAATCCTTTAGCTTTATTTGTTCCATTAGGAAATGAAGATCTATATTGCTTTCCAAACACACAATGCTCACAAAAATAATTTTATTCAATATTATAATCAAGAATACCGTCAACCAATTTGCTATTAAGAATGGTCCTAAGACCTTTTTCACCAATGTGGCCCAATCTATGGTGCCACAACATACATGTATTTTTAGCTTCAGTTACATTGGCAGATTTATTCAAATTGGAGGTATCAAGCTTAAACAAAGTCCCAATTTGAGATCTTTTAGCAACCACCATATTCCCTTTGACCAATCTGCAACCACCTTTGTAAAATGTCACATGCATTCTAGAATCATTAAACTTAGATACATAAAGTAGATTTCTAGCAAGTCCTGGAATATGTAAAACATCATTAAGGGTCTTAACCCTACCATCAGTGAAACATAACTTTACCTCTCCTTTTCCCATAATCTTGGTTGTGCTATTATCTCCAAAGAATAAATTCCCTCCATCATATGCAATATACCTAGTGAACCACTCTTTATTAGGATTCATATGATAGGAGCAACCTGAATCAATAAGCCAACAGTCATCACTAGCATTATTTGATGTAATGATCAATGCATCATTACCGTCATCTGAGGATTTCTCTGTAGAAGAATCAAAATTCTTTTTCTTGTTTGTACAATCCTTCTTTACTTGTCCTAGTTTCCCATAGTTCCAACACTTTACCTTACTCTTACCATGGGTTTTAGACTATCCTTTGGACTTACCCTTTCCTTTCTTGTCTTCCTTGGGTTCCTTTTCCTTAGGCCTGCCTCTTACAAACAAGGAATCTTGGGATCCCGCTTTAGACTCCTTCCTCATCTCCTCTAATAGGAGAGTAAGAATTATATTGTCCATCTTAGGATCTACACCACTACCACTGATAGAAACAAATAGATTTTTCCAAGACTCGAGTAAAGAAAAAAGTAACAAAATGCATTTATCTTCATCTTCTAGCTTGACATCTACAGATGCTAACTGACTTAGAATCAAATTGAAAGTATTTAAATGATGTGCAATAGAATTGCCATCTTTCAACTTTAAAGAATACAACTATCTTTTGAGATACAACTTATTAATAAGACTTTTGGTTCAATAGATATCACCTATCCTCTTCCATAATTTATATGTGGTAGCTTCATCTGAAACATTCAAGAGAACAACATAAAAAAGACATAACCTTATGTTCCCTCTTGCCTTCTTATCAAGCTTAGCCCAATCCTCATTTTTCATCGTTGTAGATGGCTTTCTCCCATTACAAACAATTAACCACTGATCTCTCTCTTCAAGGAGATCCTCCATTTTTAGTTTCCACACCTCATAACTAGATCCATTGAATCTTTCAATATCTAGACGAGAAGTAGAACTCATTGTAGCACGCTTCTTTTACAAATATGTAATAACACAATAGTAAAAGCTCCCACTATAGCCAAAAAACCTTTAAAATTTTAAGAGAAAGGTGCCCCAAACCCTAACCAACCATTAGATCTGATACCAAATGTTGAAAAATTAAGGTAATATTGTAGCTTAAAATTTGTAAAACTATGAGACTTTAGATCTAATTAAGTGTTCTTTGTCACAATTCTTGGTGTGTGATTAATCTATTTAGATTAATTTTACCAATTGTAGAAAGAGACTGAAGATTGTAGAAGAATGAGACAAGGAGATACAAGTGACACAACATATACGTGGAGAAACCCTTTTGGGGAAAAACTCCACCATAATCAATAGTTCTTGTATTATTTAACCTTAGAACAAGATTACAATAATATTGTATCAATCCTTGATTGATATGCTTCCTTGCCTTCAATAATCCTTCTTCACAACCTATGATAAACTCTCATGGAAATCTCATACACTTACTGCAATTAATAGACAATAATATGAGCTTGTAAACTCATAAGAGTTGTACAATACAAGAGCATAAATCTCCTCACAAAAATCTACACCTAGATTGGGCAAGTAGAGTTTCACAATGTAATCTGAAGTCAAACCAAAGTCTTCCTCAATTTAGACGCCCCAAACTGAACACTTAACTGAAATTTGGTCAAGAAGATATCATGCAAACTTCACCTCAAATTTGGCACCCAAGAATGGGCCCATATTATTGAACCTTGTAAATATCTTCTCATGCAAAATGTGTTAACTGAAAGATGCCAACTTGGGTGCCCAAGGTGGACCCAAGTCAATCTTTGTTAACTGAAACATATCTCTCCACCAATTCATGCAAACATTATGCATGATTGATCATCCCCACTTAACTAAAAGTATCCACCTATTATCTATCATGCAATTGATGTCATTAGTCATGCAACTCAAGTCAACTCAAGTCAACTAGCATTCAACTCAAAATAACTACATGCAACAGAAGATAACTGGACCATAACTTAACTGAACTGAACTGATACTGAACTGATAGATCCACTCCACTCATGTAAATATCAATCCCTAATTTGTAGAATCAAAACATGCATTACTGAAGTGTTACCAATCCTCCAAACAGTTAACTAAAGCAAGGTGGGTTCCACCTTCCATGTGGGTGCCCCATGTGCTCCTATCTTGTTGGAGCTCTTCTTGGACATCCCCACATGTTTTTATCATTTAGGAATAATCACAAATGTCAATTTACATGTTCATTTCATTTGAATTTAATCTCTTTATAATCCTAGTGTTGGGGAACACTTTCCAAGGACTTAGGAGATACATGAAATATGTTTAGGATTCCAATGAAATGACATTCTATTCCCAAAATTTTGTCTCTAAAGCAATGACTAGTGTACAAAATGATGTATTTTTCATGGAAGTGATAAATAAATTGATCCTAAATTGACTTCATCTTCATATGTTCCAAGGGAGCAACCATGGTTCCCTATTTTATCTACTCCTTATCACATGTCAATTTTGTGGGTGCAAAACTAATAGAGATTAGATTTGTGAACTCGGAAATGACCCCTAAAATTTTAAATTTAAATTTAAATGGGCCCATGTTCACCCTATACAGCTAGATGATTCATCTACAGTGTGAAATATTTCAAATTGCATGTTACATATTTGTATAAAAGGACAAACCCTAATTCATTACTATCATCTTAGATATAGGGCTTATTGGGGAATTATGAAAAATCATCTATGAGAACTAAATCATTATCATGTGAAATTGACATTGCATCAACATCCTATGTGTATTGCATGCTTCCTTGTTGTCTTCAATCATTTATTTGTATCATTAAATTAGTAATAGGAGATTAACTAAAGGATAAATATCCTAGCCTAACAAAATCCTCAATAATGTCTATCGACACGACCCCTCTTAGACATAGGTTGTAGACATCAAGATAATAAATTATAGACATCCAATTCAGTGCAGATTAGATCTATAGTTAAGGTTTAGTTCTACGTGTAGGTTCATATTTTTATGCACTAAAATTTATTCCATATCCATGGAAGTGTATTGGAATGAAGCATCATGAATTTAATAGTTTTGAGATAGTTTTTTATAGTCCTAGTTATTGTTGCACTAATAAATCACTTAGCAATGTCTAGCATAGTCATATCTTCATTGAACCTAGAGCTAAATACCATTATTTTTATTATTTAATTTTGAGCATTTATTTCAGTGGTGTTATTACTATCAACTCTTTATCCTAGGCAGGTTATATTATTTATTCATTTTGATTTAATTAATTTACTTGGGAAATTTATGTGAGGCATGCTATTTTTCCTTACATAAATTCATGAAACATTCTTAAATACACTCAGGTTCCATCCTTAGAGTTTATCCTTCTACATTAAGGTTATAAATCTAACATTTTGAAGTAAATTTGATTCATTTTATACTTTATTAGGGCTTGGATGCACCCTTTATCTATGTTTCATTGCTATTATCTTGATTATGGTTTGGTATTTTTTTGCACGTAATCTCTTTGATCCCACTAACCCACCCTTATTTAATATATTCTTGATAGATCCTTCATGATGTATTATCATATATATTTTTCTATTATATTTATCCATGCATATATTACATATAGATCCCATCATTCCATCCTTGATTAGGTCTCATCATTCTATCCTAAAGTAGTTTCAATCAATAATAAGGAATCCAATCTCTAGTTTTCAAAGAGAAAATATCTACGGATTTAATGAATTTGTGGAAGAAGTGTAAGGTAGTGAACCAACTAAAATTATTAGTAATAGGTTTTCTTTCATCTAGGATAACAAGGGACCATGGAAGGGATGTTCAGCTAAAATTATTAGTAATAGGTTTTATTTGTAGTCAACTTGTAAATAAATATCTTTTTGATGTGAATTTGTAGTCATCTTGTAATCATAAGATTTCAGCTCTAGTTTTCAAGATTCTGCGTGTTAACTTTTTTGTGAAGAGCAAAATATTGCAATGCCCTATTTTGTTTTTCATAGTGTGTCTTAATGAAAAGCAAGCATATTAACAAGATAATTTCAAAAATATTCTCTTGGTGCACAACTGTTATGTGACTATTGTCATTGTTGTGTATTAAAAGATCCAGATGAGGCCATGGAGAGAGGACGTGGACGATGTAGAACTACTAAATCATAGAGAGGAAAGTGGATAGAAATAGATATGACAACAAAATCTACAGATACAATAGAGGTAAGAAGAGAAAGAAACCTCAACCAAAGGAGGAAGGTGTTTATTAATTCACAAATGCTACAACATAGAGGAGATAAAGTCATTTTTTTGTCCATGAGGCCTTTGAGGTCAAAATTTTTGGTTGAAAATGCACAGAAATGGTGATTAAATGTGATTCTATTATCAAGGGAAAAATTTTAAAATTAGGATGGTCAAAACATGATATCAATATGTCAAATATGTGACTAAAGTGAGGTTTTGTGTTGGATAGCATATTCGTTGAAATGATATAATTGGTGTACTAAACATTATTTACTATGTTGTGTATTATAAGGGTCAGACGAGGCCATGTCAATAGATCGTGTCATATCAAATGAGAAGACAATAGATAAAGTGGGACATCAGGTACTCAAATATTGACTTAGGAAAAAATGATCTGATGAAATTTTGTGATACGTCCATCTTTTTTCATAGTATTATTGAAATTTATAATGTATTATCCAATCTTGTCATAAATTAATGCATGTTGTTGATTATTTTAGATGGAGAGTGGACTTGATGTCAATCGTTCCAAGTAATGGATAAGATAACCATTTATTATGAGTGAAGGTGAAAATTCTGATTGGAATGATGGTAGACGAAGGAGCGAAGTCGACTACACATGGCACATGTTTGCTAGGTTTTCACCATGGTACTTATCCATAGTGCCACCACTATTGGAAAAATTATTTCTCTTTACTATTTTGTTGTTTTTTCAATTTTTTTGGTGTTACAAAGATGCCTGTTTGCCAGGTTTTCATCAAGGTAACCATTTTTTTGTTTTTTCCATTTTTATTTTATTGTATTTTTCTGATTAAGACATAGTTCTCAAAAGTTATGCATAGAACCTCTTCAAATGAAGTTTTTTGATTGGTGAAAAAAGTGGTTCTCCATTAGGGGTAGAGAGTTGATACGCTCCTGATCCAAAAGCTTCGGTGACAATATAGGGCCCTAACTAGTTAGGTTCAAACTTACCCGGGTTTTCTCGTTCAACTTGATTCTAGGGGTTCTCCATTAAGACCAGGTCACCAATGTCAAAGTGTCAATTTAGAACTTTATTATTATAGCTGCGATGAAGACAATTCTGATATGCTTGCAAATGATCTAGTGCCTTTTGTCTTCATTCATCTAGGAATTCTAACTCATGTAATCTAGATACACAGTATTATTCATCGTCAATATGACCTTTCAAAGATACCCTCAGGGATGGAATTTCATCCTCAATAGGTAAGATAGCTTCAAATATGAATACTAGGGAGTATGGACTAGCGTCGGTGGGAGTACAGATGCTTATGCGGTAAGCCCATAAGGCAGGATTAAGTTGTAAATGCTAGTCATTGACAGTTTTTTTGAGGATTCTAATAATGGTTTTATTAGATTTCTCGGCTTGGTCGTTACCTTGTGGGTAATATGAAGTGGAAAAATGATGTTGGATATGGAATTCTTCACATAGATGGAGGAATTCTTGGTTTTTGAATGGATGGCCATTTTCTGTGATAATGGATTAAGGTACACCATACCGACAAATTATGTAGTTTAGGATAAACTTGGATATTTGTGTGCTGGTTATGTATGTCATGGGAATAGCTTCAATCCATTTGGTGAATTATTTGGTGGCGATTATGATGAACTTATGGCCATTGGATGATGGAGGGTGTATCTTACCTATGAGGTCAAGTCCCCATTGGGCAAAGGGCCATGGTGAAGTAATCAGACGAAGCTCCCATGTTGGCGTGCGTATCAAATCTCTATGTATCTGACACTGTCGACATTTCTTGACAAAGATATATGAGTCCTTTTCCATTGTAGGCCAATAATAACCTAATCTCATAATCTTGTGGGCTAAAGTAGGACCGCTAGAATGGGATCCACATATACCCTCATGTATCACCCGCAAGGTTGCTTGTGATTCTTCCGCATTGAGACATCTCATTAAGGTGTTATCTAAGGTACGTCTATACAGGGTATCTCCGATGATGGTGTATTTGGCAGACTTACGGATAAAGGTTCTACATTGGTTGTTTGACAGATCTAAAGGTAAGATTTTGGAATTTAGATAGTCGTATATGTCCTTGTACCAAGGGGAAGTAGGACCAACAATCGTGCACACCATCACAGAATCGGGGACATCATAGGCAGGGACCAACAACTGTTCAACCAAAAACTCAAATTTAGGCACGTTTCTAGGAATATCCAATAAGGAACCCACGGATGCCATGACATCTATTGCCATGTTCTGAATGTGTGGTATTTGTTGAAAGGTGATGTCATCAAAGTATTGTTTGAAACTATTGACCATGCGTTTGTGGGGGAAATTTTCTCATCTTTAGTTTCATAATCATCATTTACTTGTCAAACTACTAGTTGAGAATCCCCATAAACATGTAGACTCTTAATCTTCCATTGGGATGCCATTCTTAGTCCTGTCACTAAGGCTTCGTATTTCGCTATGTTTTTGGTGCAAGGGAAAGAAATCCGGAATGATTTAGGAATAGCATCGGCTTGAGGTGTAACAAATAGTATGCTTGCTACTGAACCATGATTAGTATGTGACCCGTCAAAGTATAATTTCCATTTGGTTCTAGTGTCAACTTTGAAGATAAAAATCATCAGGAAAATCTACCACTAAAGGATGGTCTACCTTTAGGGGTGCATATGCTAACTAATCTTCAATTACTTGCCCTTTTATAGATTTCCTCTCCACATATTGGATGTCGTATTCACTAAGTATCATCACCCATTTAGCCAATCGACCTATTAATGTTGCTTTACTTAGAAGATATTTGAGAGGATCAATCTTTGCGACCAACATGGTTTGGCATTTTAGCATATAGTGCTAAATTTTTTGAGTAGCAAAGACTATAGCAAGATGGGCACATTCTATGTTACTATAGTTTAGTTCATATCCCACCAAGGTACGATTGATGTAGTACACTTCCCTTTCATGACCTTGATCATCATTTTATGCTAGAAGGGCTCCTAATGATGACTGAGTTGTTGAAATGTAAAGTATCAAAGGTTTGTCCTTTGTAGGTGGCATTAACACAGGTGGAGCATTTAGATAATCCTTGATCTATTGGAAAGCTTCCTGACATTTAGGTTTCCATACAAATGGTACTCCTTTCTTGAGAAAATGTTGAAATGGATGTATTTTGTCTGCTAGTTGTACTATGAAGCGCCTGATAGACTGTAATCTTCCCTGTAGTGTTTTTAGTTGACCAATGCTGACTGGGGGAGGCATTTCTATGATAGCTTTTACCTTCACTGGGTCTACTTCAATTCCTCTTCTAGAAATGATATATCCTAGAATTTTCCTTGATTTCACTCCAAAGACACATTTATTTGGATTTAGTCTAACTTTGTAATTTTCTAGCCTTTGGAATACCTTGTCTAGAAATTTTAAATGATCTTCCCTTGTTACTGATTTAGCTATGAGAGCATCGACATAATCTTCCATGAGAGTATGTACAAGTTCATTGAAAATAGTTGTCATTGCACGTTGATATGTATCTCTTGTGTTTTTTAGCCTAAAAGGCATAAAATTCCAGCAGTATGTTCCCCATGGACATGTGAAAGTTATCTTGTGTTGGTCTTCAGCTGCGATTTTGATTTGATTATACCCAGAGAAACCATCCATGAGGGATAGCATCTTGTATCCTATTGTAAGGTCCACTATCATGTCAATGTTCGGAAAAGGGAAGTCATCCTTAGGACATGCCTTGTTGATATCTCTTAAGTTTGTGCAAAAGCAGATGCCCCCAATTGGTTTAGTCACTGGCACAAGATTTGAAATCCAGTCTACATAGTCTATGGATCTTATGAATCCGACATCCAATAGTTTCTTAAGTTCTTCTTTGACCAGAAGAGAAATTTGTGGATGCATCTTCCTTAGCTTCTGTTTGGCAGGCTTAATACCTGGTTGTGATGGTAGATGATGCAATATAAGGTTTGGATCTAGCCCAGGCATGTTAGCATATGACCATGATATCTCTCTTTGTGAAGAAGTCTCAAAACTCTTGTTTTGTCTCTGTCAAAGAGGCTGTAAAGTATATTACCCAAGGGTTTTCTTCTGTGTTTATGTTGACCTCAATAGAATCTTCTACTAACATTGGTTACTTTTCCTGAGCAACTGGGAGAATATTCAAACCTCCATCCTTGGGTGTCTCAGAGAGGTTTTTTTCCCTTGGATATGTCCTTTATTTTTCCTATTTCTCTGTCCAAAGGCGCCTTTATATTTTCACCTAGGGACTTGTCATTTTCCTCATTTTCATTGTTTTTCCTTTTATTTTTATTTTTGTGACTAGAGGTGTAAACAAACTCTCCAAAATATGCTTTGTCATCCAACTTTATGATCCCCTCTTGGTATGCCTTCTCGAAGTCCCATGAACTCAACTATTGCTTCGTCGTTCTCGAATATTTCTAAGATGGGTGTACCTTGTTGATCCCAATCGATAAGTTGGGGATATACAAGGGGAATGTCATCATCAGAGTTATTAAATGTGGAGGTTGACAAGGTGAATATAGAGTGGTTAACATGGTCACAGAAGTTTTGGACTAACTCATTTTTGTTCTTTTTCCTATGGGCAGGTAAACTCTGATGTGGGATTATTGTAAGGGCTAAGTCATCAGAAGATGGTTCGTCAGGTGCTCAAGATGCAGGATTAAGGGTTTCCCAATAATAATTCTTAAGACATTCTTCTTTGGAAAAGGGATTTTTATGATGGGGGCTAGATGGATTTGGTACGTGTTTTATCATTCTTTCAAGTTCCCCAAATAACTTATATAGGTTCATGGTCCAGGTAGAGGAAAGGGAATCCCATTCAGAGTCACTTGAGTCAGGGGATTCATCATAAACTGGGTCAAGTGGTTCATGAGATACCTATATGTCTTCATACGTACTTACTTCATCTTGAAATGGTGACGAAGTACTGGAAAATACAATTTTAAGCGGTTGAAACCCTAGCCTTAGGCCTTTTGGTCGTGGTGAGATAATGATCAGTTCAGCCCTTCCATTCTAATGTAGTCCTAACCCACTATGTCCATCATAGACTTTGTTTTGCATTATCATAAAGCCTTTTTCCATATTAAGCCTTAGTTATTTGAATAGACAGTGAGGGGTATTCATTGTCTTCCTGATACAAACAGGATGTAATATCATCTTGGTCCACAACTTCTTCACTTAACTCTCCTCATTTTGTCAATGTCATTGTAGGATGAACATGAAATGTGACTAATGGATTGTCTCCTATCTACTATGGGTAAACCATATGTGGGTGATCCCACAATAATGGGTTACACTTTTTGGCCAAACTTGACATTGAAATCAACATTTTTCACCAGATCTTCACTTTCGTACGCGTATAGAAGCTAAACCATTCAGAATTTGAAGATGGAGAAAACTAATGATTTGTATATTTTGTGTTCAGAATCTAATTATATTTTTTTTTAAATTAAAAAATAAATTGTGAATTATTTTATGTAGTTTTTATTAACTTATTTTTTTTACTAAACATCATTTTCAAAAATTGATGCTTACTTTCAGCTACATAACTTTTTTTATAGAAAGCATACAATTCTATTTTTTTAAATACAGTATTTTCACACCATTATCTAGTGGATGGATATTTTTTCATAATTTTCTGTTGCATATATATATTTTAATTAATTTTCTAATTCAGAGTAATTCTAATTTGGATATATTATACTTTCAACTGCATAACTTTTTTTGTATTCATTGGAATTAACTTTTTTTTTTTTGTTGGAATAAGGACATTAATATCTAGTGTACATGCATTTTTAATAAAAAAAATTCTCTCTTTTCCTATTTTTCCATATGTGTGAAATAAAGACCTCGATGTTCATTGAAAAACCTACATTCACAAGAAATAAAAAATAAATATAATAATAAAATTAAATATATTTAAAATTATAATTTCTGGGAAGCTTATAATAAGGACTACATGTTTACAAAAAAATAATTTTAAATAGATTAATTTGATCCCCTAAAAGGTAAATCAAAAGTGGTTTTTTATCAACATTTTGATAGGTGTAGAGGAGACTCCATTATAGGTATGGTTTAAGACCAGCGACTTTCTATCCAAGGAGGTTTGATATAAGTGGGTTTGATCAAACCATATTCATTTAAAACCCTTAAAATGGAACCTTTTTAAGGCTTAAATCATTGTATTTTCTAAAAATATGTGATTTCAACAAAAATCAAGATGTCCCAAAAAGTGTAACCCATTATTGTGGCAGCGCCCATGTCTTAGGCGGAACCAACTAAGTGACACAATAGGATGCCTTCATGTGATATTCTCCACAACCCTTGTCTTGAATCTCAACCTTAGCAGTGGATGATGGTGGTTGTGATGAAATGGACTTGGTAAGAGTTGATGGATCAATGTACAGGGATAAAGTAGATGATTAAGCTTCTTGATTAGTTGGCACCTGTTGTTGTGGAATTTCTCGTAGGCTTGTGCAATATTGAAAAGGATCTAGATCACCATCAATCATGATCTTGATGCTATTATACAGGAATTTAAGACACTGGTGATATGTGGAAGGTACAAATTTCATTGCATGTATCCAAGGTCTACCTAACAAAAGGTTATATGGAAGGGTGAGATCCAAGACTTGGAAGCTAGTGTCCATAACTATAGGGCCAATCTTGATAGGGAGTGTGACAACTCCTTTGGATGATCTTTCCTCATCATCATAAGCCTTAATGACTATACTCTTAGTGGTGTCCATGAATGCTTCTAAGAATCCTAATGCCTTAACCAATTTTAGGGTACAAAGGTTCAAACCTACTCCTCCGTCTACCAAGACTCATCTGAATTTGGTTTGATGGACTAGGAATTCAAGGTGTAATGGGTCATTATGATCGGTCTTCTCAATTGAATAATCTTATTGAGAAAATGTGGCATGATGGGAATTGGTTAAGTATCCTACCATTTCTTCGAAATGATTGACATCTAAGTTGGTAGGGACAATTGTACTCTATAAGGCTTTGTCAAGAATGGCTCGATGATCTAGTGATAAAGTCAATAGTTCCAAGATGGATATGTGTGCTGGGGTCTTGCCCAGTTGATCAAGCAAATTATACTTAGACTTGGAAGACTGTGTAGGTGGCTCAAAAGAAGGACCTGGAAGGGTTATCTTAGTTATGCGTGTATTTACAACACATTCAAGACACTTCTTAATGGTGATGGTATGGATATTTTCATTTGCAGCTCGGAGGTGATTTATGATCATACCTGGTTTATAATCGTACTTAGCACTATTATAATTGGATGAGGTATTATTCTTAGTTCCCAAATTGGAGGCCTTTCCTTTCCCATGTTCATGTAATGGATCTGTGAAGACCTTATGATCACTATTCTTGGTATGTTTCTACCCATTGACTTCTATAGTTCTATCTTCAACAAGACCTTGTATGATTTTTTTAGTTGTCAGCATTGTTGTAGGTTATGTCCCTTTGTTTGATGGTATTCACAATAGGCGTTATCATCCCACCATGAGGGTTCAAACTATCCAGGATCATACTATTTTGGTTCCAGAGGTTTTAGGAGATTATGTTTAATCGGCTCTTTGAAAATTGTCTCAATTGGTTGCCCTAAGGGTGTAAACTCACGTTTATGAAATCTCCTCTGTGGTCGTTGTTCTTGTGAATTTTGGACAAAAAAATTTGTTTGATCTGGATTACTCGTCATGTCCTTATTGGGGTCGTAACCACTAAGTTTGATGACAGGTCTGGCATGTAGGGTCTTAGCATCAACAATACCGTCATTTGTAACATTTTTGTTTCTAGACCAAAACTTGTTTCTATCATTGGGAGCATTTTGATGTTGAACAACTAGATTTCTACCTGGTACTTTAATTTATCCTTTGTCAATAAGGCCTTTTTCAAGGATAATTCCCTTTTGCACCAAGTCTAGGAAAGAGGTACAACAATGTACTCTTAAGTCACTTCTCAGTTTCGAGTTTAGATTTTCAAGGAATATCGTTAATTTTTGTTTTTCTGGTATCTCAACTGGACATCTACTAGCTAAACTTCTCCATCTCTGGAAGAAAGTGGTGAAAGTTTCACCTTATCTTTGCGTGGTGTGACACAAGGTAGCTATTGTTATTTCATTGTCTATGTTGAAGGCAAAGTGTTCGAAAAACTTCTCAGCTAATTCACCCCATGATCGTATGCCATATGGTAGTTTAGAGAACCATTCTAGTGCTATCCCGACAAGGGTTCACGAAAATAGTTTCATCAAGTATGTGGGGTCATATGATATGTCCATGCATGTTGTAGAGAATTCTCTAATATGTTCTAAAGGATTCCTCATCCCATTATACTTAGGAAAATTTGGTATAATGAATCCATGTGGGAACGGTGTCATGTATAGCACTTTTTCAAAAGGACATGGACATAAATCTTGTGCTGAGATAGTTCATTTGCCTAACATAGCCATGTTGTCCATCTGTTGTTGAAGGATTTGCATTTTATTTTGGAGAACATCTACTTGTGTCAAGGACATGTTGTTTGCGTTGTTAGGATCAATGTAGGTGTTTTGAAATGCTATGTTCTGTGACGAATTGTGATTTGGTGAGGGTATATATCATGTTCGAATGTTCTGATTTGGTGTAGGGATATATCTTGTAGGAATGTTTTCATTTGGTATAGGAATATTTCCTGTCGGAATGTTCTAATTTGGTATAGGAATATTTCCTGTCGGAATGTTCTGATTTGGTATAGGAATATTCCTATCAGAATGTTTTGTGGTATAGTTGTGTGCATGCCAACTTTGGATCTTTTACCAGTAGTGTCTATGCCAAAGGGGTTTGATGAAGATTCTCCCACAGTGAATTGTAAACCTTGTGTTATGTTGAATGGGTTTGTGTTTACAATTGACAATGTTTGAGTAGGTATGCTAGTTGGTATTGTTGCGGTAATTTGAGGAACATAGACACTTGATGTTATGGTTTGCGTTGGTTGAGTAGATAGTGTTTTCAAAGTGTGAACATCAAATCCTGGTGGTAGGGTGGCACCTTCTACTGGATAATTTGCTAGATATCGTTGGGGATCATTTTCCAAACACTCATCCATAAAGGATGCAAACTCAGGATCTTGTACGATGGTGTCTATGTCTTCAGTAAAAAAAATTAAATGTGTGTCTCTAGTGATGTGTTTTTCAAGAAAAAATTCGTTTGGTCTCTCTTTCCCTGATGGTTGGTTTCTGAAAGGATTGAAAAAAAAATTAGGGTCTGACATTGCTCTATGTTTCTTCTTAGACCTTGTTTCAACCATGAAAATTTGCTCAGAATGAGGTAATGCAAACTATGTCTAAAAACGGATTATGTCCTATTTCTATGTTTTTGGGATTTTTTGAATATAAAGGATGTCACTAAAAATTAAGGATTTCTAAAATGACATATACTAGGATGACGTATGCTAGGATGGACAGTATGCAAATTTTTTGAGTAGATTATGATGTGTAATGATTCTAAGATGGGTATAACCTACCACCTATGGAATAAATCCAATCAATGATCTAACTTTACCAAGGAACCTGATTGTAGGACAAAGACAATTGACAAGGTGAATTTCCCAAACTAGACTGTTGAGCTGGAAAGATTCACTAATAGGATAATAGTGACTAGGTTCAATGATAACGATAAATTGGAGCATGAACGTATCCAATGACGCAGAAATTTATTCTATTCTATGATATGCAACCTCCTATGGGGTGTTTGAATGTTTACAAATTAGGATGAATACGGCTAAGACGTAAATGACACCTAATAATACAAGGGTTTTGAGAAAAAAAATCTATTTTTTGTCCAAGGTTGGCCATAAGAAACAAAGACGAAAAAGACAATTTTGTTTTCAGATGAAGTTTGCAGTTTTTTGAATTTTTATGGTGACAGTCAATTGCGGTTCGCGTTTCAGATGTGTTGATGAATTTGATAGATGCCATTTAGTTTTCAGATGTGGTTAATTGACCAAACTAGGTCTCGAATGTTGACAGACAAATGCGACCTTTTCTGACAGATGTGGTTTATACTATGACAGATGCGACTCATAAGGCAGATGTGACTTACAAAATAGATGCGACTCAGTAAGTATATGCGACTCAGAATGAAACTCTGTGAAACTAAATTTTTTGACAGACATGTGTGGTTATTCGTTTTACAGTTGCGGCTCATAAAAACACATGCAGTTTTAAATATGACAGTTGCGACTCGTAAAGACACATGTGGTTCGAGATATCACAATTGTGACTCAGTTTATAGTTGCAGTTTTTTTATGACAATGTTACGACTGACTCATTTTAGTGATCAAGTTTTAAAAAATAAAGCAAAAACAAGCACATAATACAAATTATTTTCAGTTTGACGTGTATGAATTTGTTAAAATTAGAAGACAAGTACAACCTAGGCTGTGTTGGACAATATTTACTGAGTTCTCAATTGGTTTTCTCCAGCTACGCATATTCAAGGCGGATGACTAGTAGCTTGACCCCATTGGCTCCCCTCCACGACACTCACTTATATGGGGCACCCAAGCTACTATACCCATGAAACTCCCATGGCATACATTTCATCTCTACACAAGAACCGTAAGAACTTGAGACGGCTTCACAGGTCTGACCTGCTGCACCAGTAAATAGATTGGGATTTTAGAAAAACTACAACAAGGTTTTTAGTAAGGGCATTTCGTTCGTGGGGCACCATCCAGTATGGTGAGAGACCATTTATGCCCTTCTCGTCGAAACAGTGAGTGTGATTTTTGGGGTTTCCCCCAAAATCCCAATTTTATATACCAATTGGAAGTTGTTGGCAACAAGCGTGTTACCGGTCTAAGTCGTCTTGGGGTGAGTACTTTTTCCCACCAAGACAGGCCCAATTTCTAGAGTCAGTAACCGTTTCTCTTAAACTCAGAATCACACGAATGCACAAGGGGAGAGGATACTTCAATATACTGAATCGTAAGGGTAATTACAAAATATGCTTTCGCACTAGACAAAGTAAACATTATTTAATTTTAAGCCAAATGCCAATTAACTAACTACCAAACACAAAAGTTAATTTTAAATATTTAAAGTCTTCGACAACAAGTTCCCTGCATGCAATTGATTAGTAGTTTATTGGTTTTCTTCGTCATCTATCCTGCAGAAAAGAAGGGGTTTTGGTTTTCAAAGTCTTCTACGCTTCGGCCTGCAAAAATCGTGTTATCCTCCTAAAACACAGTTGTAAACAAAATATTAGTAAAAAATAAAACAAAAACGAAAACTATCAAAATGCGAAAATATGGAAGTTAAAAAAAAAATCAAAATTATTACCAGCCAGATGCGTCATTGCAATTCACAGATGCATCGTGATTTTGAAATTCAAATGTGTTGCAGGAGGTCTCAGATGCGGCTCATGCAGTCAGATGTGTCTCGATATTTGTCAGCTGCGGTTCGCAAACTCAGATCCATCATTTCATCAATCAGATGTGGTTTTCCGTATGATACCTGCACAACAAAAAATGAGAAAGTGGAATGGAGTCGTGAAGTTTGAAGTGTCTTCATGTTGGGTTCACCAAATGTGACATAGATAAAATGAATGTTGCACATTAATATGGTTAAATCTAATCTAAATATGCATATATCTAAATCAAACAACAAAGAACGAATCAAATGAATTAAAAAGAAAATAACGTAAAACATAGAACAGTCTCACCGAATATCAATCCATTTCTTCGAATTATCTTGATTGTCCTTCTCCATTTTTCCATGTTGGTATTATTGCCCTCAGAGTTTTAGTATGTATGCAAGCCTAGCCTTGATGTATGTCTAAGCAAAATATTGAAGATTAAGTTCTTCCAAAAAGTTTATTGATTTCGGGAGGAGGAATAATGAAAACGTTCAGCCAATTTATAGAAAGTTGGTTTTCAAATGATCGGCTTAGATTTGAAAGAGATATCAACAATCGAGATTGTTGAATGTCATGCAATGTGAGATTTGTGTCAGTTAGAACGTGAGTTGGGAAATTTTGCAGGATAAAGATTAAATTAGAATTCAAGATTAAATAAATGATTTAACCTTCAATTGAAAGTCTTCGAAAATAGAAGATTTAGACTTTGAATGAAAATGATAAAGTTTGTGCTTGTAGTTCTGCTCTAGTCATTGTACTTTTCTATTTCCCTGGGTTTTCTCTGTCTGCCTCACTTGGCCAAGCCTTTTCACTGTATATTGTTGCGGTTCCTGGACCCTAACAACCAGGTTTTTATTATCAAAAAAATGATAAAGTTAGAACTTGGAGAATGGTTTGTTCGAATGCACACATGAATTAATTAATTAAATAAAGATATTTAATTAATAAATATGTTCATGCATATGAGTTAGAACTAGTTAATTGATTGGTTGCAATAGAGAGTCCTTTTTCGCAGAGACGATCAGATATCGAATCCGGAGATAACTAGCGGATTTAAATAGATCTCGAGTTAGATGGTGAGTGAATAATTAGTTAAGTAGACAATAGAAGAATGTGATATAAAAAATTAATTATCAATCAAATGTTAATATAATTGAACATTCGAAATTGAAATGATTTAATTAAATAAATAATAATTTATTTAATTGACTCAAAAGGTTAATTGAATAATTAAATAATTCGAAATGAATATTTAATTATAGTTGAAAATATGATAAAAGGGGTAAATTAAATAATAAATTATTTAATTCAGAAAGAGAATTAATTAATTAGCAATGTCATTAAATAAATAAGATTTATTTAATTAATCAGAGTTGAATAAGAGTCATAATGAATTAATCAAATAATTAAAGTTATTTAATTAATAGAAGAAAGATGTGTTTAGGAAATAATTAAATAATTAAAATTATTTAATCATGACCATGGACATTAGAAAATTATGTCGAAAGTGGTATTCGCGGGCCTATACCAATTTTCAGTGTCTACAGATGGTATAGAAAATTATGATCCAAATACATCTGGTAACAATATAGATGGTCTACAGTCAAATTTCAATGATGATGAAGATGATGCAAGTCAAGATGAGGATGGTGATAGTATTAAATACTTGAAAGAACATATGAACATTGACAATAATACACTGGATGACATTGTAGCAGACAATAATGTTAATGACCAAGACTTATAAATTTTTAGAATTATTTACAATCCATGTTTAAAAAAGGATGATTCTTATGGCTTAAACTTTGAAATGCTTTAGTAATATTATTTGTGTCGATACAAATTACCTATTGCAATATCCTTAAATTGTTCAATCTTTGGTATGAATTATTGGCAGAAAAAATTAGGATTACTTGGATGCTTCTTCCATTCATTTTGTATCAACATATGTTTGTGAAGACACAAAATTTAATAAAATATTAATGCACGTAACTCACAATTATTTAAATAAGCAACTTTGTTAACTTTATTATTTTTAAATAGTTTCCATTTTTATGTTGAACATAATTTTGAACATGTAACTGAAAACATCCATATTAAATGCTTTATTGAATCAACATATTCATTCACATAAGCACAATATTGAGGCTCAATAACTGATATTCATTCAAATATAAGAAGAAATAAGTATGGCAAACATAAGAAAAATATAGAATGATAACACATACATGGAGAATCTCTGATAATAAGATGTTTTATTTCATTCATAAGCTCAAAAGTTACACCAGCAGAGTTTTGGTACACCCTTCCACTCATACCTTTATTATTTTTTTATCAAAGTTTATATAGAAATTGCATAATATCAACCATAATCCCTAAGCCATTAACCATTAAACTACCTAACCCCTAAGCCTAAATCACTTATCTTTTGACCCTTAATCCCTTAAACCCTAACCCCTAATCCTTGCTAGATCAAAATAATTAGGCGCTAAAGCAGACTCTAAAGTAGGCGCTAAATTAGGCGCTAAATTAGGTTCTAAATTAGGCACTAAATTAGGTGCTAAATTAGGCACTAAATTAGGTGCTAAATTAGGCACTAAATTAGGTGCTAAATTAAGTGTTGAATCAGGCGCTAATGTAGGTGCTAATTTAGGCACTAATTTGGGCACTAATTTAGACACTAATTTGCGCCTAATTTAGCACCTACTTGTTCTGATCGACGTAAAAAACACCAAAAATAGTGCCATCCTGATAAATAGTGCTGACTTTTTCAAAAAATTGGAGAAAAATACATTAAAATAGTGGGTGGAAGCAAAAAAGGGAGCTAATTATAGGGATTTGTTGTAGTGAGGGTTTTGCATCCTGTAAATGCAACTTAATATATATATCAAAAAGTAATATGTAGGAGCATTAGTCAAACCAAATGTCATGACTTAGAACTCGTAGTGTCCATAATGACACCTAAAGGTTGTCTTATGCACATCTTCCTCACAAACTCTGATTTGGTCGATCTAAGATCTATTTTTTAAAAATAGAGTACACCATGTAATTCATCAATGAACTTATCAATCACGAGTATTGGATACCTATTAATTATAGTTTCTTATTCAAATATTAGTAATCAATACATGTCTGCATAGTCCTAGATTTATTTTTAACCAAAACAAAAAAAGAAGAAAATGGACTAGAACTTGGTCTTATGTGGCCCATATCAAGGAGATTCTTAATTGCCTTTTCAATTTTTTTCTTATGTCTTCTAAGGTGGCGATAAGGAGCAATGATAACTAGTTTTTCTCCTTCCACCAAATTAATAAAATGTGTAAATCCTCTATATAGCATCCTCCTAGGAGGCATTTCATTGAAAACCTTATAGCACTTATCCAAAAGAGACTGAACATCAACATGGTGTGATTTCTTACCATTTGAAGACATGGTAGGCATAATCAAGCATTGGGATGCCCATGCAAATTGAGCATTATGGAAATTCATTTTCATACACTTGGCTAAAACAACCATGGGAACACCATTGGAATTTTTGCAAAGAATCACTTTCTTAGCATCTAAATGAAACTTGAGTTTCATGATCTATTTTTTTGAGTAATCTCACCCAAAGAGTGCAACCATAGAACTTGCAACACTCCATCAATGTCTCTTATGCTAACAACATAGAATTAATATTTTACTCATAGTTTCCCAACATAAGACTCATTTTGGGAATATTTTTTGTGCATTGTCTAGAGAAACATATGAAACCATTACATTGAAGCCTTCAAATTCTTCAATCTTTAGGCCTCTTTTTGCAACCCCCAAACCAATAAAATTATGAGTTGCTTGAAAATCAATGAGCAATATAATCCATTGTCCACATAAAACTCCAAGAACTTTGAAAGGGTTATACTTTAGACGAACACAAATCTTAGCAAAATCACCTCCTAAACTATCTATTTCTACCTGTTCGTCTTCTTAAGTTCTTCACTTTCGTTTTCTAACTTTTTAGCTCTTCATTCTTCTTCATCTACAACTAGCTTAATTTATTGGAATTTTCCCTTTTTGATACATCTATGGCTTGGTTCCCATGGCTCTCTACATGAGAAGCAAAGTTTATTTTTCTTAGTTTATTCTTTCTTGGATGGAAAATTCTTTCTTTGATTGAAATTATTTTGGAAAGGCTTCTTGTAGGGAAAGTATTTTGGAAATTATTTTTTTGAAGTGAAGACTCAAGTGGAAAGGACCTTTTGATAGCATCTTGTAGAGATGGAGGTTCAAATTATTTGTCTAAACTATTGAGAGGTTCAAATAAGCCTTCTATAAATAACATAACCAAGCTTCATTTTGTAATATTACGAACCATGACAAAGAGTTTTTCAAAATCAACAATATAACTCTCAACTCTTCAATAGTGTTTCGGTTATGCTAATTTCTAAAATTAAACTTTGAGTCCTTTCTATTAGATATTTTACTAAGTCTTATATTGAATTCACCATAAGAGTTTAAAAGATTGTATCCCTGTGTAATCAGGCCATGACACCACCCTTTATGTGTAACTCTCTAAAGATAGGGAGTGGAAAATTTGATAGTCTTGTATTTAAGCATTGTCCTTAGTGGTAGGTATGTATCCAAATTTTGTATCCATGTTTTAATTGAACACTTGTTTGATCCTTCAAAAGTAAGGTGATAACTTCCCAAGGAATTATGCAAATTACACTAAATTGTGTGTTGTCTAGGCTCAAGTCTAGGGCCATTTCAAGACTTCTTCATATTCATATAATTAATAAATGACATCTCACCTCAAAATTCCCTAGGAAGAGATTTATAATAAACATAACAACGTGTAATGTCATCAACCAATATATTTTGAGCTTCAATTTTAGGAGCCTCTTCCTCCCTATGAAGAAAAGTATGTTGAAAAGGTCTAATAACTAAACTAATAATAGTCATGCGATTATAATAACTAAACTAATAATAATCATGCGATTATTAGTATGAGTGACATTAAGATTATTATCCCCTGAAGTGCTTCCTTCACTATTCTAATGTCTAGGTGTATTCATGTTATTTTCCATTTTATGAAACATTTTTACCAACATATCAAGGATCAAATAAAACTTTTTTTTTCTTAATCATCAATATTGTCTTCACTATTAGTTCCCTTTTCTTTTTCTCCTATATGAAAATTTTCTATCATAATTTATAGATTTTTTTGTTCAACCCTAAATTTTTAAGAGTAAAACTCAACTTATAGGTTCTCTAGAAATTGATATTGTTTTTCTCTTTTATATTATCTATTCACTCCATCATTGGGATGCATATGATACATAACTCTACATGCAAAGGATTAGCTTTGAAAAATAATTTGGCAAGAGCACTAACCCCCATAGAGAGTTAGCTTAAATCTCTTTCTTTTTTTGTGATCACTCAAATTCTAACTCATTAGGATCACCAGGTTCTCAAAGTGAACAAAGTGAGCATACTAAGATAAGAAAAAAGACAAGGAATTACATGAAATATATTGAAAACTAGATATCTAATTTAAAATTAAATAAAATCATATAATCAATCAAGTCAAACTGACCGATAATGAATGCAAATTCTAATCAAGTCAAACTAGCTTAATGCAATCAAAATTATATCAATGCCAAAATGATAGATTAACTCACTCAATTCCAATACATACCTTGCAAGGAATAAATTACATTGAAAACAAAGATAGGATCCAACAATTAATCCAACTAGGATATATTACAATGATAAATAGAATCCAGTGAAAAATCATTCAAGATGTATAGAACACCAAATATTGACGATAAATTGTCCAATAATTACAATATTACAAGGAAAGAAAATATTTCACTTTAATAACCAAATCCAAATATCTTTTCAAATAATTATCCAATATTCAAAAAAAATTGTCAAAAATTTGACAAACTAACTGAAATCACATAAAATATCTACCCAAAATTTATAGCAAAGTTCAAGAAGATGGAACATTTGATAATAGTCTTCAAACTTATCTCTATTATTCATTAAAATGTTCAACTATAGAAACTTGTAAAATAATTTATTGATATAAACTAAACGTAATATTAAGTTTGAATTTTCATCCAAAAAATCACTTAGGAACTAGATAAAGAAATACACTCACCATGTGTTAATCAAATTATTGCATAAACACAATAATCTTAATTGAAAGAATGGTTGTCAAAAGGTATATTCCAAAAACTTTCTATTGATACAAATGGTCAAATTGGAAACTTCCATCGAAAAATAAGAGTAACCAACCAAATATTCCAAAGGCTACAATTGGGATGTCTATAGCAAAAGTATTAATATTTCTTTCTTCAAAGATTAAAAGACAGTCATATAAGAAGAAAAGTAGTAGCTAATTTGATAAGATTTGGTGGGGACCACACTTCCTAAATTCTTCCTTAGACATTGTAAATTCAAACTCATTTTAATCATATTTTGACTTCCTTCAATGGTATGGTAGGCGTCAAATATTTACTCTTTTTCTATCTACAATTTTACCAATATAGTCAATGTCATATGCTTAATTCAAGTTTGTAGTTGGGAAGCCAAAATAATTCAATTAGTAAGTTTGGGGTTTCATGGAGGGGCTTCCTACAAAAATTCAATGGGTCTTATTGAGATTTTTTAAGAATATTTTAAAGTAGGTGGTCCCATGACTTTTTGTAGTGTATTTTAAGCTCCTAAATTTATGGAAACTGGTGGTCTCGTAAATTTTATCATTTTGCATATTTAATTCAACAAAGTACATACAATGATGATGGGCTCAAGAAGAGCCGCGGTGCAAGTTCAGGCTTGACGACCCTAGCTTTTCCATCCCTTTTTTCCTTTCAACATTGTCTCTTAGACCTGTGGGATGTTGTTATGGAGGTTGTTGGTGCAAGGGGGTCTTTTTCTACAGTTTTGGGCGATGATGTGGCATGTGTTTTTTAGGGGTGGTACTACATATTATTTATTTATTGGTTATTTTTCTATTATTTTTAGTTGATGATGATTTTGAGTGGTGTTTTGAAGGATAGGGAGAAAATGTCTTTTTTGAAGGTTTTGATGGTTTTTGACCCATCCACGTCAATGTATGCAAATGTCATTAATCTCTTAAATAAAACCTTGAATGGGGAGGGATCATCACAAAATGGGGGTCCTCATATTCTAAAAGTGAATGGTTGCTTTGAGGGAGCAAAGCTTGTCTAGTTTTAGTGATTCAACTGGACTTGATAGCAAAGGATGTTAATTATCTAAGTAACCATGCCTTGATCTGCAAATTTATGGGGATTCAGGTCTCTCTTCCTTTCTTGAAATCATAGGCTCATAGAACATGGAACCTCAAGGGGGATATGGAGGTGATGCTAGCTTTGAATAATTATTTTATGATGGTTTCCTCTTTCTTGGCGAATCATAATAAAGCTTATGATGAAGGTCCGTATTTTTACAACTAGGTGGGATTTTTCATCAAGCCTTTACATGTTGGATTTAATTTGGTAGAGGAGTTTCCATTTAGGGTCCTTGTATGGGTGCGACTTCCTTGGCTCCCACTAGAGTTCTATAGGAACGATATTTTGCATATGATTATGTTGTTGTCAGGTAAGTCATTGGGTCCATCACAATAGATGATAGATATGGAGGTAATTTCTTATTGCCACATTTGTATGGATATTGATTTAAATAAGCCATTTCAAGACTCTTTGGAAAAAAAAATTGCGTCCACATCATGGATTAAACAATTAGACTATGAAGCCATCTCGTTTTGGTGTTGGATTTTCCATGACTACAAACATTTGCAAAGGAGATGTCCTAAATTTAAACATGCAAGGGGTTTGTCCAATGGAGTTGCAACCAATTTTCCTCCTCACTCAATATAAGTGAAGGGAAAAGGGAAAGACCCTATGTTGGATGGGGATATGAATAAGGATAGTTTATTCCCATAAATTCTCATAAAAAGGGAGAGGTCAAAATAATTCTCTTAAGGATAGGCAATGCAATGAAAACTTTAATTGGTTCAAAGCTCTGAAAGACTTTGATCAGAAAGAGGTGAATCTTGATGGTGTGATCTTGGTTGGTAGTAAGCTAGAGGCTACGCTTTTGGCCTCCAAGGAGGATGCTAGACAGAATAGTGGGAAATTTTATCTCCTATATGGTGGATCTCTAGTAGACATTCTATGTCCATGGCAGCCTCACCAATGTTTATACACCAACTGGTTTCCTTGGTAAATCTAGGCTTTGGATACATTTGGTATGTGAGATCCTTAGCTCATTGATTTCCTTGGATATTGGCTAGGGATTTTAATGCTATTACAAGTCTGAAGGAAAAGAGGGGGGATTAAATAAACTTGATCCCTCCTCTTCAAAATTTCAAAACAACATTATCTTCTTAAACTTGGTGTGCATAAAGCTTGCCAATGGATTATATACCTAGAGAAATAGGAGATGCAGAGAGAATTATATCTTTGAGAGATTGGATAGATTTCTAGTCTCTAGTTTCTGGATTGGCAACACTTGTTTTTTTAACTTGTAGATTTTGGATTGGAGGGGCTTTGATCATTAGCCTATCAAATTCTTGTAAACTAGGTCCAAGGCCTCTAAGAAACTTTCCTTTAAATTCCAAATTATGTGGTTGTGTGAGCTCGTGTTGCAAGATCCTATGGTGGAATGGGTGAGCAAAGGTTTTTCTGCTTATGGCACTACTATGTACTATTTTTTCAAGAGGTTACAATTTGTCAAGTATTAGCTAAAGAAATAGAACACACAATGTTTTGAGAATATTTTTAAGGCTAATTGGTTTCCCATAACCGATTGGAGGTCATCACCAGGCATAATCGTGACCTTGGACTCATAGAGGGATCCCTTAGAGAATAAGTTGAAGCTATGAAGGGGCTAGAAGAATGAGAGTTGTGTGAAGAGATTTATTGGAAACAAAAGTCTTGAAGTGATTGGCTTCAAGAGGGAGACATGAATACAACTTTCTTCTTCAATTTTGTTAAGGCTAGAAGACATGGGAATTTGGTATCTTCAATTGTGCCTTCCTAGGGAAATATTTTATCTTCTTTTCAAGATATTTTGCAAGAGGTCATTCAATGTTTCTCTTTTTATTTATGTAGGACTCACCCCTTGCAGTTGATGAAGAAAACCTTATTCTGGATTGTATCCCCTCAATTTTCTCTAATGAGATAAATGATGTGCTCATCAGACTCATTTCTTTGGATGAGTTAGAGGAGATAGTATTCCAAATAAAGAAAGGGAATGTGCCTAGACCGAATGGGTTTTTGATTGAATTCTTTTAGGAATTTTAGGAGATAATCAAATTTGACTTAATGGAGGTAGTGCAAGAATCACAAAAAAGAAAAAAAATGTTGAAAGCAATAAATTTTATGTTTATTTTGCTTACCCCCAAGAGAGAGGGAGCTAATTAATTGGATTTTTTAGGACAATTTACCTATGTAACGTGGTTTATAAGATCATCTCTAAGATAATTGTAGAGAGGCTGAAACTATGGCTTCACAAAGTTATTTCTAAAGAGCAGGGCAGACTTTTCATAGGCAGGAAAATTTTGGATGGGGTGGTTATTACATATAAGGCTATTCATTCCATGGAGAAGGCCATGTTCATTAAACTTGGCATGGCCAAAGCTCGTGATTGGATTAAATTTTCCCTTCTCCTAAAAGTGCTCCTTGCCTTTGAGTTTGGGCATGAATGGGTTAAATGGGTTGAGTTGTGTTAATTTTGTATCTTTTTATGTTCTTATTAATAGTGAACCTTCTACCTCGCTTGGTGCTTCCTAGGGCCTTTGGTGCAGGGACCCTCTATCTCCCTACTTATTCATTTTAATGGCTATGGGATTGGGAAGACTCTTAAAAGCGATTCAAAGTCTCATTTGTGGATGGAGCTAGGGGGATGGCTTGTTTGCTCATTCTCACTTGTAGTTTGTGGATGACATGGCGTTGTTTCTTGTTAACACAATCAAAGAAGAAACCCACTTCAAACGTGCTTTGGATTTTTATCTTACAACTTCAAGGCAAAAAATTAACAAATAAAAGTCCTCCATTTTCTTCTCCAATACCTCTCCTCTTATCCAGTCTAGAATAACTCAAATCCTTAGATTTCAAATAGGTTCTCTTCCTTTTGTTTACTTGGGTATTCTACTCTTTGTGGGCCCCTTGCCTAGGGGGACCTAGCAAAATGTGTTGGATAATTTTTGTGGGAGTGTCATTCATTGGTCTCTCAGGTAGCTTTCCTTTGCTAGGAGGGTGATGTTATTGAAGTCAATGGTTCAAGCTCTTCTTATCTACAAATTCATGGTGCAGGGAACCCCATTAAGTTTTATTAATGAATCAAATGCTCTTTCTAAGCAATTATTATGGATCAATAATCTTACCTCCTTAAAATGGAGCTTAGTTAAGTGGAAGTATATTTATAGACTGAATCATGAGGGTGGTCTTGGTCTTCGATAGACTATCCTCATTGGTCAATCCCTGGCAGCTAAGATCTATTGGAGATGGTCTTTCCAAGATCAAGCTTGGGCCAACATTCTTTCTTATAAGTATTTGAGGGTGGTGAGTGAAGATATCCCTAGGATCTTCTTGTCGGGTAAGGGATCTATGATTTGGGATACTCTTAAAAGGGGAGCTAACTTAATATAGCAAGGTCTATTTTGGATTTGTAATAGGGGCTCTGAGGCACTCTTCTGGATTGACTCTTATGATGGTTTTACCCCAATTTTGTCCATATATCTGCACTTATAAGATATTTGAAGTAGCTTTGTGGAGGCTAGATGGAATAGAGTGGAAGACTTCAAAGTGACTGTGAGCTTGGGGAAAGTGGAGGTCCTCAAGTGGAAGGATCCTCTTGAATGGTTGTTAGGGGGCTCTAAAAAGGACTAGGAAGACTTAGCTCAGATTTTAGCAAGAAGAGCTTGCAGTTCTTTGATGAGGAGTGAGATTGTCTTGGAGTCCTAATCCTAGGGGGTGTACTCTACGACCTCTGGATATAAGGTGATGGATCACCAAAAATATGGGAGAATGAAGTCCCCTAGTGGAAGAATGTCTTGAACAATTTTTCTTTGACTAAATGCAACTTTTTCTTATGGTTATTTTCTCGTAGCAAGTGTCTCACCTAGGACAATTTACAGAAGTGTGGTTTCTAAGGACCATCTATTTGTGCGCTCTATAACAATAGTGAGGAATTTTTTTCTCATTTGTTTTTTCAGTGCTCCTTTACTAGGATCATTTGGCACCTTTGGTGGGTTGTCTGGAAGCAAACTTGTTGCACGCTTCATCACTGGTTGATTTTTAAGGAGCTTGGGGAGGCCACTTGCCAAGACCTTTTTTTGTAGGTGGCTTGGAATATTGATCCCTCTTGCATAATTTGGTAGGTTTGGTTAGAAAGGAACTATAGGATCTTTCAGGGAAGGAAGATGGTAGCTCAATAGTTATGAAAAAATATTATTAGTATGATCCAAGAGACTATCCAAGCTAAGTGTGAGGTGGATATCCCCTTGGATCTAGGTGAGAGGTTCTTGGACAGATTCAGGGTTTGGGTTTAGTTGGGAATGGTTCTTGGATAGATTCATCAAGGAGGATGCATCTCCCCAAAAATAAGACCTAGAGAGTGGGTAGATGGTTTTTACCTCATGCAGGGATTTTTAAGATCAATACAAATGGATCCTCCAAGGGAAATCCTAGACATGCTAGAGTTGGAGTTGTCGGGAGGGATAGATCAAGTGTTGTCATTTTCTTCTTCTCTATCTATAAGGGTCAACATACTAATAATCTTATGGAAGCTCTAACTATTCTTATTTCTTTGGAAAGGAGTTGTACTCTTGGTTGGCACGAGATTATATGTGAGTTAGTCTCAAATCTTAGTAAATTTGTTGAATACACAATTTTTTGATGGTGTAAATTAGCAATTAGATTTGGTGTTTTGGAAGATTCTTCAGGTAAGTAATTCATTAGATTTTATCTCCTTTGTCCACATCTCGAGGGAGTGAAACAATGTCACGAATTTCTTGCCTAAATGGGCCTCAAAGCATAAGGGTGAGTGGAAAGTAGGGGGCTGAGAGCATCTTCCCCTAGATTGTGCTCAAAGTTTGGAAAGGATGATTTGGGAGGACTTGCAAGGCTAGTGGGGTGTCTTGGGTGGTTTTCTTGTTTGGATGGCTCTTTCACTGATTTGGTGATGTCTTGTTAGCTAGTTTTATCAGTTCCCTTGGTGGTAGGGGCTTCTTCTTTGTATGTTATTTTGAAATTCTTTGATTAGATAATTTTTTACCCTTTTTCCTAAAATAAGGACAAAATAAATATAAAATAATAATATTAATTGGTGGGAATTTAAAAATCCAATATGGTTGACAAGTAGTAGAAAAATCTTAAGGTGGTGGGGAAATTTCTAGCCCCACCCTAATCGCACCCACTTAAGTTTTCAAACTACAAAGTAGGGGCTACTATTGTTGAGGGAAAGATTCTAATTAATCTTGTAGCATTTTTTTTTTGCTTCATGGGACCCTCTACTCCTTCGAAATGGATTGTGAAGCCCCTCCCCCCCAAGGGACCCCAACCTAAGTATGTCATTTTTCTCCCCAAGCCAATATGACATGTCAATAATTTGTACAACTGGTAAAGTATTACATCAACATTGCTAAAACTTGAAAATCTATTAAAACATGTGATTCAAAACAAGGTGAATCAAACAAAGAAATATGGGCACCAAGATATGAAGTACAACCCAAATCCTCCTAGAAATACCCACAAACTCTTCCAATATTTCATGTTCCACCTTGCAAAGTCAAATGATCAACAAAAGTGGGAATTAGTGTTTAAAAAAGATACAATTGCCTCTTTCACATAAAATCAACCTTAAGTGATAGTACAGACTGTATAAAGATGAATGACCAACAAATAATCTCCTTTTTAGCATATAATTAAAGATCAATGTGTATGGCCTACATAAGGATTAGGTTCAAAGAGAAATATAAAAATATACATGATTTCATCATAAAAAATAACCTAGAAATAAATAGCAATATTTTAGTTTCTACATAAATCTGAAACTGTAAACAATATATTAACACAAACATTGAATGTCTCACACTCAAATTGAAGCATTGAAATCAAGAATCCATCGAAGTGCACTATCAGTCCCTTTATGGATTTGCAAGAAAATTAGAAGGATTTTCATCTTCAAAGTTTTAAAAATTCAGAAGGTTTTTGTCCTCCAAAAGAGAAAAATATGAACACACAAATTCATTCTTGAAAAATGAAGTTTCAAAAAACAAATATAGAGGCTTTTCGAAAACAATCCTTTTATTTATAACTTTCTTGAGAAAATAAAATATTATTTATTTCTTTTTGAGTAAATATTTCTCAAAGTTATAAGAATATAATTAAGTATCCTTTTAATCACCTTTTTGTATCATAAGTCTAATGAAACTTAAAATAATAACTTAAAACACACTTTTAAATAATAAAATACAAGATATTTTAATTTTTACTTTTCAATAACTTAAATATTTAATTATTTAATTAATTTTATTTTTTACCATCTCATTAGCCTAAAACAGTGGACATTAGACTAAGGTTCACTTGTAAACTTAAACTCGATAAGGGGACATAACATATTAGTCACACATTACTCAATAATGAGCCATGATACACCCTCATAGCAAAATTATGCTTGGCTATGGTCTTTTCTTTACAAAAGCTTAGACATTATATTTTATGAAGATCCTTTACTATATGCTTTATAAAGTTAGTATTTCAAGTAGTTATGTTGCTTATGGAATCTAATTTGATATATTTATTTCTCAAAAAATTATTGAAGAACATACAATTTAAAATCCTCTAATAACATCTTCCTCTACTTACACATCTATTAACACATCCTTTTTCAACAAGAACATACAATACATTAGCTCTTTGTTCTCTTAAATCATGTTCTTTGACGGTTCTAGAGTGGACACTATATAATTAATAATATTAGTTCTAGATACACCAATAATATATAAATACAAAGCTTTGATTATGAAGTTACATGCAATCATTTACTTGAAATTTAGGGGCTAGGTTGTTGGAAGATGAATTACTCTGAGGTGGGGGGGGTGAATCAGAGTATTATAAAAAAATTCACTTGTCTGACAACTTACAACTTGAACTAAGACCTTGAAACAATTTAATGTAGCCTTTTAATTGCAGAGTGAACATGGACAACTCAATGATCTTTAAGAACAGAAAGACTAATCACAAACACATTACTTAACAATGTCAAAGCATGATATTGATTGTTCAAGTAAACTTGATTGAACAATTCCTTTTAATGCTTTATTTCCACAAGACTTTATGTAAAAACAAAATGAAATATTTAGTCAAGTATCAGAGCATTGCTTGAGTTGTATTGAAAAATGATATAATGAAAAACATAACACTTAAGCACATATGTTGAAACACAAATTCACCACATAACACAAAAGTTTTCCTAAGTGGAAAAACCCTCTTGGAGTTAAAAAAAACACTCGTAAATCGATTTTTTTATTCATTCAAAAGAGCACCAACTCTGTTACAATGGTGGAGCACCAACTCACCACCAAAAATTCTGAAGTACCAACTTCAATAGGAGCACCAACTCAATTTAACATATCACTGATATAACATTCTATTAGAACCCTAGATTGCAGATTTTGTAACACTAGAATTACAATAGAAGATTGTGAAAGATTTTCAGAAAACCCTTTGAAGAATGTTGTAAATCAACATCTTCTCAAATAACAATCATATTTTTCAATGCAATATCTTTTGTATCAAATGTCTGAAAACAACATATTCCTATTTTTAGATCTCAACAAAAACAATGCCTCAAAGGCATCTTTTTAAAAACCCTTCAAATCTTTGGATGTAGTTAATATAGTTGTCAAAGCAACTCGAGTTAGAGTTACCCGAACTCACTTATTCAAATTGAACAATCAACATATTCCCAAGAACAAATTTACAATGAAACTGTCGGAAACAACATGAGGGTTTGCATAATACCAAATAACCGAAAACTCTCATTAACCCCACTTTCAAATAATAGAACAAAAACAGTTTCATACTTTGTTTTTGTTTCAAAAACAAATTGATATCGTTAATCAACTATTTAGAAAGAATGCAAAGGATTTGCTTCTACCTATTCATGGTGGGAGACAATAAAACAAATACCATATAATGCTCTTGAAGACCTTCGAAAATTGTCCAGCTGAAAGATAAACTCAACTTTCACAGTCAACACACTATCTCCTTCCACTATCGAGCTCAGAAAACTACCTTCTTTCACTGAAATCTGCTAAACTCATTTGCATGGTGGCGGCTAGGGTTCACATGTTTTCTCAAAACAAAACTTTGCCCTAAACTTTTCCTCTTTACTTTATGTTCTCAAAGACTTTCGAGAACTTTAGAGAATTACATAATGATTTGAAATCCATGAGAATACATAATGATGAAAAACATTTTTTGAAGTCTGAACATAATGATGCCAATGCCAAATATCAAATCATAGTTGTTGTTGACTGCCAAGTCAAATTATCCACATGTTCACTATTGTCCACGTGAGTCATGAAGACCTCTGCTCTCGACTATCCAAGACAAAGTATTCTATAACTTATGACTAGGCCGATACACATTATCATATGCCAATGTGATACTCGATATCACTCAAGAGTTTGAATATTCCTTGGTCACTGCCATGTGACTTTAAATAAAGCCATTTCCATGTTAAATATAATCAGATTGAAACAATATTACTTTGAACAATGTTGTCAAATAAACATTTATCCCGATGATAGTTTAATATCATATGCAAAATGTGAAGGGCTCGAACAAAAAATGAAGACAAGTATTTGTGAAGACCAATGCTTAGCCAAAGACCAAATATTCACCTTTGTGTATCAACCAAGATATATATAAATGTGTGCTAGAAGACTTCACACAAGGTGAAGCACATATTTTATAAATACCTTGTGAATACAAACAAATCTCATAACTGAATGTCAACATTACCTTCAATCTGAGCAACGAAATGCTATCACCTGTATGTGACATATGTAACATCTGCACATGAATCCAACAGATTAGACCAGCCAAAGATAGAGAACTGAATATAATGCCAACCATATCAAAATGAACTGAGCAACAAAAAATCAAGATATCAATCAAGTAATCATGCCAATTGTGCCAATAACAAATGAATAAGCCAAACTGTGAATGCCGAAATGATATGCACAACGTAGAAACTGAGCCAGATGATATGAAATCATAGAGAATAATAATGCCAAGCATTAGTCAACTTGAATTGAATATTGTCCTTGTTGAATATGCATGTGGCAAATAAAATCAAGCCACCAAACTAACATGAGTCATCAACATGAAAATAGGTCACCATCACTATAAACATCATGTGACTGCATAAGTGTGAATCACTAAAAACAAAAGCACATTGAATCAAACCAACTTATCAATTTTGACATCAAGGACAAATATGCCACAAAGAGAAAGTCAACATAGGTGTGATATTTGTGATTATAAGATCAAATATGCTTGATTTGCACAACATCATGAATTGGTTTTACAATTACTTGGTTCTTTAGATTCAATGACTATTAATGTCATATCATACAAAGATAATAGGCATGTTAATTTAGTGGATAGCATTACACATTATTTGTATGGATGACAATAGTTCTCATTTACATTGTAGATTACACCAACTAGATATACAAAATGCTTCTTTATTATTTTATGTTGCATTGACTATCAAGAAGTATTTTCATGATAATTACACTTATTTTTAATCATACATTGTCTCATAACTATCCTAAAAACACATATTTGTGTTCATAATTCAATTGTTAAATATTTGATTATTGTATAAATATTATATAAATGTGATTTTAATGGTATACTACTTAAATGTCTCAATGTGATTTATGATACTAAGGCCATAAAAATATATAAAGGGAGCTCCCTTCTTCATAGAAGAAATTACAAAACATTGATGCCTAAGATTACAGTTTTATATATATTTCTAATAAAAATATAATCCATAAAATTAAACTTAATAATTAAATTAAAAATACATATTAACCAGCTCTCGTTCTATGTGAAATAAAACTTTTTAAAATTAAAATTAAAACTCAATTAATATTAACATTACAATGTAAGTTGATTATCACCAAAAATGATTTTCAAATCAAGAATGGCGAGCAGGAGTGGCAAGCGAGGCGAGAGCAGCATTTTGATTTCTCTTGATGGTGAAGGCGAAGAAGAAGCAGATGATGACCTAGATGGGTCTGTTTGTTTTGAAGCCCTCTTTCCTGTTGCCAGTGGAGCTAAGTTGGATGGGGGTGCGGTTGTGCTTGTGGAGTGCTCTGTAGACGGTGGGGAGGCGTTTTTGTTGGTGGAAACATTGTCCTCTCCTTTCTTTGTCATTGTTGTGGTGGTTGTTTTTGGGTGTTGGTCTGCTCTTCCCTCTGGTTATGTGAGGCTAGTGCGGGTGCCCTTCCTATTTTTCTTGTGGTTGCCTTCCCGACTGTGGGTGTGCGTTTGTCTCTCTGAGGAAGAATGGTTGCAGATTGGGTTGTTTTTTGCTCTGACTTGGTGTAGTTGGAGGGCTTGGGAGATCTCATTGTTGGCTTGTTTTACTTCTTGTTTTTTCTTGGTTTGCCTTTGCTTCTTCCTGCTACCTGTTTGGTGGCTCTCTTGTAGGGTTTTTTGTTCTCTAATTGTTTTTGGTTTTGTTTCCCTCTCTTTGGATTGGTGGTGGCCTCCTCTGGATGGATGTAAAGAGCTTTGGCCCATCTCTAGCTATAATTGGAATGTTGGGGTAGCTTGGTGTTCTCTTCTGTTGGCTCTTCTTCTTTCATTTATATGGCTTGGGGCCCATATTCCTCGTGGGGTTTGGTTGTTCCTGTTTAGTCAAAGACTGGGACTTTTCCTCTAGTGGCCTGGTGGTCTATGTTTCAGTTTGTTGTTGTTTTATTTGGGGCTTTGATCTCTCTGATTGGGAGCATCTTGATGCCTTGGTTCTCTCTAGTTGGATGTTTGTGGTCCCTCTTTGCTTTGTGTGTTGGTGTTCCTCTTGTCCCCCAGGTGGATGTTGATGTTGGGGTTTGTGTTTTGTGCTTGGGATGAGTTGTTTTATATTTATCTTTTGATGGCTCAAAGGTGGTGCTCTCTTTTGGTGATTCTGAAGAGGGTTGTGTTCCCGGTGTTGATTCTAGTACTGAGGTTACTGAAGGAGCCATCGCTCGTGCATCCTATTGTTGTGTTGGTTATCTCCTCGGACCCTATGAAGGTGGGTTCTTTTCCTTTTGAGGTGGATTTGGATGGAGATGGTTTTTGGGTCCCTCAGTTGCGATTCCTATGGAGGTGGATGCTTCTCTTATGGAGGTGGAGGGTGAGGGGGTTGGAGTTTACAAGTTGTGGTGCTTTTGTTGAGCAAGGTTTCCTGTCCAGTAGAGGGGATCTCCCTCCTCTTGAGGTGGAGGTTGAGTCAGTTTCTTGGTACTAGATGTTTTTGTGCTGTAAGATTGTTGATTTCTTTTTTGGGTTCCTGTGGTTTGTTGTGTTCTCTTACCCCACTTTTGTGGTGGGTTTGGTGGAGGTGTTTGTGTTTTTTATTAAGGGGTGGATGGTGTTTTACACCATTAAGATGGTTATTTTCTTTGGCTCTGGGGTGATTTCCATGAGTGGATAGTGTGTTGATGCCTGGCAGATGCAGGTTGGGTGGTATTCAAAGATGTCCCAGCAAGGTGAGCTACTTTAGGATTTGATGGTGTCATACACCATTAATCTAGTTATCTTTCTTGACTCTATGGTGTATTCCATGGTGACCATGTCCTTTGGCTTTGGGGTGAATTCCATGAGCAGATGGTGTGTTGATGCCTGGCAAATACAGGCGGGTTATTTGTACTTTTATGGGTTTCTAGGCCCGGATAAAAAGGTTGTTGGTCCTAATTAAAATCAAGTTGTGTAAGGGTCTCAGGCTTTTGCTTGTTTGTTTTTTGCAGTATGTAGTCATGCTTATCTTCTTGAGGTTGTTGTTGGTTTATAGTGTATCATTAGTGCAACTTGCTTTCCTTTGTACTGGGTTCCAAGCCCCCCATCAAAACCCGTTTTTTACCCTTAATCAAAACATTACAATGTAAGTTATTTTCTTATCATGAACTTTAACCTAGCACACCAAAGATATCATTTACAAAATACTATTAAAGAAGTATGATATATGGGTAAAAAAAAGTTAGGAAGTGAAGAGCAAACCATGTAATTTGTTATAACTTGTTTGATTTGTATAAATTTTATTTAAAATATTGTTATATAATAGTCAAAGTTTTATAAAATTATGTTAAAATAATTATTATTGTAATTTATCAAAGATATATAAATTTATATTACAATAATATGATTGTATAATAAATATTAAAATTTTACAAAATTATACTAACATAATATGTAATAAGTAATAAAAAATTCAAAGTTATATTATACTATATTTAATGATTATATTAAATTTCTAAATGCATAAGTAATTGTGACAAAATCCAAATAATTTAAATGATCTTAAAAAAAATTAAGGAAAATTAATATTTTTTAATAAAATAAATGTTTTAGATATAATTTTTTGGTAATAGGTTTAACGCATCCCCTTGTAGGCTTTAGGAAAATTCATTGCCAACAATTCACTAATGGAAAATTCATGCCACAGAAAATTCACCACGGAATGCCAAAGAAAATTAACCGCATTAATATTTTTCAATATATATTTCAAAAACTTTGATTTTATTAAAAATATTAATTGCTCGTGGTGAATTTGACATATGCCCCCCTTGTATGGTGACCGTTGGATCGAGGGGTATCTCTTCCTTTATGTCAAACTCACCTATAGCTTGACACTAGCCTTAGCATTAGCATTAGCATGTAGGTACACTGCACTCAAAATTAAACGTGGTAGTTTAAACATTGAATATTGTAAATTTTTAAGCATGTGAAGATATTAAGATTTGAATATTGTCGTCCTAATCCCAGTAAACATTAATTACTTTTCTTTCCATACATTTGGAGATTGCCTAGTTGCAAATGATGAAGAATTAAAAATTGTAGAATGGTAGATTTACAGTTTTACCCTCTTAGATAACGACCCAAACTTCTATGTTACTACCTAGATGATATGTGAAATTGTAATTTAGGACATCTAAATGAGCTGTTGGTACTTCGAATTCAAAGAACATTATTTGCTATCAACTAAAATAACCTACGAAGTTGAGACTTGCGGTTAGCATGTTTCAGTTCGTGGAGATATACTTCGTGCTTAGTGTTTTTATAACACTAAACAAACATGAACAAACTCGAAGAATCTCAAATGCACTGCAGAATTCTGTACGAGAGAAAACTTGCTCCAAATTGAGATTTATATAGAACTTCAGATAAGCATCCCAATACAGGCTTAAGTTGTAAGACATTTGAAACATATTCTTAAACTGACCGTTATTAGATAATCTGAACTTTTAAAGAATAGTCTTTAAATCATCATTGAAATCTGTTTAAAGCTCATACATAACCAGTAGAGGAGACATACCTTGCCGAATTTTTCACTTCTTGTTTTATTCTCACACAAATACCTAAACAGCTAAGAAGTTCCTTATTTGACACAACAAATCTTAGACAAATACCTTAGGCAAGAAAGTGATTTTTATTTTTATGCTGCTAGATAAGCAGAGCTTTTAGAGACTGATAAGAGATATACAACCGTAACAAACCAAGATGGTACATAGGAAAGACAATCTGTCTCTGCTATTACAGCTTGCTAGAAACAGAGATATTTCGCAATTTAGATTTTGGTTTTGAGTCCTTTGGAACAATGACAGTCAACAGTCCATTTTCAATCTGGGCCCTTATATGATCCATCTTTACATTCTCGGGCAAGCTAAACTGCCTAGAGAAACTTCCTTTACCTCGTTCCATACAGTGCCAAATACCCTCTGTGTTATCTTCCTCTTTCATCTTCTCTCCATTAATATGGATAATGTAACCATCTTCGACCTGAACCTTTATATCATCTTTGTTCATCCCTGCCAATTGACAAGTACATTGCGATTATTGGTCACTTTTCTATTCTTGCAAACTCAAGATAGAATATTGACATAACACTGCCACCATAAAGCATGAATCAGAATGAAAAATGAAAACCGTCTACTACATCCTCAGGTGCAGTAGTTTTTTCTTGGTAGTACAAAGAAAATGTATGTTTTATTCATCCATAATATAAGATGAATCATCAGGAGCAAACTATTGTGTGGTGATATTTTTAAATTTTTACATGTAGACATAGCAATAGCGAGTGAAAAAAATAACTTGGGTCTTGAATGCACTAAATAACAGCAATATGGCAGAAAAGAACAGGGCAGTTTGTATTACAATGCCACTTGGAAGTGGCATCCTCTCAGTATTCAACATCAAGTCATAAGATATCTCACAAATGATGATAAAACTCTTATATAACCTCAACTTCAATAATACTAGAGTAACCCTTTGCTTCTGGTGTCCCAGATTTCTAACGTAACATGCTACAATAGACCAAATTATACACAATCCATGTCAGTCGGTTCATAATCCAATCACATTATGAAAATAATAATAGCATGAATATGGGCTAGGAATATTCATATAACATATTGGAGAGCCCATTTTTTCCAATACAGATGTCAAATTGTATATACAGGCATTAAACTAATTATGCAGAAATAGAGCCATAGCCACCTATGAGAACACTAATTATATTTCCAAACCATACTTGGTACTCAAGTCTGCTCGATATCCATCTACAAGGGCACTAGTTCATTTATGTTCTCATACCAAAAATCAAGTCAACTACCTAATGCATCCATTCAGGGAGCTCAAAGCTTGGAACATATCGTGTCACCCAGATACATGATTGCAAAGATTCAAGAAAAGTTTCATTTAACATCCAAGATTCTCAAAATGTATTGGACCTACAGTCCAATAGATCCAAAGGCTCGGAAAGGATATTCGGAAAAATTTAATGATGATTGATGACTTCCTGAAACCAACAAACAAGCTTAGGAATTCGTGAACATCTTTCCCATGCAGGCTGATCCAAAATCAAATGAAGTAAGATGAGAAGGGAAACTAAGAAGGGTACCATTAATTGTCTAACAGCATTAATAAACCACCTGAATAATTACCCCTGTGGAAAGCTGCAAATTCCCTATGTTGCACCAACAATAAGAAACAACTTTCTCCGGAGACTCTTACACAATCAAAACAAGCAAGATGTGAAGAGAAACTGAAAAACCTGCCACTAATAGCTTCAATAACAAACTTATATGATGTGATGAGCCCTGCTGGCTCTCAGCTCAAAACCCTCTTTTCTTAAGTCTTTTAAAGTGTTTTTAAAGTTTTTTAGAGAAATCTTAATAGACAGAAGAGAAGGGGCGCAGCATATTTTTGCTCATAAAAGACAAATTTAAACTTATTCCTTCAAAATGAAAGTACAGAATGTATTATTTAACACCAACAGATAGTTTAAGAATGATAAACATACCAAAAGGGCTCCAGATTACTTAAATAAGAAACTGGCCAGATCTACAGCTGAAAAAGGTGAAAACAAGCCTGAATGCACGCCATGACTCCAGGAAAGGTTTCTCCTGATCAGAAACTAGTCACAAAGCTTTGAAAGGACAAGCCGCCAATGATAGATGTCAAAGCCCTCTCAAACAAAAGGCGTTTTCATTAATTACTTCACACGCCTTTTTAAGGCACAAACCCCAATGCTGGCCGTACGGCTATGGAAAACAATGCAAGAAGACTCCGTGGAAACCTCTGCCTCTGATGAAGGAAGCGCCACCAAGGAACCCTCAATTATTATACTGAAGAACAAACAACTGCATAAATAAATCCTCTGTTTGCAACTGTAGAACTTCTGTGTGAAGCCCTCAACTGTACTGATTCAGCTGATCTTTCACAGCCTCAAGAGTACTCAACACTGAAGAGTTTTCCGTTCTCCAATGGACAAAATGATCAAACCCTGGTCACAGGATATTGCTCAGAAGGAAAAATGCACAAGGCAAATCGAAATAGTCAAGAAGTGAGTTTCTATTGCCAGGAAATGCCTTTATACCAAATGGCACGCATTTCAAGAAATGTACGGCCTTTCTCATCATTAAAATATTTTAATATTTTAATATAATCCTTTTCAATAGTTTGAGCGCACTTTTCAATATTTTAAGATATTAAAATATTAAAGTCTCCTTTTTTTTGACATTTAAGTGATATAAAATATAATTAAAGTCAATGTGACTTTAATTAAAAAGGCGTTTAAGTTAATAAATTAACTTAATCACTTAAAATCCCGTAATATGCTCAAAACTCAGGATAATCTCGTGCCGTCAGAAGCTGTGAACTCCTGGAATGCAAACGCTCGCTGTGATCCAAGCACTGTCCACTGAAAACACGAACAATCAAACTCTCCAAAAAGCAACACTGACCCTCTATCCAAACTGGCTAGCCCACAAGGGTCCAATAAAGGGCTAACACACTGTTCCCGAGAACTGTCTAGCGAGGGGACATCACATATGATTCCCCTTGTGTGGAAAATTGGAAATTCCCTAAATTTCACAAATAAAAAATAATAGGTACTTTGAAACCTTGGTAACACGAGCATCAATAGCACGAACAAGTGAAGAGTTAGATCACAAAACAGAAGAAATTTTTTAATAGACTTCTTAGTTCGTAGTGAAACAGAAGGGACAGAAACTGGTATAAGAAAATCCTAGATATGGAGTTGGAAACATGAGGAACAAACCACTGGTAAAGGAGTTAACTGGCAGAAACATTTACAAACTTACAGGAAACATTTCAAAGAATTTCTGGCCATTCTCTAGGAAATTCTAGAGGTTCCTGGAACATGGATTTGTTTTAGAAACTTCAAAATGTATTTCTGACCTTCCAGAAATGGTTTCTTGGAGCCATAGGAAATCCCAATAGTTAAAAAGGAAGAATGCCCAAAGGTTAGAAGTAATAAGAAGCCTCAAAAGTAATAGCAAAATGATTAAAATAAGGTTAAAGATGGAATCAAATGGGTGTTTGAATGGGAAGTTTGTAAATATCTGCTATACCATGCGGTATCCAAAAAAATGCTTAAAAAGATAAATCCATATAAACAAAACACAGCCAAAAATATTCCCCATGACAATGTTAAATGTAGGTAACCATAAGATATAATCCATTCTTGAACCACTTTCATTTCTCACCCAAAAAAGAAGAACAACCATCCAAATCACACAAAAAGAACCTGCATTGCAATGTCTAGATTGGCAACTATTCGTATTTCATAGTCTATAGGTTATGTTGCACCAAAAAAGGAAATCAGGTACTCAGAAAATTTGGGAATGAAGACACTGGTTTGGAACAAGTAGGTCAGGAAAGTTAGAAATAGGAAAGCTTGGGGTATACTCCTTAAGGAAATGGTGTCACATTAGTAAATTCTCATATTACAAGGTAAATTAGCTATCTTGCACCAAAAAAGGAAATGGATACTCAAAAACTTTGGCACCAGAAGCATCAGATTTGGAACAGCTAGGTCAATAAAGCTTAGGGCAAACTCCTTAAGAAAATGGAGTAGGATTGGTAGATAGCACTAACAGAAACCAAAGAAACTTCTGGGGACTCTTGGAAGCGGCATTGAAAGCTTTGAGTAAAACTTAGAGAGCATGATTGGCCTGTGGCAGATGGTGTGTGAAGCAATAAAAACCCTAGCTACTTCTGGCTTCTTTGTCCTTCCTGCGAGGCCCCTCACACGTTCAGGGATGTATTCCATTGCATTCAAGATGAAACCAGATTGGCTCTCCTGAATCAAATTGTTTCACATGTTGAAGCCTCCTAAAAACTAGTAAAAGGAGAAGATCTGCACATTGTTCCGAGATGGGAGGAGGTCCCTATGGTAGAAATTCCCTTGAACCACATTGTCAATCTACCGATAAATCTCTTTGAACTAGCTCTGGTTGGAAATTCGTTGGTGTTGATGGGCTGATAAAGAATGGCACCCTAGGAACTCTGGCTCAGTTGAGATTGCTGTTTGGTAGAAGGTTCTTTGTAGCAACCTTTGTTAACAAAGAGGACAAGGATCTTATTTTCATAAGTGAGCCCTGGTTCTTGGGGCCCTATTGTCTTATCTCTAGTTGAGATCCTAACTTCAACCCTCTTGAAGAGACTCCATCTAAATGTTACATCCCACCCTAGTTTACAAAAACTACTTTTTACTTTGAGTAAATAATGCAATGAACTCGGTGATTTCGAAAGTAATTATGCTGTGATGAAATTATGCAATGTTAAGATTAAGTTTATCGATAGAATTGTGGATGTATTGGTGCCATGAAACGGATGAAATGTTATGCAAGGAATTTATTTCTTTAATAGCAAACATTAATATAAATGCACTATGTTGAAGATACTGTATTGATTATAAGGATAACTACCACTGTTTTTCCTGAGTGATGATGCAGGATGATCCGAACACCTCCAAGGAGAAAGAGGGGGAGTATCATCTGGGAGAAAGAAGATGTTGTGGAGCCTTTGGTTATGCCATCTGAGTTTGAATCAGTCAGGTGTGACTTGGTTAGCATGCTTGAGGTAAACCATCTTGTGTTAGTTGTTTTGTTCCTCGTTCCTCATTTCGCATTGAAGGTGTGTAAGCCTTCTTGCTTCTTTTTATATATAAGTATATGTATAAGTGAATATAAATACGCATATGTACTTATGGAGGGAGAGCCAACGTATACATATATAGGCTACGCGTATGTGTACATGGACGCATATGCACGTACATAGACATGATTATTGTGCCTACATACGTGCATGTACGTTCATGTGTGTATTTACGGGCATGTGCATGCATATGCATATACATATTTATACACTCGCACTATTAAATAATGTGTTGGCATGATATTTTATTCTCGGCAATAATGCCAAGTCAACATAATTAATAACGTCGCAGCTCATAATAACTATGTCACCTTGTGAGAAGGTTATTATTAACATTCCCTTGGCATTGAAAATGGCTTATAAGCCAATTGGAGTTATGTTGCCTCGATTCCTTCACATAAGGAAGAGCTCATGTTAGTGGCTCAATGCATTTAAATTACTTTCACAGCTTTTAATTTAAAAGGCAAAATCAATTAAGAATATCGATGCTTCGTTTACATCTATGTCTTTTGAAGGCAATCATCGTATTATTTGTATTACAATGTTTGTAGAGCCTTGTATAATACCCCGACTGAGCATAGCGAGTTGGGAGAATGAGTTTCTAAATATTTAAAATGCCATGGTAATATTTGGTGGTGAACTATAACCTTTTGCAATCAAAATCCTCCTTTCGTATGACTTATGTAGACGGTTTTCATCTAACCGTTTCTTGTTTGGATGATTCCTTGTGTAATATTTTGAATGGTGGGGAAGAAATCCAGGTATGTAGCCAATGGAAAATCTCCTGTTGAAACCGGGTCTTGTCTTTATCTTGGGAGTCCATCTTTGGGCAATTGAGGGAAAAATTGAAACCGAATGGTAACTACTTTGAAAACATTTGGGAACTAAATTCAGTCTGCAAGTTATTTATACTCCTTTTAGTGATGGAGCACGGGTTGAAAAAAAAGATATCAATGCTATTTAAGGCAGTATTTTAGATTTAAAAAGACTATCTTCAGAACAAAAGAGTAATGAGTCAGTGAGGCTCTTGAGAAGACCAATCACATTGCTTTCCAATAACACAGAGGGGAGCGTTGTCCTGCAAGAGTCATTCCCAACCGAGCTAGTATCAACTTTTCGTCTCCATTTATCTATTAGCAGGCATGTAATTTATGCCTCTATTCTTTCCTACTTCTTTGAGCTGTTTAGAGTTGGCTATTATGGGGTTATTGTGAGCTGAGTTCATCGACTTGTTAAATTATGTTGAAGTCTATGTTATCGGCATAGTTGCCGCGAGACTGGTACTGGTACTGGTACGGGAGACTAGTACCGGTACCGGTATGGCGTTTTTTTGAAAATAGGAGACGGGGGTACTTGGAGACGCCAATTTTTTTAATATAAATAAAAATAATAATTGATAGAAAATCTGAAAATAAATTTAGTAATTAATAGAAAATCTGAAAATATGATGACATTGAACTTTCAAAACAATAATTTAATCACTCTTAGACACGTCAAATACATTATGCTTTAATTTTTAAAGTTTCAAATGTTTAAACTTTAAAGTTTTTTTAGGTATTTTATCGGGAGACGTCGTTTTTTGCAGCAGGAAACGGCAGGGTACTCGGGAAACTTCAGCGGAAGTCTCCAGCCTCCTGGAGATGTCTTCAAAGACGGTACTGGTCTCCGAGACACGTCTCTGAGGAGGGGAGACGCGTCTCCCAACAACTATGGTTATCGGCGAAGACCAGATTGGTAAAATAAATTTTAGATTTTGAAAGGTGTGAAACCAAAGTTTATGCTTAATTTGATTGCTACATTCTTGTTGCTTTAAGAGTCTCCATTAAAGAGGAGCCACTTTATAGTAGAGCCATGAGCTCGTATATTTGTTAAGTCAGAAGGAGGCTTGTGTAGAATTACACATATTACATTCTTGATTGAGTTTGAAGAAGATTATATATTATAAATTGTTTATGAAATTATTGCACATGACTATTGAATGAGTCAAGAAGAGGTGTTAAAGTGCAGTTAAACACTAAGTGACAAGATTGTCCACAGCATAGGAGAGAGTCCTTATTTTCTTTGCTAAATCTTTTGTTTTTGGGGAAAATGTTTTACCTTGGAATGCAGAGTTGTTTGTGCTAAAGTCCAAACCATCCCCGAGTTGTTGCCTTCTTTCTTAATAAAGATAATGTGAAAAGTATCATTTTCCTAGAAGACGAAGATTATCCTATACTGAATCTAGGGTTTTGCATTTAATTTGAAAGCTTCAAGAAGGGAGCGTTGTGTTTGAGGTCACTAATTAATTTTGTGTCTGGATGGGACAAATTCAATAACTAAGTCGGTATGCCATTGCCAAGAAGACTCACTATGAGAATAGAAACCACTATGTGGTAAAACCCTCGAATCTTAAGACCTTGACCCAGTGGCAAGAGCCAAGACCCGAGGATTACGCCAAGTAACACGGGGGTTCAAGGAAGGTCCTTTCTTTTGTCAACTCAGTTGAATCACGATAGAAAAACAAGTCATGTTGTGTTATGAATCTCTTGTAATGGTTTGATGGGCAAGATACGTAGTTCCAGTATTCCCTAGGTCAAAGGTGTTTTCCAAGTCTAGTAGAGTGGGTGAACAATGACTTCGCTCTAAGTAGCAGTTGTACTTAAGTTACAAAAGCTATGGCCATAATGAGTGCAGATGCCAATGCGTACACTGTCAGTTCACCGTGACCCAGATGCTTAGCTAGCCAAAGTTGTTGTACTCACTTGGAAGGTATCCATAGTAGTGCGATAGAGTTAGTTAAGTAGGGCACAACACCAGAGCTCAGATGGCAAAACTGAAAACATCATCTATGCGTGGCAAGGGGTACTTGTTCTTGATTGTGGCTTTATTGAGCGTATGATAATCAATGCATAATCTTGAGTACCATCCTCCTTTTTGACAAAGATTACCAGCGCTCCCCACAACGAGACACTTGGTCGTGTCAAACCTTTCTCTAATAGTTCTTGCAATTGTGCTTTTAGTTCCATCAACTGGGTAGTGGTCATCCGGTAAGAAGCTTTGGAGATTGTCTCCGATCCCAATATGATGTCTATGGAGAAATCAAATGCTCTCTTGGGGGGTAACCCTAGCAATTCATCTGGAAATACATCTACAAAGTTTCGAAGATAAGGATACTTGTCTAGATCTGAACCCTTCCTTTCCAAAGCTTCCTTGTTCCCCTCTTCCGATGTTTTCTAAGTTTCGTAATACATTAAATCATCACAGAAGATAAATTCCTTATTCTCCCTTGGCTCTTCGATTTCCTCCATCTTAACTGCAATCAGTTGGCAACCTATTTGCTTGGCTCATTTAAGTTGCATGGTCGATATCTGTCTCAACTTGATCGTTCTGGAGGTACCTTGTATAAACACCTTATGCCCTAGGTCATCTAGGCATTCTACTGTTTTGGTGAAACAATCCACCTTTGCCTTGTGCTTCCATAGCCAGTTGATCCCTAATATAACATCATAGGAACCTAGGGGTGTGCCACATAAAGGTTAACTTCTACCGAGAAGCTCGGTAAGTCTACCCTAGCCTCAAATAGACACTGCTCTACCTGAGCTCTTGACCGATTAGCATATTCAATTGACAAAGATTTTTTCATGTAGCCAACTTTTCTAGAAACTTTATCTAATACTTTAGGCGATACAAAGCATTTTGTTGCCCCAATGTTTATTAAAATAGAAATAGGTGCACAAAACAACATACCTGTGGTTTCAATCGACGTTATTTGGTGCTCTGCCTATTGTCTAGTGCTGCATGAATCTGTTGCTAGAAAGCGGTTTGTTGAGGCAGTAATGGATTCCCATGAGGTGGGGGTCCTGACGTTTTGGTAGGGCACTGGTTGGTGTAATGGTCTCCACCACATGTAAAGCAACCCCCGGGCGGTCCGCAACTCTCAAAAGATTTTCCAAAAGCTTTTGGACTCTTCTTTCCATTGTTATTATGATTACCATCATTCCTCTTATCCTTTCAGTTCTCACTCCTATTCCCACGGTGACTCCTGTCACCTTTCCGCTAAAAATCTTGTTTCTCTCCCTTCTTTTTGAAGGGCTAGGAGGGCTATGACCAATTGAACTTCTTTTGACTTTTCTCCCTGTATGTCGCTAAGGATTTGAGCCTCTGCTCTTGCTTAACGGCCTTCTCATAAACCTGGTCCATGGTGGTTGGGTCGTGGATATCTACTTCGCCCCTTATCTAGGCATTCAACCCCATAATGAACTTCCGGATGTGAAAACGCTCGTCCGTTTGGTACTGAGGGACATACTTGAGGAGACAGGTGAATTTCTCCCAATATTGATTTACAATCAAGTCACCCTGTTTCAAGTTCTAAAAGTCTACCATCTTCTAATCATAATATAACTGGGGTAACCACCTCTATCTGAAAATAACCACAAATCCATCCAAAGTTACCCTTCGTGAATTTAAACCCAGCTCCATCTTCTTATTTGTCCACCAAGTGGACGCTTCTTCAACCAATTGATAGGCCCCCCAAACAGCCTTTGTCACTTCAGACTAGTTACGAATTTCGAAGTGCTTCTCCATTTCTATTAGCCACGCTTTGGCAACATCTCCACTATTTGATCCATCAAATTTAGGTGGAGTTAAAATTTCCATGTCCCTATACAACTCTCATGCCAACTAATCTCTTTTAATTTCACCCGATCCAAACTCCAAGTGAGTATCACTTTGCTCACTCTGGTTAGTGTGAGCATGGTGACTTCCAGTGTCGCCTTCGACAGTGGGCTCTTTGCTAGACCTTTCTCTCTCTAAGTGGTCCACCCTTGCTCTCGTTTCTTGTAAAAGGGCTCGGATTTGGTCTAGCTTTGCTTCGACATTTCCTGAGGCTTTCCCGACCTCGTGACTTTGCTCATGGTTACTTCGGGTTCGCACCATGTTGCATTTAGACTTCTACTTGAAGTTTCCAGTTAAAGTTTAAATTAGTCTTATCCTCAATTAACTTCTAATTTTAATACATAATTTTCCATTTCATTGCACACTCCTTCAATTACAAAAATGTAAGATTTAGCACATAATTGCAACTTTCTCTTTTATTAACGACAAAATTTGATATCTTTATTCATTACCACAAATGCAACAAGCTTGTCTTTCAGTCGGGAGTGAGTGGGGTATATTCCTCTGATTCATCAAAACTAATAACAATGATTTTGGTTGGTTGACGCACGTGTAGGTGTTCTTCCATCCTTTTTGTTTTCTTAGGTGAGTTTTAATATTGATCTCACTTGGTATTGATCTCGATGGAGATGGTTTATGGGCTAAGTCTGCCGCTATATTTGTGTGGACCTTAGCTGCTTGCTTCAACTTTTCTTTGTCGTCCTTGATTTGACTCATGGCATGAGAGAAAGTTTCATTGTCCCCTAGCCAAGATTCTCCGTCAACATTCGTCCCTTCAATTGTTTTCATCAAAGCTACCCGCTCCTTTTTGGCTTTCAGATATCACTCGTTACCAGCGATGGACTTTTTGGTGGTTTGTTTGGTACGTACCATCTTTGGCATAGGGATTTTCAACTATTAGTTTCATAATTTGAGCGCTACACTTACGCAATGAGCTCATAAGCCCGAGTGTTCAACCCGAATGCTCTGATACCACATGTAACAATCAACTCCTAATCAGAGGTGTAAAACCTTTGGTAAACCTATGATTAGGAGTTGGTTGTTACACATGGTATTAGAGCATCCGGGTTGAACACTCGAACCTATGAGCTCATTGCGTAAGTGTAGCGCTCAAATTATGAAACTAATTTTTGAAAATCCGTGTGCTAGAGATGGTAGGTACCAACCAAACCGCCAAAAAGTCCATCACTGGTAATGAGCGATATCTTAAAGCCAAAAAGGAGCAGGCAACTCTGACTAAAACAATCGAAGGGACGAATGTTGACGAAGAAGCTTAGCTAGGGGACAATGAAACTTTCTCTCATGCCATGAGTCAAATCAAGGACGACAAAGAAGAGTTGAAGCAAGCAGCTAAGGTCCATGCAAATATAGCGGCAGACTTAGCCCGTAAACCATCTCAATCGAGATCAATACCAAGTGAGAGCAGCATTAATATCCCACCTAAGAAAATAAAAAGGATGGAAGAGCACCTACGCGTGCGTCAACCAACCAAAATCATTGTTATTAGTTCTGATGAGTCAGAGGAATATACCCCACTCACTCCTGTGATATGAAATGCGGAAGGGATCTATGACAAACCTTGCTAAGTGATTATACACAAAGGTGAAAAGACATTTAACATTAGAGTAACAGGAACATTAAATAGAGAGAATGATATCACCAAGCCAAAAAGAGAGAAGAAGACACAAGTTTGATTACAGAGTTTGTCCAAGACTATGTCTCCGGGTCTAGCTCAACTGAGTGACCAATCTATTAAAATGCTCTGAATTCGCAGTACAATCTCCAAAGGAGCCTCTAGAACCATTGCTTTACAAAGAACTGTAGCCTATCCACAAAGTCCTAAAAAGTATCTCACTCAAATCACCTCACAAAAGCTCTCAAAGCCAAGGACGATTTACAAAGAGTGAAAATACTGACTCTGCCCTGAAACGACCTACTACAGACTCAAAACCATATTCCTCTCAAATTCAACTCCCAAAATTCTCCCACAAAAATGCTTACAAGCAAGGACGAAGAGAGAAGAATTGGATGCCAAATACAACCCCTTACACCCCTTTATATCCATTTAAATTTGCCCAAATCGATGAGAAACCAATTGATTTGGGATAAATCTCTTATCCCATAAAAAATCTTTAAAAATCATTCATAATCTTCCTTTACAAAGAAAGAATATCTAACAATCCCCTATTTACATTAAAGATCTCCATGATAATCATTTAAAGATTTTATTTAGCCCTTTTTATAGCATTAATCCGGGCTTACAATTTAAAATAATTATCTTTTGGTTTAAATCTAAAAGGGTTAATATATTCTTATTGGGAGATTCGGCATTTGAAGTCTTTAAAAAGGAAATTGGGCCCTAAGTATTCATACCCACATGGATGGCGCAACGGTGAGAGTGGCAATAATCAAGGAGGGAGGTTGTGGGTTCAACCCACGATCCCCTTTTTGTAGGACCCGTCGTAGCTTTTAAGTAATAGATAAACTTTACCACATTAATATAGCCAAAGAAAGCACTTGGCCTAGTGGTGGTGGCTTAAATTAGCATGGAGGAGGTTTCAAGTTCGAACCTCCCCAACAAATTTTGACCAAATACACCAAACCGTGCAGTTGTATGGGTGCCACATGGCACATGTTAATTCGCCACTACAGAGGACACATGTCATTATGTTGCTTGACTATCCGATGCCACGTGTCAACATGTTGGTCGAAGAGGTGCCATGTGTCAACATGCAGTTGGCTAGAGAAGTGCCACATGTCAATATATGACTGGTCCACATCATCATCTGCCACGTCAGCTGCCATGTTGACTGTACTTTTGTTAATGTCACCAAGTCAACCCATTTTTCCTGCCAACTTTGATTGTCTGTATCTTGAGCAAACGGACTTCAATTGACGCAATTCAAAAAGCGTCGGAATCATCTCGACGAGCCCTTCAATTTGAGACCACTTTCACTTGATTGTGAAATGGTCAAATTTTTCACCTTGTGCCGACCTATGCCCTGGTTTGACCACAACTTTGACCGAGCATAAATTCAACATACGGATTCCATTTGAGTCCGTTCAAGTTGCGTTGAAATCGAAATTCTAAGCTCTACGCCATGATGTCGACTTCCCGAGCATTAGAGACAAATGATCTTTCAAGGTTCATAGATCCTCCTGGATCCCAATAGCCACACCAGATCAAGTGGTATCAAAGCCCAGTTTGGCTAGTTTTGCATAAGTGATTGTTAGTCAGCTTGCTAGTTAATCAGTTTGTCAGTTTGACAGTTTGTTGGTTTTTAGTGTGTAAGTTGACAAGTGGACATTTGGAGTTCTAAAGCAAAGATAGCACCAAAGAAAGGTGAATCGTCTAGGGTGATGTTGTCTCTATCTGCATCCATGGTGGATGATATCTTTGTCACGAATAGAATGGTTGAAGAACTCTACCGAGAGCACTGGGACAAGGCTGACAAGCTTCGGGAGCTGGAGGAAGCCAACCAGCGCATTTAGTCTAAGAATGTTGAGCTCATAGGTTTGCTTGAAAAGGCAAACAAGGAGAATCAAGAGCTGCATGCGAAATTGCAGAATCTCATGGAGTAGCAGCACAAGAGGAGTCCTCCTACATCAAAGAATGTTTGCATATGTGTTTTTTGCCCGCATTCGAAGGATACTTCCTCATACTCTCCACTCACTCCATGTGACAGCTTGAATGCATCATCTACAGCAAATTCCACTACAAAGAGTTTGAAGTCGGTATTTGCTTGTGGTCATGGGAAGTGGGCCAATTATGGCTCAAGCCAAGAGAATGTTGGTCAATGTGCTTTTTGTCGACATGTGGAGTACTTGAAGCTTTTCAATGTTTCTAGCAGCCAAAGTGGTTGGCTGGAAGAGTCTTCTGCAATAGAACAGAAGGTGGAAAGTGATCATAACTCTGAGATTGGAGGCTTTGAAAGGCACACCAAGGGTATTGGCAGGAAGCTGATGACCAAGATGGGCTACAAAGGCAAAGGCCTTGGAGTTCATGGCCAAGGCATAGCTAGTCCTATCAAGGCGATAGAACAACCCTGTTATGAAGGACTGGGTTATGATAGCGAAGATGGTGGAGAATGTTCGAAGACCATATTTGTGAAAGGTCAAGTTGATCAAGCTGAACATGCACCTGATGGAGAGTCTCCACCGAAGAAAGCGAAGAGGCAGGACAAACCCCGAAACTACTACACCCATTGTAGGATAAGTGGCCATTGGATCGAGAAGTGTTGGAAGCTACATCCAGAGCTTCGACGCTCACCTAGGCCCATTGAGGGCCCTAACCAACAGAAGATTGTTGAGGAAGAGGTGAAGGTGGGAAATGAAGCCACTATCCCTGAGGCGAAGATCAAGGCAACACCTGAGGCTACGATCCTTGAGGCAGAGGAACATCAACTGGCAAAGGAGCAGCTGGCAAAGGAAAGTGCTTTTGACCAGCTCCGTAAGAGCTGGGAAGACCTGTCATCTAAATAATTGTATCAAGTTTGTTTTGTTATTAGCTCATTAATAAATATCACATGGTGATTATGAGCTAGGTGATACAAGTAGGCAAGTTTTGTAGATTAATCATTATGCTATTTGTATGAAGTTGTATTTTCTGGAATTGAGATTTTGAAAGGTTGTTTAAGCCTTATCTCATGTAATTAGAAAAGAAAATGCTTAAAGACTTCTTTTTGCAAAAGGACAGATTTTTGAAATTGAAGAGTGCTTAGTTGATGACAATTCTCGAGGCGAGAAGATGTTTGTTGTCCCTTTTTAAGGAAAAGAAGCACTTGATGAAATTCAGTGCAAGGTGGATAGATCTAGATGATCACACCACGTTGGGACTCAGATTTGCAGAGAACGGCCAAAAGTTGCCTGTATGTTCTCAGCTTTAAGACTTAGTCCGACTCAATCAGTTGATGGCTGAGGCTCCTCAAGGTCTTTTTCTATGGCCTTGTTGCTCAGGCAAACATAGACAAAGTTGTATGGTGAAGCTCATAATCAGCGATTCTGAAGTACAAATTGAGAAGGATTGTTTCAGGCTGAGGCATAGTTGCCATTGCTCATGCAGTGCTCATGCAGTTTGCAAACGAGGAGGAGCATCATAATCATGTCTAAGAAATTGGCTAGGCTGGTATGCAGAACGAGAAGCACCGAGAGACAGGTTTATCATGCTCGGTTTTCTTCTTTCTTTTTGGTATGTCAAGTTTCGTTTTGAATTGCATCCTTTGAAGGCCTAATGTAGCCGAAGTGTAAGACCCGTGGAGGCCAAATGTAAGTTTTGAATCATGGTCGAACTAGGACTGGAATTAGAATCAATTGTCGAAGATGGAGCCAACATTAGCATTACAATGAAGCTTCGAAGGTGACAACAAAGTTTGATCTGAGCCAAGGGAGACAAAGGTTCTACTAGATAGCTTTTGGAGGACCAAAAGCTCTTTAGTGGGAAGGTTTGATCTAGGAGGATCTATGAACCTTGAAAAATCATTTGTCTCTAATGCTCAGGAAGTCAACATCATGGCGTAGAGCTCAGAATTCCAATTCCAACGCAACTTGAACGGACTCAAACGAAATCTGTATGTTGAATTATGCTCGATCAAAGTTGCGATCGAACCAAGGCACAGGTCGGCACAAGGTGAAAAATTTGAACATTTCACAATAAAGTGAAAGTGGTCTCGAATCGAAGGGCTCGTCGAGACAATTCCAACACTTTTTGAATCACGTCAATCGAAGTCCGTTTGCTCAAGATACGGAAGGTCGAAGTTGGCAAGAAAAATGGGTTGACTTGATGACGTCAACAAAAGTACGGTCAGCATGGCAGTTGACATGGCAAATGATGATGTGGCAGATGATGATGTGGACCAGTCATATATTGACACGTGGCACTTCTCTAGCCAACTGCATGTTGACACTGGCACCTCTCCGACCACCACCATGTTGACACATGGCATCTGATAGGCAAGCGACATAACATGTGTCCTCCGTAGCGGCGAATTAACATATGCCACGTGGCACCCATACAACTACACAAGGTTTGGTGTATTTGGTCAAAAGTTGTTGGGGAGGTTCAAACTTGAAACCTTCTTCATTCTAATTTAAGCCACCACCACTAGGCCAAGCACTTTCTTTGGCTATATTAATGTGGTAAAGTTTATCTATTACTTAAAAGTTGCGGCGGGTCCTACAAAAAGGGGATCGTGGGTTGAACCCACAACCTCCCTCCTTGATTATTGCCACTCTAACCGTTGCACCATCCATGTGGGTGCGAATACTTAGGGCCCAATTTCCATTTTAAAGACTTCAAACGTCGAATCTCCCAATAAGAATATATTAACCCTTTTAGATTTAAACCAAAAGATAATTATTTTAAATTGTAAGCTCGGATTAATGCTATGAAAAGGGCTAAATAAAATCTTTAAATGATTATCATGGAGATTTTTATTGTAAATAGGGGATTGTTAAATATTCCTTCTTTGTATAGGAAGATTATGAATGATTTTTAAAGATTTTTATGGGATAAGAGATTTATCCCAAATCAATTGGTTTCTCACCAATTTGGGCAAATTTAAATGTATATAAAGGGGTGTAAGGGGTTGTATTTGGCATCCAATTCTTCTCTCTTCCTCCTTGCTTGTAAGCATTTATGTGGGAGAATTTTGAGAGTTAAATTTGAGAGGAATATGGTTCTGAGTCTGTAGTAGGTCCTTTCAGGGCAAAGTCAATATTTTCACTCTTTGTAAATCGTCCTTGGCTTTGAGAGCTTTTGTGAGGTGATTTGAGTGAGATACTTTTTAGGACTTTGTGGATAGGCTACAGTTCTTTGTAAAGCAATGTTGCAAGAGGCTCCTTTGGAGATTGTACTGCGAATTCAAAGCATTTTAATAGATTGGTCACTCAGTTGAGCTACACCCGAAGACATAGTCCACTCGAACGAACTCTGTAATCAAACTTGTGAGTTCTTCTCTCTTTTTGGCTTGGTGATATCATTCTCTCTATTTAATGTTCCTGTTACTCCAATGTTAAATGTCTTTTCACCTTTGTGCATAATCACTTAGCAAGGTTTGTCATAGATCCCTTCTGCATTTCAGATCATCCTAACTGAAAGACAAACTTGTTGCATTTGTGCTGATGAATAAAGATGTTGAATTCCCTCGTTAATAAAAGAGAAACTTGCAATTATGTGCTAAATCTTACACTTTTCTGATTGAAGGAGTGTGCAATGAAATGGAAAATTATGTATGAAAATTGGAAGTTAATTGAGGATAAGACTAATTTAAACTTTAACTGGAGACTTCAGGTAGAATTATAAACACAACATGGTGCGAACCTGATGTAACCATGAGCAAAGTCACGAGGTAGTGCAAGCCTCAAGAAATGCCAAGGCAAAACTAGACCAAATCCTAGCCCTTTTATAGGAAACGAGAGCAAGGGTAGACTACTTAGAAAGAGAAAGGTCTAGCAGAGAGCCCACCTTCGAAGGCGACACTGGAAATCGCCATGTTCACACTAACCAAAGTGAGTGAAGTGATACTCACTCAGAGTTCGGATCAGATGAAATTAAAAGAGATCAACTGACACGAGAGTTGTCTAGGGACATGAAAAAGGTAATTCCACCTAAATTTGATGGATCAAACAGTGAAGATGTCGCCGAAGCGTGGCTAACAGAAATGGAGTACTTTGAAATTCATAACTACTTCGAAGTGACAAAGGCTGTCTAGGGGTGCTATCAATTGGCCGAAGAGGCATCCACTTGGTGGTCAAATAAGAAGATGGAGCTGGGTTTAAATTCACAAAGGGTAACTTGGGATGAATTTGTGGTTATTTTTAGATAGAGGTGGTTAACTTAGTTATACTATGATCAGAAGATGATAGAATTTCAGAACTTGAAGCAGGGTGACCTAACTATAAATCAATGTCGGGAGAAATTCACTCGTCTCCTCATGTATGTCCCTTAGTACCAAACGAACGAGCGTTTTTGCATCCGGAAGTTCATTATGGGGTTGAATGCCCAAATAGGGAGCAAAGTAGACATCCACGGCCCAACCACCATGGACCAAGTTTATGAAAAGGTCGTTAAGCAAGAGCAGAGGATCAAATCCTTAGCGGCATACAAGGAGAAAAGTCGAAAGAAGTTCAATTGGTCACAACCCTCCCAATCCTTCAAAAAGAAGGGAGAGAAATAGGATTTTCAGCAAAAAGGTGACAAGAGTCACAATGGGAACATGAGTGAGGACCGAAAGGATAAGACGAATGGTGGTAATCATAATAAAAGTGGAAAGAAGAATCTAGAAGCTTTTGGAAAATCTTTTGAGAGGCGGGGACAGCTGTAATGTCCCCACTCTAATTAGTGTTCAGGTGTAGTGGAGTTAGCCTATTTCCTAGACCCTCGTGGGCTAATGGGACTTGGTTAGAGGGTCAATGTTCGTTTTGGTGGGTATTGCCATTCCCACCTCTTTCACCTCAATATTGGTACTAGTGCAGGTAGATGGAGTTCAATGTTCGTCAACTTTTGATGGCACGACATTATATTGAGTTTGGAGGAAGTTACAAGTATTTCAGTGGTTAAGTTATGTATTTAACTTAAATGATTAAATATAAAGTCAAATTGACTTTATAAGGAAAAAGCCACTTCAATATAATATAAAGTAATAAAAGATTATTTTATAAAGTGATATTAAAATCACTTAAAGAAAGTGCGCCCAAGTATTTATTGGGAAACTATTGAAATAAGTCAAAACACATTTAAATGTATTTTAATGAAAAAAAAGTGTACTTTCTTGGAATACGTGCCTTTTGAGGAGTATAAGGCAAATCATTGCAAGTCGACCTAATATCAGATTATCATTTGACATTGCAATTTCTTATTTCTCTGTGATTTTGTCTGAGACAAGTTTACCAGAGGGTTTCACCATTGAAGAAACGACAAATCTTCAGTGCTTGGCTACTTTGAGGTTGTGAGACACCAGCCGAATTGTTGCAATTTGGGAGGGCTTCATTCTGGAGTCTTCAATGATCTTCATCAAAGTTCATTTGAGTAGTGTATAGTTTATCAGAGGAAGAGGGCTTCTCACCTTGGACGCCATCTTCAAGAGTAATTTTCAGCTTTCAATAAAGAAGATTCAGCAACTGCAAAGGCCGTACTTCTCCTTGCTTTGGTGAGTTCCTGTTAATACACGTGAGAGTTCTTGAGGGAAAAAGGCCTTCCTTTTGGTCAGTTTCTCAACTGGATCCTTGGCATCACACCTTCTCAGCTCTATTCCATCAGCTACCGTGTGGGAGAATGCAGATTTGAGACCTTGGCGTGCTTTCTGGTCATTTCAGCCATTGTTGCCTGGCAACCTCGATAATTTTCTTATTTAAATATTCTGGAGAGTTTTGGGTATGTTCTTGTATGCAATTTCATTATATAGATTGCCAGAGGTGCTATATAATTACAGTTTGTCTGATTTAGTTTTAAATTCAGTTTTACCTCCATTTATGCTTGGACGTCCCTTCTACTTTTGTCTATAAACCCTTCTTAAAAATCATAAATACACAAAAAGATAAGCAAATACTACAGGGTTTCAGTAGGAGCCAGTTGGGCTCATCTCAGTGGTGTCAGAGCTCTTAATCCTGCCAGCCTGAAGGGGTTACCATCATATGCGTCCTCACCAAGGCAGATACAACAAGTATTACCAACGTAGGAGGCCTGGTAGTCAAAGAAATTTGTTTGAGGAATTTGGCTTTGACAATCAGTTTGAGGAAATGGGTGACAGAGAGATAATTGAAGAACCTCCAAACCATGCACAGATTGAAGACAGAGAGGCCAGAGATGTTCTGAGAGGCCTAGTGGCAGGACAAGAACAAGTAGCAAACGTACTGCAGCAACTAAGCACAGCAGTGCAAAACTTGAATGTTCACAGGAGACCACAGGAACAGGAAGAAGATGGTAATGTGCATGGAAATCCACGGCCGAGATTTACTCCTACACACACTTGTGAGAGACCCACACATCCTAACTTTTCCAGGCGTGATCCAGATGAGGGCATCATGGAGGAGGGAGAAGGTGAAGTGGTCTTCACTGACAACATCGTGACATTGCATGATGAATGGGAGGCTTTACCCCAAAGAGTTAAGGATCACCTTAACTTCAATAGATTCATGAGCCAAAAGAGAGAACATGGCAGGAACCGAGTTGATAGGAGGCCTAGGGATAACAGGAACAATGATCTAAGACAGGCTACAAATAAATTAACTCTTCCTACCTTTGATGGCAGCGGTAGAGTCACTGCTAGAGCTTGGATTAGCAAGCTTGACACGTTCCTGACTTTACGTCCAATGGCAGAGGATGATGCCATAAGGTTCTCAACATTACATTTGGATGGTGTAGCCCATGATTGCTGGCACCACGGTATGATCACCCTACAACATGACCAGATTACAACCTATCAGGAGTTCACAAATAGACTTGTGGAGAGGTTTGACAAGAAGGATCTCGAATTGTATTCAGAGACTTGGCACAACTCAAATAGTTGGGCAGCTTGGAATCCTATATTGGGGAATTTCAAAGAATCTCGGTTATGGTCACAGGGGTTTCAAAGAGAAGATTGGTTATTCTCTTTGTGGAAGGGCTTTTTGAGCCAATGAAAGGATGGATTAAGGCCTTTGATCCTCCCACGTTACAGGAAGCTATGAGAAAGGCTCGTAGCATGGAACTTACTACTCCACGAAGTAAGTTCAACTCCAATGCATCCTCATCAAATAGGGACAGCAAATCTGATTTTAAGAAATCGGAAAATTATGATCAAAAGAAGAAGTTTGCAGCACCTCTAGATCGTGAAACAATCAACGATTTACGAAGGAGAAAGCTTTGTTTTTATTGCAAAGGGCCCTATAATATTAACCATGACTTTCCTCTCAAACCAAAGGGACAAAATAGACAGTTAGAATGATTTTATGAGGAAGAACTTAATTCTGATTTTTCTACCCAGCAAGCTGATGAAGATGGTTTTGAAGAAGAAAACTCAAAAATTTCAGTGGAAAGAGAAATGGAAAAAGAGCTACAAGACGCTCGCATGTCAAGTATGCAAAGGGAAGTCTCATTCCGTTTGCGTGGACTCTTGGCAAGCCAAAGAGTCATATCATTACTTGACACAGGTGCAACCCACAATTTTATTGATACACACTTAGTGGAGAAAAGAGGGATTCAAACACAGCAGTTTGAAGGCATCAAAGTAAAAGTTGCAGATGGATATACTCTCAAATGTGAGAGGATGATTCCGGATCTGCCCATGAAGCTCAACAATTATGAGTTCAAGGCAGATTTCTATGTAGTTACGATGGGTGACACCGATGTGGTTCTTGGCATGAAGTGGCTTCATGCAATCGGTGAGTTTACTCTCAACCTTAGAGAGATGGAGATGAAGTTAAAGATTGATGAAACAAATCACGTACTTAAAGCCCTCCAGGACAACAGCTTGAGAGTTACTACACTCAGAAGAATGGAAAGGTTAATTAAAAATGACATGGTTGAGTGGGCAGCAGCGTGTCTGTTGTAGCCATCTTATGAGGAGCAAAATAAAACACCTTACCATCCCGATGTACAGGAACTTCACATGAAGCATAAGAAGGTGTTTAGTGATATACCTCCTAGTAGACCTCCAAATAGGGGCATTGAGGATATTATTGAGTTGGAGGAGGGCACTAAGCCCATCATGATTACTCCTTACCTGCACCTGAAGCAATTAAATGATGAGATAGAAAAAACCATCAAAGAGTTGCTCGCTATGGGACACATCAGGCCAAGTAAGTCTCTATTTGCTTCTTCAGTTGTATTGGTGAAGAAGAAGGACGGTACACTTAGAATGTGTATCAATTATAGGATGTTGAACAGAAAACCATCAAGAACAAGTATCCCATTCCGCATATTGATGAGTTGATAGACGAGCTTCATGGGGCTTGCTACTTCTCGAAGATAGATTTGAGGACAAGGTACCATCAGATCAAGGTCTGAGAGGAAGACATTGAGAAGACCGCTTTCAAATTTCATTGTGGACATTACGAATTTTTGGTTATGCCATTCGGTTTAACCAACGCTCCAGCCACATTTCAGTCCACGATGAACAGGGTTTTCCGACGACATTTGAGGAAATTCATTCTAGCGTTCTTTGATGACATACTAGTTTACAGCAGAACTTGGGAGGAGCACTTGGCTCACCTGGATACTATGCTGAGCTTTCTTGACAGGGAGTCCTTGTAAGCCAAGGAGTCCAAATGTGCATTGGGCATGGCCGAGTTGCTTTATTTGGGTCACATCATCAATGGAGAGGGTGTTAGCATGGATCCTGATAAGGTTCATGCAATTGTTGATTGGCCTACGCCTGAGACCTTGACACAGCTCAGGGGATTTGTGGGATTGTGTGCTTTCTACCATCGATTTGTTAGTGGTTTTTTGAGACATGCAACACCACTTACGGATTTGATGAAGAAGGGAACCTTCGTTTGGACACCTCAAGCACAGGAGTGTTTTGAGAAGTTCAAACATTTGATGACATCATGCCCAGTTTTGGTGTTGCCAGATTCACCAAACCTTTTGAGCTTCACCGTGATGCTAGTGGAGAAGGTATTGGTGCAGTAATCATGCAGGACCGTCATCCTATAGCTTTCGAGAGTAGGAAGCTAAGGGGTCCTGAGAGGAGCTTTAGTATTTATGATAAGGAGATGTTGGCTATCATGCACGCTATGGCCAAGTTCAAACAATATCTAGTTGGCAGAATATTTTGTGTCAAAACAGATCATAAAAACTTGAAACATTTCCTTGGGCAGCGAGACCTGAATGAGAGACAACAAAAGTGGGTTAGCAAACTGCAGTCATATGATTTTGACATTGCTTATGTCAAAGGGACATAGAACGTAGTTGCTGATGCATTATCTCGCTAGCCACACTTGAGCTCCATTGCAGTGATTTCAAAGGATTGGAGTCACATGATATTAGCGGAGTATGCCAAGAACCTGTGGGCTTTTGGCATTGTTGATGGGACTATATAGGATGGCAAATACTCTCTTGTGAATGATCTTATCATTTACAAAGGGTGAATATTTTTAGTCCCAGGTTTTGAGGTGAAGACCAATATTTTGAAGACTCTTCATGATTCACCCATGGCTGGTCATCCCGAGTACTTTAAGACCTATAGGCAGGTTCGGGAGAGATTCACATGGAAGGGTCTCAAATCAGATGTTCTTCAGTATATCAAGGAGTGATTTGTTTGTCAATAGAACAAGCAGGAGCATACTTACCTTGCTAGGTTACTACAGCCGCTTCCTATTCCTGAGGGGAAGTGGGAATGCTTGTCGATGGACTTCATTAACGGCTTGTCGAAAGCTCAGGGTAGAGATAGCATTTTTGTGGTAGTTGATCGATTGACGAAGTATACACATTTCTTCCCGATCACTACTACTTACTCAGCTATACAGGTGGCGGATTTGTTCTTTCGGGAGGTATTCAAGTTACATGGATTACCTCGGAGTATTGTCAGCAATAGAGACAGCAGGTTCATGGGTAATTTCTGGCAGGAATTATTCAGACTTTGTGGGACCAAGCTTACTCCGAGTACTAGCTATCACCCTCAAACAAATGGACAGTCTGAGATCGTCAATAAATGGGTGGAAGGATACCTACGGAATTATATCTCTAGACAACAGAAGGGTTGGGTAAATGGTTATACCTTTGTGAGTACTGTTACAATTCTACCCACCACATGTCAATCCAGATGTCACCTTTCTAAGCATTATATGCTTATGATGCTCTGAGTTTCATTGATATGCTACTGAGTGACTGCAAAGTACCGAGTGTTGGTGATCTGTTACAGGAGAACCAAGATATTATGAGAGCTCTTAGGGAGAATATTCAGAGAGCTCAAAATCAGCAGAAGCAGTATGCGGATCAAAGAAGGGTTGAGCAATCTTTTGAGGTCGATGATTTGGTGTACCTCATGCTACAACCCTATAGGCAGTCCACTCTTAGGAAGAGGGGCTCTGAGAAACTCAAGCCACGCTACTACGGGCCATTCACCATTGTTAGGCGAATTGGCGAGGTGGCTTATGAGTTACAGTTAACAGCAGATAGTAGGGTACATAATGTGTTTCACATATCGCACCTCAAAAAGGTGTTGGGACAACACATAGTTCCTTCTACAGACCTACCACCTTTGGATGATGAGGGGAGGATGATCTTAGAACCTGAGCCCATTCTGGAGTTCAGAGAGCGTCCTCTACGAGGGCAGGTTCTTGGGGAATATCTAGTTAAATGGAAAGATCTGCCGACGGAGGATGCTACTTGGGAGAGTGACAATATTTTACAACATTCGGCTTTGAGTTTGCTTGAGGACAAGCAAATTCGGGGAGGGTGGACTGTAATGTCCCCACTCTAGTCAATGTTCAGGTGCAGTGGAGTTAGCCTAATTCTTGGACCCTCGTGGGCTGACGGGACTTGGTTAGAGGGTCAGTGTCCGTTTTGGTGGGTATTGCCATTCCCACCTCTTTCACCTCAGTATTGGTACCAATGCAAGTGGATGGAGTTCAGTGTTCGTCAGCTTCTGACGACACGACATTATACTGAGTTTGGAGGAAGTTATGAGTATTTTAGTGGTTAAGTTATGTATTTAACTTAAATGATTAAATATAAAGTCAAATTGACTTTATAAGGGAAAAGCCACTTAAATATAATATAAAGTAATAAAAGATTATTTTATAAAGTGATATTAAAATCACTTAAAGAAAGTGCACCCAAGTATTTATTGGGAAACTATTGAAATAAGTCAAAATACATTTTAATGTATTTTAATGAAAGAAAAGCGTATTTTCTTGGAATGCGTGCCTTTTGAGGAATATAAGGCAAATCATTGCAAATTGACCTAATATCAAATTATCATTTGACATTGCAATTTCTTATTTCTCTATGATTTTGTCTGAGACAAGTTTACCAGAGGGTTTCATCATTGAAGAAACGACAAATCTTCAGTGCTTGGCTACTTTGAGGCTGTGAGACACCAGCCGAATTGTTGCAATTTGGGAGGGCTTCATTCTAGGTCTTCAGTGATCTTCATCAGAGTTCATTTGAGCAGTGTACAGTTTATCAGAGGAAGAGGGCTTCTCACCTTGGACGCCATCTTCAAGAGTAATTTTCAGCTTTCAATAAAGAAGATTCAGCAACTGCAAAGGCCGTACTTCTCCTTGCTTTGGTGAGTTCCTGTTAATACACGTGAGAGTTCTTGAGGGAAAAAGGCCTTCCTTTTGGTCAGTTTCTCAACTGGATCCTTGGCATCACACCTTCTCAGCTCTATTCCATCAGCTACCGTGTGGGAGAATGCAGATTTGAGACCTTGGCGTGCTTTCTGGTCATTTCAGCCATTGTTGCCTCGCAAACTCGATAATTTTCTTATTTAAATATTCTGGAGAGTTTCAGGTATGTTCTTTGTATGCAATTTCATTGTATAGATTGCAAGATCTGCTATATAATTACAGTTTGTCTGATTTAGTTTTAAATTCAGTTTTACCTCCATTTATGCTTGGACGTCCCTTCTACTTTTGTCTATAAACCCTTCTTCAAAATCATAAAAAACACAAAAAGATAAGCAAATACTACAGGGTTTCAGTAGGAGCCAATTGGGCTCATTTCAACAACCTAGGGGTTGCTTTACATGTGGTGAAGACTATTACGCCAACTAGTGCCCAACCAAAACGTCAGGACCCCCACCTCGTGGGAATCCATTACCGCCTCAACAAACCACTTTCCAACAACAGATTCATGCAGCACTATACAATAGGCAAGTAGAGTACCAAATAATGTCGATCGAAACCACAAGTATGTTGTTTTGTGCACCTATTTCTATATTAATAAATACTGGGGCAACATAATGCTTTGTATCACCTAAAGTATTAGATAAAATTTCTAGAAAGGCCGCCTACATGAAAAACTCTTCGTCAGTTGAATATGCTAATTAGTCAAGAGCTCAAGTAGAGCAGTGTCTATTTGAGGTTAGGGTAGACTTACCGAGCTTCTCAATAGAAGTCAACCTTTACATAGCACCCCTAGGTTCCTATGATGTTATATTAGGGATCAACTAGCTATGGAAGCACAGGGCAAAGGTGGACTTCGTGTATGTGCATTCAAACTTGCGCCTCATTACACACAAACAAAGTTCTTACAAAGAAGGAGACACAAGGAAGTGGTATATTGAGCTAGAGCGTCTTGACTTGGATGCTTCCACAAGCCACTTAGCTGCACTTGATATTGATGATGACTATGAGCCAGAGGCAGCTAGTTGTTGACGTGCTTTTTATGACAACGCCAGCACAGAATAAAGTGTCCAACGGTCACTCTATTCCCTCTTGATCAAAGTATTCCGCATGCTAAGATTGCGTGAAAGTTCATGCGTTCAACTCCAAGGTTCCTTTTATCGCGAATAGACTCAGTTGGTTGATGTGTTTTGCTGGTTATTTCAAGGGGACTTACGTAGTTGTTCGACTCTGTGAAGCAATTAGGACATGAATGATTTGGCAATATTGTTCTGGTATCTAGACTGACTCGGAAAATGCAGAATTTAAAGGGGATAGGGATAGGGATTCTACAAATCTACTTCTAAAGGGTGGAGGACGAGGATCGACTTAAACAATCTTCAAACCAAACTTTGCTTTGTCTCCTTTCGAACAACTCCGACAAAGTTGGTGCAATCTTCAAAGGATGAGAAAAGTGTTCAAACTATGACGCAACATGTTCATACCGTCAATACGACGCATACAAACATATGAACCATAATCGAAGTTAAGTGCTGATACTCCAGTTGACCACGCAAGGCGAACTTACCATCAGTAAGCCCGCTAGTGGTATGGATGAAGAAGATATGCTCAAATCACAACGCCACACTCCACAATTAACAACTACTTGCATGAAATAAAATCTACTTTACTCTATCTACCTTGAATTGGAAAGACGAAATGGCCTTGCTAGCTACTCATAACAAAGAAGAAATCACCAAGCAATGAAACTCTTTGTATTATGAAAAGTGTTCACAACAACCTTTTACAAAACTTTCAAAGGAAAGTTTTCTTCCCTCCTCAATCTAAAGCTAACTTCTAAGCTAAATGCTATATGCCTTCTACTCTCTAGCTCTGATTCAACTCTTGATCTAATGTCTAATAATTTACAAATGAGGGGGGATGCCCCTTTTATAATAAGTCCAATTCAGTGGACAGTTTAGATCAAATTACAATGAAGGGCTCAGATCGAGCCACCTATGCCCTGATTAGGGTTTCTGCCCTAAAAACCGCCACAGAGAGGAGTGGGCAATGAATGCACAGAATATTCTCCACTCCCCTGCAGGAATCATAATGAGCAATTAATGCCCACTACCATCATCAAGAAGATCCTCATCAAGCAGCGCGTTCCCACTGGCCTTCTCCCGGATAGCAAACTCGATCAATCGGGCCAATACTGCTTCAACCTCCTGTGCAGAGATCGGTGGAATATGGTTGAGCTGGAACTCCAAGATTGCTACCGTCTGTCCGTATCTGGTGTAAGATTTCCTCCATGTCACTAAGGCGTCCTGGGTATGCTGAATTATACTAGAGAACGTGGAGACATTCTCAAAGTCATCCAGGACAAGTGACCTCGCAGCTGAGAAGAATGGAGGCAGTCTACTTTTCAAGCCATCAGCAGTTATCTCCTCTGGGACCAACTTTCTAGCAAATATGGCTTCTAATGTATTGAGGACTCCCCCCAAGATGTTGCCCATTGCTTTCCTCACTTTAGCTGAATCTGCCCTTGCTGCGTCGTGAAATCCACGGCCTGTGACCACCGAGGAGTACCAACCGGTGAAATCATACCTATCACCTCTCTGAATTACACCTCCATCCACCAAGGTTTCTAGAGGTATATGCATCAAAGCCCCCAAACGAAGTACAGTCTTCGTTTGATAGATGTGAGTATCACCCCAGGCCTGATCTACTATATCCATCCGTGCCAAAATACTTGAGGCCTGTCGATAAGCATCGGCGAGGTCCTCCATGAATTTCCCTGTCTCAGTGTGAACACGGCTAACCCACTTGTCTGCCTCCGTTTCCATTTTCTTCAAATCCTCTAAGGCAACAACTGACTCCTTCGGAAGCTCTAATGGACGTTCTACTGCTGGGTTTGCTGGTTCACCTGGACGTGCTAGATTTTGCATGTATCCTATCAAGGTTTTGTGCTCCTTCTTCAATTTCTTATACTTCCCCTCTGTGCGGAGCAACTGATCCTTCAATGCCTGATAGGAGTTATCGAACTCCTCGATAACTTGGGCTCTCGTAGGACGACCCAACTCTACTGTGGTGATCACATAATTTTCAGGCCTCTCCTCGGTTCGATCACAATCTTCCCTCGAAATAGCCACCTAAAGCGTGCGAGAGCTTGACTCGTCAATCGGGATCTTTGAAAACTTTCGAGCCCTTTTCTTCTCTGGTGGCGCACTGATCCTCCTGAGGAACTCCTCCATCTCAATGGCCGGATCCGTATCATCCTCGGGTTCTCTCCTCATTCTGTCGGAAAGCCAATCAGGCACTATCTGCTGTGGATTACAAAAATGACAAGGCTGTTC